>OU343218.1:29190014-29243165 GCA_910596185.1 Chrysanthemum makinoi | reverse complement strand
AGTAGACCGCTAAATCCCTTGACAAGAATCAACCAGTATGAGACACCTATAATTACAATGTAACCTTCAAGTGATAGCCAATGTGCAGAGCATCATAAGAAAAATCGCTTGCCATTGCTGGTGATTCATCGCTTATATGATAAGAACACAAACCGGCAATTCCACTTCACTCCTTTCAAATAAGATAAATATTTTGAAATAATGATTCAATAAATGGTTTTTGTGATGATAACATCAATAGGTTATCAATCCACCATGGTAACAAAGGATTGAATAATCCATGGTTAAACGGCTCTGCAAAGATATATCAAATCCATTTTTTAGTTGACAATCCTGTTAATAAGTCGATGGTAGAACAACTCACCATATCAAGAATAATGTGAAGAGTCACAGCCTCACAAGAAAATGGCTTGTGGTAAAGGCCGGAAAAAACCATTATTGGTATTAGTTCACCACAAATAGAAGAACCAACTAGTCTTGTATATGGGTACAGCCTTGCAAAGACAAAACAAATCTGTTGATAAATGGTAGTTTGCTAAAAATCATATGGTTATCAATGTACCATGGTCTTACACACCAAAAACGCTTATTACTCCAGAGATAATAGGTTTGGTAAAGAGTTCTAAATCCATTAATTTTTCAATGATTCACTTGAAAGTGATGAGATAGTATAAACTTAAACTAATTAAATGTACAAATTGTCATATGTTGCTGTGTTGCTAAAAAGATGGAGCTTGCCGATGTCACAAGAGAACACCCAAGAGATACTTGGACAAGAACAGAGTTACATGCAGATAAAAGCTTAAAGACTAAGAAACAATCCGCTTTTAAAAAAGATGAAGTCAAGTAAAGATATATTCATTAAGGAATCCTACTTAAATCACAAGTAGAATTCAACAGGAGGATTGTTGGATATGAAAGTGTCAAGATATCAAAAAGTATCGAAGATATCAAAGTACTGCGAAGTTTCAAAGTACCGAAAAGTTAAAGACTCAAAGCGTCGTTAAAGACAAAGTCAAAGTATCGCAATATGAAGTCAGTACCCAAGAACAAAAGAACTGCGATTCATTATGGAAAGAATTGTATTCTATGTTTAGATTACTTGTCGCACAAGGTTATCACTGTAAACCGATTAGGATATCCTTGAGCCTGGCAAAGGACTCCTAGATTGGTATTAGAGATAACAATGACTGTTTCCTTTAATTAGAGTTTTAGAGAAAAGTTCATTATCTTAGAGTTAGATAGAGCATTCTATACAAGTGATTAGAGTTTATAATAAAAGGTTATTCTTCTTAGCTTGTTAAGTAATTCCGCATTTAATAAAAGATTACTCGTTGTTTCTTTTCTTTAATAACTTAGGATTTATCCGAGGTTATTAAACTCGGCTTCATACCAATTGATAAGATCGTTTAAGAGCCGTGATCAATAACAAAGATACAACACGCAACGAATAATTAAACAATACTTGTTATTGAACAAGGTTTTTCAATCACAAATCTCTTTTTTTCTTTCATCACAAAAACATCTCGATTTCCTTTTAGTCGAAAGTACCGGTCATTCCTCTCAGCATTTCTTTCCCTTTAACCCATGCTTTTAACACTTGCTCCTCGGGATCTAAAATCTCCTATGTGAATTGGAATACCTTCTAGGTGATGAAAGTAGATTGGCTAGAATTTCTATACCAAGTATTGTGATCGCGACCTTTGAGTTTTGTCCGAAAGCGTACTTGTGAAAGTACTCGGTTGCAGTTACCAAAGACGCTGGAAAGTACTGCGGAGATACCTGGCTTCTTCACAAGGGTATCTATGACTGATATGAAGTTTCATTAACCCTATTTCCGAATTAGTCCAAACCGTTTGTACCTCTAGGTTTCGTTGGCGCCCCGTTTCTTGGAAATTTTCTAAGGGTATTTTGAGATGTTCACAATCCACTAGATGAGTAGGATTCCAAACACACAAAACACAAAGCTCACCCATACTGGCCAAAGTGACATCTTCTATGTCTATGCCCAAAATTCTTTTGCCTTCTTGGTGAGTGATTAAACTTGTTTTGACCAAAATTATCCCAAAAAAGGTTTAGCGTGATCGCTTTTGAAAAGGTTTTGAAGGTAATGCTTTTTGGAGCGTTATTTTGATTTTAAAAGGTACCGCTTTTGATTTGAACAACCGCTTTCAACAGCTGGTGTTTTCGTATCTAGATTTAGCAACCAGCTTTTTTTCCTAAACTCTGTGACTGCCTATTCCAAAACGAGAAACATCGCCTATGAAGATTTAATGCCGGTAGGATGTGGAACAAAGATGATAATCATTAGCTTTCTTATATGCAGGAGGTGAGTCACTTAATGAACCATCATTAATAGATGTATCTACATAATTAATGAGTTCTTCATCACTAGTGGTTATATCCTCATAACACCTTCATCCCGATTACTAGATTGGTTTTCTTCTTATCTTACTAAAATCCATACCAAAACCTAATCCAGCTTAAGATAGGTCTAATGCTTTTTGAACATAAGAAACATGTGACGCACTGCCTTTCACCCCCAAGCAAAGAAACTTAGCTAACAAATCATCTCTTTCCTTAGTTAACTTTCAATTTCGCCACTTTACGTTTAATTTCCATTCACTAAGCTTTAACCGGTAATCTTGTGTATATTTCTTTTTTCACTCAAGCTACTTCATTAGTTTCATAAAGCAAATTTTGCTTCCATAGATTCTAAGGTTATTTTGATAACCCGCTATCACTGCACTCTAGCTTTAACACAATTATCTCTCTCAATCACATAACTGCGAAGTAATTTATGATAAAAATCATGACATTAGAATATACCTCTGTGATAGGAGTTGATGCCTTTCGTCATTACCTTGAATATTGTTGAAGAAAGATTTCTTCCTAGTCGAAGTTTCACACAAGCTTTGATACTCACCTGATAAGATCATTTAAAAGCTCAGCCTAGGGATCAATAAAAAAGATAATAAACATGTTACGCAATGAATAATCAAAAAACAATATTTTGTTATTAAGCAAAGGTTTTCATTCACTAACACTAATATTTAATATAGACGCTTATAGAAACACGCCACTAACTAAACTAATAACCAGGCGCTATAAGCATCATGTACCTAGGACACACTAATCTAAAACCAACAACCCTAGACGCTTCCCCAACGCTCAGGCTAAACACACACCTTTAGTCGACTACATTATTGGAAGACTTATTAAAAAAACCTACACTCTATGTCCTCTTATATACTAGAGGATAAGGACTAAATAATAAAATCATCAGCAAGCAAAGCCCTTCCATCTTTTAGTAGGTTTCCTTCATCATATTAAGTCCCCTTGCTTTACCTTTGTCTTTATCAACTCAAACTTATAATTCCCAAGACTCTAAGATATAATCTCTCATTCTACATTGTGTGAAACAGAGAGTCTTCATTGAAAGTGTCCTAAAGAGATTTATGATGATCTTGTGGCTCTAGACTCAATTGTGCATATTTGGTCCTATGTTCGAGACTAGGAGAGGGTCTCCTCTTCAATATCAACATTCTAAGAGAAAGTCAATAGATTATGCTCTGCCTCGTGAGAATGAAACAAGTCCTTTTTAAGAGGAACTTGAGTGGTTTGGAAAGTTGAAGTGCAAGTGCTTCACCGGGTCCATGACGCCTTGTCTTTAATACCTATTTTACCTTGGTAACCACCAAGTAGTATATGAATTAAACCCGTTTCGCCTCTAAAGTTGAATAAATGGAGGGCTATTTCTTTTCACCCTTTTTCTCATTCAATTCTTTTTTTTCATTCTTCAACCCTTCGCTTACCGAGACTTCAATACTAGAACCTTGTTGGTTTTATTCCAAAGATAGCTGCCGCGACTCTTCCCATATCTCACCTTTCTCCTTTTTTCATCATACCTAAGGACTTCAACACTATCTAGTGGATTGTCCCCGGGTAGATCCCTAGTCTCGCGATCATGGGACCTCAACCTAACCTTATCATCCTTATATCACCATACATAAAGTAAAGTTGGTTGTCTTTTGGTATCGTTCATCTGCCATTGGAACCAATTGAAAACCATTTGAAAATCAATCAAGATACTTGTGATATAGAATCAAAGCATTTTGTATCTTAATTGTTTTGATATTTTAGAAATGCTCCTCCTCAACATATGCATAAAAATTTAGAATTTGTTTAGCACATGGAGGCAAGAGATCTTTGAAATCGTTAGATTAAGAATGAAAGGTCCAATTTTTTGATTAACATTTTCTAAAATGATCATCATCACTTCCTAATCAATTTGAGTAGATAAAACATTTTGAGGAAGGATGAGGTTTTTCCAAGTTTGCTCCTCAATATGTACTCAATTTTGAAAGAGTTTTGCACATATTAGTGGAACCCCACTTAGAGACAATTCACCACGCTTCAATAATTTGAGGTTTAAAATAGATGTTCCCCCTCAACATGTGCATGGAAAATTTGAAATCGCTTGTCACTTGCGGGGAGGCAAACATGCTAATCACTTATGAAACCATCTATCAAATTATCGCTTTAAATCCACTTAAATCACACCTCTCCCCGATCACAATTATCAAATCATTTGAGATTTGTGATCTCTTTAAATTGATTTTGAAAGCTTTTAAGGAGAATTGTGACTTGATTGTGAAAGCGCTTAACTCGATAAGGATTGATTTTGAGACTTTAAACTCCATTGATTAAACATGCATAATTATCTTTTGAAAACATAATAATAACCAACGATCCGGAACCAATTGTGTAACAATTTGTAAACCATTTAGAGTAGACCTTACTCATTTAAGTGCAAATTGTTTGAAAACAACACTTTTGATTTAATTGAAAATCATTCTCCCATCAATCAATGACGTAGAGTCGTTGATGAAGAATTGAGATTTTGACACTTGAAAAGTTCTTTGATTTTCAAAATGAGTCCAAGTTTTCAAGACAATTGAGTTTATAAGATTGCAAATATTTTCGAGTAATCATTAGAAGGAAAAATATTTTCTACAAAACATTTGTCTTGTTGATGACAAACGCTTGTTTTAGTCGAGCATTAGGTTTGAAATGAGATTAATACATGGCTCGCTCTTCCTTGAAAGTTGTTACCGCCCAAATAACAAATAAACCATTTTTTTCTCTTTCTCCAATTTTTTTTTTTTTTTTTTTTTTTTAAAGAAAATTCGAACAACATCTAAAGTCCCGTATCATTCTTTGAATGACAGCATAAAGACCGTAGATATTATCGAATCGAGAAAATCATGACAAAAAGACAACATTTTTGAGGATTTTTCGAATTTTTCACATTTTTATGGATTTTGAAAGTTTTATATTTTTCTGTGTTTTTTTTTTTTTTTTTTTTTTTTTTTTTTGAAGGTTTTGTAATTTTGTATTTTGCTTTTTGGAAAAATATATACAAGGTATAGATGAAGGAAAGACCTTTACTCCTCCCAAGACGCCAGTGTTTCGGTTGAAGGCTTTTCAATCCAAGTCGTGGAAGAATAAACTCAAACGCTCTTCGAAGAGCTTTGGTGAAGATGTCTGCTAACCGGATCCTGACTCACAAAATAGAGTTCCACCACACCGTTTTCCACTTGCTCCCCGATGAAATGATGTCGGATGTCGATGTGTTTTGCTCTTGAGTGTTGAACGTTGTTGCATGAGAGAGCAATAGCACTTTTATTATCACAGATGAGGGATTTTGTTGAATTCAAAGCCATAGTCGATAATTGATCTCATCCAAAGGATTTGAGCACAACAAGATGACATGGCTATGTATTCACTGTAGAAATAGAAGTACTCATTTGCTTCTTTGAAGACCAAACTTACAAGCTTATCACCAAAAATCCCACCTCGACGTACTTCGACGCGGTATCTTGACATCCGCATGATCAAAGATTCGTGATAGGTTAGTGACATACCGGTGTCCTTCGGGTACAAAGTCCCATATTGATGGTTCCTTGGAGATACCGAAAGACCCGTTTAACCGCTTCAAGGTGCTTTTAGTAGGCTTAGCTCGATATCTAGCACACATGCACACAAATAACAAGATATCTCGGTCTGCTAGCCGGTGAGGTACATCGTGGATCCAATCATGCTACGATATTTCGTTTGATCTACCATGATCCTCGAGTGGTCCTCATCCGCTTGGTTCGTCAATCATGGGAGTGTCAATGGTGTCACATGATACAAATCCAAATTTCTTTAAAATCTCATTTGCATATTTAGATTGATTTATGAAAATGCCTCCGGACTTTGTGAGATTTGTAATCCCAAGAAAAATGACATTTGTCCCATCATTGACATTTGAAATTTGGAACCCATTTCATTAGAAAACGATCACATTATTGGGGTCACGAGGCAAAGATAATATCATACATAAATTTGAACGAATTAAATGTTTGCCTGACTTCCGGTGAAAAATGTGATCAATCTCCTTTGGTCAATCCAAGGATAGAAGAAACTTTGACAAATGTATCATACCATGCTATAGGAGCTTGCTTTAAACCATAAAGAGCCTTTTTCAAGCGATAGACATGAGTAGGATGCTCTGGATTCACAAAACCTCTCACGGGCCGACGAAACCACTTCTTTCAAATCTCCATTAAGAAAGGCCTTTACATCCATCCGATATACAACCATGTTCTTACTAGCGCATTAGCCAAGAAGATTCGATAGCTTCGACATGAAAGCAACATGAGCAAATGATTCTTCAAAGTCAATACCCTCTTCTTGACGGTATCCTTTGGCAACCAATCGAGCCTTGTTCTTAAAAACATCACCATGCTCATCAAGTTTCACTTTGAAGATCCATTTTAGAGCAATGATCATAGCACAATCGGAGCATGTACTAACTCCCATACATCAAGTCGATCAAACTCATGAATTTCTTCTTGCATGGCATTGAACCGCCAGTTTCATTCATGGCGGTTTTAATGTCTTTTGGTTCGACCTTAGAGAGTATGGAGTTGAAGAAGCACCATAAGGCACGTTGCAAGTTGCTGTGGATACCGCAGAGGGGTTTCCAATGAAGTTGTCCAATGGGTGATCATGTGTCCATTTTCTAAGGTGTTCATGTGGTTGTTGTTGTGGAACCAAGTAAAGTAGTCGATGTCTCCCGGCGAAGATGGTCTCATGATGATTCGTGAGCAAAGATATTTTCAAATGGAGCATCTTCGTGTGTTGCAAAGGGATTAACTTCATCATTGATGCCAGAAACACTTCCATGATGTACATTTGATGATTGATGATTTGTTGATGAGACAGAGTGATCGCAGCAGCACTCTTGACTTAATGAAATTGAGACAAGGTCTACTTCATTCGGATAGGAGCGTACTCAGCGATGGACCTGACATTTCATCAAAGATTCGGGTTCATAGTGTTCATCAAACATTGGATCAAACAATTTCTTTAAATCATCTTCTAATAGAGGTACATATGGAGTTGCTGGAGATGAGTTTGGTACAAGAGATGAACCAATGGGATCGCTTTGAAGTGCCGGTCCGTAATCAATTGTCCAGAGCCATTTGACCGTCACCATCAACGTAACATGAATTGTTTCCATGATGTTTCGGTTCTTTGTTGTAGATTCGTAACCTTTTGTTTGGTGCATAGCCACAAAACTCCAATGTCCGCTTTGCTTTCGCTTTCCTAAGTCTTGACAATCATTAGTTGGATAACATAAAGCACCAAACACACGAAGGTATGATAGATCGGGTTTTCTATTGTGGACAAGTTCATATGAGTCTTTCCATGAGAAGTGAATTAGAGGATCGATTTTGAGTGTAACAAGCAAAGGGCAATAGCTTCACCCATAGAAACATTGGAACCTTGAGTAAATCAACATTGTCCTGCAGCTTCTACAAGAGTTCGACAATTTTCAACTACACCGCTCGCTGAGGAGTTCGAGGAACACTTTTGGGGACCGATTCCAATATTTCATAAAATTCATTGAGTTCTTTGTTAACAAACTCGCTCATTGTCGCATTTGATTCCATTCGAACGCTTTGTTGAGTCGGATTTGAAGTTGTTTGATTAGTTTGATGATGACATATGGAGTTTCATCCTTTGTCCTCAAAAACTTTACCCAAGTGAATCGAGAGTAGTCATCAACCAATACTAACACATATTTCTTTTCATTAATAGTTTGCACTCTCATCAGCCACATAGATCCATATGAATGAAGGGTATGAAGAACTTCCATTACTGAATTTGTGGGTTTTGGTTTGGGCATATTTCGCTTTTACCCAATTGGCAAGTCGAACAAAGATGATCTTTTTCATATTTTAATCTGGCAAGCTCGACAAGATCCTTTCCGAAAGGTTATTAATGGTGCCGGGTTCAAGTGATTGAGACGACCATGCCATAACCATGACTTTGTTTTAGAAGCCTTTGACAAAGAAGCAGATTGAGAAGACTTCATCATGTCTTCGAGAAATGGTGTATAGGTTAGAACCGACACCTCTTAATAATTCCACTTCATCAAGTTCTCTAACGAAGCAAGTATGTTTTCTAAAGGCCACCTCTAGATCGGAATCACAGAATTGACCAACAGAGAATAAGTTATGACCAAGACCTTCCACATAATATACCCCGAGATTACACTTTGCCAACTACATAGTCACCATAACCCATAATTGCTCCAAAATGGTCGTTCCCAAATCTAACAGTCCCGATGAATTTGCTCACGGTTCATGAGCAATCCGCTTCCATATATGCTTGGAAATGTACTGAGTCCAAGTACCACAGAACGATTTGAACGATCCGCAGCTGAACACATACAAGAATGGATAATCGATTAGGATCCCCATGTAAGAATGGGTTCCACTTGGTTAGTAACAGTGATTGGAACACCCACATCGAAAATAGAAACATCCATATCTAAGTAGAAGCAATGGAATCATTAGGAATAGATGCGTCGTGTCTGATTTGACCTATTCAAAGTATGTTCACTTCTTAAGGAATAGTTCTACCAAGAGGCATCCATTTTCTAGTGGGCATAGTCTTAGCATTTGAGGGCAAACCGATTATTCTTATGGCTAAAAGGTATCCAATAATAACCTATCTTTATAAATGTTCTTCCCGTGGGTTTCCACTATTTTCTAACAATCTTTCGTCTTTGCCTTTTAGCCTTCTTTGCACGATTATTAGCATTAACAATTTTAACTAGGCATTTGACAACATTAGACAAAGCATTCACACCATAATTCATGATTAGCAAATGAATTCATACAAGACATCATTACATGGTTTGCAAATAGTATCGACTACATTACAAGCCTTTGGCTAATACTAGAATCAACACGATTCGTTTTATTCAACTCAAACTTAAAGTTCCTAGGTTGGTCTTCTAATCTCTTCCAATGCACATTTTTAGCTTCATGAGGTCCTATCTTGCTTGTATTGCCTTGAGGTTGACCCGCTTGCTTTAATGTCACCGACACTCCGTAGAGGGAATTATGGGAACATTAGTTGGTTGATCTACTTTTTGCATTCCCAACTAGACGCAAGGATCTCAGATACTAGGCACATTGATGTTCACTTTCTAAAATCGGGCCTAGAATGGTTTGAATGCTTGGCACTAGGCAGAACAAGGCATCACAAATGCCTTTTGCACCTAAGGGATTTAGGACATGTTGCAATTACACATTCTAGCAGCTCTTGAGATCGCTTGGCCCGAGGCAAGCAAACCTAATATCTCTATCAAGAGGTTTGTTAATGAAATCCTCTTCGACAATCTCACTGAGACATTCTAGACTATCCTTAAGGTAAGCACAATAGTCATGAAACGCATGTTCATTATTCCTAAGATGAGGAGGAATGTATTTAACAAGTAATAATGTATTTGCAAATGAGGATGACTTTGAGACAACATTCTTATTAAAAACAAGTGGCGCTTTCCATTTCCCCACTTCGATTCTCAATTTTTTGTAAAGACGTTATTTTTTTGTTGTTTTGGTCAAGAGTGACTTTCATTGAATCATATAACTCTTTAAAGTGTCGTTTAACTTTTCATTTTCTTCTAGAAAACTCTCGCTTTCCTTTTGTAAGGCATTAACTAAGTTTTGAAGATGAAAAGTTTGAGAGTACCGAGAATCTAAAGGAGGAGGCATTTGGGATCCAAACATTGTTCTTTTTCACCCTTCAATTGAGAGATTTGGCTTTCAACTTTTGATCGTGTTACAATGAGCTCGAATCGTTCATCACGCTTGCTAATTTCAAAATCGCATCAAATTCAGAGCATCCAAGGATATCTTGATATTTGAGGTTTTAACATTTTCTTTTAGATGTTGATATTTTAGTTGTAAATCAAAATGTTCAACTCCTAGTTTAGAAAGATGCTTTACCAAATTATCGCGATCATCCTGATCAATTTTCTCATTAAGTTTCGAATTAATCTTTTCAAGCTCAATGACACGATCATGGGAGACTTTCGTGAGCAAATGATAATTCATGAAATTGAGAAGCATTAATGGAGCAATCTTAGTAAAGGTAAAACACATCTGAGTAATACATTCGGAAATAAGATTCTCATTCAAGGTATGCAAGTTCTTCCTCTCAATCTCATTATATTTTAATGCTCGCCCATAGTCACTAACCTCAACTATCATTGCATCAAATTCTTTTCATTCCTTTAATATCAAATCTATCCCCTTTTAAGACTCTCAAATGATCTTTAGTAGTTTAAAGAAAGGCATGACCTCGCTTAGATACATTCTTTTGTTTGCTCAAACCCCTTTTCCCTTCAATTATCCTGGGTGTGATCCTTTTTTTACAAGTTTTTCAAAATCGACAAATAGTTGAAGAATAACATATTACCGATTAAGGTCTTGCTTTAGTGGCAATAGTTCTAGGACTAAATGCATAGGTGTATTTGGAGGATACATAGTCATGCAGCATTTTCCTAAGGGGAAGGTTTGTTACAACAAGATTTTCAGCTTTTTGCTTATCTAAGTCCTTTTTCCGTAAAATTGTTCAGTTAACAACGCTTGAGGCTTAAATTTGTTTAAGGAAATCCACCTCATTCTTGTAATCAAGGGGTGTGATAGTTATTTTCTTCTCTTTACATTTAGGATCATCTAGTTTCTTGTTCATCTTTTTCCCTAGTGACTCATCGATTTCTTATCTTCCTCAGGCACTCAATGCAACTAGGTTTCTCGCCTAGGTTTAAGGATTTCATTGCCATCATAAAGTACCTTATGAGCATTTCTAGCCTTTTAATGACCCTCGGATGGTTCCTCAACAAGTGGGAATGCTATGCTTATCGCTAAGACTCTATGCTTAGTGATCATGTGGGCGTCCAATGGTGTTCCCTTGTACGTACAACTTGTTTTCAAGCTTGTTTTTCAAACTTTTTCAGATTAGAAAAATCTTTCAAAAGTTTTGATTCCTTAGCATTAAATTCTTGCTTAAGCATTTTCACATTTTCTTGAAGTTCTTGTTTTGCTTAGCAGCTTTAGAAAGCTTTTCTTGTAAGGAATTTAACTCTTGTTTTAGTACTTCTTCTCTAAAATTACTTTTCTAATAATCAGACGATTTGGTCATCCATTTCACGGTGGTGGTCAACTCAAATTTAGCACGTTGTTCATAAATAGCAACACGCTCTTTATAGGCATTCACCGAGATAATGTAATTGTGGGCACATACAGGTATTCATCAAAGACATAGTCATCATTGACTGCATAAGATACATCACTTGGTACAATCTCACTTTCACTTTGTTACACATATTGATCATATGGGACAACATTGATATTACCCATATTTTCAATATCTTACTCAATAATTACAGTTGATTGTACTTCGTTATGCATTTTGCTCATCAACTTCATCGTATAATTTTAATACCTGAAATGATTTTTGTTTTGATGGACCAATTGTGGTGATGAAGAAACTTTAGGAGAGACCATTGGAGAAATGCTAGCCATGAAAATGGTTTGTGCAAGGGGTTCATCATCAACACGAGTCGCATGCATCACAATCAGCTACTTGAAAGGCATTCTGATGATTATCGCCTATTCTCGACCGTTGCTCATCCACATCCGCATCATATGTCTTAGCATTTCCCTCCTCGCCAAGAACAACAATCCTCTTCTTCATCCAAAGCTGCACCATTATCCCGAGCTTGCACAAGCAACATCTTGTCCCCCCGGCACTGCATTCTGAGGGCGCTTTTGTAGATGTGCAGCTTCTTGCAATGTGTCCCTCACCTCCACAGCTTGTAACGTTGATTGGTTTTTTGCTGACTGGTTTCCATTCCTTCCCCTATTCTGATTTAAAAAGATACCTCTACCAGTCCACCTCTTCCTTATTCGTATCGCTTTTCTTGAACTCCGTTGCACCATAACCTTCCATCTCCGACAAAGGGCTTGATTGTGTGGATTGGATGCGCTCATATTTGTTGTTGGTGTGTGGAAGAGAGTTCATGTTTTGACTAACAGGAGAGCCGTTGATTAATGAAGTTTCACATGTGCATCAGATCGCCTTTGTTTGAACATAGGATCGTATGAGTTTTGTGATTACCATTACCCATAGGTATAACTTGAGATGCTCTGGTGGTAATTCCAATGTTTGAGTAAGGCAGCTTGAATCATTGATGAACTTGTTTCTCCTCGATTGGTTTTGAACTGTTCAGAATCCTTTTTCAAACATAGCATGTCTCATTCGAGAAAGAAGGCATATAGTTGCTCATAGTTAGTATTCTTCAATCCTTTAGTGAGCTTCACAGAGGTGACAAACTTGTGCCATTCGGGATTCATGTTGTTCACAAATTTTGAGTTCACCAATGTTCGCATAGTCATCTTGATGTTCCTCATGTCATTCACAAGCTTGTGGAATCTCACATAGTACTCATAGACACTCTCATCATGTTTCATCTTGAAATGCTCAAATTCATCATATAGTTGTGATTCTATCTTCAATAGTCATTCGAACCCTAGAGAAGCATTTGACATTATCCCATACAGCCTTTGCTTCGTGTTGTGATTGATGCTTGTAGATGTCTTTTAGAAGATCTTGCAAAGAAATGTTAGAAGCTCATATCGCATCGAACTCTTCTTCTCCTTATCATTGAGCTCATCATACATCTTTGTCTGTCCATTCAGAATCAATGTACCATCTTTCACTGTATCAATTATGTCTCTAGTAGTCTCAACCCGATACTGCCCTTCATCAATGGATTTGAGAATGTTGACCCCATTTTCCTTTCCAAGACAAGCATAACTGATTCGCTGAGCCTAAGAATTGAGTCGCTCACAAGCATGGGTGGACGAGTATCTAACCACCGCTTGAACATCCTCGAAAACAGTGGAGATGATTGTAGGAACGTTGGTAGACATGTTGACAGATTAAACGGAATTTTATAACTCTATGATTAAACCGAAATGGATTCTTTCACGATTTTACTAAATCAAGAGAAAACCGTATTAAGGTGACAGAGTCAACCGTCGCTAAGAAAACCGAACCGTCGCTAAGCACCAAGTCGCAAGACACGTAAGTCGCAATAACAACTCGCTACACCAAGTCGCTAGCAATTTTTTGACAGCAAGTCGCTAAGCACCAAGTCGCTAAGTTGTCAAGTCGCTAAAGAGCAACTCGCTAAGCACCAAGTCTCTCGTTGTCAAGTCGCTAAAGAGCAACTCTCTAAGCACCAAATCGCTAATACCAAGTCTCTAACAAATTTAAGTACAAGTCGCTAACTTTCACCAAGTCGCTACCCGTAGTGGAGAATCCACTATGTATCGTTTGTCGCTTGTCTCATAGACAAGTCGCTAGCTCAACCGCCAAGTCTTCAACTACAACTCTACCATTACAAAGCAAGCTCAGCAAGAAAACTTATCCGAGGCTCAAGTCGCTACCTAGAAAACACATAAACACCACACTTTCAATCCAAAAACACCCCAACCACGATGATTCAAGCTTACCAAATCAAAACCTAAGCACATACAATGATTCTAAACACAAAACAACACCCAAGATTCAAACTTTAACACTAGAAATGATCCAATGTGTTGCAAAACCAATAAACCTTTTCAAACTCTAAAACTACCTAAAGTCACTAGAAATCCAAAGATAAGTAGATTGATCAAACCATGGCCCTTGATACCATTTGTAACATATTGGATTTCATAAACACACTAAACCATAAGATCAAATAGGCGAATTATGAGTTCTAGAGAGAGAAAGTTAGAGGTTTAGGGAACTTTAGTGAGAGAAAGAAAAATCTTATTATGAGCTCCAACTCTCTACCTTGGGAGAGTATTTATAGTCTTACAATAAAACGCTACACAACGGCTGTGGATCAGTGCATACAAGTAAAGACCCGTCTGTCTCTCCTCACGGTGTTACATAACTAACTACTACTTAACATAAAATAACTATTTACTACGAAGCTATCTAACGATTTCATATACTTGAGGTGACCGACACTTTAACTACTGGATTTTCCAAATCCTAACAAAATATGAAAAAGATCATCTTGTGTTCAATTTGCCAATCGGGTAAAAGCACAAATATGCCCACAAACCAAAACCCATAAAAAAAAGAATGGAAGTTCTTCATACCCTTCATATGGATCTGTATGACCAATGAGAGTGCAAACGATAAATGGAAGAAATACATCTAGTAGTTGTTGATGACTACTCTCAATTTACTTGGGTAAAGTTTTTGAGAACAAAGGATGAAACTCGTGATGTGATAATCAAACTAATCAAACAAGCTTTCGTTCGACTAATAATACAAATAATTGTTCAAACGTATTAATGGCATGTGAGTTTGTCAACAAAGACTTAATTCAGCTTATGAAAGTGTTACATCAAAGAAGTGTTCCACTAACTCCTCAACAGAACGTGTTGAAAGATCTAAATCGAATCCTCTTGTGGAAGCCGCAGAACAATGCTTATTTATTCAAAGGTTCTAATGTTTCTATGGGTCAAGCCATTGCCACGCTAAGTTATACCCAAAATCGTGCCCTTATTCATACCTCTCATGGAAAAACTCCATATGAACTTGTTCATAAACGAAAACCCGATCTCTCCTAATTCGTAGTGTTTGGTGCTTTGTGCTATCCAACTAATGATGGTCAAGACTTAGGTAAATTAAGAGCAAAGGCAGATATTGGAGTTTTGTTGGTTATGCACCAAACAAGAAGGGTTACCGAATCTACAACAAGAGAACCCAAAATATCATGGAAACAATTCACGCTACGTCGATGAGTTGACTCCACAAATGGCTCCCTGACAATCCAGCTTCGAGACCCACTTTCAAACAGCCCCATTGGTTCATCCCTACCAAACTTATCAAAGAACTCCATATGTACCTCCATCCAAGATTATTTAATGAAATTGTTTGATCCAATGTTTGATGAACACTATGAACCGGTCACGATGAAATGTCAAATCCATCAACAGACGCTGCTCATCCCTCGTGAATGAAGTGAATCCTTCAAGATCAATATCATTAAGTCAAGATGCCCGCTGCTGATCACTCTGTCTCATCAACAAACCATCAATCATCAAATGTACATCATGGAATTGTTTCAGGCATCAATGATGAAGTTAATCCCTTTGCAACTCCCGAAGATGCCCATTTGAAACATATTTGCTCCTGAATCATCATTCAACCATCTCATTAGGGACATCAACTCAGCTACTTCGCTCTCCACAACAACAACCACATGAACATCTTAGAAAATGGACTCATGATCACCCATTAGATAACATCATTGGAAACCTCTCTTCGCCCAAGATTCACACGGAAACAACTTGCAACCGATGCCTTATGGTGCTTCTTCAACTCCGTGATTTCTAAGGTCGAACCAAAAGACATTAAAACCGCCATGAATGAAGACTGCCGGTTCAATGCCATGCAAGAAGAAATTCATGAGTTTGATCGACTTGATGTATGGGAATTAGTACCGCTTCCAGATTGTGCTATGGTCATTGCTCTGAAATGGATCTTCAAAGTGAAACTTGATGAGCATGGTGATGTCTTAAAGAACAAGGCTCGACATAGTAAAAGATGTCACAAGAAGAGGGTGCATACATTGAAGCAATTATTTGCTCATGTTGCATCGTGATTCAAGCTATCGTAATCTTCAGATCTTATTTGCTCATGTCTATCGCTTGAAAAGGCCTTTACGCTTAAAGTGCTCCTTTAGCATGGTATGACATTGTCAAAGCTTTTTCTATCTCGATTCAAAAAGGAGCAGTGATAAACATTGTTCACCAGAAGTCGTGAAAACATTTAATTTATTCAAATTTATGTTGATGATATTATCTTTGCCTCGACCTGTTCCCAATGAATGTGATCGTTTTTCAAATGAAATGGTTCCAAATTTCAAATGTCAATGATGGGACAAATGTCATTTTTCTTGGGACTACAAATTCACAAAGTCCCGGAGGCATTTTTATAAATCAATCTAAATATGCTAATGAGATTTTAAAGAAATTTGGATTTGTATCATGTGACACCGCTGACACTCCCATGGTCAACGCATTTAAGTTGGATGAGTGACCACTCTGTGGATCATGGTAGATCAAACAAATATCGTAGCATGATTGGATCCCCGATGTACCTCACAACCAGCGCACAGACATCTTGTTCTCTGTGTGCATGTGTGCTAGATATAAGGCTGCTTTCCACTAAAAGCACCGAAGCGGTTAAACGGGTATTTCGGATTCCAAGGAACCATCAATAGGACTATGGTACCGAAGGACACCGGTATGTCACTAACACTATGCGATGCAGATGTCATCGCGCAGGATGTCAAGATACACGCCGGCACGCCAGAGGTGCTCGCTTTGGGTGATAAGCTTGTGAGATGGTCTTCAAAGAAGCAAACGAGTACTTTTATTTCCTCTACAGAGGTTGAATACATAGCCATGTCATTGTTGTGCTCAAACTTTGGATGAGATCCCATTATCTGACTATGGCTTTGAATTCAACAAAATCCTCTCAGACGCGGATAATAAAAGTGCTATTGCTTTCATGCAAAAACGCATAAATACCTCAAGAGCAAAGCACATTGACATCCCACATCATTTCATCGTGAACAAGTATAAAACGGTGTGGTGGAACTCTATTTTGTGAAGTCGAATACCAAGTAGGACATTCACCAAAGCTCTTCCAGAGAACGCTTTGAGTTTATTCTTCCTCGATTCTGGCTTGAAAAGTCAACCGTACTCAAACGTCTTCGGAGAAGACGAGGAGTAAAGGTCTTTTCTTCATCTATATCCTGTATATATTTATTCAAAAAACAAATAGAAAAAATATAATCTTGAAAATCTCAAAAATATTGTCTTTTTGTCTCGCTTTTTTTCCTTGATTCATTATATCTACGGTTTTGTGTTGTCATTCAAAGAATGACACAGGACTTTAGATGTTGTTCGAATGTTTAAAAAAAAATCAAAAAATAAAAAAAATATTTTTGGGAGAGTAAAAAAAAAGGTTTATTGTCATTTCGTGCAATAACCCTCAAAGAAAGAACAGAGCCATGCTTATCTCTTGTTTTAAACCCAATGCTCCGATTCTAAAACAAACGCTTTACTACCAACAAGACAACAGTTTAACTTCAAATATTTTTCCTTCTAAAGATTCCTCTGAAAAATATTTGCAAATCTTATGAAAACTCAATTGTTTGAAAACACTTCGACTCTATTTTGAAAATAAAAAGAACTTATCAAGTGTCAAAATCTCAATTCATCAATCAACGACTTTCGTCATTTATCAGAGGGGAGAATGATTTTTCAATTAAATCAAAAGTATTATTTTCAAACAATTTGGGCACTTAAATGAGTAAGGTCTACTTAAATGGTTTACAAAATGTTACACAATTGGTTCCAAATTCTTGGTTATTATTAAGTTTTTTTCAAAAGATAATTTCATGCATGTTCAATCAATGAGTTTAAAGTCTCAAAATCGATCCTTGCGAGTTAAAACGCTTTCATAATCAAGTCACAATTCTCCTTAAAAAGCTTTCCAAATCAATTTAAATCTACAGAGATCACAAATCTCAAATGATTTGAAAATTGTGATCGGGGAGAATTTGTGATTTAAATTGGATTTAAACCGATAATTCGAGCAATGGTTTCATAAGTGTTTAATGTTTCCTCCCAAGTGACAAACGATTTCAAATTTTCATGCACATGTTGAGGGGAGCATCTATTTAAACCTCAAATTATTGAAACGTGATGAATTGTCTCTGGTGCAGTTCCCTCTAATATGTGCAAAACTCTTTCAAAATTCGAGGCACATATTGAGGGGGAGCAAACTTTGAAAACCTCATCCTTCCTCAAAATGTTTTATCTACTCAAATTGATTGGGAAGTGATGATGATCATTTAGAAATTGTTAATCAAAATTGGACCTTTCATTCTTAATCTAACGATTTCAAAGATCTTTGCCTCCATGTGCAAACAATTCTAAATTTTATGTATATGTTGAGGGGGGGAGATTAAAAATATCAAAACAATTAAGATACAAAATGATTTGATTCTATATCACAAGTATCTTGATTGATTTTCAAATGGTTTTCAATTGGTTCCAATGGCAGATGAACAATACCAAAAGACCGACCAACTTTACTTTATGTATGGTGATATAAGGATGATAAGGTTAGGTTGAGTTCCATGATCCGCCGTGAACCAAGGGATCTACCTGTGACAATCCACTAGTTAGAGTAGAAGTCCTTAGGTATGATGTAAAAAGGAGAAAAGTGAGATATGGGAAGAGGCGGACTGAGACTGAGCTAGTATCGAATAAACCCAACAAAGTTCTAGTTATGAAGTTCTGTAAGCAATCAAGGGGTTGAAGAATGAAAAGAAATTAATGTGAAAAAAGGGTGAAAAGAAATAGCCTCCATTTATTCAACTTTAGTGCAAACCGTTCAATTATATTTCATCAGTTGTTACCAAGGTAACATCGGTATTGAAGACAAGATCAGGACCCAAAGGACGACCGACTTCAACTTTCCAAACCACTCAAGTTCCTCTTAAAAGGTCTTGTTTCATTCTCACGGGAACCTACATAATCTATCGACTTTCTCTTAGAGATTGTTGATATTGAAGAAGGAGACCCTCTCCTAGTCTCCGCATAGGAACCAAATATGCACTACTGAGTCTAGAGCCATGAGATCATCAATACATCTCTATTAGACACTTTCAATGAAGACTCTCTGTTACACAATGCGAAAAGAGATTATATCTTATGAGTCCTACGCATTATCCTTGTGGTATTGCCGTAACATCTCGGTGATATGCAAACATATTCACAATGAAGATGGAAAGCCTTGCAGAGCCCATCAAACAAGCTCCTGGTGGGTGGGTGGCATGTGAGATCTATCCAATAGATCAACCATGTGACAACCGGATTGAAACAATGGACATCAATCCTTTGAATCAATCCTCGTTCAAAGTTATGGATTGACGGATACCTTTGAAAAACCAGTCGTTGTGCTTTAAAACTCTTTTCTTTAGCACATCGACCGCGGTACTTATTTCAAAATAAAAGGTGTTATGATTGATAATTGATTTTCGCAAAACCTTCGCTGTATTGCAAAACAATTTCTATTGAGCAAGCACACCATTGTTTTTCAAATTCTTTTCATCAATCGCTGAATCTCATTGCCGTTCACTCACCCGCGTTGTCTTTGAGACGCCGGTTTGAGAACATTAGAGCAAAATGCCGAAACCCTCGCTAAGGAATTTTCATTATACCGATCACAAAAGATTTGACCGACAACTGGAACGTGGCCGGTAATTTCAATTCATCGAAAGTGATCAAAGACATTTCGGCGCTTATTGCTAACTGCCTTATGCAGGTACATTCCCCGACGCTTGGTACTGACAATGGAGCTTGTCAATCCATAGCTCCTCAAAGATGCTCACACAACACATTCATATCTAAAAGAATCATGATTAGTGATCAATGACTCTCGATATTTTCACTCATGCTTCTACGTATTGCCGCCAATATCATGAATCAACGAAAGCTTCCGCTACTCGATAAGAATAAATCATGATACGTAATGTGAGCATGTCGGTCCAAATATCACAACATCACATAATACCATCACCACAATGGATGAGTCGAGATTAATATGGCTGATGATCTCAAATGCTCATAACTCATTATCGGCTCGGATCAAAAGACTCCACCGCATTCTCCAAAACATGCAAAAATGAAGAATCAAAGACTACGAGCTAACGAACAAGAATCCAAGAACAATCTCATGTTATATCTGCTTTTGTTTTCTGTATTTAATGTGTGTTGAGGCACCTCCCTTAGGGGAGATTGTTAGGATTTGGAAATCCGTAGTTAGTGTCGGTCACCTCAAGTATATGTAATCGCTAGAAAGCTCGAGTCGCATTATTTAATGTTAGTAATATTTAGTATATAACACCGTGGAGGACTGACGGGTCTTTACCCATCGATGCTCCCATCCAAGCCTCATCGTGTATGCTATGTAAGATTATAAATAATCTCTACCTCCCAAGGTAGAGAGTTGGAGCTCATAATAAGATTTTTCTTTATCTCACTAAAGTTCTCAAACCTCTAACTTTCTCTCTCTAAAACTATTGTGTACGCCACTTTGCTTATGGTTGATGTGTATGTGAAATCCAATATACATGGCTTAGGAAGAGGAAGTTGAAGAAGAAAATCGTGAATACGTTAATAATACGCAGTAATGTGATGCTCTAGACTATAACACTTCGCTTGGTGAATAATGGAAGCTTCTTTCACACTTTGAGTGTAAGATAACGGATCATTTATAAACAAATAACAAGAAGTTATAGTGATCAACAAGAGGTATTGGGAGAACATAATGTTTTTAGTGCAAAAGGTCTTAATATTCCATGTTGAACTCCTAAACTATATTTCAAGTGTTTGTAATTAACATGTAATAGGTTGCTTAATTTGGCTTTTTATGTTTGATAGGAAAGGCTTATGAGAAAGCCCATAAGCCTTGGCCTGAAGCCCAATAAGGAAAGGAAGGGACTTGTGTGTTGCCCTAGTCCTTTCCCTATAAATGTCTTTTGTAAACCTTCCTTAGAAGGTTGGTTGTTCACTTCATTCAATACACTCTCTATCAACCTTTCTTATATCATAATTGGGTGTTCATCCTCACCTTTATCTATATTTCTTACATATTGATGTCTCAGGTTACAATATGGTGACCTAATAGTGGTATCATTCGCAATCTAGTTGGGTAAAACACTTTTGTTTTGATGTTTTTTATCTATAACGCTGGTTTCTGTAATATTCAACTTTCATAATGCATAAAAGCTCAAATTTTACGCTTTTAAAAACTCAAGATTTTTGTGGTTCAAGGTTCATTTAGTGTTAACATTTAAGTTTTTAGCATCAAGTTTGAAACTTTATGGTGTAGAATAGTTTGAGCCTGGTTTTGATCGTAGTTCTGCTTTACACGCAGAGAAAAGTTACTTTAGATCATCAAGTTTAAAACTTTGTGTTATTTTGTGATATAAGTTTTTCATCGTTAAAATCGTGTTTCTAAACACTTTAAGCATAAAATCATTTTGGTGATAGTTGGTACTTTCTACTAGTAAATAAAACCCTAGTTTTACTCAGAGCTCCAAGGTCTATGCATAAGCAAAAGAAATACTAAGCAGCTCATCATTTGATCTTCTGCTGTTTGGTTTACTCGTTGTTTTCATTTGGATAAGTCTCTGAAAGACTTCGACTTTAGATATCTTTATTAATCGTATAAGTGTAAAGGATTTTGGGCAAACCTAGTTTTACATTTAAGCTTCAAAGCTTACGCCAGTAGCATCTTTCACGCTTGCTCGTCTTAACGATAAGAAAATCTTACGATAAGGATTCTACTTCTGTCTTTGGGTTTTCACTTGCTAAATTTTTCCTGTTTACGCTTAAGCTTTCACCACGCTGCGAACTTTCTTTTACGCAGAATGTGGGTTTTTACGCGTATGATTTCTACGCTCTAAGCCGATTTCACGCATAAGTACATTTCATCAACATTGTTTCATTCGATTACAAAGATCCATCATCAACACAAGTTTCAAGATGTCTCAACCACCATACTCTAGCTACTTTTCTTACGTATCCTCACAACAACAATTCCATCAACAATATCCTCCACCATCTCTACAAAAAGTGCAATAATTTTCAACAAGGAGCAATTCCTCTTCCACCACAAATGGTTCCACCAAACCCTAGTCAACAAGTGCAACATTACACACATACTTTCAAAATCAGTATCCCGCCAAGTATGCTATGAATGGTACTACACCAAAGGAACCGTCTTGGTTTGCAAAGATGTGTGAAGTTTAAGTAAAGCTAACAATCCATTCATGAAGCTGATCCCTCGATAGACCTCCATGCTCACTCTCAAAACTACTTATCAATGGGTGATACTGTTCTTTAGGTTTTGTGATCTAAAGAAGCCACATGGAAAGTTTTTGAAGAAGGTCATCCTTGAAGGTCCTTTTCGATGCCTACTCTCACCTGTATTCTGAGATCCAAATGCTAATCCAACAAGAGATGATATCACCAACGCTCGGTCTTGATCAACTTACTACTGACCAACTTCTACACTTAGAAGCCAATGAACTTGCAATGCAATATATCCTTTGGATTACTCAACTGATACTTCAGATGATGCTCGAAGATCAAGCAATGTGGGGCACATCATCTTCTAATGGAAGGCACATAACTCAATCAAGACATGGAATCCAAAAATTCTACTAGCATATGAACACTTCATGATTGAACCAGAATAGTCATCATTCCATTCTATCATCAATGACTTGGAAAAACATAACATCATTATGCCAAGAATTGCAAATGTCACAAAGTTCCCTGAAAGCGCCTTGGTCCTGACAGTGTATGTTATTTTCATCCGTCAAGCAAAGAATCTTCATCATGCCACATATGGATTGTTGTACGATTATTTTGAAACCCCACTAAAAGGAAGTTGACAAAGAAAGGATCATCCTCATGGGAGTCTCGCTTCTTCACTCCTGTGAATAATCAAAACACTTGCTTTTGTGGCTCAAGCATGTTATCCTCTACCCCGAACTTAAAACTGCCTTTCACAAATCCTCCACAACCAATCGTCAAATTACACCATATGATCCATCACAACAACAATCACAAGAAACTGAATTGGTTCCATACAACAACAATGATCAAGCACTCTACGCTGAATCTAATAAGGATGTAAGCTTACGTATTGCAACGGGTTTGTCATGATTGCTGTGAATCTTCCTATATTCTAACAAATCCAACAATCGTGATTCGTATTTCATCTAACACAAGGAATTAGGTCAAGAGTTAACAACTAATAGTTGAAGTTCAGAATCGTGGTAATATCTGCCGATGGGTAGTGGTCATGATTTAATCCTAATGGAAGGAATAATGGGTGCTCCACAACAACAAAGGGTGAATGGTTGACAGGGAAATGCTCGACTCAAGCTAATGGTCTTCAAGTGTTATAACTGTATTAGAAGGGTCATCCGCTAATGCATGCCCTAAGCCGAGGACAAGAGGCACATCACAAAGAGGTTTTTACTTGGCTCTCGATAAGCCGTGGAACTCTTACCAACAAGGAACAGAGCTTCATGGAAAATGTAGATTCTGATGATGACATGGAGGACTTGCAAAGCACGAATAATGTTAATTGAAAACATGCAAGAACTCCACATGAGTGACCGGTGCCTAGTGTATGACATTGACGGCTTGTCTCGTACCGTATCAAACTATATTCATTCTGACTGACATCTCTCGCCAACACCTGCATCCGACGAGGATCGAGTGTTCAACATGAGCCGTACATCTCATTCCCATGATAATCAAGATCCCGAAGTTATATTTTGACGATCAAGATAATTTGTTAATATTGATAATCAAGTTGACTCGGTTATTTTGAGGATCTAAATAATGATCATGTTGAGACTCACGTTGAACAAGCCAACCTGTGTCTAATCTAGATCTTGAGCTCATAACCAACTTAATTAAGAACCAAAAATCTCTAGTGGAAAAGTGCCAAGACATCAATAAGAAATTACAGGAGAAAATTGCACTGTTGACTGGAGGATAATGAATGCTATAAGTTCAACTCAACATTTTCAAAACTAAAGAGAAAACGTAGTGTTTTGAAGTCGATTACCAATCACATACCAAAATGAAAATCTTTCAAAAAAAAGATATGTGATCTAGTTGCATCCAAGAATGCTTTGTTGTCTCAAATAGAACAACCGAAATATGATCATAAACAACAACTTAACGCTCTCACTTTGGAAACTCAAAAAGCCAAGTCGGAGTTGTTAACTTGTCAAAGTCAGCTAGAATACAAAAGCATTCGAGGAAACAAATAGATGACTATCTTGAGGAAATTGTCAACTTACAAAACAAAATAAAAGAGTTTCGAAATGTTGTTTACAAACATGGTGAGTCAATCACAACTATTCAAAAGTTTACTTTTAAAACAAATCCAAATGGATATGGACCTAATCATGCTGATTACAAACCACGCTTTCACATAGAGCATTCAAACCACATCCTCAAGTCACAAAGGCAGTAACATGAATTGATGATTCCATTATGAGTGTTGTTGAATATAATCGCATGGAGGAACTAGATGCGATTATTCCAGCCGTTTGCTAAAAATTGGAAAATGTTGTTTATCACAAACCTTTAACTATTCTAAAGCCATAACTTTCGCCACACAACATGATAATTCCTTAACACACCTGTTATCACACCAACTTGAGTCCCTTCCAATGATGGTCCCTATCCAATGTTGAACAATTAATGGTCCTTACCTTCATTTAGTGAAATAGCCATTAGTGAACAATGTCAAGTTCTCAAATATTTTGCCACCTTTTATGTATGATATAAAACTTTGGAACATGCAATTGAAGTTAATTCGGAAAATCAAAGTCAATATTTTCAATCGCCATTTGCCGGACAACAGGGATATTTTTCGAAGGGGCTTTTACCATGTCCCGAATCTTAAAATGTGTAAATATATTGGGAACGAGATCTTCAAAAGGAGATAGGTCTTATGAAAAAAGTTTTGAGAAACCAAAACAACGATTTCAAATACTAACATAAAAAAGATAATGCCAAATCATGTTGACGACTCTTGGAAGATGTTATATGTGCCGATACCATAAATGTTGTGTTACTTATTCTTGCATAGCATATTCGATTATATTCTTGTCATGATTCTGAAAATGTTGAGAATATCGATGCACATGTGCAGAAATCAAATCTTTGATAATTGAAAATGAGCGTTTGATCAACGAACTTTCAAATGCAAAACGCTCGCCTTCAATGGTGTCAAAATCGAGAACTTGTTTGCAAAACAAAATCAACCAGCTATGCTCAAAATCGTTGATCCAAAATAGAACATCCGATGATGAAAACGCGTGTCTTTAAAATGTCTAATTTCAAAATATGAACAAGAAATAGCCAAAGTCAAAACAGAATATGGTGTCATATTTGATTTTCTCAAACGACATCGTGAAAAGCATACAAGAACTTGATATTTATCTTGCACACACTAAAGATGTTTTACATGTTAATGCAAACATTCACTAAAAATCAAGTATGATAAAGATAAGTCTAGTAACACTAATGGACTTGTACATGGAATGTTTAAAATTGACACTAGAACACCTAATGACAAACCACAAGATACTAATGTGCTTCCTTCCACTAAAACAAGAATAGTTGCCTCTTTTCCCAACGCTAGCACTTCACAGCTTAAGAGCACATCAAGGAAGAATAGGAAGTTGCGACGAAAGAAAAGAACAATAAAGACCTCTGAAGTAGAAGAACACCTTAGGACTTGAATAAGACTCAAGTTGCACCCACTTTAGACATTGCGTTAGATAAATGTAATAGAAAAAGTGATGTAACGAATCTAACGCCTGAACCTAAAGTACTTTGAATGTTTTGTTTGAAGCATCTTGTGTTGGTTGTCATAAAAGCATGTTTTCTGGTTGTCATGATAAATGTGTTGCTAATGCTATCTTATTCGTAAGCGAACAATAGAAAACTAAATACCTCTAGGCCCACTAATGCTTCTAAGTCCTGTGTAGTAAACCGCCTTCTAGTGCTCATGCTTTAATCATTGATGTACCCATAGAAACCCCTTCACCTCCTAGGAAGAACTTATCACCTAGTGCATTCACTAAGACAAAAGCTAAGACTAGTTGGAGATGGCAGAAATGGTTACATAATACACTTGGCTTTAGATGGATACCTAAAATCATTAACACTGTGTGTATCTTCTTGTCGTAACGGAACCTCTAACTCTTCGTTCCACCTCTACTTCTATTCCACCGCAGGTCGCCTGTAATGCGTGTGATACAGATCATTCTCTCGATTGTTGATTGCGGATGTTAGGCCTATTATGACAGCAATCTCAAATCGTTATCAAACTTTGTTTCAAAGTTCATTGGCACTGTCAGGTTCGTGAATGATCACTTCGCCGCTATCATGGGCTACGGAGATTACATCAATGGGTATATCGAAATTAGCATAGTTTATTATGTGGAAGGTCTCATTTATATCACTTTTCACCATCAATTTGTGATGGAGATTGGAAGTTTCTTTAGGAGAAAACTTGCTTCATTCGTGATCTACAAGGAACGATCTTATGTCCTGGTAAATTCACAATTCAAGCCTTTACACAATCTCAATGCAAGACATGATTATCACTCCCATCTATCTGTTTTCAAAGGCAACATCTACAAAAATCTTTGGCTATGGCACCGCCTTTCTCTCACACTTAAACTTTCAAACCATAACCAATCTTGCGTTACGCATAAACTTGTTGAAGGTCTTCCAAGATTTCTAGATTCTAAAGATCATCTATGCTCGCTTGTGAACAAGGGAAAAGCACTCGTTTCATTTTCCTTCAAAGGTGGAACACCTCAGAGCAAGCTTCATCTCTTCACATGGATTTGTGTGGCCCAATGCGGTAGACGATCAATGGCAAACGCTACATTTTGGTAATTGTCGATGACTACTCGCGTGAACTTGGTTTATTTTTCGAAGTAAAGATCAAACTCCACAAATGATCATCACCTTTCTCATGAAAATTCAAGTTCAGCTCCGGAATTTAACACGACAAATCGTAATGCACATAGGAACTAATTTGTAAATTAGACTCTCCAGAATACTATGAGAAAGTGAGAATTGAGCATTAAAACATCAATAGCACAAACACTATAACAAATGGAGTTGTTGAAAGACGAAACCGTATTTAGTGGAAGCTGCAAGAACGAGTTGATAAATACAAAATTACCAGTACATTTTGTGGGCGAAGCCGTCAATCAAGCTGCATGCTACACTCGTAACCGTTCTATGATCACTAAACGCCACAATAAAAACACACTTATGAGCTTATCCATAACCATAAACCGATCGGACAAACCCGCATACTTTCGTGTCAGGCTTCTAATAATAATTAATATGTCTCATTATTTCAACATTTATAGTAAACTTGGTTTACTTGTTTCAAATTGCCAGAATCCTTGAAGGTTTAGCGTGAATTCATGATCATGACATCACGTATATTTCATATGGACTAAGATTAGTCTACATTTCATTCACATCATTTGCATCTCATTAATTCATTACGACATTTCATTTTCATTATTCAACGCTGTAATTTTATGTTTAATAAACGATTATCGCGTGAGTTATTATTTTAAATATTTAACTGCTACTTTCAAAAAATGATCCCGATGTATTTTGTAAACTACATTTAGTTTATAAAACTATATTTTTAGTTTTCCTAGTGTTTCCAAATTATTTTGGTACATAAATCGTTAAAATTAAATTATTACGTCGTTTTTCTTAAAAAAATTGTACGATAATTATTTTATCACCCAAATTTCACAAGGAATGTATTTTACAATTTTTATTATCTCATTACATCCTATTTTGAGCTATTAAATACTTACTTGTACCAAAAATCTACCATATACCTTTAACTTAACTTTTTTTATTTTACTTACACTTTCTTAAAATTGTACAAGTAAATATATATACTTAAAAAAAAATATCTTTAAAACAATACTCCCTTAACCGCCATATAGGGGTGGGATAACAATAAATGCGTGGCACGGTTCTTTTCGAATGGCAATTTATACACTTACCTAAAGTCTTCATTCATTTCACTCATTTACTTGCAATAATTCATCAAGTGTTAGTAGCTTTTCTCTCTTTGTGTCTCTCCATCCAAACCGGTTCATCATCAAGAAACAAGGGATCAAAAATTTTTGCTAGCTCAAGGGTTTAATCAATCTAGTATATACTTTATATGGTTTGAAATAAAAAACCAATGGTATTTAGTTTAACCTTGTTACTTTCATCTCATCATCTTCACTAGTAAGCATGTTTCTTTATCATTTTCATGTTCTCTTTTTCATTTCATATGTTTCTTTTCATATTTGGAGCAAGTATGCATGATATGTGATTTATACCATTTTATTTCATGATTTTAGAGTTATTTATATACTATGGTCATCCTATAAATATTCCCTTGGTATTTTTTGGTCTTGATGATGTCTAGGAACCCATGACACCCTAAGAAGGTGTATGGTAGGATTAGATTAGTTTGGAGTTGATTTGAAGGGATTAGAATAGGTTTTGTCCGAGAAAAACTATTTTCGATAAGTATATATTGTGTTCTGTCCTTGTTTTTGACTTTCTGGAAAATCCGACCGTAGGCACGACTTTTTGGCCATGATATTTAGAAAATATACTTTAAAACGAATGCGGGGTCGCTTGAACGGAATAAAACGGAGTTATAACTAGAGAGTTATGGATTTTACAAGTTTGACGATTTAAAAATTATATTTTTTCTGGAAATTTCAAAGCAACATGTTTTATCTTGTACGGGACAAAAACGAGCCTTAAGCTTCACAAATTATTTCGACTTGTCAAAAATATATTAGTATACTTTGATACGAAGCTAAGGGACTTATTATACGTGAAAACGGATTTGAAACGACAAATATATGCACGTTTTTATAAACTTGCCGTAACTATTATTTCCCCTGAAAACTATATTATTTTTACGTTACAAGTGTTACATTAGTGAATCTACCATGTTTGCGTCGCTAACCATGATGCAAAACTTTTTGGAACGAATTGTCTTCTAGTAAAATCAAGTTCACCGGCCATATTTTTCAAAACAGCAAGCTGTTTGTAAAGCGGAGTTATAGTAAATTATTTACGGATGTTCAAACTTGGCCGAAACTCATTTTCTGCACACAATTAGCCAAAATCACTATGTTTAACCCTTAATATCTTTATGATCGAGACCTTTTGGACGAAAACTCCTGAACTGAAACTTTTAGATATCGATACAAACTTTCCAAAACAGTCGAGTTTGTTCTCTAACGATCGACGTACACCGTTTTACGACTAGTTTTCCAAAGCCATTTTGTTGATTCCATGAAAATTCCGACGACATTGTTTTAAGCGTCAAAAAGTGGTAATTTTACCCAAAAATCATTATTACACCATTGTAGGATGACATTTTGACGTAAAAACTTGAAAAGTGATTTTTGATTGGTCAAGACGTTAAACGAGTATTTTTCGACGATAAGTAATATTTTCAAAACTCGCAAATGGTATAAATAACATATGAAAGGCATGCATAACATTACATTGCAACTCATGACATATCATATCATTGATAATAGGTCCCGGTTGACGCATTACATTATACCTCAGTGTACTCACTTTTGCCATTATTCCAGTTTATCCAAGTGAGTTTTCATAGCCCCGTTTTACATGCTTTCGATTATTTTCAAACCCACGGGGGAGAATACATTGCACTACATTTTTTTTTTGTACGATACCAAGTATGTTAAATTCATTTACATTGTTTAAGTTACCGCATTTGCCAATTTGAAAGTCCCCATTACTTGAACATGAACCGTTAATCTTTGAAGCGAGGATGAGTGGATAGATCTATCGAGGGTGGCGCCTCCATCCGGGTTGGTGAATCCCAACCAGGTAAACGGATGCATTTCATTTGATAACATTACGGAGTTGAGCACTGGCAAACACTCTGTGGGGGCATACATGATTGAACAGTCTAGTTTCGGGGTCATGGGCTTAAGGCAATTGTAACATTATTTTTACGTGACTGGATAGTCATGCATGATTGATACTTGTGTAGTCGTATAAACATTTACATAAACCTATGATTTCTCACCAACATTATTGTTGACCGTTTTTAGCAATGTATTTTCAGGTAACTGAGGCATTATCATCATGACATGGTTTAGGGACCTACATTTTGAGTCCGGCGTCGACTTACATATTTCATCTTATGGCACTTTATTTAAAAACATCGTTTGGATTTGTAACATATTTGTATTTCCGCAAACTTTGTAAACCTTTTGGGACCGATGTTGTACTCTGAATGTTTTTATTATTATATCCAACGATGTGTTTTTAAAACGACACTTTAGGTCGTTCAATATAATTGTGATGTGGTGCTATGACAGTCAATCCCCAGGAATTCCATTCCGCTGCAAAACAGGTAAATTGGGGGTGTGACAGATTGGTACAGGCTCGTGAGTTACAGCTTATAGAGAACTAGGTCGCATCATTGACCCTAGACTATAACTACATTATCATAGCATCTCATCATTTCATCATAAGTGCATGTTCACTTTGCATGCGATTTATACGTACATTTTTCGAGTTATTTACTTTCATTTCATATCGATTGTCACATGGATGCCTTTAAATGCCCATTTCATTATTCCTTCTTCATACTCTAATGTGGAGAGTTCCTTGTCAATCCCTATCACAATACACCAATCGACTCATCACCGATAACGTCGAATGCCGAGATGAACCTTTAAATAGGGCGAAGTCACTTTCACTCCTTTGTTTCACCGCTAACATGTCGAGTTACACTTTATTCACGCACTAAGTCACTAAACCACCATACATTTGAAGCACTTACGACATCTCATAACCCATCTTTTTGGAACCCGTCGATCATTTTGAAAGATAACCTCAAACTCATCATTCTTATCACATTTCTTTGGAGCGTTTATTATTAACATCGGATTTTGGCAATGCGTCTCACATTTCCTTTTGTTTTGAAGAAGATATGGCACCGAAGAAAGCTACACCTGAAATGACTCAAGCGGCTATTCAAAAGTTGGTATGGGATAGTGTAGCGAGGCATTAAGGATTGAAAAAGAACGACAAAGAGTGCTATTACCAAGGCCGCAACTAGCTGCTTTGAAATGCGAGACTTGCTACATCAAAAGGTTTCAAGAGTTGACTGTTCTTTGTCCAGCTATGGTTTCGGACAATGAGAAACTATTGAAAAATTTCATTGGAGGACTTTCACAAAATATCCAAGGAGATGTAACTTCTTTCGATCCACAAACAATTGAAGAATCTACCCGATTACTCAAATACTCATGGCTCAAGTTGTGAAAAGGGAAAACATTATCAACAATAACCACCACAACAATAACAACAATCATACCATCAACAACAATAATAACCGCACCAACGACAACAATCAAACCAACAACAACAAAAGGAAATGGGAAAATGACCAGGGAGGTATTAACAACAACAACCAAAGCCGTAGCACTAACCATCACCAACAACAGAATAGAAGACAAGAAGCCGCAGGGGTTTATGTTGCTGCACCAACAAAGGAAAGAACTTATACTGGAAACTTACCACGATGTCATCAATGCACGCTACATCATGATGATCCATGTGGTATATGCTTTATCTGTCAAAAAGTGGGACACCTTGCTAAGGACTGCAAAGGAAAAGGATATGTTGGAACTCAACCACTATGTAATCGATGTAATTTCCATCACTCGGTCTTTGGCCCTGCCAAGTGCCGCGAATGCCGAAAACCGGGACATCTAGCTAGGGATTGTAAAGGTAAAGCCGTAGTCACATGCTTCGGATGTGGGGAGCAAGGACACTATAGGAATCAATTTCCTCAAAACCAAGGTCAACAAGTTGAAGGTGCTCATGGGAATGCATACATGTTAGGAGGAGGAGAAGCTCGTCAAGGTATCAATGACGCGGAAGACTGAAGAAGTTCGGAAACTAACAGTCTTGTTTTTCTTTATGTACCATGTTGTATTAAGTTTATGTTTTCCATCGTATCCGAATCTTTATAACCTAAGATGTACTACTTTTGCTAAACCTCTCGTTGTAAAATATTCTTATCTATCGTACCTTATTTTCTTTCCGATTTGTCATTACTTACGAGAATTTTTTTTATTCCTTTTACTCTAGCTATCATTTTAACGACACAGATTAAATCCTTGTAAGCATCGAGAGTTATAACAACTAAACCGAACGTCACATCATCGTTCCTTAATTATACATAGCCTAGCTAACTATGTTTAATTCTGGAGGGATCATGTTATGTTGGGAGCAGTTAATTATAAATCTTAGTGCAAGCAAAATCTTCACATATTTCAAAGTCGAAGTGTTAATTATGAGAGATTCATCCGATATTTTCCTTACTATGATGTTTTATACACTCTCAATCATCGACAGCCGTAACGACACTTCTCCATGTCTTCTCTCCTCGATGTTCATCACAATTTTAACATCAGTTGACTCAACACCAAACAACATATGAGTCGATTAGTCCAAGCATTGCATAGTTACTCCTAAATTATACATAGCCTGATCACCTATGTCTAATTCAGGAAGAATCATGCAATGAAGGGAGTAGTAGGCTTATATGTGTGAGCAATTCCGTAATCGAGCCAAATTTTCAAAAGTCCCCCTTCAAACCAATTTAGCCTAATCTCATGACAGTTCTTGTTTGATGAGTTGTGAGATTAAGTGAAAATTGGTTGGTAAAAAGTCTTTTGAGGGTTTTGCTCGGGAATGGGAAAGTTTGCCACATCAAACCCTAAACCCGATAGACTAACAACGATTGAATTCAGGGATTGAATTCCTTTTTGGATTGGCGAATGTGACAACCCGTACTTTCAGGTCATTTCTCGACACAATTCATGTCTCATTATTTCAACATTTATAGTAAACTTGGTTTACTTGTTTCAAATTCGCGTAACCTTGAAGGTTTAGCGGCGAATTCATGATCATGACATCACGTACATTTCATATGGACTAAGATTAGTATACATTTCATTGACATCATTTGCATCTCATTAATTCATTCACGACATTTCATTTCACATTCAACGCGTAATTTTTATGTTTAATAAACGATTATCGCGTGAGTTATTATTTTAAATATTTAATCCGTTACTTTCAAAAATGATCCCGATGTATTTTTAAACTTACATTTAGTTTATAAAAACTATATTTTTAGTTTTCCTAGTGTTTCAAATTTATTTGGTACGTAAATCGTTAAAGTTAAATTATTACTCGTTTTTCTTAAAAATTATACGATAATTATTTTATCACCCAAATTTTACAAGGAATGTATTTTTACAATTTTTATTATCTCATTACATCCTATTTTGAGCTATTAAATACTTACTTGTACCAAAAATCTACCATATACCTTAACTTAACTTTATTTTACTTACACTTTCTTAAAATTGTACAAGTAAATATATATACTTAAAAAAAAAAATATCTTGGGGAAACAATACTCCCCTAAATCCGGCCATAGGGGAGGGATAACAATAAATGTGGCATGGTTCTTTGAATGTATAAATTTATACACTTACCTAAAGTCTTCATTCATTTCACTCATTTACTTGCAATAATTCATCAAGTGTTAGTAGCTTTTCTCTCTTTGTGTCTCTCCATCCAAACCGGTTCATCATCAAGAAACAAGGGATCAAAAATTTTTGCTAGCTCAAGGGTTTAATCAATCTAGTATATACTCTTTATATGGTTTTGAAATAAAAACCAAGGGTATTTAAGTTTAACCTTGTTACTTTCACCTCATCATCTTCACTAGTAAGCATGTTTCTATCATTTTCATGTTTCCTTTTTCATTTCATATGTTTCTTTTCATATTTGGAGCAAGTATGCATGATATGTGATTTATACCATTTTATTTCATGATTTTAGAGTTATTTATATACTATGGTCATCCTATAAATATTCCCTTGGTATTCTTTGGTCTTGATGATGTCTAGGAACCCATGACACCCTAAGAAGGTGTATGGTAGGATTAGATTAGTTTTGGAGTTGATTTGAAGGGATTAGAATAGGTTTTGTCCGAGAAAAACTATTTTCGATAAGTATATATTGTGTTCTGTCCTTGTTTTGATTTTCTGGAAAATCCGACAGTAGGCACGACTTTTTGGCCATGATATTTAGAAAATATACTTTAAAACGAATCCGTGGCCAGCTTGAGAACGGAATAAAGCGGAGTTATAACGAGAAAGTTATGGATTTTACAAGTTTGACGACGAAAATTATATTTTTCAGAAATTTCAGCAACATGTTTTTATCTTGTCGGGGTCAAAAGCGAGCCTTAAGCTTCACAAATTATTTCGACTTGTCAAAAATATATTAGTATACTTTGATACGAAGCTAAGGACGTATTATACGTAGAAAACGGATTTGAAACGACAAATATATGCACGTTTTTATAAACTTGCCGTAACTATTATTTCCTGAAAAACTATATTATTTTTACGTTACAAGTGTTACATTAGCTGTAACGACCATGTTTGCGGCTGTTTTTAACCATGATGCAAAACTTTTTGGAACGAATTGTCTTCTAGTAAAATCAAGTTCACCGGCCATATTTTTCAAAACAGCAAGCTGTTTGTAAAGCGGAGTTATAGTAAATTATTTACGGATGTTCAAACTTGGCCGAAACTCATTTTCTGCACACAATTAGCCAAAATCACTATCTTTAACCCTTAATATCTTTATGATCGAGACCTTTTGGACGAAAACTCCTGAACTGAAACTTTTAGATATCGATACAAACTTTCCAAAACAGTCGAGTTTGTTCTCTAACGATCGACGTACACCGTTTTTACGACTAGTTTTCCAAAGCCATTTTTGTTGATTCCATGAAAATTCCGACGACATTGTTTTGCGTCAAAAAGTGGTAATTTTACCAAAAATCATTATAAAACCATTGTAGGATGACATTTTGACGTAAAAACTTGAAAAGTGATTTTTGATTGGTCAAGACGTTAAACGAGTATTTTTCGACGATAAGTAATATTTTCAAAACTCGCAAATGGTATAAATAACATATGAAAGGCATGCATAACATTACATTGCAACTCATGACATATCATATCATTGATAATAGGTCCCGGTTGACGCATTACATTATACCTCAGTGTACTCACTTTTGCCATTATTCCAGTTTATCCAAGTGAGTTTTCATAGCCCCGTTTTACATGCTTTCGATTATTTTCAAACCCGCGGGGGAGAATACATTGCACTACATTTTTTTTACGATACCAAGTATGTTAAATTCATTTACATTGCTTAAGTTACCGCATTTGCCAATTTGAAAGTCCCAATTACTTGAACATGAACCGTTAATCTTTGAAGCGAGGATGAGTGGATAGATCTATCGAGGGTGACGCCTCCATCGGGGTTGGTGAATCCCAACCAGGTAAACGGATGCATTTCATTTGATAACATTACGGAGTTGTCTGGCAAACACTCTGCAGGGGCATACATGATTGAACAGTCTAGTTTCGGGGTCATGGGCTTAAGGCAATTGTAACATTATTTTTACGTGACTGGATAGTCATGCATGATTGATACTTGTGTAGTCGTATAAAACATTTACATAAACCTATGATTTCTCACCAACATTATTGTTGACCGTTTTTAGCAATGTATTTTCAGGTAACTGAGGCATTATCATCATGACATGGTTTAGGGACCTACATTTTGAGTCGCGGCGTCGACTTACATATTTGTACATTATGGCACTTTATTTCAAAACATCGTTTGGATTTGTAACATATTTGTATTTCCGCAAACTTTGTAAACCTTTTGGGACCGATGTTGTACTCTGAATGTTTTTATTATTATATCCAACGATGTGTTTTTAAAACGACACTTTAGGTCGTTCAATATAACTTTGATGTGGTGCTATGACAGTCAATCCCCCAAGAATTCCATTCCGCTGCAAAACAGGTAAATTGGGGGTGTGACAGAATCTCAAACACTTTCAGGTATTTGGTGCTCTTTGTTACCCGAATAATGATCGTGATGACTTTGGAAAGCTCAAGGCTAAAGCTGATATTGGAGTCTTCGTTGGATACTGTGAAAGTTCTAAAGGATACCGGATATGGAATCGTCGTACAAGGCAGATTATGGAAACGATTCATGCAAATTTCGATGAGCTTACAGACATGGCTTCTGAGCAAAACAGCTTGGAACCCGGACATAACCGTCTAAATTTCCCCCAAACCCCATCATCAGCTGAACTAAGATTACAGCTTACTCGACGTTAAATGGAACAACTATTTGCTCCTTTGTTTAGTGATGATATTGATCAACGTGCTCCAGATGTATCAAATGTTTCAGCTGCTCAACCTGATAATACTCCAATCCCTGATACACCTGAAACAACAACAACTGTTGAAGAAGCACCTCCTATTGATTCCACAACAACAGTCGAACAAACCGCATCCAATGACGCTGAACCAACTGATGATCTTCTGAACTATGAAGTACCTACACCTGCAGATTATGATCCAAATGCGTTCTTTAACCCTTTCGCAAATGCAACTGCTTCCTCAGATGTTGCGGAATCATCTACAAGCCATTTGAATCCTTCCAATCTGCATAATGTATTTCAACATCAACCCTCCACACATCGTTGGACTAAATATCATCCTCTTGTGAACATTATTGGAAACCCGAATCAACCAGTCGTAACTAGACAACGCCTTCAGAATGACGGAGAACATTGCATTTATGCTTTAACAGTGTGTCAATCTAAACCCAAAAACATTAAAGAAGCAATGACTTACGACAACTGGATTGAATCCATGCAAGAAGAATTAAATCAGTTTAAATGTCTTGAAGTATGGGAATTGGTTGAAAGACCAACAGGGGTCTATGTCATTGGTCTGAAATGGATTTGGAAAAACAAGTTAGATGCTGAGGGTATGGTTATCAGAAATAAGTCACGTCTGGTGGCTAAGGGTTATAGACAAGACGAGGGGATTGACTTCGAGGAATCATTTGCACCGGTTGCTAGACTTGAGGTTGTTCGGTTTTTTCTGGCATTCGCGGCTCACATGAACATCACGGTCTATCAGATGGATGTCAAAAACGCCTTTCTGAATGGTCAACTGATGGAAACGGTTTATGTTAGTCAGCCGGAAGGATTTGTTGATCCAAAATTCCCGAATCACGTGTTCAAACTGAAAAAGGAACTTACGGTCTCAAACAAGCTCCTCGGGCGTGGTATGATAAGTTATCATCTTTTCTCATTGCTAATAATTTCACTAAAGGATCGGTCGAGCCAACACTTTTCATTCAATATCACGGGGCTCACATTTTAATCATTCAAATCTATGTGGATGACATCATTTTTGGGTCAACACATAAAAAGTACTCAAACTAATTTTCAAAACTTATGAAAAAACATTTTGAAATGTCCATGATGGGTGAACTTACATTCTTTCTAGGACTGCAAGTTCATCAATCACCCCGTGGTATTTTCCTTAGTCAGTCCAAATATGCTCTTGAAATCTTAAATAAACATGGAATGCAAAGCTGTGATACTTATGCCACACCAATGGCACATACCAAGAAACTGGACGTTGATTTACATGGGAAATTGGTTGACCCTACCAAATACCGAAGTATTATTGGGTCACTCATGTATCTAACAGCCAGTAGACCTGATATTGTATTTGCTGTATATCTTTGTTCCCGTTATCAGTCGAGACCAACTGAAACTCACCTCTCTGAGGCTAAAAGAATCCTTCGATACATCAAGGGAACCATTAATTTGGGGATCTGGTATCCAAAGGATTCTGGTTTTGAACTAATAGCTTTTTCAGACGCTGATCACGCAGGTTGCTTAGATTCTCGAAAAAGTACTTCAGGAGCTATACAACTTCTTGGTGATAAACTGGTGTCATGGCAATCGAAGAAGCAGGATTATACATCGCTGTCATCAACCGAAGCAGAATATGTAGCCATGTCAGCGTGTTGTGCTCAAGTCATTTGGATGAGAACACAACTCAAAGACTATGGTTACGTATTTGACAGAATCCCGATATACTGCGACAATCGAAGTGCTATTGCGATCTCGTGCAACTCCGTCCAACATTCGAAGTCCACGCACATCGATCTTCGATATCATTTCATAAAGGAGCATGTGGAAAAGGGTACTGTTGAATTATATTTTGTGGGTACTGAATATCAACTGGCAGACCTTCTCACCAAAGCCTTAGCTCCTGCTAGGTTTACTGAGTTGGTCCACCGGATTGGTATGAGGTGTTTGACTCCAGAGGAACTGGACGAAGTTTTGACACATTCTTAAACTAGTAAAACACCACAACCTCTTTTGTATATATTTTATCAAAAACAAAATAGAAAAATATAAAACTTCATAAAATACAAAAATATTCTTCTATCTAAATTTCTTTCAACATGGCAAGTACAAATCTTCCGTCAACACTTTACTCTTTCAAACATTTCAATATTTTTACGGTCAAGTGTGGAGGGGGAGAAAGTAAATATTTTATGTTTCATAAAACCTTGTACTTGCATGTTACCCAGTTTTGGTTGTATCTTTGATAATGGTGGATATGTTTCTTGTTTCTAAACACTCCCCGGACTCAAATTTGTAAAATTTCTCTATTTTCTAAAGTCGAGGGGGAGTGTCGTCAAGTTTCTTTCCAAAATTACACTTTGTGCTTAAGCAAAATGAATGTTATGGGCTATGGATGAAAATGGTTGAAGTGGAGGGGCCATATTTGTCAAATGTTTAAACTTATTTTTAACAAAACCCTTCCACCTAAAACACTTATCATTTATTACATACATTTATTATTTACCAACCTTCATCCTACGCCTATAATCCAATCTTCATATTCGTGTTATAATCAACAAATCTGTAAGTGGTTTAAGTTTCTTTGAGCAATTTTAAACAATGGTTTTTAATGGTATACAAATCTAACGGTTTGATTTTACTCTAGGCGTGATTATATGTTTTACGCGTAAGCATATGAACATGTGATCACGTTTGGTTGTTTGCTGTGAAATGGGAGTGTTAAAATGTATCTAAATCAATCCTTAAACTATTTCCAACATCTAAATCAACCCAGAAAACGTTTTTAATCATTTTTCATGATTTAGGGTTTATGCGTGAATTTAGGGGTTCTCATTTGTGAGTGTTTCTGTCTAATTAGAAGCTTGTAAGATGTTTGTTACATGTTCAATTAACCAAATACACCATTGAATTCAACCCAGAAACATCAAAACTACATAATTAGATTTTAGGGTTTAAGTATTCGTATAAATGGGTACTTTTGATTCTGGTGGTTTTATATGTTAAAACTTGTTTCATTCATTACATGGCTAGATTGTTTAGGCGTAGGATTTGAATCCTTAGGGTTTAACTTTACGCATATGCTAACTTTACGCGTAACCAATCTCTACTTGTGATAACATGTGATTTCGAAAGAGATTGAATAAAATGTTAATTTGAATGTTATGAATGATTTATTTCAGGTTTTACGCGTACAATTTCAGAATCAAGGGTAAAATTGGATTCTACGCTTAAGGATTACCTTACGTGTAGATGTTTACACGTAAGAGAAATCTTACGCGTAACTCTTACGCGTAAGGGTCTACAAAGGGACTACGCGTATCCTGTGAAGGATATGCGTAAACTTGGAGTCTTACGCATAAGGTTCCCTCTTACGAGTAAACCATACGCATAAGCTCCCAACATACGCTTACGCGTAAGCTTTATGCCAAGAGTCTATTCCTACGCGTAAGCTCTCTTACGCGTAAGGTGGACTTCTACGCATAAGCTTAAGTCTACGTGTATGGTTACACAATGTTTACGCATAAGCTTACATTCTTACGCTTAAGCCAAAACTTTAACTTTACTTATGAATTGTTACGCGTACAAACTTGTAAATAAATTACTCATAACGTCACAAGACCAAAATAAGCTATAATTGTTAAAATGTTGTGTGAATGCGTGAAAATTTGGACTTTAAAATTCAAAATTAATACTCACGTGAATTATCACATCAACATTGGACTGTTAGACAACAAGTGACATTGGACTCGTAAAATTCATTAACATAACATATTCAATAATTGGACAATAAAATCAACGTTTGACTAACATAATGTCTTTCGATATATTGGTTCTTTTGGCTCAATACCTTTCAGATCACGATATGGACATCACTGTGGAGAATGTTAACGCACCAAATGAGCTCACAATGGAAGACATATTCCCTACTGGTTATAGCATGAAGCTTGGAAAGAACAACCTCAAGGTTGATTTTGAGAACTTCACTTGCTCTGAATCCTCATGCCGAATAGCTGGGGATATTCTCAAGACTCATCCTTACAACAACATACTGACTAACTCTGCAACTGTGCCGGAGATCTACATTCACCAATTTTGGCATACTATGAAAAAGGTAGATGGTCAAGATGCTATCACGGTTGCTCTAAACAATAAGCAATCATCGTCACCGTTGCTGAGTTACGAGCAATTCTTCTGCTCCCTGCTATCCAGCCTGCTGAGTATGTGCCAATTCCAACTGAAGAGACTACACTACAATTTATGGTCGATATTGGCTATGATGAAGCTGCATAAATTATTACCAAGCATTCTTCGGTCAATTTAAAGAATATTCCTCAGCCGTGGAGAACTTTATACATCATGATCGCCAAGTCTATTTCCGAAAGAGACAGCGGTCATGGGCATCCTAAGCTAATGGAACTACAAATCTTCTGGGGCATGGTCAACAAAATGCACATTGACTATGCAAGTCTGATCTGGGAAGACATGATGTCTCACCTCAAGAAGCCTGGCACAAAGGTTCCTTTCATCAGATACACAAAGTTGTTGAACCAGAAGATAATCGGGGATCTGGACATTCCCTTGAGGCTTGATGACCCCAACCATCATTCTACATTGTTTGAGGCTACATTAAATGTTGTCAGATTTAAAGACTCATCAACAAAGAAACAAGGTGTTGTACTGACTGACTGCCTACTCACTGATGACATTAAAAGTCTTCAATCGTATTCACGATACCAAGAAGCAGTGGCCTTAGGCAAATTCGGATTCATGGATGAAAAGTCTTCCGCCATCCCAGTCAAGAAGACCAGAAGATTGGGCAGTGCTGGAAGTGTAGCAAGCACTGGGAGTGCCCTAAAGTATTCGAAGAGGAATCCTCCCATAAAAAGAAAAGTTCCAACTAAGGGTGCCATTCCAACTCTTAAAACGGCACCTAAATTAGAGGACGAAGACTCTGAGGAGACTGAAACTGATGAGGAGGTTGACTACCCAGAGTTTGTTACTGATGACACAACATCACCAAAGATTGCTGACAAGCCAACTAGTCCCAAATCTGACAAGGGTAAAACTCCAGTTACAGAGCATGAAGAAGAGGAGAGTTCAGATGAAGAACCAAAGGATGAGGAGAAAGACTACCACAAAACACTGAAGCATCTAAGGATTCAGCATGCTGCTACGGAATTTAACCTTCAACAAACTCGTGGCCCTGGAGGTTCCAGTGGTGGTGCACTTACCATACCAATTCGTGATGCGGTTAATCAACCCGATAAGCGAACTGGTGCCACCGCTAAGGAATCCATAGAGCAGCAGCAACAAAATTATGAGGTTCCATTTACTTTTGAGGAAGAAGAAGAACAAGAGAAGGATGAAAAGATAACTGATGAAGATATTGAAGAAGCGCTAGGGAAGAGCTAAAGAGGCTCAAGCTAAAGCAAAGAGAGGGTAGGGTAAAGGCTGAAGAAGAGGCTAAAGCTCGCAAAGAAGCCGATGATTATATTCTAGATAATCCTGAACACAACCCTGAAGAAACTTCTGAGCCACCAAAAGACCCAGAGCCATCTCATCACTCATATTCATCAGATTCATTATCTCATTCATCACCACCACCATCCAAAGATGCTACCACCAGATCCACATCCAAATCGGTCAAGAAACCGACCAACACTTGGGCATCACGTGCAAAGACCAAAATTGTCAAAGCTATCAGGAAAGTAAGGAAACGAAACGTGGTCAACAAGAAATTCAATGAGCTGGCCGACAGACTAAATTTACTTCAAGATGTGATGAACGAGTTTTCGGAGGAAAGAGAACAGATCCAACAGTTTCTCAATCGAGATATCCAAGGGGAAATGGACAAGACGATAAGGGACTACACTCTCAAGTTTCTTCTCGACACTGTCCCTGGAGTTACAAGAGAGATGTTCGCCAGAAAACTCTATCCTTATCTCATGTCATTGGTCAAGAAGACAATGTCAAATACCCCTGTGGTCATGGAAATCAAACCAGTTCCGTCTCCGGTTGTCACTGATGCAGAATTGATTTCTAAGCTGGTTATTCAAATGTCTCAACGATCTGCAACGTTCACTTCTGACGAAGCAAAACTTTTTGAGGCATTACTGGCACATCAACTCAAGACATCTTGTAAAGATTCGGCTGGTCAGGATAAGCGACCAAGATACGATGATGATAAGGACAAGGATTCTGAGCCTAAACGTCAACAGAAAACAGGCGAATCCTCCTCTATGCCTCCACCACCCCCAAGGACCACCACCACAAAATCTCCACCATGACCTCCTGCTAGTGACAAACCTCAGGACTCTGAGTCTTCACCACCAAAGGAGAAAACTGGTGATCATTTCGAATACACCGGTGGTGATGACGAAGAGATTCCTGAGCCCCAACAACAACCCCCTTCTTCTACATCAACTAAGCAACCAGCATCATCCTCCAAGCCATAATAGAAAAAGTCAACATCAGTTGTATCTTGGTTAGATGAAGATGACACTACAGAATACGAATGGTTTTCAAAGCTTGTTGATGCAACCCCTCAATTACCGGAAGGCCAAGAACCGGTACATGGTCGAACCATGGAGCACGTCAAGATTATTCAAGAAAAGTTTAAGGTGAAGAAGATGACGAAATCAGAGTTAAAATGAATCAAGAACGAGGCTTTTCAACTGCTTAAGGACAGATCCGACAGTGCCATTGAAGTCGAATATCATCTCGACAACATAGCACGAGCCATGTCCAACAATATTGATTGGCTCAACCCTGAATCCAACATCGACTTCACCAGACCTGACAAGGCTCCATATTACACCGACTAGACAAAGCCACTACCTACCATTGGTCGACCTGATCAACAACAAATTCCCTACCGGTACTTCTTCAACAATGACTTGGAATTTCTTCAACACGGTAGCGATGTTAGCAAGAAATACGCTACCTCACTCACCTTCCCTATCCCGGCAGCAATCTTCTCCAACAATGTAGCCATCGAGGAAGAAGCCACATGAATTTTCGTTGATAATGTGGTTAATTATGACCTCGATGCACTGTATGGAATTCATCACGGCCGAGCGAAGAAGAATCTACTCAGAAGCTGCCGGTACTCAAATATAACAAAGAAGTGTACAGTGACCAACGGATCATTGCCATAATGCATGTTAGCCTATCTACTAAGTGGGACTAATCATTCCTGAAGAAAATCGTAGTCAAACGCCAAGACGAACTGGAATATGACTTTTCTGAAGCGGATTTTCCGAGATTGTCATTCAATGACATTGAAGATATATATCTTGCTAAGGTAAAAGGTCGAATGCGACACTTCTCCACCAATATCCAGCTCCAGTACATCAAGTCATTGCTGATATTCATCAGAAGCATCGTTATCTAGGAACGTGTTGAAGACCTTTAACTTGTCGTGGAATCATACCAAAAATGTGTTAATCTCACAAAACCACTGCTAAACATTCCCGATATCAACCAACTGGCTCAGTACACAATTCTCAAGAAACCAAAGTTTGGCGTAGTCTACCGCAGTTAACTTCACCATAACTGTTTCATGGCATGTAATGAGCTACACAAGTTTTGTGATCACACTTTGAAGAAGGTTTGAGACGGGTTAGCATATCGGTTAAAGGAGATTCATGAAGGCATTGGGTCAAAGAAGCGGTGGAATTTGAGGGAAAAGAGGGATGCGAAGAAATTCATCACAAGGATTGATGAAAGGTTGTTTCATCGTGATCAGATAAGGACTTTGGAGAGCTTCGTGGGTGGACGACCGGGTATCTCTCTAACAGGCTATCAACGTCCAGAAATGTTAGGAATTAGAAATTCAGTAGTAAAGTGTCGGTCATCCCAAATATAATCTAGCATATGTTAGCTCGTAGACATATCGTAATTTACTTGTTATTAGTTAGTTATTTAGTTATTAGTTTAGCTTAGTGCAACACCGTGGAGGATGGACGGGTCTTTACCCACTGTATGCCTGATCCACAGCCCGATAGAGGGCGTATTATGTAAAACAATAAATACCCTCTACCTCCCAAGGTAGAGGGTTGGACCTTTCAATCTAACCTTCTTTCTTTTATTACTTTCTCTCTCTAGAAAGGCTCCTACACTACTTTCTCTCTCTAAACTCTCTTGCATAATTCGATCCATATATTGAATGTATTATCTGTTTGTGAAATCCAATATCTTACAATTGGTATCAAGAGCCATGGTTTGATCACTCATCTCTCATGCTCTTTGTTTTGGTGGATTTCATAAGGTTTTTGGGGTTAAAAGTGTTTAGAAGATTTTGAATCATTTGGTTAATTTCTAGTGTTAAAGTTTGAATTTTGATTGTACTTTTGTGTTTAGAATCATTATAAGTGTTTAGGTTTTGATTTGGAAGGCTTGAATCATCGTGGTTGGGTTGTTTTGGATTGAAAAGTGGTGTTTTTTTAATGTTTATTGGATGTGAGAAGAGACACGTTAAGCATTTCTTGGATGCGAGTTGTGGTTATTTTCATCAAAGCGAGTTGCCTAAGCAAGTTGCCTAAGCGAGTTATGCGAGTTGTCGCTAAGCGAGTTGCCCATGCGACTTGTCCAGATTCAACGTATCTAAAGCAAGTTGCCTAAGAGAGTTATCTAAGAGAGTTGCCTATGCGAGTTGTCTGCTTGCTTATTGAAGCGAGTTGTCTTATGCGAGTTTCCCACATAAGCGAGTTGTCTGCTTGCTAATTGAAGCGAGTTGTTCTATGCGAGTTGCCCACATAAGCGAGTTGTCTGCTTGCTTATTGAAGCGAGTTGTCTTATGCGAGTTATCTGTTAAGCGACTTGCCAAGGACTGTGATTTGTCAATTCCTGCGATGTGTCTCTAAACCTAACATACAAAACCCTTTTTTTCAAACCCTAATTTTTTGAAACAAGGGGTATATATATAAAGAATTAGGGAATATCACAAACTCAACCATAACACAAATTGATCTTCACTTCCTTATCATCTTCTAGTTCCTTTACTACATTCTACTTCTCACCTTTTTACGGTTTGGTCTTGATTTTAGTAAAATCCCACGAAAGATTCTATTTCTCAGTTTAAATCACAGACTTGTAAAATCCCGTGTACACACCAACATCATGTCTTACTCTCCTGATTCAGTTATTTCAGAAGTACTCAAACTGTATGATGCTGTTGACAACCATGAGAATATTAGTTATACTAAACGGTTAAAGATGATGGAATCAATCAATGAGGATGTGAGATCTCCGTGTTTAGAATCTAAAGAGACAGAAATGCACCAGCCAAGGTTACAGAATGCTCTTGCAAAGGGTAAGGAAAGTTGCATTGAACCTTATCGACAACTTCATTCACACCTCATGTTACTTAGAATTGATGACAAATACGAAATAGGAATTGTACGATCATGTATTTCACTCTTTCGTCAAGAATTATCATCGATTACTGGCACATTGTTCTTGAACTTGGAACAATTAGTACAACAACTTAATATGAAAAAGGTTCAAGAAGCCAGTTCTAAAGTTGCACTTCAGGTGATCAACAAGTAACTTCAGTCATTCATCAAAAGGGAATACACGTCAGATTATGATTATCTGATGACTGAAATGTGCTTTAAGAATCACACTGGGATGGAAGCTAATGTGTTCAGAGAGACATTAATCCAACTCATGGATAATGTGGAGAAGTATATTAAGGAAGTTATTCAGCATGATGAAAAAATGGATGAGTGTCGGGTACAATTGAGAGATAGTTGTGATGAGTTAGGTAATGTATCAGTTGAAAGATCGGATGTTGTTGAATGCAGAATAACAGAGACAACAAAGAATGATGCAACAAATTGTTCAGTAACTCATGTCAGACAAGATGTGGATACAGTAATCAAAAAGGTGAATGAATGTCAAGTGCAATCAATAAATTGTAGTGTTGAGACCAATAAGGCATCGGGTGATGGATCAGTTGACACTGAATACAGAGGCTTAGAGACAAATAAGCTTGAAACAGCCAGTAGTTCAGTGACTCTTGTTATACATGATGTGGTTGCAAATATCAGACCGACAAATGAACAGGTGTCATGTGATGAGGTACCCTTAACTGTTCAACATAGTGTATTTGCTAATGTACCTAAACAAATTGATCTTAATACTCAACATGATTCTGATATATGTTCCTTGGTTGAGGCTGAGACTAAAAAATTCAAAACAAATGATATGGTTGATAAAAAGGCTTTTGATGAACATTCAAACAAATTCTCAAAACTTGAAAAACATTGCGTTTCTGTTGAAATTGCAATACAAAGAAAGGAGGAAATTTTTCAACTTAACAAACCATATAAAAATCCGGAACTTCCTGAATTCCGTGAACTTTTTGAAATAAATGATTTAAAAGCTCAGCTTCAAGCCAAAAACTCGACTATCAACAATTTGAAGAAACATATTTCTGGTATGCATGTGAAAAGTAATTTGGTTACAAGTAATTCTGATGTTAATGCTATTTATGATATTCAAATGAGAAATGATGAATTAGCAGTTTGTGTGGCCAAATTACTAAAGGAAAATTAGTCTTTGAGAAAGCATCACATAGAACTAAGTGACTCTATCAAAGAAGCTAGAACTAAGTCAATGGAACAAACAAATTCTTTGATAGCAAAAATTGATGAACTCAAAGCTCAACTTCAGGAAAAGAGTTTCGCTATTGTTGCTTTAAAAAATGAGCTTAGGAAAACTGTAGGGAAAAGTGTGAACACTAAGTTTACAAAACCATCAACCTTGGGGAAACCAGTTTCTCATCCCATTAGAAACCGGTCCGTTGTTAGGCAGCCTACTGCGTTTATATCCGAAAGACCAAAATTTTCAAAAACACGGTTTGCCTCCCAAGTTGATGCGATAGAAGTTTTGTCAAAATCAGTCACTTCACCTAAGTTACCTAAGAATAATGCTTCTACTCCCAACACCTGTAGGAATAGTTAGAAAACAGTGTCAAAACCAAGCATTAAAACCCAGAATTCATATGATATGAATGACTTGTGGAAGAACTATTATCTAGAAGAAGCTAGGAAAAAGGCAAAGATTCGAAAAGACGGAATTTTAGGTGCAAGACCTAGGGTGATGCATTCCACGAGATTTCAAGGCACTACTAGTAGTAAACCATTACTTAGGAACTCTCAAAAGACTAGGGGTTGGCTTGCATCTAAGAGTAGTTGTATGAAGAAGAATGCTAAGCATGTAGAAAATGAAACTAGAAATTCTGAGTCTTTTTCGAATAAGAAACATTTTCCTAATTCTCATGCTAAGGTTCAATCCACTAAGACTACCTTAATGGCTAAGGTTCAAAATGTTATGAAGCAAAACAAGTCCAAAACTTCGCCTAGATGGATCCCAACTGCTAAATATTTGGAGTCTAGGAATAATGATAAGTCTTCCACTGTGCATAAGAATGTCACTAATCCTAGACCTTGCCATAAGTGGATTCCGTCTGGTAAAATGTTTAAGGATGTTGGACTTAGGTGGATGCCTACCGGAAAGCTGTTTACCGATGACATAATCAAGGTTGACTGTGAAACCCCAAAGGGTTTGGATACTAATGTAACCAAAATATTTGCAATCAAGTTTGTAATATTAGTGCAGGTAGTCCTTAATCAGTTGCAGATACTTCGATCCTTCACTACATGGACTGGCTTAAAGTATGGATTACAAATGGATTGATATCTCATAACTCACGGGTTCAAGTAACTCAATCTTGATATTCATTCGGCTATGACGTTTGAACACAACATTTCAAGCCTCGATCTCTAAAGAAAAGAAAAGTGTACGTTTCAGTGCGCTTTATCTTCGGAAGAAGAGAAATCTTCTTATTATGACCATTCTCATCAACATGCTTCATGCTTTTTCCATGCGCTGCAGTCATCAAGTGAACCGGACTACTGATAATTACTCTTATTCCACTTTCTCAATATAATGAAGATGGCGACATCATGTGCTAATTTTGCGAGGGAGAAGTGTGAATAGAATACATTTGGATGATAATCACTTGTTTAATCAAGAATGGCATCTCCGTATGCAATTCTTGAGGGGGAGAAGAAGTGTGAATTTTTTGCATAGTTGATTGATATTTGAGAATATATGGTCAAACGGCTCCTAACTCATGTAAGAACCGAGACTCTTCTTATCGGATCATCTTCACATGCAGTTTCTTCTAAGAGCCGCTGGTTGACATCTTCACACGGGCTGATATGATTAATGACAAAGTGCTTCCGGTTAATGCTTCACGTACACATCAACATGATGATTCCGAACAATCTCTCTGTTCTTGTTTGATGTGATTGGTAGTTTGGTGTTACCATTTAGTGTGTTCGTTGCGGGCTGATTGCTGATTTCCTTGATGAATATCTTTCTGTTCTTGTTTGATTGGGAGGGATTTTAGTTAAAGGGACTTGCAAGAGGTAAGTTAATTGGGATGCTTTTTGGTGTGATGAAGATGTTAACTATCTATTCCCCAACTGGACAATCTTGAAGAAGGTCGAGTCTACAGTCTGTTCTACATTTTCTGATGCATGTTAGAAGACTAAAGACGAGTTGCATTTGATTATCTAAAGACTTCTTCTTAATCTGGGCATTTATCAAACACTTGTTGGTTTATGGGAGAGCACTAATTGGGGGATAGTGATAAGTCAGATTCAATCCCCAATTAGACTTGCTCATATTCTTTAGTAGTGATTCCTCGAGAAACCCAATCTCCAGTTATTCCTCGAGGCGTTGATATTGACTATTGTAATATTGCAGTTGCACTATTGAATAATAATCCGCTCTTTGGTATTCCTTTGCCAAATCTTCACGGATTATTGTTCATGAAAAATGATCCGCTCTTTGGTATTCCTTTACCAAATTTTCACGGATTATTGTGCACTCTGTAAATCAACCACATGAACATTAAGGAAAATGACTACCTCATCCGCTTGAAGACATTATTGGTGTATCTTCCAGATCAGTCTCTATATGTATATCTTTAGGAAGATGGAATTGATGTTGAGGAATCACTTGTTCCGGTTCATTAAGTGGGTATCCGGTTGTACATTTATTCATGTGTTGGACATTTGACACAAGTTGATTACTTCGGAGTTAATCATTTATCACTTATTTGAGATTGAAGTTGACTTTCACAAAGGCGTGTTCTTATTTGATAACTTGCTCGGGCTTAAGAATTTGAGTTGAAGTCTTGGGTTATCTAGTTACCAGCAGTCAAGGTGGATGGTTGAAGACCTGGTTAACTATCACTATTAGGAGTTACTTTTTTTTAATCAGTGTCACACGCATATGACGGTGTGGATAATCACAAGAGGTGTGAATGTCTCATACTTTGTTTGGGTTGTGAGTACTTATATATTTGCTTGAAGCTTAAATTCTCGACACCGTTCTTCCATCATTAGGTGCAAGCTTAAGATACGAATGTGGGGAATTTGACTTCAGTTTCAAGTATGGTATATCGGGTTTTCTTCATCAGTGGTCACTTCAAATTGTCTACATAAGGGTTGATAAAAATAGTCAGAGAGAGTCTTCAGCAAGTTGATTCTCACATAAGTTCAAGTGTTCTTCTCATAAATATTTCAAGTATTTGGGCTTATACTATGTTGCTGATTCTGAAGTGTCAAAACTAGCAAGGGGGAAGGAGACAAGCATCTAAACGCGAGTAAACTTTATGAACTTATCCCGGGAAGAAAAATGTCATGACCGCAGAGAAACTCAAGGTTTTACTTATCAAGGCTTTTAGTGTTACTATTCCTTCTACGTGGGGGAAGTGATGTAAGAGAAAGTTTCTGAAGATAAAAGAGGTACACAAGTATGACATTCTCAGGGGAGATAAATGTATAACATGAGGGAGGTGTTATCAGTTATTCTTTCGGTGGGAATGTGTGTACTTCGGATTCTGGAGCTTCATACACGATCATCAGGGAAGAAAAAATGTGAACATTGGGGAGGTGTTTTCATTCCCCTCATGATGTGTATTCGGGAGAGTTCTTGGGTATTGGTGTACTTCGGGTTCTTGAGCTTCATACTCGATCATCAGGGAAGAAAAATGTGAACATTGGGGAGGTGTTTTCATTCCCCTCATGATGGGTATTCAGGAGAGTTCTTGAGCATTATACAAAGAGACTGGCTGCATCAATTCAACTACTTGGGGGAATTGTTCTCTTGACACCTTTTAGAATGGGTCGCTTCAGACTTCAGTGGAAAAGGAATTTGAGAAGATTATTTAAATGTGGGATGGTACGTTGCTGTTGTTCTATTGGACGATATAACCTCGAACGAAGAATCACGGTGATTATTCTTAAAAGGAGCAGCAGGATCGATGATAATGGTGTGCTTCTTTGTACACCTGGCTAAAGGAAGCTTGAAAGAAAGCTTTGAATCTGCTCAGCTAAAGGATTTTCGGTTTGAGGGGAAGCTGCCAGAGTCACTGTTTCTCAAAGGCTCATGTTCTATCGTCTATTCTGATGCCTCGGAAGCTTTGATGGTGGATGTTTAAGAGATGACGATTTCTATCTTCTACAACGGGGCTGTTCGATATCCTTATCTCGGTACTCGTATCATCACCTTCTTAAACTATATCATCTAATCTATCTGTGTATATATTTTTCAAAAAGCAAAATACAAAAATATAAAACCAAGAAAAAGAAAATAGAAAAATATAAAATCAACATAAACCCATATAAATCAGAAAATTTAAAAATACCAAAAATATGTTTTTCTTAAGACATGTCTTCTGATATCGATAACATCTGCGGTCTTAGAAATGTCATTCAATAATGGCACGGGACCATAGATGAAGTTCGAGCAGGAGGTGTAAATATTCTTTTTCCAAAACATGTCTAAAAAAAATGGCTTACAGTTATTTCAGACTGTAACCCGCGCTTCAAAAATGGCTTGCAGTTACGTCAGACTGTAACCCGTGCTTTATACTATGGCTTGCTATTATTTCTGATAGCAACCCGCTCTTCAAAGTGGAAAGTGCTGCGCTAAACCAATTTTCAAATATTTCGTGCACTTATCCTAAAACAAAATGAGGAAAGTATGTCGAAGGACTGCTGTTCCCACACAAATGTTTTTCCGTCTAAAAAATTCTTCAGAAAAATATTTGTTGTATTCAAAAATTGGTGGAAAATGAGTTGCTTTGAAAATAATCAGATTCAGAGTTTCTATAAAATTTGCAAACTCAATCAATGACTTTAGCGCTTTTAAACTTTTCAAAAATTGAGTCATTAATTGAGGGGGGTAATGTTTTCAAATCTATATCATCTAACGGGCTTTCTTAATTATCCTATATGCTTAACTAAAAATGATGTTAACCTACGTTGAAGGACTAGGTGCCTAGGATATGATTGTTAGGTTTAGATGATTAGAGTTTGATGAACACATTACTCCCATGCCTTTACATGATCTGATTGAGATGTTGCATTGACTTTTATTAGTCGATTGCTGTGTGGGTGATGTCGACCACCATATATCCGTATGTGTGTTCACTAATGTATGTAGGTACATTGGTATATAAGAATGTTCCCGATCCGGATCCCACATATGAAGATGATTGGATGCTGAAAGGAAAGGGTAACTATATCTTGGGTTGACAAATGAAGAATCGGAGCTTAATTTGACTTCTATGGAGAGTTGGCATGATAAAATGCAACGTAAGAGGTCTCACTGCATTAGCAGATGGTTTTCTTCATCGTCAAATGAAGAAACGGAGCTTAATTTGACCTCTATGGAGAGTTGGCATGAAAAAAATGCAACGAAAGAAGTCTTACTGCATCAGCAGATGGTTTTCTTCCTAACCCTCAGCAACAACAACAAAAGCTTCTCAACCACTTAACGTATCTTTGTGCAGGACAAGTAGTGATGATGCCATTTTTTAAGCAATTTTTGAATAATATTGTTTTGAAAATGGAAAAATATTGTTTTGAAAATAAATCGGATTCAAAGTTTTGAAATCAACCGGACTTTATTTTGTCAAATCATAAGTGATTTCAAATTAAATAATTTCAAACGATATTTCTTCATAAATGTCCGGGTTGTACAATAATAAGTGGTGATCTAAAGATTTAATGTTATGACATGGTATGATTTTCTTTAAAACTCAAAGATCTTACAAAATGAAATTTTTTCTGTTCTTGTTTGATTGTGCAATTGTTTTATTTTACTTAAAGATCTCTTAAAAACTATCATATCTGACACTAACAATCTTTAATGTCTAAAATTGATCCGTATCAATCATCTTTCAAAATTAAATCAAGCCACATCTTTCCCCAAAATCTTTTAAATGATTTAAATCAATTGGGATCACAAATCTCAAAAGGTTTGAAATTTTTGATTGGGGTAGAGATCGTGATTTAAATCTCAAATTTGTTTAAATGGAGCTGGTTTTAGTCCTTTAAAGGCACTCCTGCCTCCATGTGCCAAACGATTTCTAATACATAATGCACATGTTGAGGGGGAGCATTTATCCAAAAACAAAATGAGTATTTAAACCTGGCCACATTTTCTCCTATGTTTTTCTAAACCTTATTAAATCATTTGGGATCCAAAATCTCAAAGGGTTTGATATTTTTGATCGGGGGAGAATTTGTGATTTAATAATGAAACTTGATTAAAGAT
>OU343218.1:29151679-29189914 GCA_910596185.1 Chrysanthemum makinoi | reverse complement strand
GCTAACTCGCCAAACTCGCCAAAACTCATGAGAAACTCGCAGAAACTCGTATTCAGTCCAAAAAGTCCATAAATTTCAATCTAAAACACGTTTTTAAGTAAGGATTTCTATTAAATCTAATCAATATTAACCTAAATTATCCCTTGGCTCTTGATACCACTTGTTAGGTCACCATCTTATCACAACAATATGTATTTCTAGAGAGAGAAAGTTATAGAGAGAGAAAGTGGAAGGAACTAATGAATGATTAGTGAAAATGATAATTGCAATTAGAACCAACAACCCTCTCCCTTCTAGGGAGGGGGTATTTATAGTGTTTACATAAGTAGAGGTATTTCCCCTTGGTTCTAGAAGAACCTTCTATCACAGCTCATGGGCTTACTACATGAGCTGTGAAACTAATTACAAACATTTATAAACCATAATTATAAACGACCTATTACAAATGAAATGACCTACACTTGATAATAAAACATGTTCCTAACAATTATATCTTATTTTCTTTGTTTCTAAGTCTGGAATTACATCTTGCTGTGATTTTTCTTTGTTCGGTTTGATGCTTTGGGTTGTCATTTTATTATGAGTGTGCAGGTTATATTTGGCAAGAAGAAGAAACACAACATTGGATGAAGCTTATCACGTATGCATTCTTCTTGGAATAGAATTTAACCGTAACTTCACACGGATCCTACCGAGCTAATCAGGAGAGTACTAGTTTCTTTATCTTTTACTTACCTTCCTTTATTATAACTTTGATACTTTCGGGTAACATTGGGGAAAATGTTCAGTTAAATGTAGGGAGGGAGAATAAAACGAGAACTTAGAAACTATGCTTTTCCTTGATTATTTGTCTTGTCCTTGGTCATTTGTGTAATGAACTATGAGAAATATTTGTTAGGGCAATTTTAGCACCAAATTAAAAATTTTTTATGACATGTACGAGCTAAAACTTTAGTCTTTATAAAGCGTCTCATGGATAGGAGTTATATGACTAGCACAAAAACCGTTTACCACTCAAATTCAACCCCAAAAATGTGTGGTTCGCCCCTAGATCTTTAGGAATAAAAGCATTCACCTTTAATGCTTAGAGAGTGTACCGTTAGTATAATAGATTCTAAAACTTGTTTTGTGATGCATTCCGAGATCCCTAGTGAGACTACACTTGTATAGTTAGGAATAACTAAACGATAAGAGGCATTAGGATAACCCTTGTTTGAAACCCATATTATAATTACTTCTTCCACATCGGTCGAGTAATTACCCCCACACCCTTGCGATGTACTCATATTTAGTACACGATACCCCTAGCTAACCCCTCAGAGCCTATCCTTTTCGCGGTTCTCGTGATATTTTAGTTTTCCGTAATATCAATGAAGAGCATTGTTTACAATCCACCCCCAAATGTACACCCAAATCGCCTTATCCTACCTTGTATGCACTCACCTTCAGTGCATTATTGTTATCATTACTAAACCCTTAGTTCAATTATCTAGTTACTTGCATGGTTGCTAAGTCGAGTCCTATCTTTTGTACACAGTTTTGGGATGATTGGGACTCATGGGAAAAAGTAATATTTATGGAGTGACGGGAAAGAACGTTAAATTCAAATTCTCTTTGTCTACGTAATTAAATACTCCAAGTGTTTTGATCTTTTCAATTCGGGTCAAATTAGTGTTAGAGTAATAAAACTCAAGTGTAGGGATGCTTCTATAAATCCCTTATATTTGGATGTTATCGTAGAGGATGGTAGAGTAAAAATGTATGCAAAAATAAATAAATAAATAAATAAATCGAAAAAAAGAGTGTTAAAAAAAATGAAGAAAAAAACCATACAGGCTACCATCCTACATCTATCTTTATGTTTATGTTTTTCAAATTATGTATGTTTGTTTCAAGTTATCTAGAGTTTAGTTAGTCGAGTCTTGGCTTAGCAACGTCATTCTTTTCATGCTTGTAACATAAGATTTTTGACTTCCACCACTAAATTGCCTATCCAACAAAACCCTTTGTTTCCCTACCGTAAGCCTAACATTACAACCCTTGCAAAGACCTCTTAGATAGTTGTTCCTAGGTGCTTACGCCAAAGCGGTGGAGGTTTGATCTAGTCTCAAGCCTATGGTAATCTATGTACTATGCCAGGTAATGAGTGTTTATCTTCCATTTCCATTTACTATAATTCATATAAACCCGAGAGATGAGAGAATCCAAACACCCCTTGTGAGGTGCTAGTATATAATTTCCGTGCTTGTTATGACTATGGAGGTGCTTTTACTTGTTATGAATTATTCTAAACCTATGCTTCATGCCCTCTAACTTATAAATTGATTGGCCAAAAGCACATTTGCTTGAGGAGAAGCATATACCAAGTGTAGGGATATTTGATAAGGATTTAAAACGTACACTTTTAAGGGGTCATTTAAGCCCTTAATCGACCACTTTTATATCTGTTACTGCTTAATTTCGTTCCTATTCACTTTTTAGGTCTCTTGGAAGCAAAATGCTGGAATGATGCACATTTGGACGTAAAGGAGTGAAAACATGAAGAAAACGGCAAATTCAAGATCGAAGCCACTCAAGCTGCTAAAACTGAAGCTGACAGCGTCCCAACTAAAGGGTGACGCCGTCCCTCTCTACAGATTTGATAAATACATGCACCAGACGGCTCAGTGGAGTTTTTGCTCATAACACCTGACGGCGTCAGGCTTTGAAGAATAAGGGCGTCACTCAGACTTTTCATCTCAAACGGCCCAGATCCAGAATCAGATGACGTCCCATATGAAGCCCGACGGCGTCAGAAATCCAACGTGACACCGTCCCAGTGATAACTTGGCCAAGACGAAAACCCTAATGACGGCGATCTGACGGCGTTCCACCTATAAGGCGACGCCTGCATTTAAGGAGGTAGACTTTTGGAGTAAAAACCCTAAACGTTTGTAGTCTGACTTGGACAGTATCTTAGGGTCTCAAACCTTATTTTACACATCAAGATAAGTGTTTTAATCCATTAGTATCATTATGTCTTCCATTGATTGTGTGTATGCTTGCTTGTTTAACATGTCTAGCTAAATTTCTTGTGTGTTTGCTTAGATCTATGACACCTAGTTGTTGATTATTGATTGGTTGTCTTTTATCTTAATTGTAAATGGCATAGGAGTGCAACTAGGCTATCGTTGTGTTTAAATGCTTGAGTAATCTTTGTGAAAATTACTTTATGAATCACTTAGCAGATTTCATAGTCTAAACATCCAAAGATAACCTAAAAGTTAGTTTATGATTAATCTAGCGGATTTCGTAGGCAATAACCTAAAGGTATTCTCAAAGAGTTAGGGCATAGGCACACCCTACGACCTTAGAAAACACAACGCGTTAAGAATAAGGATGTGACAATTCAACCATCAATAAAAGATAACTAGGGAGTAATAGTATCTAGGTAAGCACATTTTTAATCATCATACGAGCACACATCAAAAAGACATAGCTACCTATAGATTAGATAATTAGAATAGTAGAGTAATCGGTAGAGAATACCACCCCCAAATTAATTGCCCTGAGATTTTACCCTTAGCTTTCTAAAAAATATATAAAAGATAAAAAGAATCATCCCCAACCCCACCTTAGCGTAATACACTTCTTACTAGCATTCCTATTCCCGTAGAGAACAATATCAATCCCCGAGGCTTACCCAATACTACACTACAATGATTAGGTTCACTGCCTAGGGTGTTGAAAAACTTGCTCGACAAAAAGGAAGTTCATTTGACCCCGAACGCGCTTCGTACGCGCATCAGTGTTGCTTATGATGATCCATTAGGGGATATTAAGAAGCTAAGGCAAGTAGGCACTATTCAGGAATATATAAATGCATATGATAGATTGTTGTGTAGAGTTGATTTGTCTAAAGAGCAATGCATGAGTTTAATTATGGCCAGATTGCAAACTGATGTTGAATTAGTAGTTAGGATGTTTAGGCCATGAACATTAGCTGAATTGTATGGTTTGTGTAAGTCATAACTAAATTGAAGTTGCTAAATAGAAGCACAAGATGCCATTGTTACCAACTCCAAGATTTTAGCCATATATCCCTAACACTGGACCTAAACATTTAGCTTTTCTTGCGCTAATGCTAATTGGAGAATTAAGGCTTTTACATCTCAAACTAAGCAATTTAGGAAATAGTTGACTCATAAAGAGTTAAAAGAAACACTCGACACATAAAGAGTTAAAAGAAAAAAAGAACAAAGAAACATTGTTTTTACTCCGATCAGATGTACATACCATGACACAAACGTAGTCGCTGAGTTTTTTCTTTGGAGGTGTTGAGAGAAAGCACTTAGAGGTTGCTAGAAATTGATTCTATAAGGTTTTCCTAGAGGATGGTGAAGGATTAGACACATGGGAAAACATTGAATTTTCACCTCAAATCTCATTACATGCTATAAATGGTACTAACACATTTCAAACAATGAGTGTTGGTGGTTATGTTAGAAAGCATAAGTTACATGTTTTATATGATTGTGGAAATACTCATAATTTTTTGGACCTTCATACTACTAAGAGGATGGAATTTCACTTGAAAAGTGATGGAAAACAGCGTAACAGACAGTGATTTTAAAATTCTAAACCATTAAACAAGTATTGTTATTAGATAATGTATACAACGAAAGACTTATTTAAAAACACTTGTTTACTAAAAGGTTTTTCCTCCTAGGAGATCCATTTACACCAACTTTAGTTAATCATGAATAATACAGTAAACTACATACCTTATGCAGACTAGGAAACACGAACAGATGATCACGTACCTCTTTTGCTCCATGAACAAGCCCCAAGAACACTTGAATAGCAAAATTCTATTAAAATGTAGAACAAGCCTTTCAGTGTCCACACTAACACTAAAACGTTATCACATAGCTGATGGGTTCGAATTAGGTTCGTCGCACGAATAAGAGAATGATCGAATTGGTGAACAACACAAACACATAAATCGTGTGTGTGTGTGGTGTGCGATCAATGCAAGACCAAGGAGGGGAGGAGTATTTTAGGGTTTCTGTAAACTTATGTAAATCATTAGCCCTAATAATTTATTTGTATGATAAAATCAATCCTTATACAATAAGGAAACAAATCCATTTATAAATAAAATTCTTTTATTTACAGAAATTATAATTATTCATTTCTCACAAGATAATTAATTTTCTCCAAGATAAACCAAAATCTCAAACCCTAATTACCCTAGGGATAATCGGCTAAACATACACACAACATATTACTTAGGAATCTCATGTTATATATGTGTGACCCTCGGGTCTTGAAAATAATGACTAATATAAGTTTATATATTATGATATGCACACATAACCAACAAAATCTTACTTGTACATGGCAACAACATACTAGAAACTTATATAAGTAGTGATTATTGTATAGAAACAATGCCTCCGCTGCCCCAATACCTACGAATGTTTGTGTCTCCAGTGTAAATGAACTTATCATTACTTGCTAATGATCTTATGATTACAACTCAACTATCCTTTTGTTCAATACCTAGTTGACAAGGACATGGATAAGATCTTCCTCATGCCAACACTTAGTTTTCTTGATCAAGAAATGATGTGATCACCAAATTAATATGTCACATAGTCAGACGTTATCTTGGGCGTGGCCATGCAAATATCATATCATCTTACCAAGATGCCTCTAAAGTATTAACTCTATCAAATACAGGAACAAATACTTTTGACTATATCCACCTCATAATGTGTCTGTCATAATAGCCAACATGAACTTTTATGACTACTAGTTTGCTGGTAGCGGTTTGATAAAGTTAAAGGAAAATTCATTACACGTTAATATATTGCTATATATCTCAAGTCTAAGGATAAAAGACTTCACCACGTAGAAACTCACAATTCGACTACTATCCATGATGTTACATTTCTGGTCGGGTCAATCCAATATTCATCCAACCCCGAATAACTTATAGTTCAAATTTCAACCAAATATGACTCGATAAATTTTAACCACAGATCGTCTCCTTCTTCAATACCAACAATCTCTGAGAAATTTTAACCACATATCGTCTCATTTCTTCCCTCTAATTGAAGAAATTCATGAAGGCATTGGGTTTTCGCAAAGAAGCATGTGGAAAAACAAAAAACCAATGATCACCTACACTCTCTCCCCCTCGATGTTTTCAATGAATCGAAACATACACCACGTATGTTGATGATGAAATTGGAGACAGCGTAACCGTGTATGTTCAATTAATCGAATAGGTGTGAAGTACCATAAATATCTCATGAGAATCAACTGCTGATAAAACTTCTCAACTTGTTCATTATGTTGATCATCAGCTATGTCATTGTTGTTGGAAACAGTTTGGTCTACTGTTATCAGAGATTCGATTGAAGGTGCATCTCCAGCAACGGTTGTTGTTGTAGATTCAGGGTGTATCTAGAATTAGAATATGATCAGGTTGTGCAGCGGAAACATTAGATACATCTGAAGCACGGCTTTCTAAAGAATCTCCAAGTAGTGGAGCAACACAAAGTTTTCAATTCTTGACGATTGTGTACAATGGTGATGCAGCTGATGAATCATTATGTTTTAGACGGTGAGAAACGGGTCCTAAGCTGTTGTACTTAGAAGCCATAGCTGAAGTGCGGGTCCGAAACTGAATTATTCCGAAGCCATTTTTGTTGTACCTGTATAGAAAGTAGGAGGGGTCAAGATAGAGAAAACATGGATCCCCAAGTGTAACTGGGTTCCAGATGTTAGAAGCATAAAGATGTAGTGTCAATTATCTTCTTGACACCTAAACAGACTATTTTGATGATTTCCTTTCTTGCCTCAGGGATGGATGTAGAGGGTTTCACACTTGTTATGGTGCAACTACTTAGTATCTTGCCTGTAGGAATCCACCTAAGACCAACAGTTTTGAAAACTCTACCCGTTGGAATCCATCTAAGGTTAGATCTAGGGGATGTTGAAACTTCTTTTGGGAAGAGTTTGCGTCCTATATTGATCCACCTATTAGGTTTTTGAAATTTTACGTTTAGATCAACGGGTTAATTTCTAACTGTTTGTTTATTAAACTTAGGTTTTGGTTTGCAACTACAAGCAGTGTTATGCAACATATTCGAAGGCATCACACTAGGTCGTGAACCTAAGATTCCATCTTTTAGGAGTAGTGCCCTTTTCCTAGCTTTTTCTAGATCACAGTTCTTGTACGCGTCATGTGAATCATATGAATTTTTAATGTTAATGCTCGGTTTAGACACTGTTCTTGAACTAATCCTAGAAGAGCTAGGTGCAGCTATTTGTTGAGGTTTAATAGAGACAAAAGCATTTCCCTTAGGCCAAGAATGTGGAGTGACTGGATTTGACAAATGATTATTCTCAACAACTTGGGAGGCAAACCGTGGTTTTGAAGATTTTGATCGTTCAGATTTAAAATCAGTTGGTTGTTTAACTACTGATTGGTTTCTGATTGGTTGTAGTGACGATTTCCCCAAGATTGTTGGTTTTGTAAACTTAGTATCCACACTCTTGCCAGTTAATCTTGTCAATTTGTTTTGTAAAGCAACATGCGCAAGCCCCTTTGCTTGAATTTGAGCCTTTAAATGCTCATTTTCTTTTACTAATGTATCCACACGATTACTTTGCATTTTAAGTTCAAGAGATTTGCAATGTGCCTCTAGTTTTGAAAAATCTTTTTGAAATTGAGCAATGGTCTTTTTGAGAAGAATGTTTTCAGATTCAAGAATTTGATTTGACGATTCAGTTGTATTGTTTGCAAGTAAGGGTTCAGACATGAGACAGTTGTCTGGACATTGTGCAACACACTGGTCAACCTCTCCTTCATTTCTGAATTCAGGTTGCTCAGTTTGTTTTGCATTTGCAAGCAGAGTATGAACAACAGTAGATTGTACCTCAACCATCTGTTCTTTGTCAAAGGTAGGCTCTGTGTCATAGGTGGGAACGATATCTTCCTCAATGATTTGTTCTTCATCAAAGTTGGGCTCGGTGTCATAATTGGGTATGATATCTTCCCCAAATCTGCTGCTGTCATCCTGCTTTTCCAAGGTAGGCTCTGTGTCATAGGTGAGAACGATATCTTCCTCAACCATTTGTTCTTCATCAAAGTTGGGCTCGGTGTCATAGTTGAGTATGATATCTTCCCCAAATCTGTTGTTGTTGTCACAATTCTCAATTTTTGGTCATTTCTCAAAACAATTCATGCCTCACAATTTCATCATTTATCGTAAACTAGGTTTGCGTGTTCCAAATTCGCGTAACCTTAATGGTTTAGCGGCGAATTCATGATCATATCATCACGAACATTTCATATGGACTAAGTTTAGTCTACATTTCATTAACATCATTTGCATCATGTTAATTCATTCATGACATTACATTTCACATTAAACGCGTAAATTTTATATTAAATAAACGTTATCGCGTGAGTTATTATTTTGAATATTTAATCCGTTACTTTCAAAAATGATCCCAGTATATTTTTATACTTACATTAGTTGTAAAAACTATATTTTTAGTTTAACAAGTGTTTTAAATTTATTTGGTATATAAATCGTTAAAGTTAAATTATTACGACGTTTTTCTTAAAAATTTCTCGATAATTATTTTATCACTCAAATTTTACAAGGAATGTATTTTTACAATTTTTATAATATCATTATACTCTATTTTAATCTATTAAAATTTTACTTGTACCTAAAAATACCATTTATCATACAAGTTACATTTAACTACACTTTACTTACATTTTCTTACAAATTACACAAATAATATACACAATATATACAAGTGATAAGAAAAAAAAATATATAATTGGGAAACACTATCCCCAAATCCGCCCTATGGGGGGATGCAATAAATATTTGGCAAACTTTTCTAACTTGTATACTTATACACTTCACCTCATTCTTCACCTCATCACTTAATCATTCATCTCATTTCTTCTTTTCAAGTTACCAAGGTTTTCTCTCTTCTTTTGGTTCTCCATAAAACCGGCCATCAAGAGGGTTCTCCAAGGGATCAAAATTTATTTTTCAAGTTCAAGTATAACAACCTAGATAATACTCTTGTTAAGATTTTGAAATAAAAATCTAGAGTATTTAAGTTTAACCTTGGTTCTTATCATCTCATCATAATACTAGTAAGCTTGTTTCTTTCATTTTCATGTTTCCTTATCATCTCATATTCATCTTTTCATTTTTGGAGCAAGCATGCAAGACTTGTGTTGTTTATACCATTTTTACATGATTTTAGAGTTATATATATATTAAGGTCATCCTATAATTATCCCCTTGGTATATGTTGGTCTTGATGATGATTAGGAACCCATGACACCCTAAGAAGGTGTATGGTAGGATTAGATTAGCTTTGGAGTTGATTTGAAGGGATTGGAATAGGTTTAGTACGAGAAAAACTATTTTCGATAAGTATATAAAAGTGTTCTGTCCTTGTTTTGTTTTCTGGAAAATCCGACAGTAGGCACGAAATTTTGGCCTTGATATTTAGAAAATATACTTTAAAACGAATCCGTGGCCGCTTGATCGGATTAAAACGGAGTCTTTATAACGAAGAAGTTATGAATTTTTAAAGTTTGACGACGAAATATATATTTTCAGAAATTTCAGCAAGTTATTTTTACTTTATTCGAGTCAAAAACGAGCCTTAAGCTTCATAAATTATTTCGACTTGTCAAAAATATATTAGTATACTTTGATACGAAGCTAAGGACATATAATACGTAGAAAACGGATTTGAAACGACTAAGATATGCACGTTTTCATAAACTTGCCGTAACTATTATTTTTAGAAAAACTATATTATTTTTACGAGATAAGTGTTACGGTAACTAAAATGACCATGTTGACGGCTGTTTTTAACTATGATGTAGAACTTTTTGAAACGAAATGTCTTCTAGTAAAATCAAGATCACCAAGCATATTTTTCAAAACGACCAACCGTTTGTATAGCGGAGTTTTAATAAATTATTTACGGTTGCTTAAACTTGGCCGAAACTCACTTTTTACACAACAATTAGACAAAATCACTATCTTTAACCTTTATTATCTTTATGTTCGAGACCTTTATGACGAAAACTCATGAACTGAAACTTTTAGATTTTGATACAAACTTTCCAAAACCGTCGAGTTCGTTTCCTAACGTGCGACGTACACCATTTTACGACTAGTTTTTCGAAGCCATTTTTGTCACTTTCAAGAAATTTCCGACGACATCATTTTACGACGAAAAGTGATAATTTCACTATAAATCATTACGAAACTATTGTAGGATGACATTTTGACGTAAATACTTGTAAAGTAATTTAAGAATGGTCAAGACGTCAAAAGAGTATTTTTCGACGATAAGTATCATTTTCAAAACTCACAAATGGTATAAATAACATACGAAATGCATGCATATCATAACATCATAACTCATTACGTATCATATCATTCACAATAGGTCAAGGGTAAAGCATTACATTATACCTCGGTGTACCCACTTTTGTCATCATAATCATTGCAACAGGTGAGTTCATAGCCCCACTTTTACTCTTTTAACTGTTTTACAAACTCTTTGGGGAGATACATGCTACATTTTTAATCGAACACAAATGCTTTGAACTGTATACTATATCCGAATGTTTTATTGTCACTAAGTATTTGCCATGTTCGAAGTCCCTACATCATGAACCATTAGTCACTTTCGAGTGAGCGCGAATATTGTGGATAGGCCTATTGGAATTAACACTCCCGCTCTTATTGACCCAGTTAGGGGAAATCGATCGCACTATATTTGAACCAGTAAGGTAATTTGGCAAGTTACCTATTAGGGCGGCGATGAAACGATGATTACCAATTTTTATTGGTGCGATGTTACGCTTTGGTGTCATGAACTTAGTGAAATAAATACGATTTTGTTTTAAACGATGAGTGTGAAACAATTTAACTCACACTACGATGATTGTGTTCAAACGAATTACTTAAACCTATGGATTTCACTCAACCTTTGTGTTGACCTTTTTAGCATGTTTTATCTCAGGTATCTAAGGCATACAATTCATGGCATACATTTGGACACATCATGGAATCGCGGTGACGACGCGTCTCACTTGGGTTTTATGAACTTTAAAAACATCGTTTGACTTGTACTAAACTTATTTTCCGTGCATAGAAATTTTCATTTGGGACCTATCTTTGTAACTTGGAATGTTTTTATTAAATCAAGCGATGTATTTTCCAAACGACACTTTAGGTCGTTCAATATAACTGTGATTGTGATGCTATGACAGTCAATCCCAGGAATTCCATTCCGCTGCAAAACAGGTAATTTGGGGGTGTGACAGATTGCATGAGCTTCGGTTATAGAGAACTAGGTTGCATCATTGACCCTAGACTATAACCACATCATCATAGCATCTCATCATATCATTATAAGTGCACATTCTTTATACATGCGGACTTATGACTCAACACCAAACATCATATGAGTTGATTAGTTCAAGCATTGCATAGTTACTCCTAAATTATACATAGCCTGATCACCTATGTCTAATTCAGGAAGAATCATGCAATGAAGGGAGTAGTAGTCTCATATGTGTAAGCAATTCCGTAATCAAGCCAAATTTTCAAAAGATTTTCTTCAAACCACTTGTTTCCAGTTTGATCCGCGTGACAGTTCTTGTTTGATGAGTTGCAAAGATCGAGCTAGAAACAAGTCGTTACCTAAACCGATTTAGCCTAATCGTATGACAGTTCTTGTTTGATGAGTTGTGGGATTAAGTAAAATCGGTTACCAAAAAGTCTTTTAAAAATTTTGCTTGAGAATGGGAAAGCTTGTCTCATCGAGCCTAATCATAAGAAAGCATGTATTTAGGATGGGAATTGCTCACGATAGCACAGGAACGTATCTTGTTGGACGAGTAACTCATATGCATGAGCATTGACATAATCATTTAGACCATACACGAGCATAAACTTTTAGAACTCTTGTCGAGGTTCGAACCATAGTATCATCGATTGAATCACGAGGACGTGATTCCTCTGACATGGGAAGAATGTCACAATTCTCAATTTTTGGTCATTTCTCAAAACAATTCATGCCTCACAATTTCATCATTTATCGTAAACTAGGTTTGCGTGTTCCAAATTCGCGTAACCTTAATGGTTTAGCGGCGAATTCATGATCATATCATCACGAACATTTCATATGGACTAAGTTTAGTCTACATTTCATTAACATCATTTGCATCATGTTAATTCATTCATGACATTACATTTCACATTAAACGCGTAAATTTTATATTAAATAAACGTTATCGCGTGAGTTATTATTTTGAATATTTAATCCGTTACTTTCAAAAATGATCCCAGTATATTTTTATACTTACATTAGTTGTAAAAACTATATTTTTAGTTTAACAAGTGTTTTAAATTTATTTGGTATATAAATCGTTAAAGTTAAAGTGTTGGTGGTTATTACGACGTTTTTCTTAAAAATTTCTCGATAATTATTTTATCACTCAAATTTTACAAGGAATGTATTTTTACAATTTTTATAATATCATTATACTCTATTTTAATCTATTAAAATTTTACTTGTACCTAAAAATACCATTTATCATACAAGTTACATTTAACTACACTTTACTTACATTTTCTTACAAATTACACAAATAATATACACAATATATACAAGTGATAAGAAAAAAAAAAATATAATTGGGAAACACTATCCCCCCAAATCCGGCCCTATGGGGGGGGGGATGCAATAAATATTTGGCAAACTTTTCTAACTTGTATACTTATACACTTCACCTCATTCTTCACCTCATCACTTAATCATTCATCTCATTTCTTCTTTTCAAGTTACCAAGGTTTTCTCTCTTCTTTTGGTTCTCCATAAAACCGGCCATCAAGAGGGTTCTCCAAGGGATCAAAATTTATTTTTCAAGTTCAAGTATAACAACCTAGATAATACTCTTGTTAAGATTTTGAAATAAAAATCTAGAGTATTTAAGTTTAACCTTGGTTCTTATCATCTCATCATAATACTAGTAAGCATGTTTCTTTCATTTTTCATGTTTCCTTATCATCTCATATTCATCTTTTCATTTTTGGAGCAAGCATGCAAGACTTGTGTTGTTTATACCATTTTTACATGATTTTAGAGTTATATATATATTAAGGTCATCCTATAATTATCCCCTTGTTATATATTGGTCTTGATGATGATTAGGAACCCATGACACCCTAAGAAGGTGTATGGTAGGATTAGATTAGCTTTGGAGTTGATTTGAAGGGATTGGAATAGGTTTAGTACGAGAAAAACTATTTTCGATAAGTATATAAAAGTGTTCTGTCCTTGTTTTGTTTTTCTGGAAAATCCGACAGTAGGCACGAAATTTTGGCCTTGATATTTAGAAAATATACTTTAAAACGAATCCGTGGCCGCTTGAACGGATTAAAACGGAGTTATAACGAAGAAGTTATGAATTTTTCAAGTTTAACGACGAAATATATATTTTTCAGAAATTTCAGCAAGTTATTTTTACTTTATTCGAGTCAAAAACGAGCCTTAAGCTTCATAAATTATTTCGACTTGTCAAAAATATATTAGTATACTTTGATACGAAGCTAAGGACATATAATACGTAGAAAACGGATTTGAAACGACTAAGATATGCACGTTTTCATAAACTTGCCGTAACTATTATTTTTAGAAAAACTATATTATTTTTACGAGATAAGTGTTACGGTAACTAAAATGACCATGTTGACGGCTGTTTTTAACTATGATGTAGAACTTTTTGAAACGAAATGTCTTCTAGTAAAATCAAGATCACCAAGCATATTTTTCAAAACGACCAACCGTTTGTATAGCGGAGTTTTAATAAATTATTTACGGTTGCTTAAACTTGGCCGAAACTCACTTTTTACACAACAATTAGACAAAATCACTATCTTTAACCTTTATTATCTTTATGTTCGAGACCTTTATGACGAAAACTCATGAACTGAAACTTTTAGATTTTGATACAAACTTTCCAAAACCGTCGAGTTCGTTTCCTAACGTGCGACGTACACCATTTTACGACTAGTTTTTCGAAGCCATTTTTGTCACTTTCAAGAAATTTCCGACGACATCATTTTACGACGAAAAGTGATAATTTCACTATAAATCATTACGAAACTATTGTAGGATGACATTTTGACGTAAATACTTGTAAAGTAATTTAAGAATGGTCAAGACGTCAAAAGAGTATTTTTCGACGATAAGTATTATTTTCAAAACTCACAAATGGTATAAATAACATACGAAATGCATGCATATCATAACATCATAACTCATTACGTATCATATCATTCACAATAGGTCAAGGGTAAAGCATTACATTATACCTCGGTGTACCCACTTTTGTCATCATAATCATTGCAACAGGTGAGTTCATAGCCCCACTTTTACTCTTTTAACTGTTTTACAAACTCTTGGGGGAGATACATGCTACATTTTTAATCGAACACAAATGCTTTGAACTGTATACTATATCCGAATATTTTATTGTCACTAAGTATTTGCCATGTTCGAAGTCCCTACATCATGAACCATTAGTCACTTTCGAGTGAGCGCGAATATTGTGGATAGGCCTATTGGAATTAACACTCCCGCTCTTATTGACCCAGTTAGGGGAAATCGAGCGCACTATATTTGAACCAGTAAGGTAATTTGGCAAGTTACCTATTAGGGCGGCGATGAAACGATGATTACCAATTTTTATTGGTGCGATGTTACGCTTTGGTGTCATGAACTTAGTGAAATAAATACGATTTTGTTTTAAACGATGAGTGTGAAACAATTTAACTCACACTACGATGATTGTGTTCAAACGAATTACTTAAACCTATGGATTTCACTCAACCTTTGTGTTGACCTTTTTAGCATGTTTTATCTCAGGTATCTAAGGCATACAATTCATGGCATACATTTGGACACATCATGGAGTCGCGGTGACGACGCGTCTCACTTGGGTTTTATGAACTTTAAAAACATCGTTTGACTTGTACTAAACTTATTTTCCGTGCATAGAAATTTTCATTTGGGACCTATCTTTGTAACTCGGAATGTTTTTATTAAATCAAGCGATGTATTTTCCAAACGACACTTTAGGTCGTTCAATATAACTGTGATTGTGATGCTATGACAGTCAATCCCCAGGAATTCCATTCCGCTGCAAAACAGGTAATTTGGGGGTGTGACAGTTGTCATCCTACTTTTCCAATGCTACAACCTCATTGTTCGTATTACTGACATTTGCAGTATTCTCATCATTTTTGACAAGCCTTTGAGCATTCCTTCCTTGTACATCAACTCTTTCACCTTGCGGGACTGCTTGATTTCGTGGATCAGATGAAGTCTCACTCTTTGAATTCTTAAATTGTGAGATCATCTTAGTCAGTAACATCATTCCTTTATTTAATTCCACAAATGCATTTGCATCTTCAGAATCATCATTTTTTTTTTTTTTTTTTTTTTTTTGGAATTTGTGTTGATGATGTGTTATAGATCTTTAAGGATAGATGTTGTTTAGGTTTATGTAGATTAGTAGCAGAAATCCAAACTTGCAGAAGAAACTTGCAGAAGAAACTCGCAGAAGAAACTCGCAGAAGAAGAAACTCACAGGAATTCAACAGAAACTCGTCAGAATTCAACAGAAACTCGCCAGAATTCAACAGAAACTCACCAGAATTCAAGAAACTCGCCAGATTTCAGAAGAAACTCGCCAGAATTCAAGAAACTCGCTAGAATTCAAGAAACTCGCCAGATTTCAACAGAAACTCGCCAGAATTCAAGAAACTCGCCAGATTTCAGCAGAAACTCGCCAGAATTCAAGAAACTCGCCAGAATTCAACAGAAACTCGCCAGAATTCAACCAGAAACTCGTCAAACTGCAAACTCGCAGAAATTCAAACAGAAACTCGCCAAACTTCAATGAGAAACTCGCAGAAATTCAAGACAAAAACTCGCCAAAATGCAAGGAGAAACTCGTAGAAACTCATGAGAAACTCGCCAAACTTCATAGCTAACTCGCCAAACTCGCCAAAACTCATGAGAAACTCGCAGAAACTTGTATTCAGTCCAAAAAGTCCATAAATTTCAATCTAAAATACGTTTTTAAGTAAGGATTTCTATTAAATCTAATCAATATTAACCTAAATTATCCCTTGGCTCTTGATACCACTTGTTAGGTCACCATCTTATCACAACAATATGTATTTCTAGAGAGAGAAAGTTATAGAGAGAGAAAGTGGAAGGAACTAATGAATGATTAGTGAAAATGATAATTGCAATTAGAACCAACAACCCTCTCCCTTCTAGGGAGGGGGTATTTATAGTGTTTACATAAGTAGGGGTATTTCCCCTTGGTTCTAGAAGAACCTTCTATCACAGCTCATGGGCTTACTACATGAGCTGTGAAACTAATTACAAACATTTATAAACCATAATTATAAACGACCTATTACAAATGAAATGACCTACACTTGATAATAAAACATGTTCCTAACAATTATATCTTATTTTCTTTGTTTCTAAGTCTGGAATTACATCTTGCTGTGATTTTTCTTTGTTCGGTTTGATGCTTTGGGTTGTCATTTTATTATGAGTGTGCAGGTTATATTTGGCAAGAAGAAGAAACACAACATTGGATGAAGCTTATCACGTATGCATTCTTCTTGGAATAGAATTTAACCGTAACTTCACACGGATCCTACCGAGCTAATCAGGAGAGTACTAGTTTCTTTATCTTTTACTTACCTTCCTTTATTATAACTTTGATACTTTCGGGGAACATTGGGGAAAATGTTCAGTTAAATGTAGGGAGGGAGAATAAAACGAGAACTTAGAAACTATGCTTTTCCTTGATTATTTGTCTTGTCCTTGGTCATTTGTGTAATGAACTATGAGAAATATTTGTTAGGGCAATTTTAGCACCAAATTAAAAATTTTTTATGACATGTATGAGCTAAAACTTTAGTCTTTATAAAGCGTCTCATGGATAGGAGTTATATGACTAGCACAAAAACCGTTTACCACTCAAATTCAACCCCAAAAATGTGTGGTTCGCCCCTAGATCTTTAGGAATAAAAGCATTCACCTTTAATGCTTAGAGAGTGTACCGTTAGTATAATAGATTCTAAAACTTGTTTTGTGATGCATTCCGAGATCCCTAGTGAGACTACACTTGTATAGTTAGGAATAACTAAACGATAAGAGGCATTAGGATAACCCTTGTTTGAAACCCATATTATAATTACTTCTTCCACATCGGTCGAGTAATTACCCCCACACCCTTGCGATGTACTCATATTTAGTACACGATACCCCTAGTTAACCCCTCAGAGCCTATCCTTTTTGCGGTTCTCGTGATGTTTTAGTTTTCCGTAATATCAATGAAGAGCATTGTTTACAATCCACCCCCAAATGTACACCCAAATCGCCTTATCCTACCTTGTATGCACTCACCTTCAGTGCATTATTGTTATCATTACTAAACCCTTAGTTCAATTATCTAGTTACTTGCATGGTTGCTAAGTCGAGTCCTATCTTTTGTACACAGTTTTGGGATGATTGGGACTCATGGGAAAAAGTAATATTTATGGAGTGACGGGAAAGAACGTTAAATTCAAATTCTCTTTGTCTACGTAATTAAATACTCCAAGTGTTTTGATCTTTTCAATTCGGGTCAAATTAGTGTTAGAGTAATAAAACTCAAGTGTAGGGATGCTTCTATAAATCCCTTATATTTGGATGTTATCGTAGAGGATGGTAGAGTAAAAATGTATGCAAAAATAAATAAATAAATAAATAAATCGAAAAAAAGAGTGTTAAAAAATGAAGAAAAAAACCATACAGGCTACCATCCTACATCTATCTTTATGTTTATGTTTTTCAAATTATGTATGTTTGTTTCAAGTTATCTAGAGTTTAGTTAGTCGAGTCTTGGCTTAGCATCGTCATTCTTTTCATGCTTGTAACATAAGATTTTTGACTTCCACCACTAAATTGCCTATCCAACAAAACCCTTTGTTTCCCTACCGTAAGCCTAACGTTACAACCCTTGCAAAGACCTCTTAGATAGTTGTTCCTAGGTGCTTACGCCAAAGCGGTGGAGGTTTGATCTAGTCTCAAGCCTATGGTAATCTATGTACTATGCCAGGTAATGAGTGTTTATCTTCCATTTCCATTTACTATAATTCATATAAACCCGAGAGATGAGAGAATCCAAACACCCCTTGTGAGGTGCTAGTATATAATTTCCGTGCTTGTTATGACTATGGCGGTGCTTTTACTTGTTATGAATTATTCTAAACCTATGCTTCATGCCCTCTAACTTATAAATTGATTGGCCAAAAGCACATTTGCTTGAGGACAAGCATATACCAAGTGTAGGGATATTTGATAAGGATTTAAAACGTACACTTTTAAGGGGTCATTTAAGCCCTTAATCGACCACTTTTATATCTGTTACTGCTTAATTTCGTTCCTTTTCACTTTTTAGGTCTCTTGGAAGCAAAATGCTGGAATGATGCACATTTGGACGTAAAGGAGTGAAAACATGAAGAAAACGGCAAATTCAAGATCGAAGCCACTCAAGCTGCTAAAACTGAAGCTGACAGCGTCCCAACTAAAGGGTGACGCCGTCCCTCTCTACAGATTTGATAAAAACATGCACCAGACGGCTCAGTGGAGTTTTTGCTCATAACACCTGACGGCGTCAGGCTTTGAAGAATAAGGGCGTCACTCAGACTTTTCATCTCAGACGGCCCAGATCCAGAATCAGATGACGTCCCATATGAAGCCCGACGGCGTCAGAACTCCAACGTGACACCGTCCCAGTGATAACTTGGCCAAGACGAAAACCCTAATGACGGCGATCTGACGGCGTCCGACCTATAAGGCGACGCCATCGCAAGTGTAAATCTATAATTAAAAATTCGATTTTTCTGCATTTAAGGAGGTAGACTTTTGGAGTAAAAACCCTAAACGTTTGTAGTCTGACTTGGACAGTATCTTAGGGTCTCAAACCTTATTTTACACATCAAGATAAGTGTTTTAATCCATTAGTATCATTATGTCTTCCATTGATTGTGTGTATGCTTGCTTGTTTAACATGTCTAGCTAAATTTCTTGTGTGTTTGCTTAGATCTATGACACCTAGTTGTTGATTATTGATTGGTTCTCTTTTATCTTAATTGTAAATGGCATAGGAGTGCAACTAGGCTATCGTTGTGTTTAAATGCTTGAGTAATCTTTGTGAAAATTACTTTATGAATCACTTAGCAGATTTCATAGTCTAAACATCCAAAGATAACCTAAAAGTTAGTTTATGATTAATCTAGCGGATTTCGTAGGCAATAACCTAAAGGTATTCTCAAAGAGTTAGGGCATAGGCACACCCTACGACCTTAGAAAACACAACGCGTTAAGAATAAGGATGTGACAATTCAACCATCAATAAAAGATAACTAGGGAGTAATAGTATCTAGGTAAGCACATTTTTAATCATCATACGAGCACACATCAAAAAGACATAGCTACCTATAGATTAGATAATTAGAATAGTAGAGTAATCGGTAGAGAATACCACCCCCAAATTAATTTTACCCTTAGCTTTCTAAAAAATATATAAAAGATAAAAAGAATCATCCCCAACCCCACCTTAGCGTAATACACTTCTTACTAGCATTCCTATTCCCGTAGAGAACAATATCAATCCCCGAGGCTTACCCAATACTACACTACAACGATTAGGTTCACTGCCTAGGGTGTTGAAAAACTTGCTCGACAAAAAGGAAGTTCCTTTGACCCCGAACGCGCTTCGTACGCGCATCAGTGTTGCTTATGATGATCCATTAGGAGATATTAAGAAGCTAAGGCAAGTAGGCACTATTCAGGAATATATAAATGCATATGATAGATTGTTGTGTAGAGTTGATTTGTCTAAAGAGCAATGCATGAGTTTAATTATGGCTAGATTGCAAACTGATGTTGAATTAGTAGTTAGGATGTTTAGGCCATGAACATTAGCTGAATTGTATGGTTTGTGTAAGTCGTAACTAAATTGAAGTTGCTAAATAGAAGCACAAGATGCCATTGTTACCAACTCCAAGATTTTAGCCATATATCCCTAACACTGGACCTAAACATTTAGCTTTTCTTGCGCTAATGCTAATTGGAGAATTAAGGCTTCTACATCTCAAACTAAGCAATTTAGGAAATAGTTGACTCATAAAGAGTTAAAAGAAACACTCGACACATAAAGAGTTAAAAGAAAAAAAGAACAAAGAAACATTGTTTTTACTCCGATCAGATGTACATACCATGACACAAACGTAGTCGCTGAGTTTTTTCTTTGGAGGTGTTGAGAGAAAGCACTTAGAGGTTGCTAGAAATTGATTCTATAAGGTTTTCCTAGAGGATGGTGAAGGATTAGACACATGGGAAAACATTGAATTTTCACCTCAAATCTCATTACATGCTATAAATGGTACTAACACATTTCAAACAATGAGTGTTGGTGGTTATGTTAGAAAGCATAAGTTACATGTTTTATATGATTGTGGAAATACTCATAATTTTTTGGACCTTCATACTACTAAGAGGATGGAATTTCACTTGAAAAGTGATGGAAAACAGCGTAACAGACAGTGATTTTAAAATTCTAAACCATTAAACAAGTATTGTTATTAGATAATGTATACAACGAAAGACTTATTTAAAAACACTTGTTTACTAAAAGGTTTTTCCTCCTAGGAGATCCATTTACACCAACTTTAGTTAATCATGAATAATACAGTAAACTACATACCTTATGCAGACTAGGAAACACGAACAGATGATCACGTACCTCTTTTGCTCCATGAACAAGCCCCAAGAACACTTGAATAGCAAAATTCTATTAAAATGTAGAACAAGCCTTTCAGTGTCCACACTAACACTAAAACGTTATCACATAGCTGATGGGTTCGAATTAGGTTCGTCGCACGAATAAGAGAATGATCGAATTGGTGAACAACACAAACACATAAATCGTGTGTGTGTGTGGTGTGCGATCAATGCAAGACCAAGGAGGGGAGGAGTATTTTAGGGTTTCTGTAAACTTATGTAAATCATTAGCCCTAATAATTTATTTGTATGATAAAATCAATCCTTATACAATAAGGAAACAAATCCATTTATAAATAAAATTCTTTTATTTACAGAAATTATAATTATTCATTTCTCACAAGATAATTAATTTTCTCCAAGATAAACCAAAATCTCAAACCCTAATTACCCTAGGGATAATAGGCTAAACATACACACAACATATTACTTAGGAATCTCATGTTATATATGTGTGACCCTCGGGTCTTGAAAATAATGACTAATATAAGTTTATATATTATGATATGCACACATAACCAACAAAATCTTACTTGTACATGGCAACAACATACTAGAAACTTATATAAGTAGTGATTATTGTATAGAAACAATGCCTCCGCTGCCCCAATACCTACGAATGTTTGTGTCTCCAGTGTAAATGAACTTATCATTACTTGCTAATGATCTTATGATTACAACTCAACTATCCTTTTGTTCAATACCTAGTTGACAAGGACATGGATAAGATCTTCCTCATGCCAACACTTAGTTTTCTTGATCAAGAAATGATGTGATCACCAAATTAATATGTCACATAGTCAGACGCTATCTTGGGCGTGGCCATGCAAATATTATATCATCTTACCAAGATGCCTCTAAAGTATTAACTCTATCAAATACAGGAACAAATCCTTTTGACTATATCCACCTCATAATGTGTCTGTCATAATAGCCAATATGAACTTTTATGACTACTAGTTTGCTGGTAGCGGTTTGATAAAGTTAAAGGAAAATTCATTACACGTTAATATATTGCTATATATCTCAAGTCTAAGGATAAAAGACTTCACCACGTAGAAACTCACAATTCGACTACTATCCATGATGTTACATTTCTGGTCGGGTCAATCCAATATTCATCCAACCCCGAATAACTTATAGTTCAAATTTCAACCAAATATGACTCGATAAATTTTAACCACAGATCGTCTCCTTCTTCAATACCAACAATCTCTGAGAAATTTTAACCACAGATCGTCTCATTTCTTCCCTCTAATTGAAGAAATTCATGAAGGCATTGGGTTTTCGCAAAGAAGCATGTGGAAAAACAAAAAACCAATGATCACCTACACTCTCTCCCCCTCGATGTTTTCAATGAATCGAAACATACACCACGTATGTTGATGATGAAATTGGAGACAGCGTAACCGTGTATGTTCAATTAATCGAATAGGTGTGAAGTACCATAAATATCTCATGAGAATCAACTGCTGATAAAACTTCTCAACTTGTTCATTATGTTGATCATCAGCTATGTCATTGTTGTTGGAAACAATTTGGTCTACTGTTATCAGAGATTCGATTGAAGGTGCATCTCCAGCAACGGTTGTTGTTGTAGATTCAGGGTGTATCTAGAATTAGAATATGATCAGGTTGTGCAGCGGAAACATTAGATACATCTGAAGCACGGCTTTCTAAAGAATCTCCAAGTAGTGGAGCAACACAAAGTTTTCAATTCTTGATGATTGAGTACAATGGTGATGCAGCTGATGAATCATTATGTTTTAGACGGTGAGAAACGGGTCCTAAGCTGTTGTACTTAGAAGCCATAGCTGAAGTGCGGGGCCGAAACTGAATTATTCGAAGCCATTTTGTTGTACCTGCATAGGAAGTAGGGGGCAAGATAGAGAAAACATGGATCCCCAAGTGTAACTGGGTTCCAGATGTTAGAAGCATAAAGATGTAGTGTCAATTATCTTCTTGACACCTGAACAGACTATTTTGATGATTTCCTTTCTTGCCTCAGGGATGGATGTAGAGGGTTTCACACTTGTTATGGTGCAACTACTTAGTATCTTGCCTGTAGGAATCCACCTAAGACCAACAGTTTTGAAAACTCTACCCGTTGGAATCCATCTAAGGTTAGATCTAGGGGATGTTGAAACTTCTTTTGGGAAGAGTTTGCGTCCTATATTGATCCACCTATTAGGTTTCTGAAATTTTACGTTTAGATCAACGGGTTAATTTCTAACTGTTTGTTTATTAAACTTAGGTTTTGGTTTGCAACTACAAGCAGTGTTATGCAACATATTCGAAGGCATCACACTAGGTCGTGAACCTAAGATTCCATCTTTTAGGAGTAGTGCCCTTTTCCTAGCTTTTTCTAGATCACAGTTCTTGTACGCGTCATGTGAATCATATGAATTTTTAATGTTAATGCTCGGTTTAGACACTGTTCTTGAACTAATCCTAGAAGAGCTAGGTGCAGCTATTTGTTGAGGTTTAATAGAGACAAAAGCATTTCCCTTAGGCCAAGAATGTGGAGTGACTGGATTTGACAAATGATTATTCTCAACAACTTGGGAGGCAAACCGTGGTTTTGAAGATTTTGATCGTTCAGATTTAAAATCAGTTGGTTGTTTAACTACTGATTGGTTTCTGATTGGTTGTAGTGACGATTTCCCCAAGATTGTTGGTTTTGTAAACTTAGTATCCACACTCTTGCCAGTTAATCTTGTCAATTTGTTTTGTAAAGCAACATGCGCAAGCCCCTTTGCTTGAATTTGAGCCTTTAAATGCTCATTTTCTTTTACTAATGTATCCACACGATTACTTTGCATTTTAAGTTCAAGAGATTTGCAATGTGCCTCTAGTTTTGAAAAATCCTTTTGAAATTGAGCAATGGTCTTTTTGAGAAGAATGTTTTCAGATTCAAGAATTTGATTTGACGATTCAGTTGTATTGTTTGCAAGTAAGGGTTCAGACATGAGACAGTTGTCTGGACATTGTGCAACACACTGGTCAACCTCTCCTTCATTTCTGAATTCAGGTTGCTCAGTTTGTTTTGCATTTGCAAGCAGAGTATGAACAACAGTAGATTGTACCTCAACCATCTGTTCTTTGTCAAAGGTAGGCTCTGTGTCATAGGTGGGAACGATATCTTCCTCAACGATTTGTTCTTCATCAAAGTTGGGCTCGGTGTCATAATTGGGTATGATATCTTCCCCAAATCTGCTGCTGTCATCCTGCTTTTCCAAGGTAGGCTCTGTGTCATAGGTGAGAACGATATCTTCCTCAACCATTTGTTCTTCATCAAAGTTGGGCTCGGTGTCATAGTTGAGTATGATATCTTCCCCAAATCTGTTGTTGTCATCCTACTTTTCCAATGCTACAACCTCATTGTTCGTATTACTGACATTTGCAGTATTCTCATCATTTTTGACAAGCCTTTGAGCATTCCTTCCTTGTACATCAACTCTTTCACCTTGCAGGACTGCTTGATTTCGTGGATCAGATGAAGTCTGACTCTTTGAATTCTTAAATTGTGAGATCATCTTAGTCAGTAACATCATTCCTTTATTTAATTCCACAAATGCATTTGCATCTTCAGAATCATCATTTTTTTTTTTTTTTTGGAATTTGTGTTGATGATGTGTTATAGATCTTTAAGGATAGATGTTGTTTAGGTTTATGTAGATTAGTAGCAGAAATCCAAACTTGCAGAAGAAACTTGCAGAAGGAACTCGCAGAAGAAACTCGCAGAAGAAGAAACTCGCAGAAATTCAAGAAACTCGCCAGAATTCAACAGAAACTCGCCAGAATTCAACAGAAACTCGCCAGAATTCAAGAAACTCGCCAGATTTCAGAAGAAACTCGCCAGAATTCAACAGAAACTCGCCAGAATTCAAGAAACTCGCCAGATTTCAACAGAAACTCGCCAGAATTCAAGAAACTCGCCAGATTTCAGCAGAAACTCGCCAGAATTCAAGAAACTCGCCAGAATTCAACAGAAACTCGCCAGAATTCAACCAGAAACTCGTCAAACTGCAAACTAGCAGAAATTCAAACAGAAACTCGCCAAACTTCAATGAGAAACTCGCAGAAATTCAAGACAGAAACTCGCCAAAATGCAAGGAGAAACTCGCAGAAACTCATGAGAAACTCGCCAAACTTCATAGCTAACTCGCCAAACTCGCCAAAACTCATGAGAAACTCGCAGAAACTCGTATTCAGTCCAAAAAGTCCATAAATTTCAATCTAAAACACGTTTTTAAGTAAGGATTTCTATTAAATCTAATCAATATTAACCTAAATTATCCCTTGGCTCTTGATACCACTTGTTAGGTCACCATCTTATCACAACAATATGTATTTCTAGAGAGAGAAAGTTATAGAGAGAGAAAGTGGAAGGAACTAATGAATGATTAGTGAAAATGATAATTGCAATTAGAACCAACAACCCTCTCCCTTCTAAGGAGGGGGTATTTATAGTGTTTACATAAGTAGGGGTATTTCCCTTGGTTCTAGAAGAACCTTCTATCACAGCTCATGGGCTTACTACATGAGCTGTGAAACTAATTACAAACATTTATAAACCATAATTATAAACGACCTATTACAAATGAAATGACCTACACTTGATAATAAAACATGTTCCTAACAATTATATCTTATTTGCTTTGTTTCTAAGTCTGGAATTACATCTTGCTGTGATTTTTATTTGTTCGGTTTGATGCTTTGGGTTGTCATTTTATTATGAGTGTGCAGGTTATATTTGGCAAGAAGAAGAAACACAACATTGGATGAAGCTTATCACGTATGCATTCTTCTTGGAATAGAATTTTACCGTAACTTCACACGGATCCTACCGAGCTAATCAGGAGAGTACTAGTTTCTTTATCTTTTACTTACCTTCCTTTATTATAACTTTGATACTTTCGGGGAACATTGGGGAAAATGTTCAGTTAAATGTAGGGAGGGAGAATAAAACGAGAACTTAGAAACTATGCTTTTCCTTGATTATTTGTCTTGTCCTTGGTCATTTGTGTAATGAACTATGAGAAATATTTGTTAGGGCAATTTTAGCACCAAATTAAAAAATTTTTATGACATGTATGAGCTAAAACTTTAGTCTTTATAAAGTGTCTCATGGATAGGAGTTATATGACTAGCACAAAAACCGTTTACCACTCAAATTCAACCCTAAATATGTGTGGTTCGCCCCTAGATCTTTAGGAATAAAAGCATTCACCTTTAATGCTTAGAGAGTGTACCGTTAGTATAATAGATTCTAAAACTTGTTTTGTGATGCATTCCGAGATCCCTAGTGAGACTACACTTGTATAGTTAGGAATAACTAAACGATAAGAGGCATTAGGATAACCCTTGTTTGAAACCCATATTATAATTACTTCTTCCACATCGGTCGAGTAATTACCCCCACACCCTTGCGATGTACTCATATTTAGTACACGATACCCCTAGTTAACCCCTCAGAGCCTATCCTTTTCGCGGTTCTCGTGATGTTTTAGTTTTCCGTAATATCAATGAAGAGCATTGTTTACAATCCACCCCCAAATGTACACCCAAATCGCCTTATCCTACCTTGTATGCACTCACCTTCAGTGCATTATTGTTATCATTACTAAACCCTTAGTTCAATTATCTAGTTACTTGCATGGTTGCTAAGTCGAGTCCTATCTTTTGTACACAGTTTTGGGATGATTGGGACTCATGGGAAAAAGTAATATTTATGGAGTGACGGGAAAGAACGTTAAATTCAAATTCTCTTTGTCTACGTAATTAAATACTCCAAGTGTTTTGATCTTTTCAATTCGGGTCAAATTAGTGTTAGAGTAATAAAACTCAAGTGTAGGGATGCTTCTATAAATCCCTTATATTTGGATGTTATCATAGAGGATGGTAGAGTAAAAATGTATGCAAAAATAAATAAATAAATAAATAAATCGAAAAAAAGAGTGTTAAAAAAAATGAAGAAAAAAACCATACAGGCTACCATCCTACATCTATCTTTATGTTTATGTTTTTCAAATTATGTATGTTTGTTTCAAGTTATCTAGAGTTTAGTTAGTCGAGTCTTGGCTTAGCATCGTCATTCTTTTCATGCTTGTAACATAAGATTTTTGACTTCCACCACTAAATTGCCTATCCAACAAAACCCTTTGTTTCCCTACCGTAAGCCTAACATTACAACCCTTGCAAAGACCTCTTAGATAGTTGTTCCTAGGTGCTTACGCCAAAGCGGTGGAGGTTTGATCTAGTCTCAAGCCTATGGTAATCTATGTACTATGCCAGGTAATGAGTGTTTATCTTCCATTTCCATTTACTATAATTCATATAAACCCGAGAGATGAGAGAATCCAAACACCCCTTGTGAGGTGCTAGTATATAATTTCCGTGCTTGTTATGACTATTGCGGTGCTTTTACTTGTTATGAATTATTCTAAACCTATGCTTCATGCCCCCTAACTTATAAATTGATTGGCCAAAAGCACATTTGCTTGAGGACAAGCATATACCAAGTGTAGGGATATTTGATAAGGATTTAAAACGTACACTTTTAAGGGGTCATTTAAGCCCTTAATCGACCACTTTTATATCTGTTACTGCTTAATTTCGTTCCTTTTCACTTTTTAGGTCTCTTGGAAGCAAAATGCTGGAATGATGCACATTTGGACGTAAAGGAGTGAAAACATGAAGAAAACGGCAAATTCAAGATCGAAGCCACTCAAGCTGCTAAAACTGAAGCTGACAGCGTCCCAACTAAAGGGTGATGCCGTCCCTCTCTACAAATTTGATAAATACATGCACCAGACGGTTCAGTGGAGTTTTTGCTCATAACACCTGACGGCGTCAGGCTTTGAAGAATAAGGGCGTCACTCAGACTTTTCATCTCAGACGGCCCAGATCCAGAATCAGATGACGTCCCATATGAAGCCCGACGGCGTCAGAACTCCAACGTGACACCGTCCCAGTGATAACTTGGCCAAGACGAAAACCCTAATGACGGCGATCTGACGGCGTCCGACCTATAAGGCGACGCCATCGCAAGTGTAAATCTATAATTAAAAATTCGATTTTTCTGCATTTAAGGAGGTAGACTTTTGGAGTAAAAACCCTAAATGTTTGTAGTCTGACTTGGACAGTATCTTAGGGTCTCAAACCTTATTTTACACATCAAGATAAGTGTTTTAATCCATTAGTATCATTATGTCTTCCATTGATTGTGTGTATGCTTGCTTGTTTAACATGTCTAGCTAAATTTCTTGTGTGTTTGCTTAGATCTATGACACCTAGTTGTTGATTATTGATTGGTTGTCTTTTATCTTAATTGTAAATGGCATAGGAGTGAAACTAGGCTATCGTTGTGTTTAAATGCTTGAGTAATCTTTGTGAAAATTACTTTATGAATCACTTAGCAGATTTCATAGTCTAAACATCCAAAGATAACCTAAAAGTTAGTTTATGATTAATCTAGCGGATTTCGTAGGCAATAACCTAAAGGTATTCTCAAAGAGTTAGGGCATAGGCACACCCTACGACCTTAGAAAACACAACGCGTTAAGAATAAGGATGTGACAATTCAACCATCAATAAAAGATAACTAGAGAGTAATAGTATCTAGGTAAGCACATTTTTAATCATCATACGAGCACACATCAAAAAGACATAGCTACCTATAGATTAGATAATTAGAATAGTAGAGTAATCGGTAGAGAATACCACCCCCAAATTAATTGCCCTGAGATTTTACCCTTAGCTTTCTAAAAAATATATAAAAGATAAAAAGAATCATCCCCAACCCCACCTTAGCGTAATACACTTCTTACTAGCATTCCTATTCCCGTAGAGAACAATATCAATCCCCGAGGCTTACCCAATACTACACTACAACGATTAGGTTCACTGCCTAGGGTGTTGAAAAACTTGCTCGACAAAAAGGAAGTTCCTTTGACCCCGAACGCGCTTCGTACGCGCATCAGTGTTGCTTATGATGATCCATTAGGAGATATTAAGAAGCTAAGGCAAGTAGGCACTATTCAGGAATATATAAATGCATATGATAGATTGTTGTGTAGAGTTGATTTGTCTAAAGAGCAATGCATGAGTTTAATTATGGCCAGATTGCAAACTGATGTTGAATTAGTAGTTAGGATGTTTAGGCCATGAACATTAGCTGAATTGTATGGTTTGTGTAAGTCGTAACTAAATTGAAGTTGCTAAATAGAAGCACAAGATGCCATTGTTACCAACTCCAAGATTTTAGCCATATATCCCTAACACTGGACCTAAACATTTAGCTTTTCTTGCGCTAATGCTAATTGGAGAATTAAGGCTTCTACATCTCAAACTAAGCAATTTAGGAAATAGTTGACTCATAAAGAGTTAAAAGAAACACTCGACACATAAAGAGTTAAAAGAAAAAAAGAACAAAGAAACATTGTTTTTACTCCGATCAGATGTACATACCATGACACAAACGTAGTAGCTGAGTTTTTTCTTTGGAGGTGTTGAGAGAAAGCACTTAGAGGTTGCTAGAAATTGATTCTATAAGGTTTTCCTAGAGGATGGTGAAGGATTAGACACATGGGAAAACATTGAATTTTCACCTCAAATCTCATTACATGCTATAAATGGTACTAACACATTTCAAACAATGAGTGTTGGTGGTTATGTTAGAAAGCATAAGTTACATGTTTTATATGATTGTGGAAATACTCATAATTTTTTGGACCTTCATACCACTAAGAGGATGGAATTTCACTTGAAAAGTGATGAAAAACAGCGTAACAGACAGTGATTTTAAAATTCTAAACCATTAAACAAGTATTGTTATTAGATAATGTATACAACGAAAGACTTATTTAAAAACACTTGTTTACTAAAAGGTTTTTCCTCCTAGGAGATCCATTTACACCAACTTTAGTTAATCATGAATAATACAGTAAACTACATACCTTATGCAGACTAGGAAACACGAACAGATGATCACGTACCTCTTTTGCTCCATGAACAAGCCCCAAGAACACTTGAATAGCAAAATTCTATTAAAATGTAGAACAAGACTTTCAGTGTCCACACTAACACTAAAACGTTATCACATAGCTTATGGGTTCGAATTAGGTTCGTCGCACGAATAAGAGAATGATCGAATTGGTGAACAACACAAACACATAAATCGTGTGTGTGTGTGGTGTGCGATCAATGCAAGACCAAGGAGGGGAGGAGTATTTTAGGGTTTCTGTAAACTTATGTAAATCATTAGCCCTAATAATTTATTTGTATGATAAAATCAATCCTTATACAATAAGGAAACAAATCCATTTATAAATAAAATTCTTTTATTTACAGAAATTATAATTATTCATTTCTCACAAGATAATTAATTTTCTCCAAGATAAACCAAAATCTCAAACCCTAATTACCCTAGGGATAATAGGCTAAACATACACACAACATATTACTTAGGAATCTCATGTTATATATGTGTGACCCTCGGGTCTTGAAAATAATGACTAATATAAGTTTATATATTATGATATGCACACATAACCAACAAACTCTTACTTGTACATGGCAACAACATACTAGAAACTTATATAAGTAGTGATTATTGTATAGAAACAATGCCTCCGCTGCCCCAATACCTACGAATGTTTGTGTCTCCAGTGTAAATGAACTTATCATTACTTGCTAATGATCTTATGATTACAACTCAACTATCCTTTTGTTCAATACCTAGTTGACAAGGACATGGATAAGATCTTCCTCATGCCAACACTTAGTTTTCTTGATCAAGAAATGATGTGATCACCAAATTAATATGTCACATAGTCAGACGCTATCTTGGGCGTGGCCATGCAAATATCATATCATCTTACCAAGATGCCTCTAAAGTATTAACTCTATCAAATACAGGAACAAATCCTTTTGACTATATCCACCTAATAATGTGTCTGTCATAATAGCCAAGATGAACTTTTATGACTACTAGTTTGCTGGTAGCGGTTTGATAAAGTTAAAGGAAAATTCATTACACGTTAATATATTGCTATATATCTCAAGTCTAAGGATAAAAGACTTCACCACGTAGAAACTCACAATTCGACTACTATCCATGATGTTACATTTCTGGTCGGGTCAATCCAATATTCATCCAACCCCGAATAACTTATAGTTCAAATTTCAACCAAATATGACTCGATAAATAGTCTCTCCTTATATTCCAACCCCGAATAACTTATAAACACATTCGACTATGGAATATAGAATAAAAATGCTAAGACTTCTATTTATAGTACATCTGTAACCCAACTTTATTCAAGAATTTAAACATGTAAATATAGAACAAATAAATAAATTATGGATAACTCATATCTTCATATATCATTCAGCATAAACTTTATGCTTTAATGTTTCAATATCAAGATATTAATGATCAAAATGTTGTAGACTCAATGAGCTTCATTGTTATTGTTAATACAAATAATGTCAAAAACTTCATTTGCATTATTCGGCCTCTATATGTTTTGATAAATAATAAAATGTACAAACACGTTATGTAAAAACATACTTGATAAGTTTTTAATCAAAATATTTCGTTTCGACTACAACATCACTTAAGGTACGAAAAAATAATATACCAATTTAGTTAAGTGATCAAAGAAATTATTTTGTTCTTAAAAACTCACATTTTCATAAATGTGACAAAACCTTTTTACATAAATAACTTATACAAATTAATTTTCTAATTATAAGAATTTTTTTATTCAAAAGAAAATATTTGAAATCTGATTTTTCCTCCAAATCTGTTAAATTTTCACCAGATAAACATTTTACCACATCAGAAAAACAACAGGAACATCCTATGGGATGGTCCCCCATCGGTGGGCGGTCCCTTATATATAAGGGACCGTCCACCGCTCCTCATATTACCTATTAATACTGCACTATTCTCAACAGGTGTTAGGTCACCATATTGTAACACACGCATCAATATGTAAGAAATATAGATAAGGTGAGCGGATGAACACACATAAACACACACGTATGATATAAGAGAAAGGTTATGCGTAGAGTGTATTGAATGAAGTGAACAGCCAACCTTCTAAGGAAGGTTTACAAGACTATTTATAGGGAAAGGAACTAGGGTAACAAACAAGTTCCCTTTCTTTCCTTATTGGGCTTGGGCCAAGGCTTATGGGCTTTGTACATAAGCCTTGCCTTTAATACAAACATAAAAGCCAAATTAATACAAGTTCCCTTCCTTTCCTTATTGGGCTTGGGCCAACACTTGAAATATAGTTTAGGAGTGATTCCAACAATCTCCCCCTAAGTGTTGGTAATTAATGACATAAGTAATCTTTAACTGTTGTTGGTGCTGATGTAATAGTTGCTTTGACGTCTTTTGACATTCTTCTTTCTCGTGAGAAGAATTGCCTTGATTCCAACAATCTCCCCAGTGTGAGGATCTTGTTTTCTTTGAAGTTTTCTGCTTTGACGTCTTCATTTATCTTTCTTCTTTGTTCAGGTGTGGATATGGTGATGTTATGTTGTGGTAATCTGGATCAGGTCCGCTTCGTTGCTCAGGTGTCTCCACGTCCTTCTCCAAAATGCTCACACGCTCTTTGACGTTGGATTTCATGATTGATGTGTTCTCTCTAGTATTTAAACTTTGTAGATTCTTTGACTTTGATGAAGAATCATTTCGACTTTTGTGTAGCCTTTCAAGAGAACTTCAATTTGTGTTGTTGTTGGTATGAGCATGTGGAGAATCTGCACGATCATCTCCCAGGAGCATCCATAAGAAGAAAACATAAGAATGGGTTAGTGATAAACACCAATCGATCATTGTGGTTGATTCTTAGAGAAATGACCACTACGATTGTTCTTCTGATGAATGTATTGATTCCATTCACCTTGGTCGGGCGAATCAGCCATCCGAATCCCATAAGGGACCGTTGGAATTACATTGAACAAGTTCAAGTAATGACCCACATTTTCAGGACTCGATTCTTGAAAGGAATCTCCTTAGTGGGATTTCCAGCACTTACAAGTTTGAACTTTGAGCGTGTTAACAACATAGTGTGAAAACACATATCTAATTCTAGCAAAGGCTGTTCCTGAACTGGAGTCCCTCAAGTAGGATAACACGATGTACCGAAGTACATCTACAGTTCAGGTGAGTCGTTGAGGTACACTGAAGCATCACCTCACGACTGTAGACCGTTTGAGACAACACTAAGCGTAACCCATAAGGAGTTACCGAAGTGACCTACTGTCAGGGCTGTTTGATGTTGAGCCTGGCAGGAGTTTCCATTCAATAACTGAGGATCACAATTGTGAACCCCTCATAAATGTTCTCGACAGATTGCTAAGATCTGTGTAGGACTCTAGAATAGTATCACTTGCGTTCTTATTAGTGAACGACAAGTGATGAAATGTCGAGTGTTTCTAAGAGATCTTTTGATGAATCTCGTGGCTCTAGACTCAATAGTTCGCTTTGGTTTTCCTAAGTGGAGACTAGGGAGAGGGTCTCCTTCTTCAATACCAGCAATCTCCTAGAGAAAGTCGATAGTTTACGTAGGGTTCCCTGTGAGAATGAAACAAGCTTCTGTTGAGAGAAACTTGAGTAGCTAAGAAGGTTTAGTGCATGCATCACTGGGTCCATGACGACTTTGATCTTCAATACCGGTGTCACCTGGTGACAACCAGTAGCATATGTATTGAACCCGGTGTCTGGCCTAAGTTGAATAATATGGAGCAAGGTTGTCAAGATCGGGATCCTACCCAGGATTGTTTTCGTCTATGCAAGATCGTGATCGTAAGATCGATCGGGATCTTAAGATCCTACTCTAATGTTATTTCTTAATAGTTTATGTAATTTTATACAAATTTACAAATTCTTATACATTATAACCACAAAATACTATGAATGTTTCATATAAATGTTGTCCTAAGTTATGATTATAAAATGTTTAAAAAGATTAACATGTTGTTTTTCGAATTCTACAAACAAACAACTCATAAATTTGTAGTTTTTTGGTTTGTAATCCGAGAAAAGTAAGATCGGATCGGATTAGATCGTAAGATCGTATGGTCAAGATCGGGATCCTATAAGATCTTTAGCTTGCAAAGATCCTATGTAGGATCCGAATCGTTTTTGCTTTGCAGTTTCGTAAAATCGTAAGATCCTAAGATCAGGATCGGGATCCTGACAACTATGATATGGAGGGCTATTTCTTTTCACTCTTTTCTTTACTTTTATTTTTAATTCTTCAACTCCTTTCTCCGATTCTCATTTTCTCCTTTTTATAATCATACCTAAGGACTTCTAAATTCTAACTATTGGTAGTGTCCTTGGGTAGATCCCTCCGGCTCTGGCGGATCATAGGACGGTTATTCCTAACCTTAGTCACCTTATAACACCATGACTAACCTATGTTGCCATAAAACCATTTTGTTGAAAAATCTCTCAAAGTGTTTATGAGTGAGAAACATTTTGTAACACTGTGAGAGTTTTATCATTTGCAGAAATACTCCCCCTCCACACGTGCTTAATTGTTTTGACAGAAATCTGCACGGTGAGAGAAGAGCGCGCACTTTTGAATTGATCGACTCAAGATAGACAATTCCCCGCAAGACACGGTTACGTTACATAGTTAAAGAGTTACATTGACAGTTTTTAGGTGACAACTAGCTCTAATAACTACCTTGAAGGTGTGGACAAACCTCGAAAGGTTGTCAAACCCGTCAAAGTTCATGTCTATCAAGAGCTTCTCGAATAGGTACAATCTACTAGGATAAGTCTTGGTAGACAAATCTTTTCATTGTATGATAGTTCGGATCTCGTCAATTCATGGGTTAAGTCTTAGCACAAAGATTCTATCACATTAACAATATATTTGTATCACATAATTTTTCTCCCCTTCAAAAATGGCATATAAATGTTATTTTTGACGAAAATTTGATATCGAATATGTCCATTTCGAGTTTTGTGGAAGATTTCCATGAAGAACAATTTGTGAAGAAAGATTTTAGCAAATACTCCCCCTCAACAAGTAATATTAACTTTTGAGGTTTTGAAAACATAAGGGGAAGTACTTGTTCTTTTGAGCAAAACTTTGAAAAATGAAAGTTTTGATAAGTTTTACTCAAAAGTAAGAAGCTTTCGCTCCTTTTATAAGAATTGTGGCACTGAAGTGTACCACAGGGTCCTTTCATTACAAGTACGGGTTGTACACTGTTATGTGTGCACAAGCCATAGTTAATAATAAAGATCAACACATCCAAATATTAATCAAGAAAATAATCAAGGGGTACCAGGCAGTCCGTCAATAACGCCAGGAGTTCTTCCTTATAAGATATTGGATTTCACAAACACATAATACATTCAATATATGGATCGAATTATGCAAGAGAGTTTAGAGAGAGAAAGTAGTGTGGGAGCCTTTCTAAAGAGAGAAAGTAACAAAAGAAAGAAGGTTAGATTGAAAGGTCTAACCCTCTACCTTGGGAGGTAGAGGGTATTTATAGTTTTACATAATACGCCCTCTATCAGGCTATGGATCAGACATACAGTGGGTAAAGACCCGTCCGTCCTCCACGGTGTTGCACTAAGCTAAACTAATAACTAAATAACTAACTAATAACAAGTAAATTACGATATGTCTACGAGTTAACATATGCTAGATTATATTTGGGGTGACCGACACTTTACTACAGAATTTCTAATTCCTAACAATCTCCCCCTAAGGGAGGTCACCCCATGTTTTACATTTCGAATCCTAGCATTCTATCTTTGTCTTTATGCTCGAGCTCGTAGACTTCAATTCTTCAATGTCCACATTCTTTGTGCTTTAGCAGTGACTCTTCATTGTCCGCATAGTTTTGTACTTTCAGTGGAGGCCTTTAACTGATCCACATCTTTAATGATCTTCGAGCTTTCATTAAGATCATCAGCCACAGAAAATCTCGGGATCACCCTTTGTAGTGTTGCCTTCATGTGATGTTGTGACTTATGGACCGACATGCTCACACTTTCTGGATCATGACATCTTTTCATCAGAGTAGCGGAAGCTTTACTGGTTCATGATATTTGCAGCAGCGTAGCAGAAGCATAGTATAAAAATATCAAAGCCAGGTTATGTAGATATGCACTAGTAATGATTTCTTCAATTAAGTGTGGATGCTGTGAGCATGCAGCATTGGATTGACTCCTCAATTCTGATCAGCTGCAACCATCCAAATGTACCTGCAAACAACATTTAGCAATAAAACATACGAAAGTGTCTTTGATCACTTTCGGTGAATTGAGGTACACAGCCCACGGTTCCCCGTTGATCAGTACAAGTACTGCCTGCAATCAGGTAGAATTCCGAAGAATCTCCTTGACAGGGTTTCGCAGCTGTTCTAGCTGTTCTCAAACCGGAACGTCTCAAAGAAGACAACACGGAGTGAGTGAACCAGCGAATTGAGATTCACTGATTGATGAAAAATTGATTTGAAAAAAATCGTGTATTTCTTGAAGAAAGAGTTTTGCAATACGACAAAGGTTTTATAAGAAAGATCAATTTTCAATCAAAAATACTTTTTGTATTTGAAAAGAGTACACATTTGATGTGCTAGAGAAAAGAAGAAATTTGCACATCGAACGGTTTTTCCAAAAGCATTTTTTCAATCAGAGATACTTTTTGAGTTTGAAATATGAATACACATTCGATGCGCTAGAGAAAAGAAAATTTGCACATCGAACGGTTTTTCCAAAAGTATTCGTCAATTCATTTCCTGGACCAAGGTTGATTCAATACTGAATCGCCCCATTGTTTCTATCCAGTTGTCACAAGCTTGATCTTTAGAAAAGATCTCACATGTCACCTACCAAGAGCTTGTTTGATGTTAGCTCTAGAAGGCTTTCCATCTTCATCGTGAATATTTTACATATCACTCGGATGTTCTGGCAATACCACAAGGATAATGCGTAGGACTCTTAATATATTCTTACTTTCCACATTGTGTGAAACAGCAAGTCTTCAAGAATTTAGTGTCCTAATGAGATATTGTGGATGATCTCGTGGCTCTAGACTCAATCGTGCACATTTGGTTCCTGTGCCGGAGACTATGGAGATGGTCTCCTTCTTCAATATCAACAATCTCTAAGAGAAAGTCGATAGATTATGTCGGTTCCCCGTGAGAATGAAACAAGCCCTTTTAAGAGGAACTTGAGTGGTTTGGGAAGTTAAGTGCAGTGCGTCACTGGGTCCATGACGTCTTGTCTTCAATACCAGTGTTACCTTAGTAACCACCAGTAGCATATGTATTGAACCTGGTTTCTGCCCTAAGGTTGAATTATTGGAGGGCTATTTCTTTTCACCCTTTTCTCATTTATTTCTTTTTCATTCTTCAACCCCTTCAGTGCTTACCGAAACTTCATTACTAGAACCTTGTTGGGTTTATTCCAGTTCTAGCTCTGTCTCAGTCGGCACTCTTCCCATATTCTCATTTTTCTCCTTTTTTCATCATACCTAAGGACTCTACACTATCTAGTGGATTGTCCCTGGGTAGATCCCTCCTGCTCTGGCGGGATCGTGGGAACAAATACCTAACCTTACCATCCTTATAACTCCATGCATAAAGTAAATTTGGTCGGTCTTTTGGTATTGTTCTTCTTCCATTGGAACCAATCGAAAACCTTTTGAAAATCAATCCATGTGCCTATGATACACGATCAAAACATGTTGTACCTGAATTGTTTTTGATATTTTTAGAGAAAGCTCCCCCTCCACATGTGCATCAAATGTATTTGAAACGGTTTTAGCACATGGAGGCAAGAGGACTTGAAACTTTCAGATTTGAGAATGAAAGATTCGATTCATTGATCGACAATTTCTAAAAGATATCACCATCACTTTCCCGATCAAAGTTAGTATTTTTCATACTATGTTAAAGATAGTTTATGGGAAAGGATGTGGTTTTCAAAAAGTTGCTCCCCCTCAACTTGTGCATGTGACTTTTGAAATTGTTTTGCACGAAGAGGAAAGAGTTCTTAGAAGCACATTCACGATCATTTAGCCATACTGAAACCATTAGAAAATCAATCAAGGTACTTTTTATTGAAACTTAAGAAATTTTTTTTTTGTACCTTGAAAGTTTGTTTTCTTTTGAAATGCTCCCCCTCAATATGTGCTTCGAGATTCGAAAGCGTTTAGCACATATGGGAGAGCAGTATGCACATTTGAACAAAAAAAAATGATC
>OU343218.1:28854674-29151579 GCA_910596185.1 Chrysanthemum makinoi | reverse complement strand
AAGGGCATAGGAGTGAAACTAGGCTATCGTGGTGTTTAAATGCTTGAGTAATCTTTGGGAACTTACTTTATGAATCCTTGGCATTTCATAGTCAAAACATCCAAGATAACCTAAAAGTTAGTTTATGATTAATCTAGTGGATTTCGTAGGCAATAACCTAAAGGTATTCTCAAAGAGTTAGGGCATAGGCACACCCTACGACCTTAGAACACACAACGCTGAAGAATAAGGATGTGACAATTCAACCATCAATAAAAGATAACTAGGGAGTAATAGTATCTAGGTAATCACATTTTTAATCATCATACGAGCACACATCAAAAAGACATAGCTACCTATAGATTAGATAATTAGAATAGTAGAGTAATCGGTAGAGAATACCACCCCCAAATTAATTGCCCTGAGATTTTACCCTTAGCTTTCTAAAAAATATATAAAAGATAAAAGAATCATCCCCAACCCACCTTAGCGTAATACACTTCTTACTAGCATTCCTATTCCGTAGAGAACAATACATCTCCCAGGCTTACCCAATACTACACTAAACGATTAGGTTCAATGTCTAGGGTGTTGAAAAACTTGCTCGACGAAAAGGAAGTTCCTTTGACCCCTACCGCGGTTCGATCGCGCCATCGTTGCTTATGATGATCCATTAGGAGATATTAAGAAGCTAAGGCAAGTAGGCACTATTCAGGAATATATAAATGCATATGATAGATTGTTGTGTAGAGTTGATTTGTCTAAAGAGCAATGCATGAGTTTAATTATGGCCGATTGCAAACCGATGTTGAATTAGTAGTTAGGATGTTTAGGCCATGAACATTAGCTGAATTGTATGGTTTGTGTAAGTCGTATTAAATTGAAGTTGCTAAATAGAAGCACAAGATGCCATTGTTACCAACTCCAAGATTTTAGCCATATATCCCTAACACTGGACCTAAACATTTAGCTTTTCTTGCGCTAATGCTAATTGGAGAATTAAGGCTTCTACATCTCAAACTAAACAATTTAGGAAATAGTTGACTCATAAAGAGTTAAAAGAAACACTCGACACATAAAGAGTTAAAAGAAAAAAAGAACAAAGAAACATTGTTTTTACTCCGATCAGATGTACATACCATGACACAAACGTAGTAGCTAGTTTTTCTTTTGGAGGTGTTGAGAGAAAGCACTCGAGGTTTCTAGAAAATTGATTCTATAAGGTTTTCCTAGAGGATGGTGAAGGATTAGACACATGGGAAAACATTGAATTTTCACCTCAAATCTCATTACATGCTATAAATGGTACTAACACATTTCAAACAATGAGTGTTGGTGGTTATGTTAGAAAGCATAAGTTACATGTTTTATATGATTGTGGAAATACTCATAATTTTTTGGACCTTCATACTACTAAGAGGATGGAATTTCACTTGAAAAGTGATGGAAAACAGCGTAACAGACATGATTTTTTAAAATTCTAAACCATTAAACAAGTATTGTTATTAGATAATGTATACAACTTAAAGACTTATTTAAAACATTGTTACTAAAAGGTTTTTCCTCCTAGGAGATCCATTTACACCAACTTTAGTTAATCATGAATAATACAAGAACTACATACCTTATGCATGACTAGAAACACGACAGATGATCACATTACCTCTTTGCTCCATGAACAAGCCCCAAGAACACTTGAATAGCAAAATTCTATTAAAATGTAGAACAAGCCTTTCAGTGTCCACACTAACACTAAAACGTTATCACATAGCTGATGGGTTCGAATTAGGTTCGTCGCACGAATAAGAGAATGATCGAATTGGTGAACAACACAAACACATAAATCGTATTGTGTGTGGTGTATGCGATCAATGCAAGACCAAGGAGGGAGGAGTATTTTAGGGTTTCAGTAACTTATTTGTAAATCATTAGCCCTAATAATTTATTTGTATGATAAAATCAATCCTTATACAATAAGGAAACAAATCCATTTATAAATAAAATTCTTTTATTTACAGAAATTATAATTATTCATTTCTCACAAGATAATTAATTTTCTCCAAGATAAACCAAAATCTCAAACCCTAATTACCCTAGGGATAATAGGCTAAACATACACACAACATATTACTTAGGAATCTCATGTTATATATGTGTGACCCTCGGGTCTTGAAAATAATGACTAATATAAGTTTATATATTATGATATGCACACATAACCAACAAACTCTTACTTGTACATGGCAACAACATACTAGAAACTTATATAAGTAGTGATTATTGTATAGAAACAATGCCTCGTGCCCCAATACCTACTTAATGTTTGTGTCTCCAGTGTAAATGAACTTATCATTACTTGCTAATGATCTTATGATTACAACTCAACTATCCTTTTGTTCAATACCTAGTTGACAAGGACATGGATAAGATCTTCCTCATGCCAACACTTAGTTTTCTTGATCAAGAAATGATGTGATCACCAAATTATATGTCACATAGTCGACGCTATCTTGGGCGTGGCCATGCAAATATTATATCATCTACCAAGATCCTCTAAAGTATTAACTCTATCAAATACAGGAACAAATCCTTTTGACTATATCCACCTCATAATGTGTCTGTCATAATAGCCAATATGAACTTTTATGACTACTAGTTTTGTGTAGCGGTTTGATAAAGTTAAAGGAAAATTCATTACACGTTAATATATTGCTATATATCTCAAGTCTAAGGATAAAAGACTTCACCACGTAGAAACTCACAATTCGACTACTATCCATGATGTTACATTTCTGGTCGGGTCAATCCAATATTCATCCAACCCCGAATAACTTATAGTTCAAATTTCAACCAAATATGACTCGATAAATAGTCTCTCCTTATATTCTTCCCGCAATATAAACACATTCGACTATGGAATATAGAATAAAAATGCTAAGACTTCTATTTATAGTACATCTGTAACCCAACTTTATTCAAGAATTTAAACATGTAAATATAGAACAAATAAATAAATTATGGATAACTCATATCTTCATATATCATTCAAAGATAAACTTTATGCTTTAATGTTTCAATATCAAGATATTAATGATCAAAATGTTGTAGACTCAATGAGCTTCATTGTTATTGTTAATACAAATAATGTCAAAAACTTCATTTTGCATTTTCGCCTCTATATGTTTTTGATAATAATAAAATGTACAAACACGTTATGTAAAAACATACTTGATAAGTTTTTATCAAAATATTTCGCTTCACTACAACATCACTTAAGGTACGAAAAATAATATACCAATTTAGTTAATGTGTCAAAGAATTATTTTGTTCCTTAAAACTCACATTTTCATAAATGTGACAAAACCTTTTTACATAAATAACTTATACAAATTAATTTTCTAATTATAAGAATTTTTTTATTCAAAAGAAAATATTTGAAATTGATTTTTTTCCTCCAAATCTGTTAAATTTTCACCGCAGATAAACATTTTACCCATCAGAAAAACAACAGAAACATCCTATGGGATGGTCCCCTATCGATGGTCGGTCCCTTATATATAGGACCGTCCACCCTCCTCATAATTACCTATTAATCGGCACTATTCTCAACAGGTGTTAGGTCACCATATTGTAACACACGCATCAATATGTAAGAAATATAGATAAGGTGAGCGGATGAACACACATAAACACACACGATGATATAGAGAAAGGTTATGCTAGAGTGTATTGAATGAGTGAACAGCCAACCTTCTAAGGAAGGTTTACAAGACTATTTATATGAGGGACTAGGTAACAAACAAGTTCCCTTTCTTTCCTTATTGGCTTGGGCCAAGGCTTATGGGCTTGGTACATAAGCCTTGCCTTTAAAAACATAAAAGGCCAAATTAATACAAGTTCCCTTCCTTTCCTTATTGGCTTTGGGCCAACACTTGAAATATAGTTTAGAGTGATTCCAACAATCTCCCCAAGTGTTGGTAATTAATGACATAAGTAATCTTTAAAAAACCTGTTGTTGGTGCCGATGTAATAGTTGCTTTTGACGTCTTTTTGACATTCTTCTTTCTCGTGAGAAGAATTGCCTTGATTCCAACAATCTCCCCAAAGGCGAGGATCTTGTTTTCTTTGAAGTTTTCGCTGACGCCTTCATTTATCTTTCTTCTTTGTTCGTGTGGATATGGTGATGTTATGTTGTGGTAATCGGATCGTGTCCGCCGCTGCTCGAAGTGTCTCCACGTCCTTCTCCAAAATGCTCACACGCTCTTTGACGTTGGATTTCATGATTGATGTGTTCTCTCTAGTATTTAAACTTTGTAGATTCTTTGACTTTGATGAAGAATCATTTCGACTTTTGTGTAGCCTTTCAAGAGAACTTCAATTTGTGTTGTTGTTGGTATGAGCATGTGGAGAATCTGCACGATCATCTCCCTGGAGCATCCATAAGAAGAAAACATAAGAATGGGTTAGTGATAAACACCAATCGATCATTGTGGTTGATTCTTAGAGAAATGACCACTACGATTGTTCTTCTGATGAATGTATTGATTCCATTCACCTTGGTCGGGCGAATCAGCCATCCGAATCCCATAAGGGACCGTTGGAATTACATTGAACAAGTTCAAGTAATGACCCACATTTTCGTGACTTCGATTCTTGAAAGGAATCTCCTTAGTGGGATTTCCGGCACCTTACAAGTTTGAACTTTGAGCGTGTTAACAACATAGTGTGAAAACACATATCTAATTCTAGCAAAGGTTGTTCTGAACCGAGTCCCTCAAGTAGGATAACACGATGTACCGAAGTACATCTACAGTTCAGTGAGTCGTTGAGGTACACCTGAAGCATCACCTCCGATAGACCGTTTGAGACAACACTAAGCGTAACCCATAAGGAGTTACCGAAGTGACCTCTGTCGGCCGTGGTCAAGCTTTGATGTTGAGCCTGGCAGAGTTTCCATTCAATAAGCGAGGATCACAATTGTGAAGCCCTCATAAATGTTCTCGATAGATTGCTAAGATCTGTGTAGGACTCTAGAATAGTATCACTTATGCGTTCTTATTAGTGAACGACAAGTGATGAAATGTCGAGTGTTTCTAAGAGATCTTTTGATGAATCTCGTGGCTCTAGACTCAATAGTTCGCTTTGGTTTTCCTAAGTGGAGACTAGGGAGAGGGTCTCCTTCTTCAATACCAGCAATCTCCTAGAGAAAGTCGATAGTTTACGTAGGGTTCCCTGTGAGAATGAAACAAGCTTCAGTTGAGAGAAACTTGAGTGGCTAAGAAGGTTTAGTGCATGCATCATTGGGTCCATGACGACTTTGATCTTCAATACGGTGTCACCTGGTGACAACCAAGTAGCATATGTATTGAACCCTGTCGCCTAAGTTGAATAATATATGGAGCAAGGTTGTCAAGATCGGGATCCTACCGGGATTGTTTTCGTCTTTGCAAGATCGCGGATCGTAAGATCGATCGGGATCTTAAGATCCTACTATAATGTTATTTCTTAATAGTTTATGTAATTTTATACAAATTTACAAATTCTTATACATTATAACCACAAAATACTATGAATGTTTCATATAAATGTTGTCCTAAGTTATGATTATAAAATGTTTAAAAAGATTAACATGTTGTTTTTCGAATTCTACAAACAAACAACTCATAAATTTGTAGTTTTTTGGTTTGTAATCCGAGAAGAAATAGATCGGATCGGATTAGATCGTAAGATCGTATGGTCAAGATCGGGATCCTATAAGATCTTTAGCTTGCAAAGATCCTATGTAGGATCCGAATCGTTTTTGCTTTGCAGTTTCGTAAAATCGTAAGATCCTAAGATCAGGATCGGGATCCTGACAACTATGATATGGAGGGCTATTTCTTTTCACTCTTTTCTTTACTTTTATTTTTAATTCTTCAACTCCTTCTTTCTCCGATTCTCATTTTCTCCTTTTTATAATCATACCTAAGGACTTCTAAATTCTAACTATTGGTAGTGTCCTTGGGTAGATCCCTCCGGCTCTGGCGGATCATAGGACGGTTATTCCTAACCTTAGTCACCTTATAACACCATGACTAACCTATGTTGCCATAAAACCATTTTGTTGAAAAATCTCTCAAAGTGTTTATGAGTGAGAAACATTTTGTAACCTTTGTGAGAGTTTTATCATTTGCGAAATACTCCCCCTCCACACGTGCTTAATTGTTTTGTGAAATCACTGCGGTGAGAGAAGAGCGCACTTTTGAATTGATCGACTCAAGATAGACAATTCCCTTAAGAACACGGTTACGTTACATAGTTAAAGAGTTGCATTGACAGCTTTTAGGTGACAACTAGCTCTAATAACTACCTTGAAGGTGTGGACAAACCTCGAAAGGTTGTCAAACCCGTCAAAGTTCATGTCTATCAAGAGCTTCTCGAATAGGTACAATCTACTAGGATAAGTCTTGGTAGACAAATCTTTTCATTGTATGATAGTTCGGATCTCGTCAATTCATGGGTTAAGTCTTAGCACAAAGATTCTATCACATTAACAATATATTTGTATCACATAATTTTTCTCCCCCTTAAAAATGGCATATAAATGTTATTTTTGACGAAAATTTGATATCGAATATGTCCATTTCGAGTTTTGTGGAAGATTTCCATGAAGAACAATTTGTGAAGAAAGATTTTAGCAAATACTCCCCCTCAACAAGTAATATTAACTTTTGAGGTTTTGAAAACATAAGGGGAAGTACTTGTTCTTTTGAGCAAAACTTTGAAAAATGAAAGTTTTGATAAGTTTTACTCAAAAGTAAGAAGCTTTTGCTCCTTTTATAAGAATTGTGGCACTGAAGTGTGACAACTTGCAATTTCAGGTCATTTCTCAAGTTTCACTATTTCATCATTTATCGTAAACTGGGTTTACGAGTATCAAATTCGCATAACCTTAATGGTTTTAGTGCTGCGAATTCATGAACAATCATCAGGGACATTTCATATAGACTAGGTTTAGTCTACATTGCATTAACATCATTGTCATCATATTAGTTCATGCATGGTTTTGCATTTTACATTAAACGTATAATTTCATATTAAATAAACGCTTATCGTAATTAATTATTTTGAACATTTGATCCGTTACTTCCAAAAATTATCCTGACATATTTTATACTCATATTAAGTTTATAAAAATAATATTATGAGTTTACCCAGTGTTTTAAATTTATTTTGTATATAAATTGTTAAATTTATATTATTATTACGTTTTTCTTAAAACTACGGTAATTATTATTTCACTCAAATTTTGCAAGAAAGGTATTTTTATAAATTTTATGACTTCAATATATTTTATTTTGACCCGTTAAAATTTATTTCTAGTTAACTTAATGCCCAAAACAATTATATTATCTGATTATACATATAAAAACTACACATTTTCAATATCTCTTACACAAATTTCTTACACAAATCACCAACCCACTTCTTTTCCCCATTTTAGGCCGAACCAACCATTTCCCCAACATGATAACTTTGACACAATTTTCTTTGCTCATTTATTACTTATGTACTAGTTTATTTAAATAATAAAAAAACCATACTTTAATTTTAGTAAATAAGGAAGTAGCTAGTCATTTTCTTTTCTATAGCAAACACTAAAAACTCTCTCATTTTACTAACTGATATTCGGCCAAGAGAAAACAAGAAGAAAAAGACCAAGATTTTTCAAGTCAAGTTCATCACAATCTAGACACACTCTTAGTTTGGGTTTTGAAATAAAAACCTAGGGTGTTTAGGATTAAACCTTTGTTCACTTAACCTCATCATATTTCTTGTAAGCATTCATATTCATGTTATTATTTCACATTCATTTTTATGGTCATATCATTTTATTTGAGAAACATGCAAGTTATGTGATGTTTATACCACTTTTTAAGATTTTTAAGGTTTTTAAGTGTTAAATATAAATAATCCATCCTATAATTACTCCTTGTTATATATTATTTTTGGTGATGTCTAGGAACCCATGACACCCTAAGAAGGTGTATGGTAGGATTAGAATAGTTTCGGAGTTGTTTTGAATGGGTTAGAATAGGTTTGGCAGCGAGAAAAAACTCATTTAGACCGTTTTGAAAAGGGTCTGTCCTTAAAATTTAATTCTGGAAAATCCGACAGTGAACAAAAATATTTGGCCTAGATATTTAGAAAATATACTTTAAAACGAAACCGTGGCCGCATGAACGGATTAAAACGGAGCTATAACGAAGAAGTTATGAATTTTTCAATTTGGCGACGAAAAATATAATTTTCTGGAATTTCAGCATGTTATTTCCACTTTTTACGAGTCAAAAATGAGGTTTAGGCGTTATAAAAATGTGGCGATTTAACGAAAATATATTAGTTACTTTGATAAAACATTTGGAGAACTAAAATAGTTGGAGAACTAAAGATTTTGGAGAACTAAAGTTTTGGAGAACTAAAACCATTTGGAGAACTAAAATGTTGGAGAACTAAAATATTTGGAGAACTAAAAGATTTGGAGAACAAAATATTTGGAGAACAAAACATTTGGAGAACAAAATTGGAGTACATTTTCTTATAAAAGTTATATTCTCTTAATAAATCACTAAATGATTATCAATTAGGATATCATTTCAACATAAATACATACAAAGTAATTTAAATATGGTCAAGACGTTAAAGATTATATTTTAGAGCCCGAAGTATTGTTTTCAAAAATTCATAAGTGGTATAAATATCATCTGAATTGCATGCATAACATTACATCATGACTTATTACATATCATATCATTCATAATAGGTCACGTTAGAGGTTAGCTTACTCATTTCAAGATGTATCCACTTTTGCCATCGCATTATTGTCCAAGTGAGTCATAGCCCCTACTCTTTTAATTGTTTTGAATTACTTTTGGGGAAGATACATGCTCAACTATTTTTATGACAATCATGATTAATTGCAAACTATATGTTTATCTGAACTGAATGTTTAGTCATATTCTATATCATAAATCATGGAACTAAATGTCTTGGTATTATCATGGAACTAAATGTCTTGGTATAATCATTGAGCTAAATGTCTTGGTATTATCATGGAACTAAATGTCTTGGTATTATCATGGAACTAAATGTCTTGGTATAATCATTGAGCTAAATGTCTTGGTATTATCATGGAACTAAATGTCTTGGTATAATCATTGAGCTAAATGTCTTGGTATTATCATGGAACTAAATGTCTTGGTATTATCATGGAACTAAATGTCTTGGTATAATCATGGAGCTAAATGTCTTGGTATAATCATTGAGCTAAATGTCTTGGTATTATCATGGAGCTAAATGTCTTGGTATAATCATTGAGCTAAATGTCTTGGTATTATCATGGAACTAAATGTCTTGGTATAATCATTGAGCTAAATGTCTTGGTACAATTTGAAGCAACACTCGTATGTGTTATGTCAAGTAACTATTAATACATTAATATACGCACTATTATGTGAATTCATTTGACATCATGCGCTTGAACATAAACTATACATATTTTGGCGGTGGGTTGTGAACACCACAGTTTGCAAGTTTTGTATGGTAGGAACTTGGGCTGAGTGGATTTACAATGCCTTTGCTACATAAGCGATTTTGAAAGGCTTTACATTTCAACACAAACTCTATGAACTCACTCAACCATTGTGTTGACATTTTTAGCATGTTTTTATCTCGAGTATCTAAGGCATACACATCATGGCATACATAAGGATTTATCATAGAGTCGTGGTGACGCGGTAGCGTCTCTCATGGGATTTTTGCACTTTAAAACATCGTTTGAATTGTAACAAACTTATTTCCGCACAAGATGATTTTCATTTGGGACCTATACTTTGTAAACTCTGATTATTTTATTAAATCAAACGATGTTCTTTTCAAACGACACTTTAGGTCGTTCAATATAACTGTGATTGTGATGCTATGACAGTCAATCCCCAGGAATTCCATTCCGCTGCAAAACAGGTAATTTGGGGGTGTGACATGAAGTGTACCACAGGGTCCTTTCATTACAAGTACGGGTTGTACACTGTTATGTGTGCACAAGCCATAGTTAATAATAAAGATCAACACATCCAAATATTAATCAAAAAAATAATCAAGGGGTACCAGGCAGTCCGTCAATAACGCCAGGAGTTCTTCCTTATAAGATATTGGATTTCACAAACACATATTACATTCAATATATGGATCGAATTATGCAAGAGAGTTTAGAGAGAGAAAGTAGTGTGGGAGCCTTTTTAGAGAGATAAAGTAACAAAAGAAAGAAGGTTAGATTGAAAGGTCAAAACCCTCTACCTTGGGAGGTAGAGGGTATTTATAGTTTTACATAATACCCTCTATCGGTGTGGATCAGACATACAGTGGGTAAAGACCCGTCCGTCCTCCACGGTGTTGCACTAAGCTAAACTAATAACTAAATAACTAACTAATAACAAGTAAATTACGATATGTCTACGAGTTAACATATGCTAGATTATATTTGGGGTGACCGACACTTTACTACAGAATTTCTAATTCCTAACAATCTCCCCCTAAGGGAGGTCACCCCATGTTTTACATTTTTAATCTTAGCATTCTCTCTTTTTCTTTATGCTCGAGCTCGTAGACTTCAATTCTTTAATGTCCGCATTCTTTGTGCTTTAGCAGTGACTCTTCATAGTCCGATGAATTTGTACTTTCAGTGGAGGCCTTTAACTGATCCACATCTTTGATGATCTTCGAGCTTTCATTAAGATCATCACCCAGAAAATCTCGGGATCACCCTTTGTAGTGTTGCCTTCATGTGATGTTGTGACTTATGGACCGACATGCTCACACTTTCTGGATCATGACATCTTTTCATCAGAGTAGCGGAAGCTTTACTTGGTTCATGATATTTGCGCAGCGTAGCGAGAAGCATAGTATAAAAATATCAAAGCCAGGTTATGTAGATATGCACTAGTAATGATTTCTTCAATTAAGTGTGGATCTTTGTGAGCATGCGGCTTTGGATTGACTCCTCAATTCGATCAGGTGCAACCATCCAAATGTACCTGCAAACAACATTTAGCAATAAAACATACGAAAGTGTCTTTGATCACTTTCGTTGAATTGAGGTACACGCCCACGGTTCCCGTTGATCGTACAAGTCTTTTGTCGTAGAATTCGAAGAATCTCCTTGACAGGGTTTCGCAGATTGACTAGCTGTTCTCAAACCGGAGCGTCTCAAAGTATAAACACGGAGTGGGTGAACAAGCGAATTGAGATTCATTGAATGATGATAAATTGATTTGAAAAACAATCGCGTATTTCTTGAAGAAAGAGTTTTGCAATACGACAAAGGTTTTATAAGAAAGATCAATTTTCAATCAAAAATACTTTTGTATTTGAAAAGAGTACACATTCGATGTGCTAGAGAAAAGAAGAAATTTGCACATCGAACGGTTTTTCCAAAAGCATTTTTTCAATCAGAGATACTTTTGAATTTGAAAATATGAATACACATTCGATGCGCTAGAGAAAAGAAGATTTGCACATCGAACGGTTTTTCCAAAAGTATTCGTCAATTCATTTCCTGGACCAAGGTTGATTCAATAATGAATCGCCCCATTGTTTCTATCCAGTTGTCACAAGCTTGATCTTTAGAAAAGATCTCACATGTCACCTACCAAGAGCTTGTTTGATGTTGGCTCTAGAAGGCTTTCCATCTTCATCGTGAATATTTAACATATCACTCGGATGTTCTGGCAATACCACAAGGATAATGCGTAGGACTCTTAATATATACTTACTTTCCACATTGTGTGAAACAGCAAGTCTTCAAGAATTTAGTGTCCTAATGAGATATTGTGGATGATCTCGTGGCTCTAGACTCAATTGTGCACATTTGGTTCCTGTGCCGGAGACTAGGGAGAGGGTCTCCTTCTTCAATATCAACAATCTCTAAGAGAAAGTCGATAGATTATGTCGGTTCCCGTGAGAATGAAACAAGCCCTTTTAAGAGGAACTTGAGTGGTTTGGGAAGTTAAGTGCAGTGCGTCACTGGGTCCATGACGTCTTGTCTTCAATACCAGTGTTACCTTAGTAACCACCATTAGCATATGTATTGAACCTGGTTTCTGCCCTAAGGTTGAATTATTGGAGGGCTATTTCTTTTCACCTTTTCTCATTTATTTCTTTTTCATTCTTCAACCCCTTAGTGCTTACCGAAACTTCATTACTAGAACCTTGTTGGGTTTATTCCAGTTCTAGCTCTGTCTCAGTCGGCACTCTTCCCATATTCTCATTTTTCTCCTTTTTTCATCATACCTAAGGACTCTACACTATCTAGTGGATTGTCCCTGGTAGATCCCTCCAGCTCTGGCGGGATCGTGGGAACAAATACCTAACCTTACCATCCTTATAACTCCATGCATAAAGTAAATTTGGTCGGTCTTTTGGTATTGTTCTTCTTCCATTGGAACCAATCGAAAACCTTTTGAAAATCAATCCATGTACCTATGATACACGATCAAAACATTTTGTACCTGAATTGTTTTTGATATTTTTAGAGAAAGCTCCCCCTCCACATGTGCATCAAATGTATTTGAAACGGTTTTAGCACATGGAGGCAAGAGGACTTGAAACTTTCAGATTTGAGAATGAAAGATTCGATTCATTGATCGACAATTTCTAAAAGATATCACCATCACTTTCCTGATCAAAGTTACTATTTTTCATACTATGTTAAAGATAGTTTATGGGAAAGGATGTGGTTTTCAAAAAGTTGCTCCCCCTCAACTTGTGCATGTGACTTTTGAAATTGTTTTGCACGAAGAGGAAAGAGTTCTTAGAAGCACATTCATGATCATTTAGCCATACTGAAACCATTAGAAAATCAATCAAGGTACTTTTTATTGAAACTTAAGAAATTTTTTTTTTGTACCTTGAAAGTTTGTTTTCTTTTGAAATGCTCCCCTCAATATGTGCTTCGAGATTCGAAAGCGTTTAGCACATATGGGAGAAGCGTATGCACATTTGAACAAAAGAAAATGATCATCTTTAATCAAGTTTCATTATTAAATCACAAATTCTCCCCCGATCAAAAATATCAAACCCTTTGAGATTTTGGATCCCAAATGATTTAATAAGGTTTAGAAAAACATAGGAGAAAATGTGGCCAGGTTTAAATACTCATATTGTTTTTTTGGATAAATGCTCCCCCTCAACATGTGCATTATGTATTAGAAATCGTTTGGCACATGGAGGCAGGAGTGCCTTTAAAGGACTAAAACCACTTCCATTTAAACAAATTTGAGATTTAAATCACGATCTCTACCCCGATCAAAAATTTCAAACCTTTTGAGATTTGTGATCCCAATTGATTTAAATCATTTAAAAGATTTTGGGGAAAGATGTGGCTTGATTTAATTTTGAAAGATGATAGATACGGATCAATTTTAGACATTAAAGATTGTTAGTGTCAGATATGATAGTTTTAAGAGATCTTTAAGTAAAATAAAACAATTTCACAATCAAACAAGAACAGAAAAAATTTCATTTTGTAAGATCTTTGAGTTTTAAAGAAAATCATACCATGTCATAACATTAAATCTTTAGATCACCACTTATTATTGTACAACCCGGACATTTATGAAGAAATATCGTTTGAAATTATTTAATTTGAAATCACTTATGATTTGACAAAATAAAGTCCGGTTGATTTCAAAACTTTGAATCCGGTTTATTTTCAAAACAATATTTTTCCATTTTCAAAACAATATTATTCAAAAATTGCTTAAAAAATGGCATCATCACTACTTGTCCTGCACAAAGATACGTTAAGTGGTTGAGAAGCTTTTGTTGTTGTTGCTGAGGGTTAGGAAGAAAACCATCTGCTGATGCAGTAAGACTTCTTTCGTTGCATTTTTTTCATGCCAACTCTCCATAGAGGTCAAATTAAGCTCCGTTTCTTCATTTGACGATGAAGAAAACCATCTGCTAATGCAGTGAGACCTCTTACGTTGCATTTTATCATGCCAACTCTCCATAGAAGTCAAATTAAGCTCCGATTCTTCATTTGTCAACCCAAGATATAGTTACCCTTTCCTTTCGGCATCCAATCATCTTCATATGTGGGATCCGGATCGGGAACATTCTTATATACCAATGTACCTACATACATTAGTGAACACACATACGGATATATGGTGGTCGACATCACCCACACAAAGAATCGACTAATAAAAGTCAATGCAACATCTCAATTAGATCATGTAAAGGCATGGGAGTAATGTGTTCATCAAACTCTAATCATCTAAACCTAACAATCATATCCTAGGCACCTAGTCCTTCAACGTAGGTTAACATCATTTTTAGTTAAGCATATAGGATAATTAAGAAAGCCCGTTAGATGATATAGATTTGAAAACATTACCCCCCTCAATTAATGACTCAATTTTTGAAAAGTTTAAAAGCGCTAAAGTCATTGATTGAGTTTGCAAATTTTATAGAAACTCTGAATCTGATTATTTTGAAAGCAACTCATTTTCCACCAATTTTTGAATACAACAAATATTTTTCGAAGAATTTTTAGACGGAAAAACATTTGTGTGGGAACAGCACTCCTTCGACATACTTTCCTCATTTTGTTTTAGGATAAGTGCACGAAATATTTGAAAATTGGTTTAGCGCAGCACTTTCCACTTTGAAGAGCGGGTTGCTATCAGAAATAATAGCAAGCCATAGTATAAAGCACGGGTTACATCGACGTAATTGCAAGCCATTTTTGAAGCGCAGGTTACAGTCTGAAATAACTGTAAGCCATTTTTTTTAGACATGTTTTGGAAAAAGAATATTTACACCTCCTGCTCGAACTTCATCTATGGTCCCGTGCCATTATTGAATGACATTTCTAAGACCGCAGATGTTATCGATATCAGAAGACATGTCTTAAGAAAAACATATTTTTGGTATTTTTAAATTTTCTGATTTATATGGGTTTATGTTGATTTTATATTTTTCTATTTTCTTTTTCTTGGTTTTATATTTTTGTATTTTGCTTTTTGAAAAATATATACACAGATAGATTAGATGATATAGTTTAAGAAGGTGATGATACGAGTACCGAGATAAGGATATCGAACAGCCCCGTTGTAGAAGATAGAAATCGTCATCTCTTAAACATCCACCATCAAAGCTTCCGAGGCATCAGAATAGACGATAGAACATGAGCCTTTGAGAAACAGTGACTCGGCGGCTTCCCCTCAAACCGAAAATCCTTTAGCTGAGCAGATTCAAAGCTTTCTTTCAAGCTTCCTTTAGCCAGGTGTACAAAGAAGCACACCATTATCATCGATCCCGCTGCTCCTTTTAAGAATAATCACCGTGATTCTTCGTTCGAGGTTATATCGTCCAATAGAACAACAGCAACGTACCATCCCACATTTAAATAATCTTCTCAAATTCCTTTTCCACCGAAGTCTGAAGCGATCCATTCTAAAAGGTGTCAAGAGAACAATTCCCCCAAGTAGTTGAATTGATGCAGCCAAATCTCTTTGTATAATGCTTAAGAACTCTCCTGAATACCCATCATGAGGGGAATGAAAACACCTCCCCAATGTTCACATTTTTCTTCCCCGATGATCGAGTATGAAGCTCAAGAACCCGAAGTACACCAATACCCAAGAACTCTCCCGAATACACATCATGAGGGAATGAAAACACCTCCCCAATGTTCACATTTTTCTTCCCTGATGATCGTGTATGAAGCTCCAGAATCCGAAGTACACACATTCCCACCGAAAGAATAACTGATAACACCTCCCTCATGTTATACATTTATCTCCCCTGAGAATGTCATACTTGTGTACCTCTTTTATCTTCAGAAACTTTCTCTTACATCACTTCCCCCACGTAGAAGGAATAGTAACACTAAAAGCCTTGATTAGTAAAACCTTGAGTTTCTCTGCGGTCATGACATTTTTCTTCCCGGGATATCTTCAATCACTTAGAAGAATTAAGTTCATAAAGTTTACTCGCGTTTAGATGCTTGTCTCCTTCCCCCTTGCTAGTTTTGAAACTTCAGAATCAGCAACATAGTATAAGCCCAAATACTTGAAATATTTATGAGAAGAACACTTGAACTTATGTGAGAATCAACTTGCTGAAGACTCTCTCTGACTATTTTTATCAACCCTTATGTAGACAATTTGAAGTGACCACTGATGAAGAAAACCCGATATACCATACTTGAAATCAAGTCAAATTCCCCACATTCGTATCTTAAGCTTGCACCTAATGATGGAAGAACGGTGTCGAGAATTTAAGCTTCAAGCAAATATATAAGTACTCACAACCCAAACAAAGTATGAGACATTCAAACCTCTTGTGATTATCCACACCGTCATATGCGTGTGACACTGATTAAAAAAAAGTAACTCCTAATAGTGATAGTTAACCAGGTCTTCAACCATCCACCTTGACTGCTGGTAACTAGATAACCCAAGACTTCAACTCAAATTCTTAAGCCCGAGCAAGTTATCAAATAAGAACACGCCTTTGTGAAAGTCAACTTCAATCTCAAATAAGTGATAAATGATTAACTCCGAAGTAATCAACTTGTGTCAAATGTCCAACACATGAATAAATGTACAACCGGATACCCACTTAATGAACCGGAACAAGTGATTCCTCAACATCAATTCCATCTTCCTAAAGATATACATATAGAGACTGATCTGGAAGATACACCAATAATGTCTTCAAGCGGATGAGGTAGTCATTTTCCTTAATGTTCATGTGGTTGATTTACAGAGTGCACAATAATCCGTGAAAATTTGGTAAAGGAATACCAAAGAGCGGATCATTTTTCATGAACAATAATCCGTGAAGATTTGGCAAAGGAATACCAAAGAGCGGATTATTATTCAATAGTGCAACTGCAATATTACAATAGTCAATATCAACGCCTCGAGGAATAACTGGAGATTGGGTTTCTCGAGGAATCACTACTAAAGAATATGAGCAAGCCTAATTGGGGATTGAATCTGACTTATCACTATCCCCCAATTAGTGCTCTCCCATAAACCAACAAGTGTTTGATAAATGCCCAGATTAAGAAGAAGTCTTTAGATAATCAAATGCAACTCGTCTTTAGTCTTCTAACATGCATCAGAAAATGTAGAACAGACTGTAGACTCGACCTTCTTCAAGATTGTCCAGTTGGGGAATAGATAGTTAACATCTTCATCACACCAAAAAGCATCCCAATTAACTTACCTCTTGCAAGTCCCTTTAACTAAAATCCCTCCCAATCAAACAGGAATAGAAAGATATTCATCAAGGAAATCAGCAATCAGCCCGCAACGAACACACTAAATGGTAACACCAAACTACCAATCGCATCAAACAAGAACAGAGAGATTGTTCGGAATCATCATGTTGATGTGTACGTGAAGCATTAACCGGAAGCACTTTGTCATTAATCATATCAGCCCGTGTGAAGATGTCAACCAGCAGCTCTTAGAAGAAACTGCATGTGAAGATGATCCGATAAGAAGAGTCTCGGTTCTTACATGAGTTAGGAGTCGTTTGACCATATATTCTCAAATATCAATCAACTATGCAAAAAATTCACACTTCTTCTCCCCTCAAGAATTGCATACGGAGATGCCATTCTTGATTAAACAAGTGATTATCATCCAAATGTATTCTATTCACACTTCTCCTCCGCAAAATTAGCACATGATGTCGCCATCTTCATTATATTGAGCAAGTGGAATAAGAGTAATTATCAATAGTCCGGTTCACTTGATGACTGAAGCGCATGGAAAAGCATGAAGCATGTTGATGAGAATGGTCATAATAAGAAGATTTCTCTTCTTCCGAAGATAAAGCGCACTGAAACGTACACTTTTCTTTTCTTTAGAGATCGAGGCTTGAAATGTTGTGTTCAAACGTCATAGCCGAATGAATATCAAGATTGAGTTACTTGAACCCGTGAGTTATGAGATATCAATCCATTTGTAATCCATACTTTAAGCCAGTCCATGTAGTGAAGGATCGAAGTATCTGCAACTGATTAAGGACTACCTGCACTAATATTACAAACTTGATTGCAAATATTTTGGTTAGTGACATTAGTATCCAAACCCTTTGGGGTTTCACAGTCAACCTTGATTATGTCATCGGTAAACAGCTTTCCGGTAGGCATCCACCTAAGTCCAACATCCTTAAACATTTTACCAGACGGAATCCACTTATGGCAAGGTCTAGGATTAGTGACATTCTTATGCACAGTGGAAGACTTATCGTTATTCCTAGACTCCAAATATTTAGCAGTTGGGATCCATCTAGGCGAAGTTTTGGACTTGTTTTGCTTCATAAAATTTTGAACCTTAGCCATTAAGGTAGTCTTAGTGGATTGAACCTTAGCATGAGAATTAGGAAAATGTTTCTTATTCGGAAAAAGACTCAGAATTTCTAGTTTCATTTTCTACATGCTTAGCATTCTTCTTCATACAACTACTCTTAGATGCAAGCCAACCCCTAGTCTTTTGAGAGTTCCTACGTAATGGTTTACTACTAGTAGTGCCTTGAAATCTCGTGGAATGCATCACCCTAGGTCTTGCACCTAAAATTCCGTCTTTTCGAATCTTTGCCTTTTTCCTAGCTTCTTCTAGATAATAGTTCTTCCACAAGTCATTCATATCATATGAATTCTGGGTTTTAATGCTTGGTTTTGACACTATTTTCGAACTATTCCTACAGGTGTTGGGAGTAGAAGCATTATTCTTAGGTAACTTAGGTGAAGTGACTGATTTTGACATAACTTTTATCGCATCAACTAGGGAGGCAAACCGTGTTTTTGAAAATTTTGGTCTTTCGGATATAAACGCAGTAGGCTGCCTAACAACGGATCGGTTTCTAATGGGATGAGAAACTGGTTTCCCCAAGGTTGATGGTTTTGTAAACTTAGTGTTCACACTTTTCCCTACAGTTTTCCTAAGCTCATTTTTTAAAGCAACAATAGCGAAACTCTTTTCCTGAAGTTGAGCTTTGAGTTCATCAATTTTTGCTATCAAAGAATTTGTTTGTTCCATTGACTTAGTTCTAGCTTCTTTGATAGAGTCACTTAGTTCTATGTGATGCTTTCTCAAAGACTCATTTTCCTTTAGTAATTTGGCCACACAAACTGCTAATTCATCATTTCTCATTTGAATATCATAAATAGCATTAACATCAGAATTACTTGTAACCAAATTACTTTTCACATGCATACCGGAAATATGTTTCTTCAAATTGTTGATAGTCGAGTTTTGGCTTGAAGCTGAGCTTTTAAATCGTTTATTTCAAAAAATTCACGGAATTCAGGAAGTTCCGGATTTTTATATGGTTTGTTAAGTTGAAAACTTTCCTCCTTTCTTTGTATTGCAATTTCAAGAGAAACGCAATGTTTTTCAAGTTTTGAGAATTTGTTTGAATGTTCATCAAAAGCCTTTTTATCAACCATATCATTTGTTTTGAATTTTTTAGTCTCAGCCTCAACCAAGGAACATATATCAGAATCATGTTGAGTATTAAGATCAATTTGTTTAGGTACATTAGCAAATACACTATGTTGAACAGTTAAGGGTACCTCATCACATGACACCTGTTCATTTGTCGGTCTGATATTTGCAACCACATCATGTATAACAAGAGTCACTGAACTACTGGCTGTTTCAAGCTTATTTGTCTCTAAGCCTCTGTATTCAGTGTCAACTGATCCATCACCCGATGCCTTATTGGTCTCAACACTACAATTTATTGATTGCACTTGACATTCATTCACCTTTTTGATTACTGTATCCACATCTTGTCTGACATGAGTTACTAAACAATTTGTTGCATCATTCTTTGTTGTCTCTGTTATTCTGCATTCAACAACATCCGATCTTTCAACTGATACATTACCTAACTCATCACAACTATCTCTCAATTGTACCCGACACTCATCCATTTTTTCATCATGCTGAATAACTTCCTTAATATACTTCTCCACATTATCCATGAGTTGGATTAATGTCTCTCTAAACACATTAGCTTCCATCCCAGTGTGATTCTTAAAGCACATTTCAGTCATCGATAATCATAATCGACGTGTATTCCCTTTTGATGAATGACTGAAGTTACTTGTTGATCACCTGAAGTGCAACTTTAGAACTGGCTTCTTGAACCTTTTTCATATTAAGTTGTTGTACTAATTGTTCCAAGTTCAAGAACAATGTGCCAGTAATCGATGATAATTCTTGACGAAAGAGTGAAATACATGATCGTACAATTCCTATTTCGTATTTGTCATCAATTCTAAGTAACATGAGGTGTGAATGAAGTTGTCGATAAGGTTCAATGCAACTTTCCTTACCCTTTGCAAGAGCATTCTGTAACCTTGGCTGGTGCATTTCTGTCTCTTTAGATTCTAAACACGGAGATCTCACATCCTCATTGATTGATTCCATCATCTTTAACCGTTTAGTATAACTAATATTCTCATGGTTGTCAACAGCATCATACAGTTTGAGTACTTCTGAAATAACTGAATCAGGAGAGTAAGACATGATGTTGGTGTGTACACGGGATTTTACAAGTCTGTGATTTAAACTGAGAAATAGAATCTTTCGCGGGATTTTACTAAAATCAAGACCAAACCGTAAAAAGGTGAGAAGTAGAATGTAGTAAAGGAACTAGAAGATGATAAGGAAGTGAAGATCAATTTGTGTTATGGTTGAGTTTGTGATATTCCCTAATTCTTTATATATATACCCCTTGTTTCAAAAAATTAGGGTTTGAAAAAAAGGGTTTTGTATGTTAGGTTTAGAGACACATCGCAGGAATTGACAAATCACAGTCCTTGGCAAGTCGCTTAACAGATAACTCGCATAAGACAACTCGCTTCAATAAGCAAGCAGACAACTCGCTTATGTGGGCAACTCGCATAGAACAACTCGCTTCAATTAGCAAGCAGACAACTCGCTTATGTGGGAAACTCGCATAAGACAACTCGCTTCAATAAGCAAGCAGACAACTCGCATAGGCAACTCTCTTAGATAACTCGCTTAGGCAACTTGCTTTAGATACGTTGAATCTGGACAAGTCTCATAGGCAACTCGCTTAGCAGACAACTCAGACAACTCGCTTAGGCAACTTGCTTAGGCAACTCGCTTTGATGAAAATAACCACAACTCGCATCCAAGAAATGCTTAACGTGTCTCTTCTCACATCCAATAAACATTAAAAAAACACCACTTTTCAATCCAAAAACAACCCAACCACGATGATTCAAGCCTTCCAAATCAAAACCTAAACACTTATAATGATTCTAAACACAAAAGTACAATCAAAATTCAAACTTTAACACTAGAAATTAACCAAATGATTCAAAATCTTCTAAACACTTTTAACCCCAAAAACCTTATGAAATCCACCAAAACAAAGAGCATGAGAGATGAGTGATCAAACCATGGCTCTTGATACCAATTGTAAGATATTGGATTTCACAAACAGATAATACATTCAATATATGGATCGAATTATGCAAGAGAGTTTAGAGAGAGAAAGTAGTGTGGGAGCCTTTCTAGAGAGAGAAAGTAATAAAAGAAAGAAGGTTAGATTGAAAGGTCCAACCCTCTACCTTGGGAGGTAGAGGGTATTTATTGTTTTACATAATACGCCCTCTATCGGGCTGTGGATCAGGCATACAGTGGGTAAAGACCCGTCCATCCTCCACGGTGTTGCACTAAGCTAAACTAATAACTAAATAACTAACTAATAACAAGTAAATTACGATATGTCTACGAGCTAACATATGCTAGATTATATTTGGGGTGACCGACACTTTACTACTGAATTTCTAATTCCTAACATTTCTGGACGTTGATAGCTTTAGAGAGATACCCGGTCGTCCACCCACGAAGCTCTCCAAAGTCCTTATCTGATCACGATGAAACAACCTTTCATCAATCCTTGTGATGAATTTCTTCGCATCCCTCTTTTCCCTCAAATTCCACCGCTTCTTTGACCCAATGCCTTCATGAATCTCCTTTAACCGATATGCTAACCCGTCCCGAACCTTCTTCAAAGTGTGATCACAAAACTTGTGTAGCTCATTACATGCCATGAAACAGTTATGGTGAAGTTAACTGCGGTAGACTACGCCAAACTTTGGTTTCTTGAGAATTGTGTACTGAGCCGTTGGTTGATATCGGAATGTTTAGCATGGTTTTGTGAGATTAACACATTTTTGGTATGATTCCACGACAAGTTAAAGGTCTTCAACACGTTCCTAGATAACGATGCTTCTGATGAATATCAGCAATGACTTGATGTACTGGAGCTGGATATTGGTGGAGAAGTGTCGCATTCGACCTTTTACCTTAGCAAGATATATATCTTCAATGTCATTGAATGACAATCTCGGAAAATCCGCTTCAGAAAAGTCATATTCCAGTTCGTCTTGGCGTTTGACTACGATTTTCTTCAGGAATGATTAGTCCCACTTAGTAGATAGGCTAACATGCATTATGGCAATGATCCGTTGGTCACTGTACACTTCTTTGTTATATTTGAGTACCAGGCAGCTTCTGTAGTAGATTCTTCTTCGTTCAGGCCAGTGATGAATTCCATACAGTGCATCGAGGTCATAATTAACCACATTATCAACGAAAATTCATGTGGCTTCTTCCTCGATGGCTACATTGTTGGAGAAGATTGCTGCCGGGATAGGGAAGGTGAGTGAGGTAGCGTATTTCTTGCTAACATCGCTACCGTGTTGAAGAAATTCCAAGTCATTGTTGAAGAAGTACCGGTAGGGAATTTGTTGTTGATCAGGTCGACCAATGGTGGGTAGTGGCTTTGTCTAGTCGGTGTAATATGGAGCCTTGTCAGGTCTGGTGAAGTCGATGTTGGATTCAGGGTTGAGCCAATCAATATTGTTGGACATGGCTTGTGCTATGTTGTCGAGATGATATTCGACTTCAATGGCACTGTCGGAGCTGTCCTTAAGCAGTTGAAAAGCCTCGTTCTTGATTCATTTTAACTCTGATTTCGTCATCTTCTTCACCTTAAACTTTTCTTGAATAATCTTGACGTGCTCCATGGTTCGACCATGTACCGGTTCTTGGCCTTCCGATAATTGAGGGGTTGCATCAACAAGCTTTGAAAACCATTCGTATTCTGTAGTGTCATCTTCATCTAACCAAGATACAACTGATGTTGACTTTTTCTATTATGGCTTGGAGGATGATGCTGGTTGCTTAGTTGATGTAGAAGAAGGGGGTTGTTGTTGGGGCTCAGAATCTCTTCGTCATTACCACCGGTGTATTCGAAATGATCACCAGTTTTCTCCTTTGGTGGTGAAGACTCAGAGTCCTGAGGTTTGTCACTAGCAGGAGGTCATGGTGGAGATTTTGTGGTGGTGGTCCTTGGGGGTGGTGGAGGCATAGAGGAGGATTCGCCTGTTTTCTGTTAACGTTTAGGCTCAGAATCCTTGTCCTTATCATCATCGTATCTTGGTCGCTTATCCGACCACCGAATCTTTACAAGATGTCTTGAGTTGATGTGCCAGTAATGCCTAAAAAGTTTTGCTTCGTCAGAAGTGAACGTTGCAGATCGTTGAGACATTTGAATAACCAGCTTAGAAATCAATTCCTGCATCAGTGACAACTGGAGACGGAACTGGTTTGATTTCCATGACCACAGGGGTATTTGACATTGTCTTCTTGACCAATGACATGAGATAAGGATAGAGTTTTCTGGCGAACATCTCTCTTGTAACTCCAGGGACAGTGTCGAGAAGAAACTTGAGAGCGTAGTCCCTTATCGTCTTGTCCATTTCCCCTTGGATATCTCGATTGAGAAACTGTTGGATCTGTTCTCTTTCCTCCGAAAACTCGTTCATCACATCTTGAAGTAAATTTAGTCTGTCGGCCAGCTCATTGAATTTCTTGTTGACCACGTTTCGTTTCCTTACTTTCCTGACAGCTTTGACAATTTTGGTCTTTGCACGTGATGCCCAAGTGTTGGTCGGTTTCTTGATCGATTTGGATGTGGATCTGGTGGTAGCATCTTTGGATGGTGGTGGTGATGAATGAGATAATGAATCTGATGAAGATGAGTGATGAGATGGCTCTGGGTCTTTTGGTGGCTCAGAAGTTTCTTCAGGGTTGTGTTCAGGATTATCTAGAATATAATCATCGGCTTCTTTGCGAGCTTTAGCCTCTTCTTCAGCCTTTACCCTACCCTCTTCTTTTGCTTTAGCTTGAGCTTCCTCTTCAGCTCTTTCCCTAGCAGCTTCTTCAATATCTTCATCAGTTATCTTCTCATCCTTCTCTTGTTCTTCTTCTTCCTCAAAAGTAAATGGAACCTCATAATTTTGCTGCTGCTGCTCTGTGGATTCCTTAGTGGTGGCACCAGTTCGCTTATCGGGTTGATTAACCGCATCACGAATTGGTATGGTAAGTGCACCACCACTGGAACCTCTAGGGCCACGAGTTTGTTGAAGGTTAAATTCTGTAGCAGCATGCTGAATCCTTAGATGCTTCAGTGTTTGGTGGTAGTCTTTCTCCTCATCCTTTGGTTCTTCATCTGAACTCTCTTCTTCTTCCTGCTCTGTAACTGGAGTTTTACCCTTGTCAGATTTGGGACTAGTTGACTTGTCAGCAATCTTTAGTGATGTTGTGTCATCAAGAACAAACTCGGGTAGTGAACCTCCTCATCAGTTTCAGTCTCCTCAGAGTCTTCGTCCTCTAATTTAGGTGCCGTTTTAAGAGTTGGAATGGCACCCTTAGTTGGAACTTTTCTTTTTATGGGAGGATTCCTCTTCGAATACTTTAGGGCACTCCCAGTGCTTGCTACACTTCCAGCACTGCCCAATCTTCTGGTCTTCTTGACTGGGATGGCGGAAGACTTTTCATCCATGAATCCGAATTTGCCTAAGGCCACTGCTTCTTGGTATCGTGAATACGATTGAAGACTTTTAATGTCATCAGTGAGTAGGCAGTCAGTCAGTACAACACCTTGTTTCTTTGTTGATGAGTCTTTAAATCTGACAACATTTAATATAGCCTCAAACAATGTAGAATGATGGTTGGGGTCATCAAGCCTCAAGGGAATGTCCAGATCCCCGATTATCTTCTGGTTCAACAACTTTGTGTATCTGATGAAAGGAACCTTTGTGCCAGGCTTCTTGAGGTGAGACATCATGTCTTCCCAGATCAGACTTGCATAGTCAATGTGCATTTTGTTGACCATGCCCCAGAAGATTTGTAGTTCCATTAGCTTAGGATGCCCATGACCGCTGTCTCTTTCGGAAACAGACTTGGCGATCATGATGTATAAAGTTCTCCACGGCTGAGGAATATTCTTTAAATTGACCGAAGAATGCTTGGTAATAATTTCTGCAGCTTCATCATAGCCAATATCGACCATAAATTGTAGTGTAGTCTCTTCAGTTGGAATTGGCACATACTCAGCAGGCTGGATAGCAGGGAGCAGAAGAATTTCTCGTAACTCAGCAACGGTGACGATGATTGCTTATTGTTTAGAGCAACCGTGATAGCATCTTGACCATCTACCTTTTTCATAGTATGCCAAAATTGGTGAATGTAGATCTCCGGCACAGTTGCAGAGTTAGTCAAGTATGTTGTTGTAAGGATGAGTCTTGAGAATATCCCCAGCTATTCGGCATGAGGATTCAGAGCAAGTGAAGTTCTCAAAATCAACCTTGAGGTTGTTCTTTCCAAGCTTCATACTATAACCAGTAGGGAATATGTCTTCCATTGTGAGCTCATTTGGTGCGTTAACATTCTCCATGATGTCCATATCGTGATCTGAAAGGTATTGAGCCAAAAGAACCAATATATCGAAAGACATTATGTTAGTCAAACGTTGATTTTATTGTCCAATTATTGAATATGTTATGTTAATGAATTTTACGAGTCCAATGTCACTTGTTGTCTAACAGTCCAAAGTTGATGTGATAATTCACGTGAGTATTAATTTTGAATTTTAAAGTCCAAATTTTCACGCATTCACACAACATTTTAACAATTATAGCTTATTTTGGTCTTGTGACGTTATGAGTAATTTATTTACAAGTTTGTACGCGTAACAATTCATAAGTAAAGTTAAAGTTTTGGCTTAAGCGTAAGAATGTAAGCTTATGCGTAAACATTGTGTAACCATACATCGTAGACTTAAGCTTATGCGTAGAAGTCCACCTTACGCGTAAGAGAGCTTACGCGTAGGAATAGACTCTTGGCATAAAGCTTACGCGTAAGCGTATGTTGGGAGCTTATGCGTATGGTTTACTCGTAAGAGGGAACCTTATGCGTAAGACTCCAAGTTTACGCATATCCTTCACAGGATACGCGTAGTCCCTTTGTAGACCCTTACGCGTAAGAGTTACGCGTAAGATTTCTCTTACGTGTAAACATCTACACGTAAGGTAATCCTTAAGCGTAGAATCCAATTTTACCCTTGATTCTGAAATTGTACGCGTAAAACCTGAAATAAATCATTCATAACATTCAAATTAACATTTTATTCAATCTCTTTCGAAATCACATGTTATCACAAGTAGAGATTGGTTACGCGTAAAGTTAGCATATGCGTAAAGTTAAACCCTAAGGATTCAAATCCTACGCCTAAACAATCTAGCCATGTAATGAATGAAACAAGTTTTAACATATAAAACCACCAGAATCAAAAGTACCCATTTATACGAATACTTAAACCCTAAAATCTAATTATGTAGTTTTGATGTTTCTGGGTTGAATTCAATGGTGTATTTGGTTAATTGAACATGTAACAAACATCTTACAAGCTTCTAATTAGACAGAAACACTCACAAATGAGAACCCCCAAATTCACGCATAAACCCTAAATCATGAAAAATGATTAAAAACGTTTTTTGGGTTGATTTAGAAGTTGGAAATAGTTTAAGGATTGATATTAGATACATTTTAACACTCCCATTTCACAGCAAACAACCAAACGTGATCACATGTTCATATGCTTACGTGTAAAACATATAATCACGCCTAGAGTAAAATCAAACCGTTGGATTTTTATACCATTAAAAACCATTGTTTAAAATTGCTCAAAGAAACTTAAACCACTTACAGAATTGAAGATTATAACACGGATATGAAGATTGGATTATAGGCGTAGGATGAAGGTTGGTAAATAATAAATCTATGTAATAAATGATAAGTGTTTTAGGTGGAAGGGTTTTGTTAAAAACAAGTTTAAACATTTGACAAATATGGCCCCTCCAGCTCAACCATTTTCATCCATAGCCCATAACTTCCATTTTGGTTAAGCACAAAGTGTAATTTTGGAAAGAAACTTGACGACACTCCCCCTCGACTTTAGAAATAGAGAAATTTTACAAATTTGAGTCCGAGGAGTGTTTTGAAACAAGAAACATATCCACCATTATCAAAGATACAACCAATACTAGGTAACATGCAAGTACAAGGTTTTATGAAACATAAAATATTTACTTTCTCCCCCTCAACACTTGACCGTAAAAATATTGAAATGTTTGAAAGAGTAAAGTGTTGACGGAAGATTTGTACTTGCCATGTTGAAAGAAATTTAGATAGAAGAATATTTTTGTATTTTATGAAGTTTTATATTTTTCTATTTTGTTTTTGATAAAATATATACAAAAGAGGTTGTGGTGTTTTACTAGTTTAAGAATGTGTCAAAACTTCGTCCAGTTCCTCTGGAGTCAAAACACCTCATACCAATCCGGTGGACCAACTCAGTAAACCTAGCAGGAGCTAAGGCTTTGGTGAGAAGGTCTGCCAGTTGATATTCAGTACCCACAAAATATAATTCAACAGTACCCTTTTCCACATGCTCCTTTATGAAATGATATCGAAGATCGATGTGCGTGGACTTCGAATGTTGGACGGAGTTGCACGAGATCGCAATAGCACTTCGATTGTCGCAGTATATCGGGATTCTGTCAAATACGTAACCATAGTCTTTGAGTTGTGTTCTCATCCAAATTACTTGAGCACAACACGCTGACATGGCTACATATTCTGCTTCGGTTGATGACAGCGATGTATAATCCTGCTTCTTCGATTGCCATGACACCAGTTTATCACCAAGAAGTTGTATAGCTCCTGAAGTACTTTTTCAAGAATCTAAGCAACCTGCGTGATCAGCGTCTGAAAAAGCTATTAGTTCAAAACCAGAATCCTTTGGATACCAGATCCCCAAATTAATGGTTCCCTTGATTTATCGAAGGATTCTTTTAGCCTCAGAGAGGTGAGTTTCAGTTGGTCTCGACAGATAACGGGAGCAAAGATATACAGCAAATACAATATCAGGTCTACTGGCTGTTAGATACATGAGTGACCCAATAATACTTCGGTATTTGGTAGGGTCAACCAATTTCCCATGTAAATCAACGTCCAGTTTCTTGGTATGTGCCATTGGTGTGGCATAGGTATCACATCTTTGCATTCCATGTTTATTTAAGATTTCAAGAGCATATTTGGACTGACTAAGGAAAATACCACGGGGTGATTGATGAACTTGCAGTCCTAGAAAGAATGTAAGTTCACCCATCATGGACATTTCAAAATGTTTTTTCATAAGTTTTGAAAATTAGTTTGAGTACTTTTTATGTGTTGACCCAAAAATGATGTCATCCACATAGATTTGAACGATTAAAATGTGAGCCCCGTGATATTGAATGAAAAGTGTTGGCTCGACCGATCCTTTAGTGAAATTATTAGCAATGAGAAAAGATGATAACTTATCATACCACGCCCGAGGAGCTTGTTTGAGACCGTAAAGTTCCTTTTTTAGTTTGAAGACGTGATTCGGGAATTTTGGATCAACAAATCCTTCCGGCTGACTAACATAAACTGTTTCCATCAGTTGACCATTCAGAAAGGCGTTTTTGACATCCATCTGATAGACCGTGATGTTCATGTGAGCCGCGAATGCCAGAAAAAACCGAACAACCTCAAGTCTAGCAACCGGTGCAAATGATTCCTCGAAGTCAATCCCCTCCTCTTGTCTATAACCCTTAGCCACCAGACGTGACTTATTTCTGATAACCATACCCTCAGCATCTAACTTGTTTTTCCAAATCCATTTCAGACCAATGACATAGACCCCTGTTGGTCTTTCAACCAATTCCCATACTTCAAGACATTTAAACTGATTTAATTCTTCTTGCATGGATTCAATCCAGTTGTCGTAAGTCATTGCTTCTTTAATGTTTTTGGGTTTAGATTGACACACTGTTAAAGCATAAATGCAATGTTCTCCGTCATTCTGAAGGCGTTGTCTAGTTACGACTGGTTGATTCGGGTTTCCAATAATGTTCACAAGAGGATGATCTTTAGTCCAACGATGTGTGGAGGGTTGATGTTGAAATACATTATGCAGATTGGAAGGATTCAAATGGCTTGTAGATGATTCCGCAACATCTGAGGAAGCAGTTGCATTTGCGAAAGGGTTAAAGAACGCATTTGGATCATAATCTGCAGGTGTAGGTACTTCATAGTTCAGAAGATCATCAGTTGGTTCAGCGTCATTGGATGCGGTTTGTTCGACTGTTGTTGTGGAATCAATAGGAGGTGCTTCTTCAACAATTGTTGTTGTTTCAGTGTATCGGGATTGGAGTATTATCGGTTGAGCAGCGAAACATTTGATACATCTGGAGCACGTTGATCAATATCATCACTAAACAAAGGAGCAAATAGTTGTTCCATTTAACGTCGAGTAAGTCGTAATCTTAGTTCAGCTGATGATGGGGTTAGGGGAAGTTTAGACGGTTATGTCCGGGTTCCAAGCTGTTTTGCTCAGAAGCCATTTCTGTAAGCTCATCGAAATTTGCATGAATCGTTTCCATAATCTGCCTTGTACGACGATTCCATATCCGGTATCCTTTAGAACTTTCACAGTATCCAACGAAGACTCTAATATCAGCTTTAGCCTTGAGCTTTCCAAAGTCATCACGATCATTATTCGGGTAACAAAGAGCACCAAATACCTGAAAGTGTTTGAGATTCGGTTTATGGTTATGGATAAGCTCATAAGGTGTTTTGTTGTGGCGTTTAGTGATCATAGAACGGTTCTGAGTGTAGCATGCAGTTGACACGGCTTCTGCCCACAAGTAATCTGGTAATTTTGTATTTATCAACATCGTTCTTGCAGCTTCCACTAACGTACGGTTTCGTCTTTCAACAACTCCATTTTGTTATAGTGTTTGTGCTATTGATGTTTAATGCTCAATTCTCACTTTCTCATAGTATTCTCGGAGAGTCTAATTTACAAATTCAGTTCCTATGTCTGTTCTGATTTGTCTGACTGTGTTCCGGAGCTGAACTTGAATTTTCATGAGAAAGGTGATGATCATCTGTGGAGCTTGATCTTTACTTCGAAGAAAATAAACCCAAGTTCATCTTGAGTAGTCATCGACAATTACCAAAATGTAGCGTTTGCCATTGATCGTCTGCACACGCATTGGGCCACACAAATCCATGTGAAGAAGATGAAGCACATGCAGTGAGCTGTGTTCCACCTTTGAAGGAAAATGAGCACGAGTGCTTTTCCCTTGTTCACAAGCCGAGCATAGATGATCTTTAGAATACCGAAATCTTGGAAGACCTTCAACAAGTTTGTAACGTGCAAGATTGGTTATGGTTTGAAAGTTTAAGTGTGAGAGAAGACGGTGCCATAGCCAAGATTTTGTAGATGTTGCCTTTGAAAGTAGATAGATGGGAGATGAAGTAATCATGTCTTGCATTGAGATTGTGTAAAGGCTTGAATTGTGGGTACCAGACATAAGATCGTTTCCTTGTAGATCACGAATGAAGCAAGTTTTCTCCCTAAAAGAAACTTCCAAATCTCCATCACAAAATTGATCGACCGAAAAGAGATTATAACTGAGACCTTCCACATAATAAACCCTGCTAATTTCGATATACCCATTGATGTAATCTCCGTAGCCCATGATAGCGGCGAAGTGATCATTCACGAACCTGACAGTGCCAATGAACTTTGAGACAAAGTTTGATAACAGTTTGAGATTGCCTGTCATGTGCCGGAACATCCGCAATCAACAATCCAGAGAATGATCTGTATCACCTGCATTACACACAGACGACACAGGTGGAATAGAAGTAGAGGTGGAACCCGAAGAGTTAGAGGGTTCCGTTACAGTTACAGAAGATACACACAAGTTAATGATTTTAGGTATCCATCTAAAGCCAAGTGTATTATGTAACCATTTCTGCCATCTCCAACTAGTCTTAGCTTTTGTCTTAGTGAATGCACTAGGTGATAAGTTCTTCCTAGGAGGTGAAGGGGTTTCTATGGGTACATCAATGATTAAAGCATGAGCACTAGAAGGCGGTTTACCTACCACAGACTTAGAAGCATTAGTGGGCCTAGAGGTATTTCGTTTTCTATTGTTCTGCTTACGAGATAAGATAGCATTAGCAACACATTTATCATGACAACCAGAAAACATGCTTTTATGACAACCAACACAAGATGCTTCAAACATAACATTCAAAGTACTTAAAGGTTCAGCATTCGTTACATCACTTTTTCTATTACATTTATCTAACGCAATGTCTAAAGTGGGTGCAACTTGAGTCTTATTCCAAGTCCTAAGGTGTTCTTCTACTTCAGAGGTCTTTATTGTTCTTTTCTTACGTCGCAACTTCCTATTCTTCCTTGATGTGCTCTTAAGCTGTGAAGTGCTAGCGTTTGGAAAAGAGGCAACTATTCCTGTTTTAGTGGAAGGAAGCACATTAGTATCTTGTGGTTTGTCATTAGGTGTTCTAGTGTCAATTTTAAACATTCCAGGTACAAGTCCATTAGTGTTACTAGACTTATCTTTATCATACTTGATTTTCAGAGTGAATGTTTGCATTAACATGTAAAACATCTTTAGTGTGTGCAAGATAAATATCAAGTTCTTGTGATGCTTTTTCACGAGTCTATTTGAGAAAATCAAATATGACACCATATTCTGTTTTGACTTTGGCTATTTCTTGTTCATATTTTGAAATTTGACATTTTAAAAACACGTTTTCATCATCCAGATGTTCTATTTTTGGATCAACAGATTTTGAACGCAACTGGTTGATTTTGTTTTGCAAAGCAAGTTCTCGATTTTGACACCATTGAAGACGACGTTTTGCATTTGAAAGTTCGTTGATCAAACGCTCATTTTCAATTATCAAAGATTTGATTTGCTGCACATTATCGATATTCTCAACATTTTCAACAGAATCAACAGCAATATAATCGAATGCATATGCAACAGAATAAAGTAACACAACATTTATGGTATCAGCACATATAACATCTTCCAAGAGTCGATCAACATGATTTCGAAACATTATCTTTTTATGTTTAGTATTTGAAATCGTTGTTTCAGTTTCCTCAAAAACTTTTTTCATAAGACCTATCTCCTTTTGAAGATCTCGTTCCCAATATATTGCACACATTTTAAGATTTCAGACATGTGGTAAAAGCCCCTTCTGAAAAATATCCCTTTGTTGTCGCGCAAATGGCGATTGAAAATGTTCAGCTTTGATTTCAGAATTAACTTCAATTGCATGTTCCAAAAGTTTTATATCATACATAAAAGTGGCAAAATATTTGAGAACTTGACATTGTTCAGCTAATGGCTTTATTTCACTAAATGAAGGTAAAGGACCATTAATTTTTTCAACATTGGATAGGGGACCATCATTGGAAGAGGACTCAAGTTGGTGTGATAACCCAAGGTGTGTTAGAATTATCATGTTGTTTGACGAAAGTTATGGCTTTCGAATAGTTAAAAGGTTTGTTATAAACAACATTTTCCAATTTTAACCGACTGTCGTCTTCTGCATCTAGTTCCTCCATACGATTATATTCAACAACACTCATAATGGAATCATCAATTCTGTGTTCTGCACTGTAGACTTGAGGATGTGGTTTGAATGCTCTATGTGAAAAGCGTGGTTTGTAATCAGCATGATTCGGTCCATATCCATTTGGATTTGGTTTAAAAGTAAACTTTTGAATAGTTGTGATTGACTCACCATGTTTGTAAACAACATTTCGAAACTCTTTTATTTTGTTTTGTAAGTTGACAATTTCCTCAAGATAGTCATCTATTTGTTTCCTCGAATGCTTTTTGTATTCACAAAACTGTTTTTGACAAGTTAACAACTCCGACTTGGCTTTTTGAGTTTCCAAAGTGAGAGCGTTAAGTTGTTGTTTATGATCATATTTCAGTTGTTCTATTTGAGACAACAAAGCATTCTTGGATGCAAATAGATCACATATCTGTTTTTCGAAAGATTTTTCATTTTGGTATGATTGAGCAAATGCGACTTCAAAACCTTTTTCACGTTTTTCTTTAGTTTGAAAAATGTTGAGTTGGAACTTATAGCATTCATTATCCTTAGTCAACAGTGCAATTTTCTCCTGTAATTTCTTATTGATGTCTTGGCACTTTTCCACTAGAGATTTTTGGTTCTTAATTAAGTTGGTTATGAGCTCAAGATCTAGATTAGACACAGGTTCAGCTTGTTCAACGTGAGTCTCAACATGATCATTATTTAGATCCTCAAATATAACCACAGAGTCAACTTGATTATCAATATTAACCATAAGATTATCTTGATCGTCAAATATAACTACGGGATCTATTTGATTATCATCGGAATGAGATGTACACGGCTCATGTTGAACACTCTGATCCTCGTCGGATGCAGATGTTGGCAGAGATATCAGATCAGTAATGAATATAGTTTGATCTGGTACCTGAGACAAGCCGTCAATGTCATACACTAGGCCTGTGTCACTCATGTGGAGTTCTTGCATGTTTTCAATTAACATTATTGCTGCATTAGCCTGCAAGTCCTCCATGTCATCATCAGAATCTACATTTTCCATGAAGCTCTGTTCCTTGTTGGTAAGAGTTCCACCAGCTTCATCCTTGAGAGCCAAGAGTAAAGCCTCTTTGTGATAAGCGCTGCCTCTTGTCCTCGGCTTAGGGCATGCATTAGCCAGATGACCCTTCTAATTACAGTTATAACAACGAAGACCATTAACTCCAGTCTGAGCATTTCCCTAATCAACCACTTCAACCCTTTGTTGTTGTGGAGCACCCATGTTATTCCTTCCATTAGGATTAAATCCTTGACCACTACCCATCTGACGAATATTACCACGATTCTGAACTTCAACTATTCCGTTGTTAACAACAGCCTAATTCCTTGTGTTAGATGAGGTACGAATGCGATTGTTGGATTTGTTAGAATATCGACCGAAGGTTCTAGCAATCATGACAAACCCTTGTTGCAATGCATCGAAAGCTTCTGCATCCTTATTAGATTCACTGTAGAGTGCTTGATCATTGTTGTTATTGTATGGAACCAATTGAGTTTCTTGTGATTGTTGTTGTGATGGATCATATGGTGTAATTTGAGCAGTTGGTTGTGGAGGATTTGTGAAGACAGTTTGTAAGTTCGGGAATTGAGGATAACATGCTTGAGCCCACAAAGCAAGTGTTTGATTATCTGGGAGTGAAGGCGAAGCAGAGACTCCACGGATGATCCTTTCTTTGTCAACTTCCTTTTAGTGGGGTTTCAAATAGTCGTACAACAATCCATATGTGGCATGATGAAGATTCTTTGCTTGACGGATGAAAATAACATACTTTTCCCAATCAGGACCAAGACTGCTCAGGAACTTTGTGTTGACTGCAATTCTTGGCATAATGATGTTATGTTTTTCCAAGTCATTGATGATGTCTGAGAATCGATGATGATATGACTCTGGTTCAATCATGAAGTGTTCATATGCTAAGTAGATTTTGGATTCCATGTCTTCTTGATTGAGTTATGTGCCTTCCATTAGAAGATGAATGTGCCCCCACATTGCTTTAGCAGTCTTCTGAGCATCAACACTACGAAGTATCAGATTGGGTAATTCCAAAAGGATATATTGCATTGCAAGTTCATTGGCTTCTAAGTGTAGAAGTTGGTCAGTAGTAAGTTGATCAAGACCGACAACGTTGGTGATATCATCTCTTGGTGGATTAGCATTTGGATCTCCGGGTACAGTGAGAGTAGGCATCTGAAAAGGACCTTCAAGGATGACCTTCTTCAAAAACTTTCCATGTGGCTTCTTTAGATCACAAAACCTAAAGAACCGTATCACCCATTGATCGTAGTTTTTGAGAGTGAGCATTGGAGGTCTATCAAGGGATCCAGCTTCATGAATGGATTGTTAGCTACTTAAAGCTTCACACATCTTTGCAAACCAATACGGTTCCTTTGGTGTAGTACCATTCATAGCATACTTGGCGGGATATTGATTTTGAAAGTATGTGTAATGTTGCACTTGTTGACTAGGGTTTGGTGGAACCATTTGTGGTGGAAGAGGAATTGCTCCTTGTTGTTGAAATTATTGCACTTTTTGTAGAGATGGTGGAGGATATTGTTGATGGAATTGTTGTTGTTGTTGAGGATACACGTAAGAAAAGTAGCTAGAGTATGGTGGTTGAGACATCTTGAAACTTGTGTTGATGATGGATCTTTGTAGTCGAATGAAACAATGTTGATGAAGTAACCTTATGCGTAGAAATCAGCTTAGGCGTAGAAATCACCTTACGCGTAAAAACCCACATTACGCGTAAAAGAGAAAGTTACGCGTAGTGAAAGCTTAAGCGTAAACTTGAGGAAAAATTTAGCTTAGGCGTAAACCAAAGACTTAGAAGTAGAATCCTTATGCGTAAGATTTTCTTATGCGTAAGACGAGCTTAGGCGTAAGAAAGATGCTACGCGTAAGCTTTGAAGCTTAGGCGTAAAACTAGGGTTTTGCCCAAAAATCCTTTACACTTATACCAGTGTAAAAGATATCTAAAGTCGAAGTCTTTTCAGACTTATCCAAGTAAGAAAACACTGAGTAAACCAACAGCACTGAAGATCAAATGATGAACTGCTTACGCGTAGACTGCTGCTTATGCATAGACCTTGGAGCTTACGAGTAAAACTAGGGTTTTGTTACTAGTAGAAAGTACCAACTATCACCAAAAATGATTTTTATGCTTAAAAGTGTTTAGAAACCTGATTTTAACGATGAAAAAGCTTCAATATCACCAAAATAACACAAAAGTTTTAAACTTGATGATCTAAAGTAACTTTTCTCCTTACGTGTAGACAGAACTACACGATCAAAACCAGGCTCAAAAACTATTCTACACACGTAAAGTTTCAAACTTGATGCTAAAAACTTAAATGTTAACACTAAATGAACCTTGAACCACAAAAATCTTGAGTTTTAAAGCGTAAAAATTTGAGCTTTTATGCGTATGAAAGTTGAATACACGAAACCCACGCGTATAGATAAAAAAACATCAAAACAAAAGTGTTTTACCCAACTAGATTGCGAATGATACCACTATTAGGTCACCATATTGTAACACAGACATCAATATGTAAGAAATATAGATAAGGTGAGCGGATGAACACACAGGTATGATATAAGAGAAAGGTTACGCGTAGAGTGTATTGAATGAAGTGAACAACCAACCTTCTAAGGAAGGTTTACAAGACTATTTATAGGGAAAGGAACTAGGGCAACACACAAGTTCCCTTCCTTTCCTTATTGGGCTTGGGCCAAGGCTTATGGGCTTTCTACATAAGCCTTTCCTTTAATACAAACATAAAAGCCAAATTAAGCAACCTATTACATGTTAATTACAAACACTTGAAATATAGTTTAGGAGTGATTCCAACAACAGAATATTAGACCTTTTGCACTAAAAACATTATGTTCTCCCAATACCTCTTGTTGATCACTATAACTTGTTGTTATTTGTTTATAAATGATCCCGTTATCTTCTACCTCAAAGTGTAAGAGAAGAACGCTCGTATTCACCAAGAAACGAAGTGTTATAGTCTAGGCATCACATACACGTAACTTGTGTTACGATTTTCTTCTTCAACTTCCTCTTCTAAGCTTCTGTAACATATTGGATTTCACATACACATCAAACCATAAGCAAAGTAGGCGTACACAATGAGTTTTAGAGAGAGAAAGTTAGAGGTTTGGGAACTTTAGTGAGAGAAAGAAAAATCTTATTATGAGCTCCAACTCTCTACCTTGGGAGGTAGAGAGTATTTATAGTACTTACATAAAACGCCACCTGATGGGCTGTGGATCAGGCATACAGTGGGTAAAGACCCGTCCGTCCTCCACGGTGTTACTATACTAAATATTACTAAACATTAAATAACTACGACTACGAGCTTTCTAACGATTACATATACTTGAGGTGACCGACACTTTAACTACTGGATTTTCCAAATCCTAACAATCTCCCCTAAGGGAGGTCACCTCAAACACACATTAAATTACAAAGAAAACAAATAGATATAACATTGAGATTGTTCTTGGATTCTTGTTCTGAAGCTCGTAGTCTTTGATTCTTCATTTTTGCATGTTTTGGAGAATCTGAGTGGAGGTCTTTAACTGATCCACGTGATAATGAGTTATGAGCCAGCTTTGAGATCATCACCATATTAATCTCGACTCATCCATTGTGGTGTTGTTATTATGTGATGTTGTGACATTTGGACCGACATGCTCACATTCTGGATCATGATTTATTCTTATCGAGTAGCGAAGCTTTCGTTGATTCATGATATTGGCGTAGCGAAAGCATGGAGTGAAACTATCAGAGTCATTGATGCACTAATCATGATTTCTTTAGATATGAATGTGTTGTGTGAGCATGCGGCTATGGATTGACCGCTCCATTCTAATCACCGCAAACGTCGGGTGTACCGCATAAGACAGCAATAAAGCGCACAAAAGTGTCTTTGATCACTTTCGTTGAATTGAGGTACACGCCCCACGGTTCCCCGCTGATCAAGACAAGTATCGCCTGTGATCCATATAATTCAAGAATTTCCTTGACAGGTTTCGCAGCTTCTAGTTTCAAACCGAACGTCTCAAAGAAGACAACACGGAGTGAGTGAACCAAATGAAATGAGATTCACTGATTGATGAAAAGAGATTTGAAAAACAATCGTGTATTGCTCAATAGAAATTGTTTTTGCAATACAACGAAGGTTTTAACGAAAATCAATTATCAATCATAAGCACCTTTTATGTTGAGAAATAAGTACACAGTCGATGTGCTAAAGAAAAGAGTTTTAAGCACAACGACCGGTTTTTCAAAGGTATCCGTCAATCCATAACCTGAACCGTGATTGATTCAAAAGATTGAATCGCTCCATTGTTTCGTCCAGCTTGTCACATGGTTGATCTATTGGATAGATCTCACATGCCACCTACCAGAGCTTGTTTGATGTTGGCTCTAGAAGGCTTTCCATCTTCATTGTGAATATGTTTGCATATCACTCAGATGTTCTGGCAATACCACAAGGATAATGCGTAGGACTCATAAGATATAATCTCTCTTTCCACATTGTGTGAAACAGAGAGTCTTCATTGAAAGTGTCCTAATGAGATGTATTGATGATCTCATGGCTCTAGACTCAATTGTGCATATTTGGTTCCTATGCCGGATACTAGGGAGAGGGTCTCCTTCTTCAATATCAACAATCTCTAGGAGAAAGTCGATAGATTATGTAGGTTCCCCGTGAGAATGAAACAAGACCTTTTAAGAGGAACTTGAGTGGTTTGTAAAGTTGAAGTGCAGTGCGTCACTGGGTCCATGACGTCTTGTCTTCAATACCGATGTTACCTTGGTAACAACCAGTAGTATATGAATTGAACCCGGTTTCTGCACTAAGGTTGAATAAATGGAGGGCTATTTCTTTTCACCCTTTTCTCATTAATTTCTTTTTCATTCTTCAACCCCTTTAGTGCTTACCGAGACTTCATAACTAGAACTTTGTTGGGTTTATTCCAGTACTAGCTCTGTCTCAGTCCGCACTCTTCCCATATCTCACTTTTCTCCTTTTTCATCATACCTAAGGACTTCTACACTAACTAGTGGATTGTCCCTGGGTAGATCCCTTCGGTTCTGGCGGATCATGGGAACTCAACCTAACCTTATTATCCTTATATCACCATACATAAAGTAAAGTTGGTCGGTCTTTTTGGTATTGTTCATCTGCCATTGGAACCAATTGAAAACCATTTGAAAATCAATCAAGATACTTGTGATATAGAATCAAATCATTTTGTATCTTAATTGTTTTGATATTTTAGAAATGCTCCCCCTCAACATATACATAAAAATTTAGAAATTGTTTAGCACATGGAGGCAAGAGATCTTTGAAATCGTTAGATTAAGAATGAAAGGTCCAATTTTTTGATTAACAATTTCTAAAATGATCATCATCACTTCCCAATCAATTTGAGTAGATAAAACATTTTGAGGAAGGATGAGGTTTTCAAAAGTTTGCTCCCCCTCAATATGTGCCTCGAATATTGAAAGAGTTTTGCACATATTAGAGGGAACTTGCACTTAGAGACAATTCAGTCACGTTTCAATAATTTGAGGTTTAAAATAGATGCTCCTCCTCAACATGTGCATGAAAAATTTGAAATCGTTTGTCACTTGCGGGGAGGAAAACATGCTAAACACTTATGAAACCATTTATCGAATTATCAGTTTAAATCCAATTTAAATCACAAATTCTCCCCCGATCACAATTATCAAATCATTTGAGATTTTTGATCTATGTAGATTTAAATTGATTTGGAAAGCTTTTAAGGAGAATTGTGACTTGATTATGAAAACGTTTTAACTCATAAGGATCTGATTTTGAGACTTTAAACTCCATTGATTGAACATGCATAATTATCTTTTGAAAACTTAATAATAACCAAAGACTGGAACCAATTGTGTAACATTTTGTAAACCATTTAGAGTAGACCTTACTCATTTAAGTGCAAATTGTTTGAAAATAATACTTTTTGATTTAATTGAAAAATCATTCTCCCCCTCAATAAATGACGAAAGTCGTTGATTGATGAATTGAGATTTTGACACTTGATAAGTTCTTTTTATTTTCAAAAATAGAGTCCGAAGTGTTTTCAAAACAATTGAGTTTTCATAAGATTTGCAAATATTTTTCAGAGGAATCTTTAGAAGGAAAAATATTTGAAGTTAAACATTTGTCTTGTTGATGACAAACGTTTGTTTTTAGAATCAGAGCATTGGGTTTAAAACAAGAGATAAAGCATGGCTCTGTTCTTTCTTTGAAAAGCGGGTTATTGCCTGAAATGACAATAAACCTTTTTTTTACTTTCTCCCAAAAATATTTTTTTATTTTTTGATTTTTTTTAAACATTCGAACAACATCTAAAGTCCCGTGTCATTCTTTGAATGACAACACAAAGACCGTAGATATAATCGAATCAAGGAAAAAAAACGAGACAAAAAGACAATATTTTTGAGATTTTCAAGATTTATATTTTTCTATTTGCTTTTTGAATAAATATATACAGGATATAGATGAAGAAAAGACCTTTACTCCTCGTCTTCCTCCTGAAGACGTTTGAGTGTTTCTGGTTGAAGGCTTTTCAAGCCAAGTCGAGGAAGAATAAACTCAAAACGCTTCTCTGGAAGAGCTTTGGTTAAGATGTCTGCTAACTGGTATTCTGACTTCACAAAATAGAGTTCCACCACACCGTTTTATACTTGTTCCCTGATGAAATGATGTCGGATGTCAATGTGCTTTGCTCTTGAGTGTTGTACGTTTTTGCATGAGAGAGCAATAGCACTTTTATTATCACAATATAGAGGGATTTTGTTGAATTCAAAGCCATAGTCAGATAATTGGGATCTCATCCAAAGGATTTGAGCACAACAAGATGACATGGCTATGTATTCAGCCTCTGTAGAGGAAATAAAAGTACTAATTTGCTTCTTTGAAGACCACCTCACAAGCTTATCACCCAAAACGAGCACCTCCCGACGTATTCTCGACGTATCTTGACATCCCGCATGATCAGATGCATAGGCTGTTAGTTACATACCGGTGTCCTTCGGGTACCATAGTCCCATATTGATGGTTCCTTGGAGATACCGAAATACCCGTTTAACCGCTTCACGGTGCTTTTTAGTAGGCTTAGCCTTATATCTAGCACACATGCACACAGAGAACAAGATGTCTGGTCTGCTAGTTGTGAGGTACATCAGGGATCCAATCATGCTACGATATTTCGTTTGATCTACCATGATCCCTGAGTGGTCCTCATCCAACTTAGTACGTTCAACCATGGGAGTGTCAACGGTGTCACATGATACAAATCCAAATTTCTTTAAAATCTTATTTGCATATTTAGATTGATTTATAAAAATACCTCCCGGACTTTGTGAAATTTGTAGTCCCAAGAAAAATGACATTTGTCCCATCATTGACATTTGAAATTTGGAACCCATTTCATTTGAAAAATGATCACATTCATTGGGGTCAGTCGAGGCAAAGATAATATCATCTACATAAATTTGAACGTAAATTAAATGTTTTCCTGACTTCCTGGTGAACAATGTTGTATCAACTGCTCCTTTGCTGAATCCAGAGGATAGAAGAAACTTTGACAGCGTATCATACCATGCTCTAGGAGCTTGCTTTAAACCATAAAGGGCCTTTTTCAAGCGATAGACATGAGTAGGATGATCTTGATTCACAAAACCCTCTCGGTGGCGACGTAAACCACCTCTTTCGAGTCACCATTAAGAAAGGCTGTTTTCACATCCATCTGATATACGACCATGTTCTTACTAGCCGCATTAGCCAAGAAGATTCGATAGCTTCGATCACGAGCAACATGAGCAAATAATTCTTCAATGTCAATACCCTCTTCTTGACGGTATCCTTTTGCAACCAATCGAGCCTTGTTCTTTAAAACATCACTATGTTCATCAAGTTTCACTTTGAAGATCCATTTTGAAGCAACGATCATAGCACAAACTGGAGCAGGTACTAATTCTCATACATCAAGTCGATCAAACTCATGAATTTCTTCTTGAATGGCATTGAAACAGCAGTCTTCATTCATGGCGGTTTTAATGTCTTTTGGTTCGACCTTAAAGAGTACGGAGTTGAAGAAGCACCATAAGGCATCGGTTGCAAGTTGTTTCCGTGGATAATGGACGAGAGGGGTTTCCAATGATGTTATCTAATGGGTGATCATGAGTCCATTTTCTAAGATGTTCATGTGGTTGTTGTTGTGGAACTGAAGTAGCAGAGTTGATGTCTCCTAATGAAGATGGTTCGATGATGATTCGGAGCAAATATGTTTTCAAATGGAGCATCTTCAGGAGTAGCAAAGGGATTAACTTCATCATTGATGCCAAACACAATTCCATGATGTACATTTGATGATTGATGATTTGTTGATGAGACAGAGTGATCGCAGCAGCGCATCTTGACTTAATGATATTGATACTGAAGGATTCACTTCATTCACGTGGATAGGAGCGCCTGTTGATGGATTTGACATTTCATCAAGATTCGGTTCATAGTGTTCATCAAACATTGGATCAAACAATTTCATTAAATAATCTTCAGATGGAGGTACATATGGAGTTGCTGGAAATAAGTTTGGTACAAGGGATGAACCAATGGGACTGTTTTGAAGAGTGGGTCCAGAACTGGATTGTCCAGGAGCCATTTGACCGGTCAGCTCATCGAACGTAACGTGAATTGTTTCCATGATATTTCAGGTTCTCTTGTTGTAGATTCGGTAACCCTTCTTGTTTGGTGCATAACCAACAAAAACTCCAATATCTGCCTTTGCTCTTAATTTACCTAAGTCTTGACCATCATTCGTTGGATAGCACAAAGTACCAAACACACGAAGGTAGGAGAGATCAGGTTTTCGTTTATGAACAAGTTCATATGGAGTTTTTCCATGAGAGGTGTGTATAAGGGAACGGTTTTGGGTGTAGCAAGCAGTGGCAATGGCTTCAGCCCATAGAAACATTGGAACCTTTGAATAAATAAGCATTGTTCTTGCGGCTTCCACAAGAGTTCGATTTCGTCTTTCAACTACACCGTTCTGTTGAGGAGTTCGTGGAACACTTCTTTGATGACAGATTCCAACACTTTCATAAAACTGAATTAAGTCTTTGTTGACAAACTCTGTGCCATTGTCTGTTTGAACAATTCTGACTGTATTATTGAGTCGAACTTGAAGCTATTTGATTAGTTTGATTATCACATCTGGAGTTTCATCCTTTGTTCTCATAAACTTTACCCAAGTAAATCAAGAGTAGTCATCAACAACTACTAGAATGTATTTCTTCCCATTTATCGTTTGCACTCTCATTGGTCCGCACAGATCCATATGAAGGGTATGAAGAACTTCCATTACTGAATTTATGGGTTTTGGTTTGTGGGCATATTTCGTGCTTTTACCCAATTGGCAAGCTGAACAAAGATGATCTTTTTCATATTTTGTTAGGATTTGGAAAATCCAGTAGTTAAAGTGTCGGTCACCTCAAGTATATGTAATCGTTAGATAGCTCGTAGTCGTAGTTATTTTTATGTTAAGTAGTAGTTAGTTATGTAACACCGTGGAGGACGGACGGGTCTTTACCCACTGTATGCCTGATCCACAGCCCGTTGTGTAGCGCTTATTGTAAGACTATATATATTCTCTACCTCCCAAGGTAGAGAGTTGGAGCTCATAATAAGATTTTTCTTTCTCTCACTAAAGTTCCCTAAACCTCTAACTTTCTCTCTCTAGAACTCATAATACACCTATTTGATCTTATGGTTTAGTGTGTTTATGAAATCCAATATGTTACAAATGGTATCAAGAGCCATGGTTTGATCATCTCTTACATATCTTTGGATTTCTAGTGACTTTTAGGTAGTTTTAGAGTTTGAAAAGGTTTATTGGTTTTTGCAACATTTGGATCATTTCTAGTGTTAAAGTTTGAATCTTGGGTGTTGTTTTGTGTTTAGAATCATTGTATGTGCTTAGGTTTTGATTTGGTAAGCTTGAATCATCGTGGTTGGGTTGTTTTTGGATTGAAAAGTGGTGTTTATGTGTTTTTCTAGGTAGCGACTTGAGCCACGGATAAGTTTTCTTGCTAGCGACTTGGTTTGTAATTTGGTAGCGAGTTGTAGTTGAAGGACTTAGCGAGTTGAGCTAGCGACTTGTCTATTGAGACAAGCCGACAAACAATACACTTAGTGGATTCTCCACTACGGGTAGCGACTTGGTGAAAGTTAGCGACTTGTACTTAAGTTTGTTAGAGACTTGGTGTTAGCGATTTGGTGCTTAGCGAGTTGCTCTTTAACGACTTGACAACTTAGAGACTTGGTGCTTAGCGAGTTGCTCTTTAGCGACTTGACAACTTAGCGACTTGGTGCTTAGCTTACTTGTCACAAAATTTTGCTAGCGCTTGGTGCTTAGCGAAGTTGTTATTTAGCTTACTTGACTGCGGTCTTAGCGACTTGGTGCTTAGCGACTTGGTTCAGCTTTTTCTTAGCGACTTGGTTGACTCGTCTGAATACGGTTTCTCTTGATTTAGTAGAATCCCGTGAAAGAATCTATTTCCCGGTTTAATCATAGAGTTATAAAATCCCGCTTAATCTGTCAACATGTCTACCAACGCTCCTACAATCATCTCCATCTGTCGAGGATGTTCAAGCAAATGGTTCGAGATACTCGCCCACCCATGCTTGACAGAATCGACTACGATTCTTGGGCTCAACGAATCAGAGTGTACTATCTTGGAAAGGAAAATGGGGTCAACATTCTCAAATCCATTGATGAAGGACCGTATCGGGTTGAGACTACTAGAGACATAATTGATACAGCTAAAGATGGTACATTGATTTACGGAATGGACAGACCAAAGATGTATGATGAGCTCAATGATAAGGAGAAGAAGAGATTCGATGCGGATATCAGAGCTTCTAACATTTTACTGCAAGATCTTCTAAAAGACATCTACAAGCTTATCAATCACAACACAGAAGCAAAGGCTGTATGGGATAATGTCAAGATGCTTCTCTCAGGTTCTGAATTGACTATTGAAGATAGAGAATCACAACTATATGATGAATTTGAGCATTTCAAGATGAAACCCGATGAGAGTGTCTATGAGTACTATGTGAGATTCCACAAGCTTGTGAATGACATGAGGAACATCAAGATGACTATGCCTAACATTCAAATTAACTCAAAATTTGTGAACAACATGAATCCCGAATGGCACAAGTTTGTCACTTATGTGAAGCTCACTAAAGGATTGAAGAATACTAACTATGAGCAACTATATGCCTTCCTTCTCCAGAATGAGAGACATGCTATGTTTGAAAAAGGATTCTGGAACAGTTCAAAACCAATCAGGGAGAAACAAGTTCATCTAATGATTCAACCGCTTCTACTCAAACATTGTAATTACCACCAAATCATCACAAGTTATACCCATGGGTAATGGTAATCACAAACTCATACCCGATCCTATGTTCAAACAAGCCGATGCCGATGCACATGTGGAAACTTCATTAATCAACTAGCTCTCCTGATTAGTCAAAACATGAACTCTCTTCCACACACCAACAACAATATCGAATCGCATCCAATCCACACAATCAAGCCACCGCCGAGATGGGAAGGTTATGGTGCAGCCTTCCAAGAAAGGCAAGCATTTAATAAGGAAGAGGTGGAGCTGGTAGAGGGTATGCTGCAAATCGAATAGGGAAGGAATGGAAACCGTGGTCAAGCAAAACCAATCAAACGTTACAACCGTGGAGGTGAGGGACACATTGCAAGGAACGCACATCACCAAAACGCCTCGAATGCCGAGTACTTCAGTGGACAAGATGTTGCTTGTGAAAGCTCAAGATAATGGTGCAGCTTTGGATGAAGAGGAGTTGTTGTTCTTGGCTGAGGGAAATGCTAAGACATATGATGCATATGTGGATGAGCAACCAATTCAGGAGATAGGCCATAATCATCAGAATGCCTTTCAAGTAGCCGATTGTGATGCATACGACTCTGATGTTGATGAAGAACCCACTGCACAAACCATTTTCATGGCTAGAATTTCTCCAATGGTCTCTCCTAAAGTCTCTTCATCACCACAAGTTGGTCCATCCAAAGACAAAATCATTTCTGAGGTATTAAAATTATACGATGAAGTTGATGAGCAAAAGATACATAACGAAGTACAATCAACTGTAATTATTGAGTCAGATATTGAAAATATGGGTAATATCAATGTTGTCCCATATGATCAATATGTGTAACAAAGTGAAAGTGAGATTGTACCAAGTGATGTATCTTATGCAGTCAATGATGACTATGTCTTTGATGAATTCACTGCATGTGCCCCTGAAGATTCTGTTATCTCTGAACTGAATGCCTATAAAGAACGTTTTGCTATTTATGAACAACGTGCTAAATTTGAGTTGACCACCCGTGAGCAGGAAATGGATGACCAAATGCGTACGATTATTAGAAAAAGTAATTTTAGAGAAGAAGTATTAAAACAAGAGTTAAATTCCTTACAAGAAAAGCTATCTAAAACTGCTAAGCAAAAACAAGAACTTCAAGAAAATGTGAAAATGCTTAAGCAAGAATTTAATGCTAAGGAATCAAAACTTTTGAAAGATTTTTCTAATCAAAGTTTGAAAAACAAGCTTGAAAACAAGTTGTACGCACAAGGGAACACCATTCAGACTGCCCACATGATCACTAAGCATAGAGTCTTAAGCGATAAGCATAGCATTCCCCTTGTTGAGGAACCAAATCCAGAGGTCATTAAAAAGGCTAGAAATGCTCATAAGGTACTTTATGATGGCAATGAAATCCTTAAACCTAGACAGAAACCTAGTTTACTGAGTGCACCGAGGAAGATAAGAAATCAGATGAAGTCACTAGGGAAAAGATGAACAAGAAACTAGATGATCCTAAATGTAAAGAGAAGAAAATAACTATCACACCCCATGATTACAAGAATGAGAATTGGATTTCCTTAAACAAATTTAAGCCTCAAACGTTGTTTACACCTGAACAATTTTTCTGGAAAAAGGACTTCGATAAGCAAAAAGCTGAAAATCTTGTTGAAACAAACCCTCCCCTTAGGAAAATGCCTGCCGCAACTATGTATCCTCCAAATACACCTATGCATTTAGTCCCTAGAACTATTGCCACTAAGAGCAAGACCTTAATCAGCCAATATGTTATTCTTCAACTATTTGTCGATTTTGAGAAAACTTGTAAAAAGGATCACACCCACTCGGGATAATCAAGGGAAAGGGGTTTTGAATAAACAAAAGAATGCTATCTAACTGAGGTCATGCCTTTCTTTAAACTACTAAAAGATCATTTTAAGAGTCTTAAAAAGGGGATAGATTTAGATATTAAAGGAATAGAAAAGGAATTTGATGCAATGATAGTTGAGGTTAGTGACTATGAGCGAGCATTAAAATATAATGAGATTGAGAGGAAGAACTTGCATACCTTGAATGAGAATCTTATTTCAGAATGTATTACTCAAGATGTGTTTTACATCGCTACTAATTGCTCCATTAATGCTTCTCAATTTCATGAATTATCTTTACTCGAAAGTCTCCCATGATTGTGTCATTGAGCTTGAAAAGATTAATTCAAAACTTAATGAGAAAATTGATCGGGATGATCACGATAATTTGGTAAAGCATCTTTCTAAACTAGAAGTTGAACATTTTGATTTACAACTAAAATATCAACATCTAAAAGAAAATGTTAAAACCTCAAATATCAAGACATCCTTGGATGCTCTCAATTTGATGCGCTTTTGAAATTAGCAAACGTCATGAACAGATTTGAGCTCATTGTAACACGATCAAAAAGTTGAAAGCCCAAATCTCTCAATTGAAGGGTGAAAAGAACAATGTGACTGAATCCCAAATGCCTCCTCCTTTAGATTCTCAAAATTCTCAAACTTTTCATCTTCAAAACTTAGTTAATGCCTTACAAAAGGAAAACGAGAGTTTTCTAGAAGAAAATGAAAAGTTAAACTACACTTTAAAGAGTTATATGATTCAATGAAAGTCACTCGTGACCAAAACAACAAAAAATAACGTCTTTACAAAAGGAAATTGAGAATTTGAGAAGTCGTGAAATGGGAAACCGCCACTTGTTTTTAATAAGAATGTTGTCTCAAAGTCATCCTCCTGAATGCAAATACATTGTTATCAGTAAATACATTCCTCCTCATCTTAGGAATAATGAATCTGCTTTTCATGACTATTGTGCTTACCTTAAGGATAGTCTAGAATGTCTCTGTGAGATTGTCGAAGAGGATTTCATTAACAAACCTCTTGATAGTGAAATTAGGTTTGCTTGCCTCGTGCCAAACGATCTCAAGAGCTGCTAGAATGTGTAATTGCAACATGTCCTAAATCCTTAGGTGCAAAAGGACAAGCTGTGATGCCTTGTTCTATGCCTAGTGCCAAGCATTCAAACCATTCTAGGCCCAGTTTTAAGAAAGTGAACATCAATGTGCCTTCTAGTAATACGATCCTTGCACGCCTAGTTCAGAATGCAAAAGTAGATCAACCAACTAATGTTCCCATAATTCTCTACAGAGTAATCAGTGACATTAAAGCAAGGTGTCAAAGCCTCTAGGCAATACCAAGCAAGATAGGACCTCGCAAGCTAAAAATGTGCATTGGAAGAGATTAGAAGACCAACCTAGGAACTTTAAGTCTGTGTTGAATAAAATGAATCGTGTTGATTCTAGTATTAGCCATAGGCGCATCAGTAATTAATTCAATTCGATACTATTTGCAAACCGTGTAATGATGTCTGTATGAATTCTGTTGCTAATCATGATTATGGTGTGAATGCTTTGTCTAATGTTGTCAAATGCCTAGTTAAAACTGTTAATGCTAATAATCGTGCAAAGAAGGCTAAAAGGCAAAGACGAATGATTGTTAGAAAATAGTGGAAACCCACAGGAAGAACATTTATAAAGATAGGTTATTATTGGATACCTTTTGGCCATAAGAATAATCAGTTTTGCCCTCAAACTGCTAAGACTATGCCCACTAGAAAATGGATGCCTACTGGTAGAACTATTCCCTTAAGAAGTGAACATACTTTGAATAGGTCAAATACGCACACCAAGATCGCATCTATTCCTAATGATTCCATTGCTTCTACTTCGATATGGATGTTTCTATTTCGATGTGGGTATTCCACCATCAAGTTACTAACCAAGTGAAACCCATTCTTGCATGGGGATCCTAATTATCCAGTTATCCATTCTTGTCTGTGTTCAACTGCAGATCGCTCAAATCGCTCGCGGGTACTTGGACTCAGTCGTTCCAAGCATATGACTGAAACCGGTCGCGCTCATGAACTTCGTGAGCAAATTCATCTGACTGTTAGATTCGGTAACGACCATTTTGGAGCAATTATGGGTTATGGTGATTATGTAGTTGGCAAAAGTGTAATCTCCGGGTATATTATGTGGAAGGTCTTGGTCGTAACTTATTCTCTGTTGGTCAATTCTGTGATTACGATCTAGAGGTGGCCTTTAGAAAACATACCTGCTTCGTTAGATAACTTGATGGTATGGAATTATTAAGAGGTAATCGAGGTTCTAACCTATACACCATTTCTATCGAAGACATGATGAAGTCTTCTCAATCTGCTTTCACGCCAAAGGCCTCTAAAAAAAAGTCATGGTTATGGCATCGTCGTCTCAATCACTTGAACTTCGGCACCATTAATAACCTTTCCGTAAAGGATCTTGTCGAGGCTTACCCGATTAAAATATGAAAAAGATCATCTTTGTTCAAATTTGCCAATTGGGTAAAAGCACGAAATATGCCCACAAACCAAAACCCACAAATTCAAGAATGGTAGTTCTTCATACCCTTCATATGGATCTCATGCGCCCAATGAGAGTGCAAACTATTAATGGGAAAAGATATGTGTTAGTAGTGGTTGATGACTACTCCAGATTCACTTGGGTTAAGTTTTTGAGGACAAAGGATGAAACTCCTGATGTCATCATTAAACTCATTAAACAACTTCAAATCCGACTCAACAAAACAGTTCAATCGTCCGTGACGACAATGGAACCGAAGTTTTTAATAAAGAACTCAATGAATTTTATTGAAATATTGGAATCAGTCCCCAAAGAAGTGTCCCTCGAACTCCACAACAGAACGGTGTAGTTGAAAGACTAAATCAACTCTTGTAGAAGCTGCCAGGACAATGCTGATTTACTCAAAGGTTCCAATGTTTCTATGGGCTGAAGCTATTGCCACCGCTTGTTACACTCAAAATCGATCTCTAATTCACACTTCTCATGGAAAGACTCATTATGAACTTGTCCACAATAGAAAACCTGATCTATCATACCTTCGTATGTTTGGTGCTTTATGTTATCCAACTAATGATGGTCAAGACTTAGGAAAACTGAGAGCTAAAGCGAACATTGGAGTATTTGTAGGCTATGCACCAAACGTAAAAAGGTTACCGAATCTACAATAAAAGAACCCGAAACATTATGGAAACAATTCATGTTACGTTCGATGAGCTGACCGGTCAAATGGCTCTAGACAATTCCAGCCTGACCTAAGACTTCAAAACAGTCCCATTGGTTAATCTCTTGTACCAAACTCATCTCCAAAGAACTCCATATGTACCTCCTTCAGAAGATGATTTAAAGAAATTATTTGATCCAATGTTTGATGAACACTATGAACCGAATGTAGATGAAATGTCAATCCCATCATCGAGGCTGCTCCTATCCCTGTGAATGAAGTGAACCCTTCAGGCCTCAATTTCATTAAGTCAAGAAGTGCTTGCGCCGATCACTCGCCTCATCAACAAATCATCAATCATCAAATGTACATCATGGAATTGTGTCTAGCATCAATGATGAAGTAAACCCTTTGCAACTCCCCGAAGATGCTCCATTTGAAAATATCTTTGCTCTCGAATCATCATCGAACCATCTTCATCAGAGGCATCGACTCGCTACTTCACCACAACAACAACCATATGAACACCTTAGAAAATGGACACATGATCACCCATTGGACAACATCATTGGAAACCCTCTCTCGCCCAAAGATCCACACGAAACAACTTGCAACTGATTCCTTATGGTGCTTCTTCAACTCCATACTCTCTAAGGTCGAACCAAAAGACATTAAAACCGCCATGAATGAAGATCACGGTTCAATGCCATGCAAGAAGAAATTCATGACTTTGATCGACTTGATGTATGGGAGTTAGTACATGCTCCAGATTTTGCTATGATCATTGCTCTGAAATGGATTTTCAAAGTGAAACTTGATGAGCATGGTGATGTCCTAAAGAACAAGGCTCGATTGGTTGCCAAAGGATACCATCAAGAAGAGGGTAGTGACTTTGAAGAATCTTTTGCTCATGTTGCTCGTGACGGCTATCGAATCTTCTTGGCTAATGCGCTAGTAAGAACATGGTTGTATATCGATGGATGTGAAAACCTTTTCTTAATGGTGATTTGAAAGAGGTGGTTTACGCCGACCAGCCAGAGGGTTTTGTGAATCCAGAGCATCCTACTCATGTCTATCGCTTGAAAAGGCTCTTTACGGTTTAAAGCAAGCTCCTAAAGCATGGTATGATACGCTGTCAAAGTTTCTTCTATCCACTGGATTCAACAAAGGAGCAGTTGATCCTACATTTTTCACCCGGAAGTCAGGCAAACATTTAATTCACGTTCAAATTTATGTAGATGATATTATCTTTGCCTCGACTGACCCCAATGAATGTGATCGTTTTTCTAATGAAATGGGGTCTAAATTTCAAATTTCTATGATGGGACAAATGTCATTTTTCTTGGGATTACAAATTTTACAAAGTCCCGGAGGTATTTTCATAAATCAATCTAAATATGCAAATGAGATTTTAAAGAAATTTTGTTTTGTATCGTGTGACACCGTTGACACTCCCATGATTGAACGAACCAAGCTGGATGAGGACCACTCAGGGATCATGGTAGATCAAACGAAATATCGTAGCATGATTGGATCCCCTGATGTACCTACGCTAGCGCACCGTATATCTTATTCGCAGGTGCATGTGTGCTAGATATCGCTAAGCCTACTAAAAAGCACCTTGAAGCGTTAAACGGGTCTTTCGGTATCTCCAAGGAACCATCAATATGGGACTATGGTACCCGAAGGACACCGGTATGTCACTAACCGCCTATGCAGATGCCGATCATGCAGATGTCAAGATACACCAAGTACACACGAGGTGCTCATTTGGGTGATAAGCTTGTAAGCTGGTCTTCAAAGAAGCAAATGAGCACTTCTATTTCCTCTACAGAGGTTGAATACATAGCCATGTCATCTTGTTGTGCTCAAATCCTTTGGATGAGATCCCAATTATCTCACTATGGCTTTGAATTCAACAAAATCCCTCTCAGATTGGATAATAAAAGTGCTATTGCTCTCTCATGCAACAACGCTTCAACACTCAAGAGCAAAACACACACGACATCCGACATCATTTCATCGGGAGCAAGTGGAAAAACTGTAGTGGAACTCTATTTTGTGAAGTCAATACCGTTAGCGCACATCTTCACCAAAGCTCTTCCAAGAGAACGCTTTGAGTTTATTCTTCCACGACTTGGATTGAAAAGCCTTCAACCGTAAACACTCAAACGCCTTCGTGAGGAAGGCGAGGAGTAAAGGTCTTTCCTTCATCTATACCTTGTATATATTTTTCCAAAAAGCAAAATACAAAATTTCAAAACCTTCAAAAAACACGTAAAAAATATAAAACTTTCAAAATCCATAAAATGTGAAAAATTCAAAAATCCTCAAAATGTTGTCTTTTGTCATGATTTTCTCGATTCGATAATATCTACGGTCTTAATTCTGTCATTCAAAGAATGATACGGGACTTTAGATGTTGTTCAATTTTCTTTTAAAAAAAAAAAAAAAGAGAAAAAAAAAATGGTTTATTGTTATTTTGCATGCGAACCCGCTTCAAAGGAAGAACAGAGCCATGTCTTATCTCATATTTCAAACCTAATGCTCTGATTCTAAAACCAAACGTTTGTCATCAACAAGACAAATGTTTTATTAGAAATATTTTTCCTTCTAATGATTACTCCAAAAATATTTGCAATTTTATGAAAACTCAATTGTCTTGAAAACACTTCGGACTCTATTTTTGAAAATCAAAAGAACTTTTCAAGTGTCAACATTATTCTTCAATCAACGACTTTCGTCATTGATTGAGGGGGAGAATGATTTTTCAATTAAATCAAAAAGTGTTCTTTTCAAAAAATTTGCACTTAAATGAGTAAGGTCTACTCTAAATGGTTTACAAAATGTTACACAATTGGTTCCAGATCGTGGTTATTATTATGTTTTCAAAAGATAATTATGCATGTTTAATCAATGGAGTTTTAAGTCTCAAAATCCAATCCTTATCAGATTTAAACGCTTTCACAATCAAGTCACAATTCTCCTTAAAAGCTTTCAAAATCAATCTAAATCTACGGAGATCACAAATCTCAAATGATTTGATAATTGTGATTGGGGGAGAATTTGTGATTTAAATTGGATTTAAACTGATAATTTGATAGATGGTTTCATAAGTGATTAGCATGTTTGCCTCCCCGCAAGTGACAAACGATTTCAAATTTTCCATGCACATGTTGAAGGGGAGCATCTTTTCTAAACCTCAAATTATTGAAACGCGGATCAATTGTCTTTATGCGTGGTTCCTCTAATATGTGCAAAAACTCTTTCAAAATTCGAGGTACATATTGAGGGGGAGCAAACTTGGGAAAACCTCATCATTCCTTAAAATGTTTTATCTACTCAATTTGATTAGGAAGTGATGATGATCATTTTAGAAAATGTTAATCAAAAGATTGACCTTTCATTCTCAATCTAACGATTTCAAAGATCTCTTGCCTCCATGTGCTAAACAAATTCTAAATTTTATGCATATGTTGAGGGGAGAATTTCTAAAATATCAAAACAATTAAGATACAAAATGCTTTGATTCTATATCACAAGTATCTTGATTGATTTTTCAAATGGTTTTCAATTGGTTCCAATGGCGTATGAACGATACCAAAAAGACCAACCAACTTTTCTTTATGAATGGTGATATAAGGATGATAAGGTTAGGTTGAGGTCCCATGATCCGCCAGAACCAGAGGGATCTACCCAGGGACAATCCACTAGATAGTGTAGAAGTCCTTAGGTATGATGAAAAAGGAGAAAACTGAGATATGGGAAGAGTGCGACTGAGCTTAGTATGGAATAAAACCAACAAGGTTCTAGTATTGAAGTCTCGGTAAGCACTGAAGGGGTTGAAGAATGAAAAAGAATTGAATGTGAAAAAGGGTGAAAAGAAATAGCCCTCCATTTATTCAACTTTAGGGCAAAACCGGTTCAATTCATACTACGGTGGTTACCAAGGTAAAATAGGTATTAAAGACAAGACGTCATGGACCCAGTGAAGCACTGCACTTCAACTTTCCAAACCACTCAAGTTCCTCTTAAAATGACTTGTTTCATTCTCACGGGGAACCGACATAATCTATTGACTTTCTCTTAGAGAATGTTGATATTGAAGAAGGAGACCCTCTCCCTAGTCTCCGACATAGGAACCAAATATGCACAATTGAGTCTAGAGCCACAAGATCATCTTATAAATCTCTTTAGGACACTTTCAATGAAGACTCTCTGTTTCACACAATGTGGAAAGAGAGATTATATCTTAAGAGTCTGTTGGGAATTATAAGTTTGAGTTGATAAAGACAAAAAGAATGAAACAAGAGGGACTTAATATGACAAGAAGGAAACCTACTAAAAGATGGAAGGGCTTGCTTGCAATGAAATTTTTATTATTTAGTCCTTATCCTCTAGTATATAAAGAGGACATAGGTGTAGGTTTTTAATTAAGTCTTCCAATAATGTAGTCGACTAAAAGGTGTGTGTTTAGCCTAGACGGGAACGCCTAGGTATTGGTTTTAGATTAGTGTGTCCTAGGCGTATGATCTTGTAAACGCCTAGGTTATTAGTTTAGTTAGTAGACGTGTTTCTATAAACGTCTATATTAGAGTATTAGTGTTAGTGAATGAAAAACCTTTAGCAATAACAAAGTATTGTTTTGATTATTCCGCTGCGTAACATGTTTATTATCTTTTTTATTGATCCCTAGCTGAGCTTTTAAATGATCTTATCAATTGGTATCAAAGCTTGTGTGGAAACTCTGACTAGGAAGAAATCCTACTTCAACAATATTCAAGATGTCGACTGAAGCTGCATCAACTCCTATCACAGAGGTATGTTCTAAGTGTCATGATTTTATCATAAATTACTCGCAGCTTATGTGATTGAGAGAGATAATGTGTTAAGGCTAGGGTTGAGGTAGCAGTTATCAAATAACCTAAGAATCTATGGAAGCCAAAATCTTAGCACATGAAACTAATGAAGTAGCTTGGGTTTAAAAATATATGCAAACAGATTACCAGTTAAAGCTTAGTGAATGGAAATTAAATCTGAAAATTCTTTAAATTGAGAAATTAACTAAGGAAAGAGATGATTTGTTAGCTAAGTTCTTGCTAGTGGCTGTCCGTCACATGTTTCTTATGTTCAAAAACAGCCATGAGCCTATCTTAAAAATGGATTAGGTTTTGGTATGGATTTTAGTAAGATAGAAGAAAACCAATCTAGTAATCAGAATGAAGGTGAGTATGAGGATATAACCACTAGTGATGAAGAACTCATTAATTATGTAGATACATCTAGTAATGATGGTTCATTAAGTGACTCACCTCCTGCATATAAGAAAGCTAATGATTATCATGCTGCTCCACATCCCATCGCATTCATCAACCCCTTAGGCCCGATTTTCTCGTTTTGGAATAGCATAGAGTTTAGGAAAAGCTACTAAATCTAGGTCCTAAACACCCAAAGAAACTCGTTGAAAATCGGTGTTCAAAATCAAGCAGTACCTTTAAATCAAAGTATCGCCTCCAAAAGCGCATCTTCAAAACCTTTTCAAAACAAGATCGCTAAACCTTTTGGGGATAATTTTGGTCAAAACAAGTTTAATCACTCACCAAGAAGGCAAAATAATTTTGGGCATAGACATAGAAGATGTCACTTTGACAAGATGGGTCAAACTGTGTTTTGTGTGTTTCAATCCTACTCATCTAATTAAGGATTGTGAACATCACTCAAAATACCTTAGAAAATTTCCAAAGAACAGGATCCAACCAAACCTAGAGAGTACAAACCAGTTTGGACTAATTCAAATAGGGTTAATCACGGAAACTTCATATCAGATCATAGATACCCACAACAGAGAAGACCTTCAAGATCTCACAAGATACTTTCCAACGCATCGTTAACTCGCCCAAGATTTTCACAAAGTACCGCCGCATAAAAACAAGGTACTGATCACAATACTTGGTATAGAAATTCTAGCCAATCTCACTATCAACCTAGAAGGTATTCCAATTCACATAGGAGATTTAGATCAGAGGAACCAAGTGTTAAAAAAGCATGGGTTAAAAGGGAAAGTACTGCAGAGGGACAGACAGTACTTTCAACTAAAAGTGAATCAGATGTTTTTGTGATGAAAGAAAAAGAGATTTGTGATTGAAAAACCTTGTTCAATAACAAAGTATTGTTTTGATTATTCCGCTGCGTATTTATTATCTTTGTTATTGATCCCTAGCTGAGCTCATAAACGATCTTATCAATTGGTATCAGAGACAGGTTTAATAACCTCGGATAAATCCTAAGTTATTAAGAAAGAAACACTGAGTAATCTTTATTAAGTACGCGGAATTTACTTAACAAAGCTAAGAAGAATAACCTTTTATTATAAACTCTAAATCTGCTTATTATGCAGAGATACTCTAATACAACTCTAAGATAATCGAACTTTTCTCTAAAACTCTAATTTCGAATCGTAAGTCATATCTCTAATACCAATCTAGGAGTCCTTTTATAGGCTCAAGGATATCCTAGTCGGTTTACAATTGATAACCTTGTACGACAAGTAATCTAAACATAGAATACAATTCTTTCCATAAACGAATATAACAGTTTTTTGTTCTTGCAAGACTTTGACTTCATATTGCAGACTTTGACTTTGTCTTTAACAAGCTTTGAGTCTTTAACTTCTTCCAAGATTTTGAAACTTACAAGACTTTGATATCTTCAGATACTTTGATATCTTCAAAGACTTTCATATCCCAAAAATCCTCCCCTAACTTGAATTCTACTAGCTTGAATTCAAGTTCCTTTGTAATATATCTTTAACAAATTTCATCCTTTTTAAAAATGGATTGTTTCTTAGTCTTTAAGCTTTTATCTCTGTAACATCTGTTCTTGTCAAAGTATCTCTTAGAATTGTTCTTTACGTTAAAGATCCAAAGAAGCTCCATCTTTTCAAGAACATAGCAACATATGACAATTTGTACATTTAATTCAGTTTAAGTTGCATACTATTCTCATCACTTTCAAGTGAATCATTGAAAAAATAATGGATTTAGAACTCTTTACCAAAGCCATTATCTCTCGAGTAGCCAAACTTGGTGTGTAAGACCATGGTACATTAATAACCATATGATTTTTAGCAAACCACCGCTATCAACGATTTGTTTTGTCTTTACCAAAAGTCGCACTTCGGACTAGTTAGTTCTTCTATCTAATGGTGAACTAATTACCAATAATGGTTTTTCCATAGCCTTTACCACAAGCCATTTTCTTGTGGGCTAGCCAACTCTTCACATTCTCTGATATGGTGAGTTGATTACCATCCAACTTATTAGCAAGTTGTCAACTAAAAATGGATTTGATATATCTTTACCAGAGCCGTTTGCTCATGGATTAGTCAATCCTTTTGTTACCATGGTGGATTGATAACCTATTGATGTTATCATCACAAAAACCATTTATTGAACCTTTATTTCAAAATATTTATCACTTATTTGAAAGTGAAGTGGAATTACTTGGTTTGTGTTCTTATCATATAGCTTGATGAATCTAGCAATGTGTGATTTTTCTTATGATGCTCTATGCACACATTGGCTATCACTTGAAGGAGTTACATTGTAGTGCTCAGTGTCTCATACTAGTTGAGGATTCTTGTCAAGGGATTGCGGCTACTTATATTTGTTGATTGGTATAAGTATGGAGTTCCGTGGATAGTAACAGATTTAAGATACAAGTTTGGGAAATTCTACTTCTTCATCAAGTTCGTTATATTTGGTTTTCTTCACAAAGTGATCATTACAAGGAGCCTACAGATTTTGAAGAATCAAGAAGATGGTTAACATATGGTTTTTAGAGGAAGCTTATTGTTAAAATTTTAACCATCTACATGCATCACTCAAGGGGAAGTGTTTGATTCTTATTACTATTGATTAGTATTACTACTGATGGTTTAGATTTCTACTGTTTCAAGTTCATTTTTAGTTGCGGAAAACTTCATGGAGGGTAATTTGAGACATTGGAAGGATGAATGGATGTGTAGTATTGGTTCGTGGTGGTCAAGATCATTATTTGCATATGTTCCCTATTTGGATAATAACAAAAGGGGAAGAGATGTTTGAGTGACATGGCATGGATTAAGGGGAAGACAAAGGAAGACATACTTGTTTCATTCATGGTGAGATCCCCGATCTCAATTTCTCTACTTCGTCTAGGAAGTTCGTTCAAGAATGGTTTTGTCATTATCAACTAGGGGAAGATTGTTGGGAATTATAAGTTTGTGTTGATAAAGACAAAAAGAATGAAACAAGAGGGACTTAATATGACAAGAAGGAAACCTACTAAAAGATGGAAGGGCTTGCTTGCAATGAAAGTTTTATTATTTAGTCCTTATCCTCTAGTATATAAAGAGGACATAGGTGTAGGTTTTAATTAAGTCTTCCAATAATGTAGTCACTAAAAGGTGTAGTTTAGCCTAGACGTTAGTGGAGAACGTCTAGGGTATTGGTTTTAGATTAGTGTGTCCTAGGCGTATGATCTTGTAAACGCCTAGGTTATTAGTTTAGTTAGTAGACGTGTTTCTATAAACGTCTATATTAGAGTATTAGTGTTAGTGAATGAAAAACCTTTAGCAATAACAAAGTATTGTTTTGATTATTCCGCTGCGTAACATGTTTATTATCTTTGTTATTGATCCCTAGCTGAGCTTTTAAACGATCTTATCAGAGTCCTACGCATTATCCTTGAGGTATTGCGCAACATCTAAGTGATATTCATTCATATTCACGATGAAGATGGAAAGCCTTCTGGAGCCAACATCAAACAAGCTCCTGGTAGGTGGCATGTGAGATCTATCCAATAGATCAACCATGTGACAACCGGACGTAAACAATGGAGAGATTCAATCTTTTAAATCAATCCCGGTTCGTGTTATGGATTGACAGATACCTTTGAAAACCGGTCGTTGTGCTTAAAAACTCTTTTCTTTAGCACATCGACTGTGTACTTATTTCTTAAAATAAAAGGTGTTTTGATTGATAATTGATTTTCATTAAAACCTTCATTGTATTGCAAAAACAATTTATATTGAGCAATACACGATTGTTTTTCAAATCTCTTTTCATCAATCAGTGAATCTCGTTTCGCTGGTTCACTCACTCCGTGTTGTCTTCTTTGAGACGTTCCATGCTTCTGCTATGCTACTGCCAATATCATGAATCAACGAAAGCTTCCGCTACTCTGATAAGAATAAATCATGATCTAGAATGTGAGCATGACGGTCCAAAAGTCACAACATTACATAATACCAACACCACAATGGATGAGTCAGAGATTTAATGTTGCTGATGATCTCAAAGCGGCTCAAAACTCAAGATCACGTGAATCAGTTAAAGACCTCCACTCAGATTATCCAAAACATGCAAAAAATGAAGAATCAAAGACTACCGCTACGAACAAGAATCCAAGAACAATCTCAATGTAATATCTATTTGTTTTCTATGAAATTTAATGTATGTTTGAGGTGACCTCCCTTAGGGGGAGATTGTTAGGATTTGGAAAATCCAGTAGTTAAAGTGTCGGTCACCTCAAGTATATGAAATCGTTAGATAGCTCGTAGTCGTAGTGATTTTTATGTTAAGTAGTAGTTAGTTATGTAACACCGTGGAGGACGGACGGGTCTTTACCCACTATATGCCTGATCCACAACCCGTTGTGTGGCGTTTTATTGTAACACTATAAATACTCTCTACCTCCCAAGGTAGAGAGTTGGAGCTCATAATAAGATTTTTCTTTTTCTCACTAAAGTTCCCTAAACCTCTAACTTTCTCTCTCTAGAACTCATAATATGCCTATTTGATCTTATGGTTTAGTGTGTTTATGAAATCCAATATGTTACATATTTTAATCTGGGTAAGCCTCTTACAAGATCCTTTCTGGAGAGGTTATTAATGGTTCCGAAGTTTAAGTGATTGAGACGACGATGCCATAACCATGACTTTGTTTTAGAAGCCTTTGACAGCAAGCAGATTGGGGAAGACTTCATCATGTCTTCGATAGAGATGGTGTATAGATTAGAATCACGAGTACCTCTTAATAATTCCACACCATCGAGTTCTCTAACGAAGCAAGTATGTTTTCTAAAAGCCACCTCTAGATCGAAATCACATAATTGACCAACAGAGAACAAATTATGACCAAGACCTTCCACATAATATACCCGGAGATTAAACTTTTCCAACTACATAATCATCATAACCCATAATTGCTCCAAAATTGTCGCTCCCGAATCTAAACAGCTTCGATAAATTTGCTCACGGTTCATGAGCCGCGACCGTCTCCGGTCATATGCTTGGAAACTCGAGTCCAAGTACCACATAACGATTTGAACGATCTGCAGCTTGAACACGCACAAGAATGGATAATCGATAATTGGGATCCCCTTGCAAGAATGGGTTCCACTTGGTTAGTAACAGTGATTGGAACACCCACATCAGAAATAGAAACAATGGAATCATCATAAATAGATGCAGTGCTAGTATCCATATTTGACCTATTCAAAGTATGTTCACTTCTTAAGGGAATAGTTCTACCAGTAGGCATCCATTTTCTAGTGGGCATAGTCTTAGCAGATTGAGGGAAAAACTAATTATTCTTGTGGCCAAAAGGTATCCATTGATAACCTATCCTTCTAAATGTTCTTCCTGTGGGTTTCCACTGTTTTCTAACTTTCTTTCGTCTTTGTCTTTTAGCCTTCTTTGCATGATTTTTAGCATTAACAATTTTAACAGGGCATTTGACAAAGATTAGACAAAGCATTCACACCATAATCATGATTAGCAAATGTAATTCACACGCATCATTACAAGGTTTGCAAATAGTATTAGAATTCAAATTAATTACAGTACGCCTATGGCTAATACTAGAATCAACACGATTCGCTTTATTCAACTCAAACTTAAAGTTCCTAGGTTGGTCTTCTACTCTCTTCCAATGCACATTCTTAGCTTTATGCGAGGTCCTATCTTGCTTGGTATTGCCTGGAGGCTTTGCCCCGCTTGCTTTAATGTCACCGATTACTCTCAGATAGGGAATTATGGTAACATTAGTTGGTTGATCTACTTTTTGTATTCCTGAACTAGATGTGCAAGGGTCTCATCTCTAGAAGGCACATTGGTGCTCACTTTCTTGAAACTGGGCATAGAATGGTTTGTATGCTTGGCACTAGGCATAGAACTAGGCATCACAGCTTTGCCTTTTGCACATAAAGATTTAGGACATGTTGCAATTACACATTCTAGCAGCTCTTGAGATCGTTTGGCCCGGAGGCAAGCAAACCTAATTTCACTATCAAGAGGTTTGTTAATGAAATCCTCTTCAACAATCTCACAGAGACATTCTAGACTATCCTTAAGGTGAGCACAATAGTCATGAAAGGCAGGTTCATTATTCCTAAGATGAGGAGGAATGTATTTAACAGAATACATGTATTTGCTTTCTGAGGATGACTTTGAGACAACATTCTTATTAAAACAAGTGGCGCTTTCCCATTTCCTCGACTTCTTAAATTCTCAATTTCCTTTTGTAAAGACGTTATTTTTTCGTTGTTTTGGTCACGGTGACTTTTATTGTATCATATAACTCTTTAAAGTGTAGTTTAACTTTTTCATTTTCTTCTAGAAAACTCTCGTTTCCTTTTGTAAGGCATTAACTAAGTTTTGAAGATGAAAAGTTTGAGAGTACCGAGAATCTAAAGGAGGAGGCATTTGGGATCCAAACACATTGTTCTTTTCACCCTTCAATTGAGAGATTTGGGCTTTCAACTTTTGATCGTGTTACAATGAGCTCGAATCGCTCATCACGCTTTGTTATTTCAAAAACCATCAAATTCGAGCATCCAAGGATGCCTTGATATTTGAGGTTTTAACATTTTTTTTAGATGTTGATATTTTAGTTGTAAATCAAAATGTTCAACTTCTAGTTTAGAAAGATGCTTTACCAAATTATCGTGATCATCCTGATCAATTTTCTCATTAAGTTTTAAATTAATCTTTTCAAGCTCAATGACACGATCATGGGAGACTTTCAGAGCAAATGTATAATTCATGAAATTGAGAAGCATTAATGGAGCAATTGTAGCAAGTGTAAAACACATCTTGAGCAATACATTAGAAATAAGATTCTCATTCAAGGTATGCAAGTTCTTCCTCTCAATCTCATTATATTTTAATGCTCGCCCATAGTCACTAACCTCAACTATCATTGCATCAAATTCCTTTTCCATTCCTTTAATATCTGAATCTATTCCTTTTTTAAGACTCTCAAAATGATCTTTTAGTTGTTTAAAGAAAGGCATGACCTCAGTTAGATAGCATTCTTTTGTTTGCTCAAAACCCCTTTCCCCTTCAGTTATCCCAGTGGGTGTGATCCTTTTCTTACAAGTTTTCTCAAAATTGGCAAATAGTTGAAAAATAACATATTGACTGATTAAGGTCTTGCTTTTAGTGGCAATAGTTCTAGGAACTAAATGCATTGGTGTATTTGGAGGATACACAATCGCTGCAGGCATTTTCCTAAGGGGAGGGTTTGTAACAACAAGATTCTCTGCTTTTTCTTATCTAAGTCCTTTTCCGTAACACTTGTTCGGTGTTAACAACGTTTGAGGCTTAAACATGTTTAAGGAAATCCAGTTTTCCTTCTTGTAATCATGGGGTTTGATCGTTATGTTATTCTTTTGCATTCGGATCTTCTAGCTTCTTATTCATTTTCTCCCTAGATGCATCATCTAATTTTCTATCTTCCCTCGTGCACTCAATGCAACTAGGTTTCTGTCTAGGTTTAAGAATCTCATTGCCATCATAGATTATATTTTGAGCTGCTTTTGCTATCTTACCGTACTCAGGGTTGGGTTTATCTATAATGGGAACACTATGCTTATCGCTTAGAACTCTATGCTTAGTGACCATGTGAGCAGTCTGAATGGTATTCCCTTGTACATACAACTTATTTTCAAGCTTGTTCTTTAAATTTTTTAGATTGGAAAAATCATTCAAAAGTTTTGATTCCTTAGCATGAAATTCATGCTCAAGCACTTTAACATTTTCTTGAAGTTCTTGTTTTTTCTTAGCAGTTTTAGAAAGCTTTTCTTGTAAGGAGTTTAACTCTTGTTTTAACACTTCTTCTCTAAAATTACTTTTTCTAATAATTGTAAGCATTTGGTTATCCAACTCCTGCTCACGAGTAGTTAGCTCAAACTTAGCACGTTGTTCATAAATGGCAACTCGTTCTTCATATTAGTCGTCATTAAGTTCAGAGAAAACATAATCATCAAAGCACACGCAGTATTCATCAAAAACATAGTCATCATTGATCAAGATGCATCACTTGTTACGACCACACTTTCACTTTGTTTCACATATTGATCATATGGGACAACATTGATATTACCCATATTTTCAATATTTGACTCAATAGTTTCAGTTGATTGTACTTTGTCATGCATCTTTTGCACATCAAGATCATCGATAGTTTTAATACCTTTAAATGATTTTGTCTTTTGATGGACTAGCTTGTGGTGATGAAGAGACTTTAGGAGAGACCATTGGAGAAATGCTAGCCATGAAAATTGTTTGCGCAGTAGGTTCATCATCAACGCCGAGTCATATGCATCACAATCACTTGAAAGCATTCTGATGATTGTTGCCTATCTCCTCGAATTGGTCGCCATCCACATCTGCATCATACGTCTTGGCATTTCCTCAAAGAAACAACAACTCTTCTTCATCCAAAGTCGCACCATTATCCCGAGCTTGAACAAGCAACATCTTATCCCAAGTACTCGTGATTCTCGAGGGCGTTTTGCATGTGCGCCTTGCAATGTGTCCCTCACCACCACAGCTTGTAACATTTGATTGGCTTAGCTTGACCCCGATTTCCATTCCTCGCCTTATTCGATTTGCCACATATCCTCTATCGACTCCACCTCTTCCTTGTTCATAATGTCTTTCGTGAACTGGCTGCACCATAACTTTCCCATCTCTCGTGGCTTGATTGTGTGGATTGGATGCAGCTCTGAGATTGTTGTTGGTGTGTGGAAGAGAGTTCATGTTTTGACTAATCAGAGAGCCGTTGATTAATAAAGTTTCCCACGTGCAAGACAAGACGCTTGTTTGAACATTAGATCGGGAATGAGTTTGTGATTACCATTACCCATGGGTATAACTTGAGATGCTTTGGTGGTAATTCCAATGTTTGAGTAGAAAGAAGTTGAATCATTTGATGAGCTTGTCTCTCCCTCGGGTTAGTTTTGAACCGATCAAGAATCTTTTTTCAAACATAGCATGTCTCTCATCTGAAGAAAGTGTATAAATACTCATCATTTTGTATCGCTTAAACTGCAGAAACATCCGTGAAAACACTCGAAATGCATCAAAATGATTAAAAATATCACAAATAAGTGTTTTATGTGTTTTAAATGCAAAATATCAAAATCATGAAAAAACATATCAAATTTGTACACTAAGCGATTTAGTCCCCCAAGTTTCAAAAGTTGTCAAAAACACCGGTAAATCATAATAAAGAAAATGTTATTCAAGGTCCCCAAATATTTTGAAATTGTCAAAATGGTCGAGGTGACAAACTTATGCCATTCGTGTTCATGTTGTTCACAAACTTTGAGTTCAACTGAATGTTTGGCATAGTCATTCCGATGTTCCTCATGTCATTAACAAGCTTGTGGAATCTCACGTAATACTCAGAGACACTCTCATCTGGTTTCATCTTGAAGTGCTCAAATTCATCATAGAGTTGTGATTCTCTGTCTTCCATAGTTAATTCAAACCGAAAGAAGCATCTTGACATTATCCCACACTTACGCTCGTGTTGTGATTGATAAGCTTGTAGATATCTTTTTAGACCTGAAGTATGATGTTAGAATCCCCGATATCAGATCGAATCTCTTTTTCTCCTTATCATTGAGCTCATCATATGTCTTTGGTCCTGCTCTATTCCATAGATCATTGTTCCGCTCTGCACCGTATCAATTAAGTCTCTGGTAGTCTCAATCTGATAAGGTCCTTCATCAATCTATTTGAGAATGTTGACCCCATTTTCCTTTCCAAGACAAGAGTACCTCTATTCTTTGAGCCCAAGAGTCGAGGTCAGTTCGCTGCAGGTGGATCGGTATTCCGAACCAGCTGCTTGAACATCCTCGAAACAAGTGGCGATGATTGTAGGTATGCTGGTAGACATGTTTAAAGATTTCACACGGATTTTATAACTCTATGATTAAACCGGGAAATAGATTCTTTCACGGGATTTTACTAAATCAAGAGAAAATCAGATTACAAACACAAGTTAACCAAGTTGCTAAGATTCCTTGAATCAAGTCGCTAAAAACCAAGTTGCTAAGACAAGTCGCTAAGTTCCAAATCGCTATGAATTTTGACAAAGAAGTCGCTATGCACCAAGTCGCTAAGAGATCAAGTCGCTAAATAGCAACTCAATACTGGTCCAAATCGCTAACACCAAGTCGCTAAGAAACTTAAGAACAAGTCGCTATCAAAATTGAAAGCAAGTCGCTACCTTACCAAGTCACTACCCGTAGTGGAGAATCCACCAACAGTACTTTTTGTCGGCTTGTCTCTAAAGGCAAGTCGCTAGGACCAAATCACTACCAAACAACACTAAAACTCGCTAATTTTTTCTGAAGCAAGTCGCTATCAAGAAAGTTACACCGAGAGCCAAGTCGCTAACATGAAAAACTTCCAAAACACACTTTTCAATCCAAAAACAACCCAACAACGATGATTCAAGCCTTGCAAATCAAAACCTAAACACTTGTGATGATCCTAAACACAAAAGTACAATCAAAATCCAAACTTTAACACTAGAAATCAACCAAATGATGCAAAACCACTAAACTTTCTCAAACTCAAAAACCACCTAAAAACCACTAGAAATCCAAAGATATGTAGAGATGATCTAACCATGGCTCTTGATACCATTTGTAACATATTGGATTTCAAATACACATCAAACCATAAGCAAAGTAGGCTTATTACAATGAGTTTTTAGAGAGAAAAAGTTAGAGGTTTGGGAACTTTAGTGAGAGAAAGAAAAATCTTATTATGATCTCCAACTCTCTACCTTGGGAGAGTATTTATAGTCTTACTATAAAACGCCACCTGACGGGCTGTGGATCAGGCATACAGTGGGTAAAGACCCGTCCGTCCTCCACGGTGTTACTAAACTAAATATTACTAAACATTAAATAACTACGACTACGAGCTTTCTAACGATTACATATACTTGAGGTGACCGACACTTTAACTACTGGATTTTCCAAATCCTAACAGCTTCTTTCTTGTATATTGATACATCTGACTTGTGTGTAAGTCGAGATTAGTTGTGTTAGTATAGATTTGGACAAGGTGTAAGTTCGTAAAGTGTTGTGTATAGATTTGGACGAGGTGTAAGTCCTTGAAGTGTTGTGTGTAGACTTGGATTGTGTGGAAGTCCGAGTGGACGAGGTGTAAGTCCGTGTATTGTTGTATAGTGTTGTGTAGATTGGTTCTAGCTAGGATTAGAACTCGACACTCCGCTTAGTGTCGGAATTGGTGTGTTTAAGGTGTATGATTTTCTCTGCCTGAAAAGAGTTTGTTGACATAGTGATTGTGAACTCTCGAGTGTGATACTCGAGGAGTGGAGTAAAGCGAAGATAGAGCTTTATGGCCGAATCACTATGTGGAGTTTGATAAGACTCCTTTAGATCGTTTTGAGCCTTAGGGTTTAACAATAACATAGACAAACAATCATGCACAGCGGAATAGAACAAACAACTATGTTATTGACACAAGGTTTATCTTTATAATCACTCCAAGCCTCAAATATTATTTGATCGGAATAATACGGTTACACTAAACTTGTAACAGGGATCAAAGATCCTTGAGGCTAAACTAAACAAACTCTAACCCTAGACGTTTATACCCTACGTCTAGGTTACACACACACACCTTTAATGACTACATTATGGAAGACTTAATTATTAAATCTACACCCCATGTCCTTTTTATATATTAGAGAATTAGGGTTTACAAGATACTACGAAGGACTAATAAGTAAATCTTCTTTTGCAAGCAAGTCCTTCCATCTTTTTGTAGATTTATTCTCTTTCTCTTTAAGCCCTTGATGTTTCATTCTTCTATTTACTTTGTCTCATCAAATCCAAGGAACCTAAAACCCAACACACTATAAATCTCCGTGTCTTGTTTTGATTGTTCTATCTCTTTATCCTTTCTTTCATTCCTATATTGTTTTCTTTATGCATGTCTATTGTGTTTATATATATTGTTAATTGATCTCATATAACCTCGAATCAAAAGATTTTCAAAAAGAATAAAAAGTATTGAAAGTTTTAAAACGTAATTAAAATGGTTAAAATATTCAACCCCTCCCCCCTTTCTAGTTTCTACAATTATCAATATAAACAGATTTATATTTTATTTTGCATTTTGTCTTACATTTTATCTATTTACGAATTTTTATGAATGCAACAAGATTGTATTCTTAAATTTTATTAATAGTTATTATACTATTATAATAATCCGGTTTCCCTAAGCCATATATGTACTTCATTCTTAACAAAAACATACATATTGAACCTCAATCATGGTTGTGGAATTTTCAAAACTGTAAGTTTATCAAATGTTAAGTTTAGTTAACACTTAAAAAAGGATAATTGTTTTATAAAGGTATCATACTTGCCATCATTGTTTTCCTGTGTATCGATTTTTTTTTTCTTATAAGGGTATTAATCTTTTAAATGTTGATTTCTTGAGGTACTTTGTGACAATTTTGTCCTTCAAATTATTAAAATTCCTATTGGATGAGAGGGGCAGAGATGTCACAAAATACAACACAAAGGCCGAATTTGAAAGATTAGTACCCGTTTAAAGAAACATTTATGTTCGATGCCCCAAAAAAGAAATGATAGCAAGTATGATACCTTTATAAAACATTTGCCCTTAAAAATATTCTGACCACCCTTTCCAATTAAATCCCCTAGTTCCATACTAAAACTTACAACTATAATACAATATATGCTTCAATAATCATAAATACTTAAGATCACTAAATTTCAACATACACAGCTCATAGCATGTCACTCAATATTTTAATTCGACAAAATTACATGTTTGGTCCCTATGGTTTACCCCAAATAACCGGTTTAGTCCCTAAATCATTTTAATTACATCACATATCCCTATTTTTAAAACCTGTTGCCCATTTAGTCCCTATTATGAGAAATAAGAACTATCCGTGTAATAAAAATAATTACACAGATGATCCCTATTTTTTTAAATAGGGACTAAATGGGCAATAGGTTTCAAAAATAGATACGTGTGATGTAATTAAAACGACTTAGGGATTAAACTTGTTATTTGGGGTAAACCATAGGGACCAAACATGTAATTATTTCTTTTATTTCTGATCACCCTTTCAAATTAAATTCCCTTAGTTTTACACTAACATACCGCAACGCAACACCCAAAACATAAAAACTAAACTACAAAACTGAAAATATATCATAATTTAATAAGAAAATGATGATATTGTTTAATAACACTTAATGATATCTAAACTTTTAATACGTAACAAACAAAAACTAGGAATTAAGGTCTACGAATAGAATAAATGATGTATTTATATCAAATTTATTTGTGTAAAATTCTTCTCATATATAATTTTTAGTAGAATCAATATTTTAGTTTGTTTGGGGTGTGGGTAGGTTTCGTAGGTGGGTAGATGGGTGATGTGATGTGGCAAGAGAGTGATGTGGCATGTGAGGTGGAAGGGAGTGACACATCCTTCTCTCACTTTTCCATCTAATCATACGCTTTTCTAGAACCACACCATATTTCAGCTATTTTCATAAAAAATTATGTGTTCTGTTTAATCGTGTAAACATAGAAACAAAATGAAGTCATCTAATTTGATCAATTCAAAATAAGGTAAACAATTTATCTATATAAGTAGTTACTCGATTATTTTTGATACTTTACCTTTTGAGTACCTTGAGAATCTGATAGTATAAATTCGTTATAAGTAATAGGTTTACAAATAGTCTATTAGCATTTTAAATTATCCACACTAACATGCAGCAATGCAACACTCAAAACACAAAAACTAAATTATAAAAATTAAAAATATATCATAATTTAATAAGAAATAGGAAATATTGTTTAATGACACTTAATGATACCTAAAAACTTTAATATGTAATGAATAAAAACTAGGAATTAATGTCAACGAATAGAACAAATGATGTATTTATATCAAAATTTATTGTGTAAAATTCTTCTCATATATAATTTTCAGTTGTATCAATATTTCAATATGTTTTTATTTAAATGTCTTGTATCCCATCTATTTTCTTTGATATTAATTTATCTCAAAATCCTTAAAAGAACCACGTCTTTCTTTTAGAATCTAAACTTATATGTAAATTTTTGTTGCAACTCATCACTAAAAACTATATAATTAACGTTTGATTTATAGAGATCTGTTTATCTTAAATATGCATAAAAGTGTTACATATTAATTCAGATTCAGATCTATGGTTCAGTACTCCATCTATCCAAGATTAAATATCCACATTTTCACTTAGGTTTGTCTCAAAATAAACGTCCACTTCTAACTGTAACTCATAAAACCCTATGACCCCATAAACCTAAAGATAAACTAAAGTTTTAAAACCTAAAGACGAGATTTAATTGGTGCACATTGTAATGATTATGCTTTTCTAAATTTGTGTGCATTATGAAATTGCACGTTTAGTTTGGGACGGAATAAATACTTGTTAAATGCGGTGTGATAATTATTAATGAGAAAATAAACTTGAATACCGTGTACATTTTAGAACAAAAATAAATTGTTGAAACTTTTGTGAGATGAGTCATATATGAAATGAAATTATAAATTAAAACCAAAAATGCAACGTTTGAAAAAACACCACATATCATATGCAATGTTAAAACATTACATGAGTCTACACCCGACCTATTACATGTTTATTAAAACATAAGAAGCTTCCAATCATCTATTTAAACATGCATTTTATTTAAGAGGATGGAGATGGTCCATTTATAACATTGTTATTTTTAACATGGTTCTTTTTGTTGTTGCGCATCCAAACTTTGAATGTCGCTTTAGTAACATCAAGTTCATTACAAAAGCCCATTACAAGTTCCTCGTCTTTCTTTAGGATCTTCCAACCAATTCTTACAGCAAACACAAACATCTTTTCTTTTTGTTCTCTTGTGAACTTTGAACGAAAACGTTTGCTTGGGTTTGACCCTAACCCTGATGGACGGCTGTCGTTGTTATTTGTGGGTAGTGGTTGGGGTAAACTAGTTGGGTTGAATTCTTGAAACATGTGAGGTGGTGGTGGGTAGTAGGATGAAGAAATCAGGGGTGGAGAAGGTGTCTCATGAGTGTTTCCGGAAGGAAATGGGTAGTTCATAACCTGATGCATGGGTTTCATGAGTGGCATAATCCGATTTTCTCGATGAAAGCTACGATGGCAACCACATGCATCGCAATTGAGAAAAGATGAATCACATGGATTCGCAGTGCGCAACGGCATAAACTCCCCGCAACCATCAAGAATATGGTCTTCGCCAGTGCTAGACCCGTGATTCTTGGTACACCTTCCATAAGTTATGAAAGGTGGTAGAAGTTGGTGGGAGTCATTGGTTGGATCAAACATTATAAATGGAAAGGTGGCATGATTCATTCTCATCCTAGTTGGTTGAGCACGAATAGGTGGCTCAACCTGAGAACTGCTAGGTCTCATGAAGGAGGAGGTAGCAATGGTTGGTGGTGAGGAAAGTGATGGTGAGCCCATGATTGGATTTGGAATTGTGGTATGTAAAAGGTGGAACAATGGCTTGCTATATAACCATGAGAAGTTAAGAATATATTATGATAATATTATGTTAGAATAAATATGATGATTATATGATTATAGAAAAGTAAATGAAATTTCAGTTTAATTGCAAAAAACATTAACAGTTACAAATAAAATTAAACCAAATGTATTATATTTCTTCAATATAACATTAAAAATGCACTACTCTGTACACATTGCAGATAATCAAATATATAAGTTTGTCTGACAGTTGCTCTTTGGATATTGGTTTAATTTAATAGAAAAGGAAATATGATCTCGTTAACTTAAACAACACATGTAATTAATTTAATTTATAATTTCAACTAATGTGTAGTAAATGCATTCTTCAACTTAATAGGAAAGTTTGTGTTCAGTTAATAATGTTTAGCCACTGCTTTGATGAAACTTATTAGACAAAAATTATACTCTCTCTTCGCCATTTTAGTTGTTCACAAACTGTTGGGATTACGTGTAATCATTATAAAGTGTCGGTAATATTATTTATCTAATAGGTCATGTCTTATTAGGCTTATATGTTTGTAATAATCCACGACTCATGTAGTAAGCCCATGGGTCGTGTAGAAAGTTCTAGAAACATCACATGGGCGTTACCCTAGCATTGTATCCTTATAAATACTTTGTAACCTCACTTAGGTGAGGTGGTTGGTACATTTATGCAATTCACTCTTCTTTATCCATAAGCATAATCGTTCCTTCCATTTCTCTTTCTCTCACTAAATATAGCTTGTGTATGTCAAATATGATGACCTAACAAGTGGTACCAATCGCCTAAAGATAGTTTTTTAGTTTGTTTGTGTCGTACGTTTCATATATTTCAAAAAAAAATTGGATTTGGTTTATATTCGTGACTAAAACTTTGATTCTAGCACTTATTCTTGAAGCTTGGAAAGTTTTAAGGATTTAATAGTGTTTAGAAGCTTAGTTGGTAGTAGAAAGTTTAGTTCTTTTAGTTTGATAATCGTTTTTTTACGTGGTTCAAGTTATTTGCAATCTATCGAACTTCCTCAAATTTCATTAAGTGCATAAAAGCTTTAATCTTAATTCTTATTTACGTGTTTTTAAAGGTTTTTGATCGGAACATACAGTTTGGAAGATTATATTTGATAGTTAAATTGTGATTCAAAAATTTTGTCCTCTTATCGAATTTGAAGAAAGGGTTTATCGCATTTGAAGTAAGGTTTATCGAATTTGGTCTATTGAATTTGTACATAGGGTTTATCGAATTTGCTCATCGAACTTCATCAAAGGACAATTTCTTCACGATTCAAGGTTTACTTAGTACTTCCCTTACTTGGATAAGCCTGTGAAATACTTCGACAACGGCAAAATCTTTTAGCTTGGATAAGTTAGATAGATACTATTGAACTTCAAATTCTATCGAATTTGCAATTTGTTATCGAATTTCAAATTTGTTATCGAAATTGAAATTAGTTATTGAATTTGACACTTGGTTATCAAACTTGGATTAAGATTATCTAATTTGGACTACAATTATTGAATTTACTCAGGAAATCAAAACCAAATATCAACAACAATACAACACACTTCTCAATTTTCTACAAGATCCATAACAAGAACTACACAATTCAAATCAACAATCGTGTCTCAACCATCGTATTTTAACTACTTTCCTCAACAATATCCTCAACAACAGCAATATCCTCAGTAACAACAATACCCACAACAATAACAATACCCTCAGCAAATGCAGTACCCTCAACAACAATTTCCTTTGCAACAATTTCCTACACAACAAAATAAAAAACAACCACATTTGTTTGCTCAAATGTGTGAAGCTATCAGTAGTCAAAAACCAATACATGAAGCTGGATCAAGTGAAGACCACCAATTCTCACACCAGGAAATTATGTTCAATGGGCTAGCCGATTCTTAAGGTTCATGGAACTCAGGAAACCTCATGGCAAATATTTAAAGAAAGTGATACTTGAATGACCTTTCGAAATGCCTACTATAACGTATCCAATAGATCCAACTGTTGTTCCACCAAGACCTGACAGTTACGATTCTTCTAGAAAATCAACTTACTGCAGAAAAAATACTTAATCATGAGGCAGATAAAATTGCAATGCGGTACATTCTTCTTGGCAAACTAAATCCAATTTACTGAAGTGTTGATTATCATGTAACAGCAAGGGATATGTGGAACATGTATACCTCCTGATGGAAGGCACTGAGCTAAACCAAATTGACATGGAATCTAAGTTGTATCACGCGTTTGATATATTTACTATTGAACCAGAGGAGTATTTAGAATCCTACTATCATCGTTTCACAAACATAGTCAATGACTTGGAAAGAAACAACGCTCACTTACCAAAGATTGTTATTAACACAAAGTTTCTAAACTCCCTGGGTCCAGATTGGCATAAATATGTAACTTTTGTTCGTCAGGCCAAGAACATTCACGATGTGAAATATGGGTTGTTGTTTCATTATTTGAAGCACCATCAATCTGAAGTTGAAAAAGATCGAGCTATCCATGGAATGCTTCAACCTCCAACACCTCATAATTCATTAGCACTCATGGCTCAATATTATACTATTCCATATCCATGGTCTAATCACGCATTTGTTCAACAGCAACACAACTTTACCTACCCTCAGCAATCACCTAGCACCCAAATTTTTCCATATGATTCATAGCAACAATCAACCATGAGTCAAGTTGTCACATATGATAACAGTGACACATTTTACTATGCACAGACAAACAATGAAGATGATGAGGCCTTCACAACACTGAATCAAGGATTTTCATTCATTGCGAGGGCTTTCATCAAATTTTCTAATCAATCAAGCAATCGTCTCCAGAACTCATCAAATACACAAAATAAAGTTGTAGTACAATGTGGACAGGTTGAAGTACAAAGTTGAACGTATGGATGACAAGGATTTACTCAGGGATATACCAGAAATTCCGAGTATGGAAAAGTAATTACAAGAACTGCTAGAAATGCGAACAATGCAAGTGCTCCTCAGAGAAGGGTTGAGACTTTTTAAATAGGGAATGCACAAACTGGAATGGCTTTTATAAAATGCTATAACTGTAGAGGCACGGGTCATTTGGCTAATGCTTGTCCACAACCAAGGAAACGAGGCAGTGAATATCACAAGCAGGCCCTACTCTTAGCACTCAAAGATGAAGCATGTGGCAATCTCTCTAACAAAGAACACAGTTTTATGGCCGATGTTAGATCAGATGACGAGATGGAAGATTTAGAATCTAATGCAGCAGTTTTTTAATGGCTAATATGCAGGAACTTCACATAAGTAACATGACCCAGTCTATGATGTTGACGGCCTGTCTCGGGTACTTGATCCAAATACATGTCTTATACATGATCTCCATCTGCATCTGCACATAACAAGGAGCAATATGTTCAAAATGAATCATTGTTATCTCTACAAGAAAATGATAAGATTAACCCAGTTAATGATCAAATTGAACAGATTGAAATTTCAAATGATCTAGATCCAGAACTTATGGCCTTATTCATGACCACCCAATCTCAAATTGAAAAATTCAATGAGATCAATAGCACCTAAAAAGCAAAGATTGCATCATTAACAAAGGAACTTGAGAGCTGTAAAACAAAACTCGTAAATTTTGAAAATCAAACTAAACGAGAACACAATTTTGAAAAAGCATCTCAAAAATCATATTTGAAAGAACGAAACTTACAACATCAAATGCGAGAATTGATCATTTCCAGAAATGATTTGGTTTCAAAAATTGAAAAAGAAAAATTTGAACTAAAACAACAAGTTGAACATCTCACAATAGAACTTTCAAAAATAAATTTGGAGATGTCAATTGTTCCAGAAAGTTTTTTCAAATACAAGAAAAAGTCTAGGAAACGAATTGATTCTCACCTTGATGAAATCGTCAAATTGGAAGAAAAATTAAAATATTTTAGCAATGTTGTTTACAAAACTGGTGATTCAGTTAAACAAATACAAATGTTGACTTTAAAACCAAATCTTGATGGTTCAAAAAGATTTTCTCTTGGCTACAACAATCTACGTTTTCTCCACACAGCTCTCTAAGAAAATTCAAAGCTATATAGTGTTGAATGTATGGAAGATCCATCCATTGTTCATGTTATTGTATATGATTGTGCGGAAGAATAGGAACAGGAAGACGAGAGTCGATTATAAATAAGAAAAAAGGAATTAGTAAAACCATTTGATTATTCAAAATTACCTCCTCTTTTTGAACACTTTGATCCTCAACGTGAAAAATCTGAACAACCATGGTATGTTTCGGGAATTCATGGATCTTCTTCTAATTTTGGTCATGTTAAACTAGTTCCTCAAATTACTGGCCCTTTACCATCCTTTTGAGAAAATGGACCATTACCAGACCTTCCCAAACATTTTATAGTACTTAGGTATTTTGATACTTTTATGGAAGACATTAAATTTTTAGAACAAGCAATTGAACATAATTCTAAAATCACAATTTCAAGTTTTTAATCTACTTACGCAAGAGAGCATCGACAAATTTTTCAAACATAATTTTTGCCTCATGTCAAACATTTGCCTCATTGTGCTACACACTGGGAATGGGAACTACAAAACGAAGTAACATCCATGGTGACCACTTTCAGTGCAACTGAAAATTCGATTTCAAACTCGAAAAGAAAAAACAAGATTCTTCATAATGATGTTAATCGACTCTTGGAAGATGTTCTTAGCTTTGATATTATATCTGTTTTTTTTATGTATTCTACTTATTCTTCCTGTGATACTATGATTATTGCTGAAAAGATGATGAAACTCAAAAGTTAATAAAGGAAAATGAAATGTTGAGACAAGAGATTGAGATTTTAAAATAGAAAAATGATATAATTTTTAGTCAAAATGATGATGTTCAATGTAAACTGTCAAACAAAATTTTTGAACTCAAAAGACATATTCATTTGTGTCAAGCTCATAGTCTTGATTTTGAGCTAGGTTTACAAAATAAAGAAGAGCAGTCTTCTGAAAACACTTTGAATCCAAAACTTGAACAATTGGATGATGAAAACGCGTCAATAAAATGTCAAATTTTCAAATATAAATAAGAGACTGAACAATTAAAAAACGAATAAAAAATAATTTTATTCTCTCAAAAAGACAGGTATTCAGTCATCGAAAGAACTCGATACACATGTTGAGTTTTACAGAATAAGTGTTACGAGACCAATCACTTACACGCATACATGATTGCACCAGAAATAAGTGTTACGAGACCAATTATTGTAACAATTCGCATTTTTAGATTACTATTCATCCCTGTATTTTTACTATTCATATTTACTATTAATTCCCATATTTTTATTTTCATAATTTAACCTGCATTCATAATGACAAGAGAGTTTGTTACTCGTCGAGTCATATTTATAACATACGTTGAATTAACTAAGAACCGGTTTCGCAAAACCGTGTCTCATATTTAAGTTTAGGTCTAAACGTCATTTAAACATCCCAAAAAGTCCATACGACATTATAAACAAGAAAAATATCTTTTTTTCATTTATTATAACATTTCCACAAGTTTTGGAATTTTATGTTTTCTGATTTACGTAACGCGATTTAACCTTTTCGGTTTTATGGCTAACGAACATTTAACACCAACCGAGACTAGCCTAGGCCCAGTCTACCCATTATAATCCTTTTAGGATCATTATAATCATATTTGATATATCACGTTTCACTTTTTCCATTTTCGCGTGAAGTTCGTACGTTTCACGTTTTATGCGTTTTCAATCTATGTTTTCAGTTTTAATAGTGTTTACGCACTCTGTTAAACTTATCACTCGTCTAATATATTTTTATAGAGTAATGATTAGTTTTAACATTTCTTAGAAGTTTCATATTTTTAAGATACCTGGTTTTAAGTTTCATGGTTTAAATACTTAACGTTAGTAATTACCGGGACCAAACGTGTTAGGATTTAGAAAATCCGGTAGTTAAAGACTCGGTCACCTCAAGTATATGTATTCGTTAGAAAGCTCGTAGTCGTAGTCATTTAGTGATAGTTAGTAGTTAGTTAAGTAACACCGTGGAGGATGGATGGGTCTTTACCCACAGTATGCCTGATCCACAACCCGTAGGAGGCGTCTCATGTAACACACTATAAATACCCTTTGCCTAGCAAGGCAAAGGGTTGGAGCTTCATAATACATTTTTCTTTATCTCACTAGAAGTTCCCAACTCTTTTTACTTTCTCTCTCTCTAGAACCTAACTCATTCGAATCCTTGTGTTATGATTGTGTGTTTATGAAAACCAATATGTTACAATTGGTATCAAGAGCCATGGTTTGATCATCTACCTTACATGTTCTTGAATTCTTAGTGCTTTTCATAAGGTTTTGTGTTTGAATGAGCTTTGAGTAGTTTTCACCATTTTAATCTTATTTAGTGTTAAAGTTTGGATTTTGATTGTACTTTTGTGTTTAGAATCATCATAAGTGTTTAGGTTTTGGTTTGGAAGGCTAGACTCATCTTGGTTGTGGTGTTTTTTGATTGAAAAGATTAGTTTTTGAAGAGTTTCAAGTAAGCGGTTTGACTCATGGATACTATTTCTTTTATGCGGTTTGTCGCTTGTCTTGTGCGATTTGATCTGAACTTTGTGCGGTTTGACCCATTATCGTTGCGGTTTATGTAGCTTTAAGTTAAGCGATTTGTTAACTTTGTGCGGTTTGACACTTAGTGTGCGGTTTGAGTGACAAGACAAAGAGACAAAAGTACAAGTAGTGGAAGTACTATTTTCTCCTAGAGGTTTGTCAATATTGTGCGGTTTGTCTCAAAGCGATTTGATCCAAAGCGGTTTGACCGAAGCGGTTTGATAACAAGCGGTTTGATACTCTGTGTTTTGTACTCTGCGGTTTGATCATAGTGCGTCTTGAGTAAAGCGGTTTGTTCTAGTGCATTTTGACTTAAGCGACTTGTACTTCTGCGGTTTGATAAAAAGCAGTTTGTGCCCTCTGCGGTTTGATCTAAGCTACTTGTAGTTAAGATTTGATAAGAAGTGATTTGATCTAAGCGGTTTGATAATAAGCAGTTTGATAAGAAGAAGTTTGATAAGAAGCGATTTGACTTAAGCGATTTGTTCACACTGCGATTTGACTGAAGCGGTTTGCTAACTCTGCGACTTGTCTTTTGAGATTTGTCATTTCTTCGTGTTAAGTTTTACGGTTTTCTCTTGATTTAGTAAAATCCCGTGAAAGAATCTATTTCCCGGTTTAATCAAAGAGTAGTAAAATCCCGTGTGCTTAGGAATCATGTCTACTATCATGTCTTCCATTGCTGATGATGTTCAAGCTGCAAGATCCGATACTCGTCCTCCCATGCTTGATAGAACCGATTATGACTCTTGGGCTCAAAGAATCAGACTATATTGCTTAGGAAAAGAGAATGGTGTTAACATCCTTAAGTCAATTGATGAAGGACCATTTCAAATTGGAACTACTAGGGATATTCTCAAAACTGCAGCTGATGGAAATGTTGTGTTAGGGTTGGATACACCAAGAATGTATGATGAGCTTGATGATAAGGACAAGAAGAGATATGATGCTGACATTAGAGCCTCAAACATCATACTTCAAGTTTTGCCAAAAGACATTTACAAGCTGATCAATCACAACACTGTAGCCAAGGCAGTCTGGGATAATGTCAAGATGCTTCTCTATGGTTCGAATCGACTAAGGAAGATAGAGAGTCTCCGGTTGTATGATGACTTTGAGAACTTTAAAATGAACCTGTGGGAAAGTGTCACTGAATATCATGTGAGATTCCACAAGCTTGTGAATGATATAAGGAAATATCAAAATGACAATGCCAAATATCCAAATTTCAATTCCAAGTTCGTGAACAACATGAATCCCGAATGGCACAAATTTGTCAACCGTTGAAATTGAACAAAGGACTGAGGAACACCAATTATGAACAACTGTATGCTTACTTACTCCAACATGAGAAGCATGTTGCATTTGAACGTATGATCATGGAAAAGTTCAATTTTAATGTTGCTGCTGCAAGCTCTTCAAATGATTCAACTGCATTCTTTACAAATGTAGGAATAAGTACCAAAGCATCACAAGTTATACCTACTTAGAATCATAATCACAAACTTATTCCGGACTCAGGTTATAAGCCATCAAACATGTTCATGGAAAACCTTGCAAATCAACTGGCCCTAATGGTTAAGCAAAACTTAAACCTCACACCCCACACCAACAATCATCTCAGAACTGCATCTAATCTACACAATCATGCTACTGTTAAAGATGGAAGGTTTGTAGTGCAAAACGTTCAAAGAAGTCAGAATGATTATCTACCACATAATGAACAAGGGAATGTAGGTGGTGGAACTGGTTATGGGAATGTGGGAGCTGGAGCTGGTTATGTGGGTAATCAGAATCGAGGAAGGATTGTGCCTCAGGGTCAAGGGAAGCCAATCAAGTGCTACAATTGTAGAGGGGAAAGACACATTGCTAGGAACTGAACTCAACCAAAACATCTACAAAATGCAGAGTACTTCAGGGATAAGATGCTACTGGTGCAAGCTCAAGATAATGGAGCAGTATTGGATGAGGAAGAGTTGTCGCTTTTGCTTGAGGAAATGCCAAAACATATGATGCAGATGTGGATGAACAACCAGTGCATGGTGTGGCTCAGAACAATCCCAATGTCTTTCAAGTTGCAGATTGTGATGCATTTGACTCTAATGTTGATGATGAACCAACGGCACAAACCATCTTTATGGCTAACATCTCTCCAATGGTATCTTCACCACAACAAGACGGTCCCTCCAAGGAATCCATCATATCAGAGGTATTAAAACTATACGATGTGGTTGATGTGCAAAAGATTCACAACAAAGTACAATCAATGGAAATAAATGAATCAAATATTGAAAATATGGGTAATAGCAATGTTGTCCCATATGATCAATATGTGAAGCAAGATGAGAGTATAATTGTACCAAGTGATGCATCTTCTGATATCAATGATGAACGTATATTTGATGAATACACTGAATATGCATCTGATGATTCCATGACCACTGAACTAAATGCCTATAAGGAACAAGTTGTTATATATGAACAGCGTGCTAAGTTTGAATTGACTACCCGTAGCAGAGATGGATAACCAAATGCGCATTTTATTAGAAAAAGAAATTTTAGGGAAGAAACATTAAAACAAGAGTTAAATTCCTTACAAGAAAAACTTAATAAAACTGTTAAGCAAAAGCAAGAACTTCAAGAAAATGTAAAAATGCTTAAGCAGGAATTCAATGCTAAGGAATCAAAACTTTTAAATGATTTTTCCAACCTAAAGACTTTGAAAAACAAACTTGAAAACAAGTTGTACGTACAAGGTAACACCATTCAAACTGCTCACATGATCACTAAGCATAGAGTATTAAGCGATGAGCATAGTACTAGCCTTATAGAGGAACCCAATCCTGAGTATGGTAAGAAAGAAAAAGTTGCTCAAAAGGTGATCTATGATGGTAATGAAATCCTTAAGCCTAGACAAAAGCCTACTTGTTTAGAGAGCACTGAAGAGGATAGAGAGTTAGAAGATGCCTCTAGAGAGAAAATGGAAAAGAAACTTAAAGATCCTTGGTGTATAGATTATAATATAACATTTAAAACTCCCAATTACACTAAGGAAAATTGGATTGCATTGAACAAGTTTAGACCTCAGACTCAATTGAACCCTGAACAAGTGTTTTGGAAGAAATATATGGATAAGAAAAAAACTGATGAACTTGTTGAAAAGAATCCTCCCCTCAGGAAATTGCCTCCAGCTACTGTGTATCCACCAAATACACCGATGCATTTAGTTCCTAGGACTCTTCACACTCAAAGAAAAACCTCAGTCAGCTTATATGTAGTTTACCAACTATTCATTGACTTTGAGAAAACATGTAAGAAGAGAATCACTCCAATGAGAATTACTAAAAGGGAAAGGGGTTTTAAGCAAACAAAAGAATGTTACTTAACTGAGGTCATGCCTTTCTTTAAACAACTAAAAGAACAATTTGAGAGTCTTCAAAAGGCCATAGATATAGAGATTAAAGAAATGAAAAGGATGTTTAATGAAATGGAAAACGAGGTTAAAGATTATGAATGTGAGCTTAAAATCAATGAGATTGAGAGAAAAAATATTCACATCCTAAATGATAATTTGATTTCTAAATGTATTGCTCAAGATGTGTTCTACAGCTTACGAATTACTCCATTTATGCTTCTCAATTTCATGAATTGTCTAGTGCTTTGAAAGTCTCCCAAGATTGTGTCATTGAGCTTGAGACCAAAAATTCAAAATTGCATGATAAAATCGAAAAGGATGATCATGATAACATGGTCAGGCATTTTTCTAAATTAGAAGTTGAATATCTTGATTTACAATTTAAATATAAACATCTTAAAGAAAGTGTTAAAACCTCAAATGCCAACACATCTTCGGATGCTCCTGAATTTGATGCAAGTTTTGAAATAAACAAACGTGATGAACAGGTTCGAGCTCATTGTAACACGATCAAAAAGTTGAAAGCTCAAATTTCCCAATTGAAGGGTGAAAAGAGTGAAGTGACTGGCTCCCATATGCCTCCTCCTTTAGATTCTCAGAACTCTCAGAATTTTCATCTTCAAAACATCGTTAATGTCTTACAACATGAAAATGAGTGTTTTCTAGCAGAAAGTGAAAAGGTAAAACTGCATTTTAAAGAGTTATATGAATCAATTAAGGTCACTCGTAACAAGAACAATGAGAATATAATGTCTTTGCAAAAAGAAATTGAGAAACTGAAGAGTCGGGTAAAAGGGAAAATGCCAATCACCAATGTTGAGAATGTTGCACCAAAGGTGCCTGCTTGTACTAAATATGCTATGAATGTGAAGTATATTCCCCCTCATCTTAGAAATAATGAACTTGCATTTCAAACATATCTTTCGTACCTTAAGAATAGTCTAGAGTATATCCGTGAGATTGAAGAAGAGGATAAGATAGAGAAACCACTCGATAATACGATTGGGCATGCATGCTTATATGCCAAACGATCTCAAGAACTCTTAGAATGTATAATTTCAACATGTCCTAAATCTGGTGCTAAGAAAGATAGTTAGTTATGCCTTGTTCTATGCCTAGAGTCAAGCATGTGACCTTTGATGTGCCTTTTAGAATCTCATATCCTAGCACTTCTAGACCAGAAATGCAGAAAGTAGTGAAACCAACTAATATTCCCATCGTTCCTTCTACAGGAGTAATCAGTGACACTAAGGCTAGCAGGTCAAAGCCTCCAGGCAATACAAAGCAAGATAGGACCGCGCGAGCCAAGAGTTATCGAATGAAGAAAGTAGAAGATCACCCTAGGAATAATAAGTTGGAGTTGAATAAGATGAATTATGTTGATTCTAGTATTAGCTATAAGCGTACTGTAATTAATTTGAATTCTACTACTATTTGCAAAACATGTAATGAATGTTTGGTTTCTGGTATTTATCATGAATGTGTTGTGAATGATCTGAGAAATGTTGTTAAATCTCCAGTTAAAGATGTCAGAATTGCTAAACAGGTTAAGGAAGTCTGGAAGCCTATTAGGAAAAGGTTTAGTAACTATTGGAAGCCTATAGAGAGAAAATTCAGTAATGTGGGTTATCAATGGAAACCTACTGGTCGTAAATTCAAAGTTAATGAATTTTGCCCTAAAAAGTATAGATCTATGCCCACTAAGGAATGGAAGCCTACTGGTAGGATCGTACCATTAATAAGTTGTCATACTTCTCATAGGTCCACTATAACTACTAATATTGCTTCCACCACTAACGATGTCATAGCTTCTAACACTGATGTAGGTGTTCCAATTACATTTACTAACCAATTGGAACCCCTTCTCTCATGCGGATCCAAATTATCCAGTCATCCATACTTGTTTGTGTTCAACTGCAGGTCGTACAAATCGTTCTGTGGTATTTGGACTCAGGCGGTTCAAAGCATATGACTGGACATCGCTCACGGCTCAAGAACGTCATGAATAAATTCATCGGGACTGTTAGATTTGGGAACGACCACTTTGGGGCAATTATGGGTTACGAAGATTATGTATTTGGTGATAGTGTAATCTCCCGGGTATATTATGTAGAAGGTCTTGGTCATAATATGTTCTTTGTTGGTCAAGTATGTGATTCTGATCTTGAAGTGGCTTTCAGAAAACACTCTTTCTTCGTTAGAGAATTAGATGGTGTTGAGCTTTTAAAGGGAACTCGTGGCACTAATTTGTACACCATCTCTACCGAAGACATGATGAAGTCTTCTCCAATTTTCTTGTTGTCAAAGGCATCTAAAACAAAATCATGGTTATGGCATCGTCGTCTCAATCACTTGAACTTCGGCACCATCCATGATCTTTCCAGAAAGGACCTCGTAAGAGGCTTGTCCCGGTTAAAGTACGAAAAAGATCATCTTTGATCAGCATGCCAATTGCGCAAAAGCACAAAGTATGCCCACAAACCCAAACCTACAAACTCCAATATGGAAGTTCTTCATACCCTTCACATGGATTTGTGCGGACCATGAGAGTGCAGACTATAAATGGGAAGAAATATGTGCTATTCGTAGTTGATGACTACTCTCGGTTTACTTGGGTTAAGTTTTTGAGGTCGAAGGATGAAAATCCTGACATCATCATCAAGCTTATCAAATAGTTGCAGGTTCGAATTAATAAAACAATTAGAATCATCCGAATAGACAATGGAATTGAGTTTGTAAACAAAGAACTAAGTCAGTTTTATGAAAGCATTGGAATCAGCCATCAAAGAAGTGTTCCACGTACTCCTCAATAGAACGGTGTAGTTGAAAGATGAAATCGAACTCTTGTTGAAGCCGCAAGGACTAAGCTAATCTATTCAAAGGCTCCATGTTTCTCTGGGCGGAAGCCATTGCCACTGCATGTCACCCAAAACTGTTCCCTAATTCATACAACTCATGGAAAAAATCCATACGAACTAGTTCATAACAGAAAACCGGATCTTTCTTTTCTTCGTGTGTTCGGAGCATTGTGCTATCCAACAAATGAGGGTTAAGATTTGGGAAAGTTGAAAAATAAAGCAGATATTGGATTTTTCGTTGGTTATGCACCGAATCAAAAGGGTTACCGAATCTACAATAAAAGAACCCGAGACATAATGGAAACTATTCACATTACGTTTGATGAGCTGACTAAGCAAATGGCTCCTGGACAATCAAGTTCTGGACCCGGTTCTCAACTCTTGACTCCTGGACCCATCAGTTCAGGTCTTGTACAAAATTCCTCTCCTGCAGTTCCTTATGTTCCACCCTCAGAAGAAGATTTGAAGAAATTATTCGACTCAATGTTAGATGAATACTATGAGCCACCAGCTGATCGTATTCCTGTTGCAACAACTGTAGCTGCTCCTGTTCCAACCTATGCAAATGGCCAATCCATTTCAATGTCTCTATCACAAGAAGCGCCAGTTGTTGATCATTCGTCGTCATCTTCGAATCCTCAATCATCTTCTGTGGATCAAGGAAATGTAGCTGGGAATTCTTTTGGAGACAACCACTTTGCAACTCCCGAAGATGCTCCGTTTGAAAACATATTTGCCCCTGAACTGTAACCACCGGTAAATTTCACCTAACACAAGAACAATAATGGGATACCTTTTGAGGTCAGATTCAAACGGATCAAACAAGAACAAAAGAACCAAACAAAAAACCCTTGGACTTCAAACCTCACGACCAAACCAATCACCAACGATCACCCAAAGGTTACACCACGATCCGATCACCACCTAGCTTGAACCACCTTCAAACCTACTTATTTTCTTGGAGAAAAAGTGAAGATGCCACTCTTTGGTTTTAGGGTGTTTTTGTGAGAAGTGAACAAATAAAAAAAAAGAAGAAGACGATATAGGGTTTATAGAAAAAAAGGGATGGGGAATATGGGCCTAAAAAATGCCGCTTCTTTGTGTTTTTGGAGGACCAAAAATATTTTTCATAATCTAAATTATTATTATCGTATTATCATAAGTAAGTAGTGTAACAAATCAAATTATGAAACCTTAATTACTACTTAGCTTAATTTAGGATTTAATTATCTAATTCCTATAACCTAAAGTTTTAAATTTGGTGTTTAAAGACAGATTCTAAAGGTAAGACTGTTGCAGGAAAGGACAAGAGACAGGATGAAACTAAATTTGGTGTTTAAAGACAAGATGTTACAATTCAACCAAGTGGTGTTCAATTTGAAAGTCAAGTTCATGATAATGTTGTTCAATCTTAAATTAAATTCATATTCATTCAAGTAGTGTGAAAGCAATTTATGGTTCAAGTCAGCGTACTTCACCAAGATCGACTAAGAAGGAGATTTCAGTTGCAAGAATGATGTGCTCACCATAGTTCACTTGTTTTATGCTTTTGGTTTAGAGAATGTTTCATCTATTACATTTTCTATAGATTTTGTTATGTACTCTTAAAACAATGTGTGATGTTTTATTTTGATGTTCTAAAACTTGAAATTTTATGCATTTGGATATATACATATGCTACACACACACACACATATATATATATATATATATATATATATATATATATATATATATATATATATATATATATATATATATATTGGGTAAAGGGTTTTACCCCGGTAAATATATAACCAAAATATAATGTGAAGTACAAATGGAATGTAGCAGAGGTACCACAGTAACCTCAAGCAAAAAAGCTTGATAAACTAGTGCTTATGACAGGCCATAAACACAATGAACCTAACTAAATTACATCACCTAACTAGGTATAATAACAAGAAAAGTCTTGTAACAAGCGAGCATCCCACATCCACCCAGAAGCACGAAGGGAGCAAGTCGACCCAGGAAGTTTGCCTCCTTAAAAACCCTTTCCAAGAAAAACCCGAAGGGAAAATCCTTGGAGTAGGGAAAAAGAGTACAACCCTTACCTGGCACTCCCATCGTGTATAACACAAACGCTTGGAATCTTCCATTTATCAAGTATTATACGAGCCCTCGGGGTTATCTTCTTGAACTTGAAGGTAACTAGCTTCAACCGGATGGTAGAGACAATAACTTGGACCACTTCAGCTACGGTAGACTTCTTCTTCTTGAAAAGTCTTGAATTACGTTCCATCAAAATGTAATAAGTAGTAGCAGCAAGTAGTAACCGAGATATGATGCTAATAACCGAACGTCTCTTTGATATAGGAATAAGGAACGTGAGAGCATCATCCAATGAAGGTGAGACAGAATCCATTCCGGATAAATCCCGCACCTGCAACCAAAACTGCAAAGAGAACTCGCACTCAAAAAACAAGTGAGAGTGAGAGTCCGGAACCAAATCACATAGTGGCATCTAAGAAGGTTCAAATCAACATTAGGACCAACATCCCATTGTCGCAACCTATCTTGAGTCTTCAACTTCTGCTTAATAACAAGCCATAAATGTATAGCATTGCGTGGGATACAATGAGAAAACCATGGAACATGAAACCACTCAACCAGATCATCCCTTAGGAGAAGAGATACCCAAGCACCCGCAATCGAGAAACGTCTTAAGTTACCATCCAAATTGCGCCATAATAAACCGTCATCAGTATCATTAAGAATATTTGGAACTAGGAGATTGGCTAAAAGTGGAAACCTAGATAACCAATCAGCGGGCCATCTCCAAGCACCATTATCAATCACATTACAAACCGAATCCGATAAACTTAAATCAGCCCGAGCAATGTCTCTAGCAGTAAGCATATCATGAAGAGGTCTTAAATCACACCACATATCAAACCATACTGAGGTAGCCTTTCCATTATTAATCTTATGCCAAATGAAAGGACGTACCTTGGTTCTAATAGCAAGAAGCTTACGCCATCCCCAGCTAACATCACCCAAGCAAGGAACATCCCAAAAGCTTCTACCACAAAGTTTGTAAGAATGAATCCATTTAACCCATAATGACTCTTTATGAGTCAAAATACTCCAAATATGCGTAGTCATAAAAGCAATTTTAAAATCAGCCAACCTACGAATACCAAGACCTCCTTCTTGCTTAGGTTTATGTTAGGTATATTATAGATTTGATGATACAAAACAAGAAGAATGAAACATGAAGGACTAAAAGTGACAAGAAGGGAAACTACAAAAAGATTGAGGATTTAGAAGATTCTAGAAGATATGCTTAAAAGAATATTTAGTTTCCTAATTGTATTGTTTCCTAATTATATTATGATTCCTCTTGTAAACCCTAGATGTCTCTACTATATAAAGAGACATAGGGTCATTAGTTTTAGAGTACTTACGTACAAGATGTAGACGTCTAAAGGTGTGTGTGTGTGGGAACCTAGGCGTAGGGAAAACGCCTAGGGTTTAGTGGTTTAGTTAGTTAGTGATCAAGTCTTTGATCTTTATTATTGTTTAGTTAGAGATGGTGAATGAAAAACCTTGTTCATAATAATAATTGATTCTATGTTTGAATATTCCGCCTTTATTATTATGTGTTCCTAGATATAATATTAGACCTCGTCTAAGAGCTTACAACGATCTTCACATGTGGTATCAGAGCCTGGGGCTCGTGATATCTAGGATTACAAGGTTTTATGTGTCGAAGAATGACGAAAAAGACGAAAAAATCGGATCTTAAAATTTTCATATGTTTATACAGCACTGTTTTGAAACGGCGATAACTTTTTCGTTAACCGTTGGATCGGGACGAAATTTTAGGTGGACGTTCTCTATATGCTAATCTAACTTTCCACCGAAGGGATCGTCAATTGGAGCTTTCAGTAAAAAGATATACTATGTTGAAGTTGGCTGCTGAAGGATTTTCAAAGTACTGCTGAAATAGTACTTTGATGTATGCTTGATTTATGTTCGAAATTCTTGGGTTTATTGAAGGTTTTTATTGGAGACAAGCTGTTTTCATTGGTTAACATGATGGGACCTACGAGAATTATATATCAAGTATTGGTCAATTTATTTTCTTAAATTCAATCCAGTGCGTCGGCGATACACGGTATGTATAATGGTCTCTATTTATATGGGTACTGATTGGATGATGGGGACTTGGCCTTTTATAAATTATTTAATGCTTCACGTGGGATCTGCTATTTGTGACAATATTCACTGATTGCATTATTTAAATTGATCACATATTGATTGGGTAGTACGCAAGTAAAGGTTTTGATTGGATATGCGGTTTCACATGGGTCGGCATAATCAAGTGTTGGTGACGTTTTTTAGTAAAGATTGGGACCAACAATTTGTACAGGTTTTCGTGTACTGAATGGGTATTAATATCAAGTATTATATGGCGTTAATTTGTGATTGGAATGGCTGCGCATTTAAGTACTGATCGCTACTGCTCGAGTTTTTACAAAGTACTGCAGATTTGAAAGTACTGTTTGCTCAAGTTTGAAAGTACTGCTTATGATTTTTCAAAGTACTGTCCATATGCTCAAAGTACTGCTGCGTGATTTCTCAATGTACTGCTTTTCGAAAAGTACTGCGGATGTTTTTAAAGTAATGCAGATTTTAATGAAAGTACTGCTCCTTCTCCAAAGTACTGCTCTTTGATTTGCGACGGTTTAGCAACAGTTCAGCAACAGAATTTGTGTCGCTAAATCATGATAGTGACACATTAGTGACAGTTTACTGACAGAAAAAAGTGTTGCTAATAGGACTGATTTCAATTTAAGGGGAAGTTGAGCATATTAATTGTTATGGTTTTTGGACGACACACACACAGGTTATTGTTCACACACACAAGGAGTTTAGTGATTTGTTCTTAAAAGGATTTAAAAGCTCGTTTTGGAGATTTATTGAAGAATTGATTACGAAGAGGATTATTTATCACTTATTTGAAGGTGAAGTGGAATTACTTGGTTTGTGTTCTTATTATCTAGCTTGATGAATCTAGCAATGTGTGATTTTTCTTATGATGCTCTATGCACACATTGGCTATCACTTAAAGGAGTTACATTGTAGTGCTCAGTGTCTCATACTAGTCGAGGATTCTTGTCAAGGGATTGCGGTCTACTTATATTTGATGGGTATAAGTATGGAGTTCCGTCGATAGTAAAAGATTTAAGATACAAGTTTGAAAAATTCTACTTCTTCATCAAATTCGTTATACTCGGTTTTCTTCACAAGTAATCATTACATAAAGCCTACAGATTTTGAAGAATCATTGTGATGAGTGTGTAAATACTCATCATTTTTTGTTAAATCTGAACTGCAAAACGTTTAAAAATGCTCAGAAATGCATCAAAATACTGAAAATATCTCAAAATTGCATTTTATATGTTTCAGATGCAAAATGTTTAAAATCAGATGAAAAATGAGCTAAGTTTGCATAATTGGCGTTCAGTCCCCAAGTTTCAAAAGTTGTCGAAATAGTCCCCGAGCACGTATTTTAAAAAGAAAAGTCACCAAAGGTCCTTTTGAAATCATAAATTGTCATAATTAGTCCTTTGGTGAAAAGTTCCAAAAGTTTTGAGAAATTACGCTTTTGGTCCCTCGGATTTTAAAATGGTCATGTTTAGTCCTTGGAATTTCACAAATAACTAAAATGGCCCTTATACTATCGGAGATGGTCAAGTTTTACCCTTGGAGTATAATTTCAGAATGTTCAATATTGGTCCTTGGCTTTTCGCTTTGGCAAGATTGGTCCCTAAACTATATATTTTATCCAAAACTAGTCCAAGCCCAAAATAAAACATCCCTAGCCCAACACCAAATCCAGTTAACCTTTTACCCACCCAAACCCACAACCCGTTTACCCAAAACTACCCACGGTTTGAATATAATACCGCCTCACGGGTTTCTTCTCCTTCACCCACTTTCACCGCCACACCCCGCAACCTCACCTCCATCATCATCACCTACCCTCCAAACACCCTATGCCAAAAGAAAAATTAATTGCATCCCCTCCTAACACTCAATCTCTCTCCACTGTCAAAATTCTATTTCCCGCCAAAATGCATCAAACGGCCATAATGGTCCCAAATGATCCAATGGTCCTAAAAACATGTGGGATTTGCTCAGAAAGAGGAGAGAAGCAATGTGGGTGTATAAAAAGGAAGAAAGAGATGCAAAGAAGGGAGTAGTTAGTTTAATTTTCAGAATGTATGTCGTTTTTAAATTATTATGTCTTAAATAGATTTTTAGTTATAATTTCAAGCTTGTTTGTATCAATCTAAGTTGTTTGAGTGTATTACAACTGTTTTCAAATATTAATTCAAGTTTGTGTTCATATATCATGTTTCATTTTATTTGCAAATTTCAGTTTCATTTTCTTATGTACAAGCCTCTATTAACTTATTTTTAAGTTCAAACAAGTTTACTCAAGCTTATCATAGCTTTTGATAAGCTTGGGAAACAGCCAAGCATATTTGATTTTTGGTCAATGAAAGTCAACTGAGAAGAAAATTGGGTTAAGCGGGCATTGAAATGGTTAATGGTGTTGCAGAGCTTGATTTGGGGTTGGATTAGACTAGATTAGGGTAGTTATGGTTCTGGTTTTAGCCTGCAAACAAGCTGACATTTGTGAGTATCATTCCCATTTACATTTTCATTTCAGTTTGCAAATTGTGTTTGTATCTGTATTTGTGGTTAAGGATGGTTTAGGCCTGTTTAATTAAGTGGTAATTAGGATATTAGAATCAGTTTTAGTGTCTGCAATAGCTTAATCAGGGGTTAGCTCAGTTTTTATTACAAATCAGTCATATTAAGGGTGTTTGGATTAGTTGATTAAGCTGTGTTTGAGGTTTGTTCAAGAGTGGAAACCTGCTGGTTTATGCTTGAGTAGCTCTATTATAACCATATATGTCATTCATTTGTGCATCAAAGCAGCCAAAGTCAAAATTCTCTTTAAGTCGTTCTCCTTTCTTAACTGTGGGAATTTTTGAAAACCAAAAGCTTGATTTGTGTTCAAAAACCATAGATATTTGTTTTATTAGTCTTAGTTTAACATAATTCATCAATTTCATTCCTTAAATCAGTTGCAAAGTTCAAATAAGTCAACTTTTCATTTTTATTAAAAAAGTCAAATTTGCAAAAAACTCAGTTTTGAGCCCATCTAAGATGAATTTTCATGAGTTCATTTCTGGGCCAATTTCAGTGAAACTTGAGATTTTAAAAACTTCAGTTGGTCTATTTCCTTATCACCATTTTTGTAGAATTTTGTAAATTTTTCATAAGACTCAAAAATGCTTGACAAAATGGGTGTAAATGCCTGTGCAACCGACTCAATCTGAGTCTACACAGGTTTGTGCAGGCTTGTCACAAGCTCTAAAACTGCTTGTCTAGGTCTGGTTTTTGGATCATAAGTTCTTGGCCAGGTCTAGTTTAGGTTCCAACTTTTGGATTTTAGTTTCTGCTTATTGGGTGGCTTGTGCTCTAGCTTAAAAGTGGTAGCCTCAACCTGTTTTTAGCTCATTATCTCAAATCATCAAATCTGTTCAAACAACACAATAGAGGTTAAGGGCAGTTGAGATTAGTTTCATTTAGGCATTTATAACATATTATAGCTTCGCTTTTAGTTTGGTGGCTTATTGTGACCTTTTAGCTTATTTAGAGTGCTTATTCATAAGCACTTTGCTTGGCAGTTTCAATTTCTTGCACACAAGCCTCTGTTTTTATATTTTTCCTAGATTCTCAATATTATTTTAGACTTATCCTGAATTTTTCATATTTTTCTATTACTGTTTGGTATTTTTCTTGATTTAAATCAATTTTTAGCACTTTTTAATTAGCATTTAATACAAATAAATCAGAAAAGGTTCAAAAAAATAAGTTTTCATTTTTCTTAAGTTAAGATAAATATAAAAAGACAAAAAATATTTTTTCAGATTTTTCTTAGTTAAATTTGTATTTTTAAGCAATTTAAGTAGTTTTAAATAGTTTTTAATTCATATAAAATACAAAAATAATCAAAAAAATACAAAAATAGTTTTGAAAATTCTCTTTTGTTATTTTAGATTTTTCCAAGTCAAAATTTCATTTTTCTAGCTTTATTTTATATTTTCTTGTATTTTAGGCTATTATTAAATAGTTAAAAATAGTTTTTAATTAATAATAATTAGATAAATAGTTTTAAAAATAATTTTCTTTTTCTAAAAATTTTATTTTATCATTAGGTTTGTAAAAATGTCATTTTCATATTTTTAGGATTTATATTGTTTAAGTTTCACATTTTCTTTTGTACGTCGCGTAGTTTTTAAATTAAGTTTTATAAAAAGAAAAAAAATCAAAAACATCATTTTGCAAATAGTGATAGCGTTTATTTAATATTTTTTATCTTTTTAATTCTCTTTAATTTGCATTTAAGCCTTTGTAATTATAGGCTATTTCTGTAGTTATAATAATTCAAACCTCTTTTTCGTTCAAATCTCTCGATCACTATACGTTTGGTGATTCATCGCACAGCTCGCTGGGACATAACGACCCGGGGAAACACTATACTCTCCTGATCTTCATTGCATTCGTGTCTGAGCTGTTTTAAGTTTCTTACGGTCGGCCATTCACAAGTGGCCAGCTTGTGTGAGAAAACTTGACGGTTTGGCACGAATCAAATTTTTGGCGCCGCTGCCGGGGAGCTGTGCTAATAATCTTACGTTTAGCAGATTAGTGATTTGAGTATTCACTCCTTGTTCATACCATCTATATATATTTATATTTTCTTACAAAAATCCAAAAAAACCCAAAAACATCTTAAAACATATAAAACCCAAAAATATTTTTCTTTTATTTCTACATATATAAAAATCAAAAACCCAAAAAGATTTTCTTCCTTATTTTTACAAAATGTTTATCCAAAAATCCAAAAATATCCATCTTTACCCTCTCACATCTTTGATTCTTCATCCCTACCCCTCTGAAAACCTTTGATTCTTTCTATGTCTTATCCTCACCCTCTTGGTTGTCAATGGTGTGGTGGTCCTTATAATGGTGGCAATTGCCCCAGTTGTAGCATGGTGGAGTCAGGAAACGGGTCTGTCTATAACCAAGATCCCTATTCTTACCATAACACAACCGATTTATTCCATCAGCTACCACACTTGTGAGACTCAGCTTTTATCTTGTTGAGTACTGTGGTGGTTCACACTCCATTCGATTGTCAATCGGGAAACATGCTTGTCTATGAGCGTTTCCGATAACAATTATGACTACAACACATATGACTCACAGCCACATCAGTTTTACTGTTGTGAGTATTGTAGAGGTCCACACTGTGGCTCTGATTGTCAAACAAGGAATCCATATCCTTGTAACAATTACGACTCTTCGTATCATGACCAACCTCTACATCCAAATGAATCGGCACCACCTCGACTGAGCCACTTCCTCAAAATCTTCTCCTTGATCTTTTGGGTTTAGTGAAAGATTTGAAGGAATGTAAACATTCCCAAGATAATCCAAATCAAAATCCATGGAAGAATTGTTAGTGAAGAGCGGTCTGCTAAAATAAATTCCCAAATTGCGTTTGAAAAATCTATTAGGGAATCAATTGCAAAGAAAAAGCAGCCAGATCTAGCTCTCAATTTCGTTTTATTCCTGATGACAGTGATGATGAGGATATACTTGATATCCTTCAATTCTATAAAGATTCATCAAGTTCATCAGATGATATCCCAGCAGTTGAGATTCATTCTCAAACAACTGCTATCACACCCGAGGTTCACACTCACTCTCTGAGCATGGGGGACGAGCATCTTGACACTGTTCCTAAAAAGGAATCGGACGAATTCATAAAGTCTAGTGTTGAGAACCTTGTCCCAATCCCAAGAGAGTCACAGGGAACTTCTGATCATATGTGTGATTCTCTTTCCCCTCTTGAGTGTTCAAAAGATCATTTTGAAACTTTCTCCGATTTTAGCGACGACTGTACTTCTTATGGAAACATCGAGTATGTTGAGGCATCACTCCCACAGTCTGATCCTCTTCTTGAGGAGTTCACCGATGAACTCACTCACATCAATCCACTTTCATCGGAAAGTAATGATAGTCTTTTTGATTTCAAAGCCGATCTGGGAGAGACTGAAAGTCTCCTTGATAATGATCATTCACTCACTTCTTATCCCAACAGTCCAATAGAGAATATTGATCACTTTGTTCCTGAAGCATTCAAAACAACTCTCACTAATCCTCTATTTGAATTCGACTCTGAATTCACTTTAATTTCTGAGAATCCACTCTTTGATACTCAGACCGAGGATAGTGATGAGCCCGCAATGGAACAAGAGTTCACAATTTCACTTCATGTGAATGATTCTCTTCATGAAGAGTTCTCCGGTGAACTCTCTCATGACATATCTCCTCCGGAACAAGATCATTTCTATTTTGATCTTGAGGATGATATTGGCTCGGAGGAAGGTGTACTCTATCATACGAGTTTGCTTATTAATGATACTACCCTCACCCTTCCTCCCGATATGACTACATTTGAGGATGAAGAATGGATCTTGATTGTTATCAAAATCTTTCTTCCTTTCCTAAAATATCTTGTGATTTCTCTTCATCTTCACTCCTTCGGGAATGAAGACACTATCTTTGACCCCGGCATTTTCATTTATCATTTTTGAGCCGGTTCTATGTATATCTCATCGGTGTGGAACTTTCACGTGCTTTAAATGTTTATACAAACATTTTGAATGAAAGTCCGATGGAGATTGTCTCTTCCACTTACTTCCCCATGAACAAATTAATTCGAGGTCGAGTCAAGCTAGCGACTCGGTAATCAAAAACAGTAGCATGCCATATGGGTTTTCACCCATATTTCTGACTTCTTTCTATTTTCTACCACCCTAGTGTGGGAGTTTCCCCACATGTTGTGTATATATATAAGTTTTCTCAAAAAAAAAAAATCCTTTCAAATAATGGCCGTAGTATTTCCTTTTACGTTCTCGGCCGCATAACCACCGGTACTTTGAATATTGAGGGCAATATTCATTTCTAAGTGTGGGGGAATTCTCACGAATTTTATCATGTAATTATACCGCCCAATTCCCCCGTTTTTGGCCAAAATTTTTTGGAGTAAGTGTTTTGCACTTACTCAGCTTATGGTTATCAGACCGCCATGTCTAATAAACAAAAGGATTGGCTAATCCAGGAGCAAACGGCTCTTGGTAAAGATATCTCAAATCCGTTGACGGCTTGCAATTTGCCCAAAATTGTATGGTATTCACCTCACCATATCCTTAAGAGTGAAGAGTTGGCTAGCCCGCAAGTTTATGGCTTGTGGTAAAGGCAGTGGAAAAACCATAATTGGTAATCGACTCACCAAAGATATTTTATCTAAGAGTTGGCTAGTCCGAAGCAAACGGCTTCTGGTAAAGACAAATCAAATCCGTTGGAAGCCGGTGGTTTGCTCAAAATCACATGGTTATCGGTGTACCATGGTTCTTACTTGAACTGAAACATTTGGCTACTCTAGAAGTAATGGCTTTTGGTAAAGAGATTCAAATCCATTAAGTTTTTCTCAAAAGATTGCTAGGGACTAGCAATAGTTTAGTGTGGGGGATTGATGAGTGTGTAAATACTCATCATTTTTGGTTAAATCTGAACTGCAAAACGTTTAAAAATGCTCAGAAATGCATCAAAATACTGAAAATATCTCAAAATTGCATTTTATATGTTTCAGATGCAAAATGTTTAAAATCAGATGAAAAATGAGCTAAGTTTGCATAATTGGCGTTTCATCCCCAAGTTTCAAAAATTTTCAGAAATAGTCCCTGAGCACTTATTTTAAAAGAAAAGTCACCAAAGGTCCTTTTGAAATCATAAATTGTCATAATTAGTCCTTTGGTGAAAAGTTCCAAAAGTTTTGAGAAATTACAGTTTTGGTCCCTGGATTTTAAAAATGGTCATGTTTAGTCCTTGGAATTTCACAAATAACAAAAATGGCCCTTATACTATCGGAGATGGTCAAGTTTTACCCTTGGAGTATAATTTCAGAATGTTCAATATTGGTCCTTGGCTTTTCAGTTTTGGCAAGATTGGTCCCTAAACTATATATTTTATCCAAAACTAGTCCAAGCCCAAAATAAAACATCCCTAGCCCAACACCAAATCCAGTTAACCTTTTACCCAGTCCAAACCCACAACCCGTTTACCCAAAACTACCCACGGTTTGAATATAATACCGCCCTCACGGGTTTCCTTCTCCTTCACCCACTTTCACCGCCACACCTCAACTCTGCCCCCTCACCTCCATCATCATCACATACCCTCCAAACACCCTATGCCAAAAGAAACATTAATTGCATCCCCTCCTAACACTCAATCTCTCTCCACTGTCAAAATTCTATTTCCCGCCAAAATGCATCAAACGGCCATAATGGTCCCAAATGATCCAATGGTCCTAAAAACATGTGGGATTTGCTCGAAAGAGGAGAAGCAATGTGGGTGTATAAAAAGGAAGAAAGAGATGCAAAGAAGGGAGTAGTTAGTTTAATTTTCAGAATGTATGTCGTTTTTAAATTATTATGTCTTAAATAGATTTTTAGTTATAATTTCAAGCTTGTTTGTATCAATCTAAGTTGTTTGAGTGTATTACAACTGTTTTCAAATATTAATTCAAGTTTGTGTTCATATATCATGTTTCATTTTACTGTTGCAAATTTCAGTTTCATTTTCTTATGTACAAGCCTCTATTAACTTATTTTTAAGTTCAAACAAGTTTACTCAAGCTTATCATAGCTTTTGATAAGCTTGGGAAACAGTTTCAAGCATATTTGATTTTTGGTCAATGAAAGTCAACTGAGAAGAAAATTGGGTTAAGCAGGCATTTAAATGGTTAATGGTGTTGCAGAGCTTGATTTTGGGTTGGATTAGACTAGATTAAGGTAGTTATGGTTCTGGTTTTAGCCTGCAAATCAAGTTGGACATCTGTGAGTATCTGTCCCATTTACATTTTATTTCAGTTTGCAAATTGTGTTTGTATCTGTATTTGTGGTTAAGGATGGTTTAGGCCTGTTTAATTAAGTGGTAATTAGGATATTAGAATCAGTTTTAGTGTCTGCAATAGCTTAATCAGGGGTTAGCTCAGTTTTTATTACAAATCAGTCATATTAAGGGTGTTTGGATTAGTTGATTAAGCTGTGTTTGAGGTTTGTTCAAGAGTGGAAACCTGCTGGTTTATGCTTGAGTAGCTCTATTATAACCATATATGTCATTCATTTGTGCATCAAAGCAGCCAAAGTCAAAATTCTCTTTAAGCTGTTCTCCTTTCTTAACTGTGGGAATTTTTGAAAACCAAAAGCTTGATTTGTGTTCAAAAACCATAGATATTTGTTTTATTAGTCTTAGTTTAACATAATTCATCAATTTCAGTCCTTAAATCAGTTTCAAAGTTCAAATAAGTCAACTTTTCATTTTATTAAAAAGTCAAATTTGCAAAAAACTCAGTTTTGAGCCCATCTAAGATGAATTTTCATGAGTTCATTTCTGGGCCAATTTCAGTGAAACTTGAGATTTTAAAAACTTCAGTTGGTCTATTTCCTTATCACCATTTTTGTAGAATTTTGTAAATTTTTCATAAGACTCAAAAATGCTTGACAAAATGGTGTAAATGCCTGTGCAACCGACTCGATTAATACTGAGTCTACACAGGGTTTGTGCAGGCTTGTCACAAGCTCTAAAACTGCTTGTCTAGGTCTGGTTTTTGGATCATAAGTTCTTGGCCAGGTCTAGTTTAGGTTCCAACTTTTGGATTTTAGTTTCTGCTTATTGGGTGGCTTGTGCTCTAGCTTAAAAGTGGTAGCCTCAACCTGTTTTTAGCTCATTATCTCAAATCATCAAATCTGTTCAAACAACACAATAGAGGTTAAGGGAAGTTGAGATTAGTTGCATTTAGGCATTTATAACATATTATAGCTTCTGTTTTAGTTTGGTGGCTTATTGTGACCTTTTGGCTTATTTAGAGTGCTTATTCATAAGCACTTTGCTTGACAGTTTCAATTTCTAGCACACAAGCCTCTGTTTTTCTATTTTCCTAGATTCTAAATATTATTTTAGACTTATCCTGAATTTTTCATATTTTTCTATTACTGTTTGGTATTTTTCTTGATTTAAATCAATTTTTAGCACTTTTTAATTAGCATTTAATACAAATAAATCAGAAAAGGTTCAAAAAAATAAGTTTTCATTTTTCTTAAGTTAAGATAAATATAAAAAGACAAAAAATATTTTTTCAGATTTTTCTTAGTTAAATTTGTATTTTTAAGCAATTTAAGTAGTTTTAAATAGTTTTTAATTCATATAAAATACAAAAATAATCAGAAAAATACAAAAATAGTTTTGAAAATTCTCTTTTGTTATTTTAGATTTTTCCAAGTCAAAATTTCATTTTTCTAGCTTTATTTTATATTTTCTTGTATTTTAGGCTATTATTAAATAGTTAAAAATAGTTTTTAATTAATAATAATTAGATAAATAGTTTTAAAAATAATTTTCTTTTTCTAAAAATTTTCTTTTATCATTAGGTTTGTAAAAATGTCATTTTCATATTTTTAGGATTTATATTGTTTAAGTTTCACATTTTCTTTTGTACGTCGCGTAGTTTTTAAATTAAGTTTTATAAAAAGAAAAAATCAAAAACATCATTTTGCAAATAGTGATAGCGTTTATTTAATATTTTTTATCTTTTTAATTCTCTTTAATTTGCATTTAAGCCTTTGTAATTATAGGCTATTTCTGTAGTTATAATAATTCAAACCTCTTTTTCGTTCAAATCTCTCGATCACTATACGTTTGGTGATTCATCGACACGGGACATAACGACCCGGGGAAACACTATACTCTCCTGATCTTCATTGCATTCGTGTCTGAGCTGTTTTAAGTTTCTTACGGTCGGCCATTCACAAGTGGCCAGCTTGTGTGAGAAAACTTGACGGTTTGGCACGAATCACATTGATGTACATGCATCACTCAAGGGGAAGTGTTTGATTTTTACTATTTTTGATCATTATTACTACTGCTAGTTGAAGTTTTCTACTGTTTTGGATCCATTTTTCTTATGGTGCGTAATGGTGGGCGATTTTAAACATTAGAAGTCTTAGATTGGAAGTATGATATTGGTTCGTGGTGGTCAAGATCATTATTTGCATACGTTCCCTATTTAGATAATAACAAAAAGGGGAAGAGATGTTTGAGTGGCATTGCATGGATTAAAGGGAAGACAAGAATGTTTCATTCATGATGAGATTTAATTAATCTCAACTTCTGCTACTTCGTCTAGAGAAGTTCGTACAAGAATCGTGTTTGTTTTGTCATCATCAAATAGGGGAAGATTGTTGGGTCTATTATAGATTTGATGATTCAAAACAAGAAGAATGAAACATGAAGGACTAAAAGTGACAAGAAGGGAAACTACAAAAAGATGGAGGATTTGGAAGATTTTAGAAGATATGCTTAAAAGAATATTTAGTTTCCTAATTGTATTGTTTCCTAATTATATTATGATTCCTCCTGTAAACCCTAGATGTCTCTAGTATATAAAGAGACATAGGGTCATTAGTTTTAGAGTACGTACGTACAAGATGTAGACGTCTAAAGGTGTGTGTGTGTGTAGGAACCTAGGCGTAGGGAAAACGCCTAGGGTTTAGTGGTTTAGTTAGTTAGTGATCAAGTCTTTGATCTTTATTATTGTTTAGTTAGAGATGGTGAATGAAAAACCTTGTTCATAATAATATTGATTCTATGTTTGAATATTCCGCCTTTATTATTATGTGTTCCTAGATATAATATTAGACCTCGTCTAAGAGCTTACAACGATCTTCACAGTTTACAAATAGACTCCTAAGCAACTTTCGCTTTACCTCGTTTCATTTCTCCTTAACACCATAAGAAACCCCTCATGAGCTTCTCCAATTCATGTATGATACGAGTATGAAGGATAAAAACAGAAGCCCAATATAAATGCATCGATGACAACACAGATCTGACCAATTGAAGCCTACCCGCAAGAGATAAAAACTTATTACGCCAATCCTTCACACGACCTGCCAACTTTTCCACAAGAACCTTACAATCCCTATAAAGTAATCTAGACGATATATGAGGGACACCAAGATACCTAACAAGGAGAGAACCTTCTGCAAATGGCATAGACTGGAGAATAGTAGCTTTCAAAGCATAAGGAACATTACAAAAGAAAGTTATACTCTTAGGGATACTCGGAACAAGACCCGAGATATTCTTGAAATCCTCTGAAGCTTGCATAATAACATTAACAGAATCAGGATGGCCTCTAGAAAACAAGAAGAGGTCATCTGCAAAACAAAGGTTAATAATTCTCTGCTGCTCACACAAATGATGAAACTGAAAATCCACCGCATTAGAAACCTTTTTTCTGCAAAATAAGGGTTAGAACCTCCATAACCAACGTAAACAAGTAGGGAGATAACGGGTCACCTTGTCTAAGACCCCGCTTACCTTGGAACCAGCCATGAAGATCCCCATTAACACATATAGAATACGATGTATATGAAACACACACCATGATCCAGTCGACCATTTTGGGATGGAAACCAAACCCAATCAGAATTGCTTTAAGAAACGCCCAGTCAACCATATCATACGCCTTTTGGATATCAACTTTAAACGCACACCTAGGAGGACCTCTCCCTCTATGATAATTCCGCATAAGCTCTTGGGTAAGCAATATATTATCAAAAATACGACGCCCAGGAAGAAACAATGATTGATTAATATTAACCAACTCACCAAGGCCCTCTTTAATACGGTTAGCAATAATTTTGCTAATGCATTTATAAAGAACATTGCAACAAGAAATAGGCCTATAACCATTAATCTTAGAAGGGGTAGACACTTTAGGGACCAAAGATATAATGGTATGATTGATTTCTTTAAGAAGCTTACCATTAGTAAAGAAATCCCTAATAGCACATGTAACATCAGTACCCACAACATCCCAAGCTTTCTTAAAGAAAGCTGGAGTGTAGCCGTCAGGTCAGGGAGCTTCATCATCCCCCATCGAAAACAAAGCTTCCCTTATATAAAAATCCGTAACATGACGCACCATAGAATTAGCCATTTGGTGATTAAGAACATTAGAGAATATATCATAGTCACCAAAGGAGCTACAATCCCCTTCATTACCAAGAAATTGCTCATAATGAGAAACAAACGCACCTGCAACCTTATTACCTTCATAGAAGATATTAGCCGAGTCTCTAACCAATTGGATTCAATTATGGGTACACTTAATTTTAACAATTTTATGAAAACAAACCGTATTAGAATCACATGCATGAAGCCATTGAACTTTAGATTTCTGCTTTAAAAACCTCTCTTTATTTAATGTAGCATCCTTAAACGCAAGAAGGTAATGAGCATGCTCATCACGGAGGGCTGAATTGGATGGATCCCTATCAATAGCCTTTTGGATCTCATCTAACTCCTTGCGAATCCTATCACTCATGAAGATTACCTTGATTATGCAAAAGCTTACAAAAATGGGATTTCAGCCCCTTCAAACGTTTAACAACACGATACATAGCACAACCATTAACATTAAGGTTCCACCTCGCAGTAACCGTATCAAGAAACCCATCTTTATGAACCAAGAAGTTAGAGAACTTGAAAGGTTTAGGATTGATCTTGGCCACCTAAGGGATACGAAGCACACAAGGAGAATGATCCGAAATACGATAAGGTTGGAAGATAGCAAAGGAACCTAGAAAAGAATCACAAAACTGCAGATTACCCATAACCCTATCAATTTTCTTTAATGTTGGGATTTGGAAAATCCAGTAGTTAAAGTGTCGGTCACCTCAAGTATATGTAATCGTTAGAAAGCTCGTAGTCGTAGTTATTTAATGTTAAGTAGTGTTTAGATATGTAACACCGTGGAGGACGGACGGGTCTTTACCCACTGTATGCCTGATCTACAGCCCGTCAGGTGGCATTTTATTGTAAGAGTATAAATACTCTCTACCTCCCAAGGTAGAGAGTTGGAGCTCATAATAAGATTTTTCTTTCTCTCACTAAAGTTCCCAAACCTCTAACTTTCTCTTTCTAAACTCATCTATATTATACGCCTACTTTGTTAGTGATATGATGTGTATGTGAAATCCAATATGTTACAAATGGTATCAGAGACAGGTTAGATCATCTCTTACATATCCTTGGATTTCTAGTGGTTTTTAGATGGTTTTAGAGTTTGAAAAAGTTTAGTGGTTTTTGCATCATTTGGATCATTTCTAGTGTTAAAGTTTGAATCTTGGATGTATTTTTGTGTTTAGAATCATTGTATGTGCTTGGGTTTTGATTTGGTAAGCTTGAATCATCGTGGTTGGGTTGTTTTTGGATTGAAAAGTGGTGTTTGTGAGTTTTTCTTGCTAGCGACTTGAGCCACGGATTATTAATCTTGGTAGCGACTTGCTTTGTAAGTTGGTAGCGAGTTGCAGTTGAAGTTGTTAGCGATTTGAGCTTAGCGACTTGTCTATCGAGACAAGCCGACAAACATTACAAGTTAGTGGATTCTCCACTACGGCTAGCGACTTGGTGAGGTTAGCGACTTGCTTCAGAAATTGTTAGCGAGTTGTAGTGTAAATTGTTAGCGACTTGATACTAGCGACTTGGATCTTAGCGAGTTGTTCTTTAGCAACTTGACTGTGTCTAGCGACTTGGTGCTTAGCAAATTGATTCACAGTGACTTGAGGTTTAGCGAGTTGCTACTTAGCGACTTGGTGACTTAGCGACTTGGTTCAAGGATTATAGCGACTTGGTTGATTTTTACGAAGAAGAGGTTTGACCAAAGTTGACTTTTTACGTCAAAACTTCAAACGGCCATAACTTTTGATCCGTAACTCCGTTTTCAGCGAAATACCTGTCAAAACGACCGGAACAGGCTGAATATTGTGAGGTTTCACCACGAAGTCATGAAACGAATGTTTTGAGGCCCAAATCACCTCCGAAAGGAAGTTATTGAGGTTTTAAGTTTTTAGACCCAAATATTCTCCGTAAAAACATGCATCAACCAATCCAAATCTCAACCAATCAACATTTCAGCTTTTCCAACGAACAATCTAAAGTCCTATCACACAATTTTCTTTCATTGTATCGATCCATCAGTCATCTTAACACACTCTACTTGTCATTGCTTAACGGTTTCTTCTTGATTTTGTAAAATCCCGTGAAAGATTCTATTTCTCGGTTTAAATCATAGATTTGTAAAATCCCGTGCACGTCAACAACATGCCTAACGTTTCGGATTCAGTTGTATCTAAGATACTCAGTTTATACGACGTGACCAATGAACAGAAGATACCCAACAATGCACTACAGACTATCGTGTTTGAGTCGGACAATGCTACAATGAAATCTTCGTGCTCAAATTCACAAGACAGAGAGGTGCACCAGCCACAACCTGTGCAAGTTAATGTAAAGGAACGCTCCATGGAAGCTTCGGATGTACCCAAGATAGAGATGCACCAGTCACAACCTGTGGATGTCAATGCTGAGGTAAGTTGCATGGAAGTTTCTGTTGTACCTAGCTGTGCATCTTCTACTCAAAATGATGATTATGAGCTGCATGAGTACTCTGCATTTATTCCTGATGATTCCCTTACAACTGAGCTTAGCATATATAAGGATTAAGTTGCCATATATGAACAGCGTGCTAAATTTGAACTGACTACCCGTGAGCAGGAGATGGATAACCAAATGCGTACAATTATCAGAAAAAGTAATTTTAGGGAGGAGGTGTTAAAACAAGAGTTAAACTCCTTACAAGATAAGCTAAATAAAACTGTCAAGCAAAAGCAAGAACTTCAAGAAAATGTGAAAGTGCTTAAACAGGAATTTATGGCTAAGGAATCAAAACTTTTAAATGACTTTTCCAACCTAAAAACTTTGAAAAACAAACTTGAAAACAAACTGTACGTACAAGGGAATACCATTCAGACTGCTCACATGATCACTAAGCACAGAATCTTAAGCGATAAGCATAGTATTCCCCTTGTTGAGGAACCAAATCCCGAGGTCGGTAAAAAGGCTAGAGCTGCTCATAAGGTACTATATGATGGTAATGAGATTCTTAAGCCTAGGCAAACACCATCATGTATTGGAAGCACGGAAGAGGATAGAAAATTAGATGATGCCTCTAGGGAGAAAATGGATAAGAAGCTAAAAGAACCTGAGTGTAAAATGAAAAACATAACGATAAAACCCCATGATTACACTAAGGAAAACTGGATCTCCTTAAACAAGTTTAAGCCTCAGACTCTATTAACCCCAGAACAAGTGTTTTGGAAAAAGGATATGGATATGCAAAAAGCTGAAAATCTTGTTGAAAAGAATACCCCTTGTAGGAAATTGCCTAAAGCAACTGTGTATCCTCCTAATACACCAATGCACTTAGTTCCTAGATCTATTGCCACTAATAGCAAGACCTTAATCTGCCTGTATGTTGTTTATCAGCTGTTTGTTGATTTTGAGAAAACGTGTAAAAAGAGAATCACACCTACAGGGATAACTGAGGGGGAAAGGGGTTTTGAGCAGACTAAAGAATGTTATTTAACTGAAGTCATGCCTTTCTTTAAACAATTAAAAGGTCAATTCGAGAGTCTTAAAAAAGGAATAAACTCAGATATTAAAGAAATGGAGAAGGAATTTGATACAATGATAGTTGAGGTCAATGACTATGAGCGTGAATTAAAATATAATGAGATTGAGAGGAAGAACTTGCATACCTTAAATGAGAATCTGATTTCTGAATGTATCACTCAAGATGTGTTTTACACTGCCACGAATTGTTCAATTAATGCATCTCAATTTCATGTATTATCTGTTGCTCTGAAAGTCTCCCATGATCGTGTCATTGAGCTTGAGAAAACTAACTCTAAATTACATGAGAAAGTTGAACAGGATGATCATGATAACCTGGTAAAACAGTTTTCTAAATTGGAAGTTGAGCATCTTGCTTTGCAATTAAAATATCAACATCTAAAAGAAAATGTTAAAACTTCAAATATCAAGACATCTTCTGATGCTCCTGAGTTTGATGCAGTTTTTGAAATCAACAAACGTGATGAACAGATTCGAGCTCATTGCCACACGATCAAAAGATTGAAAGCCCAAATTTCACAACTGAAAGGTGAAAAGAAGGATGTGACTGGTTCCCATATGCCTTCACCTTTAGATTCTCAGAATTTCCAACTTCAAAACATTATTGATAACTTGCAAAAAGAAAATAATTGTTTTAAAGCTGAAATTTCAAAGGTTAATGATTAACACAAAGAGTTATGTGATTCATTTAAAGTTAATCATGATAAACAAATTGAAAAGATAACTTCTTTACTTAACGAGATTGAGAATCTGAAGCGTGAGGTGAAAGGAAAGTTGCCAATCCCCAATTGCAAATATTATGTTCCTAAGGTTTCTGCTTGTGATAAGTATGCTATCGATATGTTATATATTCCCCCGCCCATTAGGAATAATTAACTTGCACATAAAGCATATCTCTCATACCTTAAGGAAAGTTTGAAGGGTCTCCGTGAGATTGTTGAAGATGAAAGATTAGAAAAACCTTTTGATAGTATTATAGCCTATGCCTGCATGGATGCCAAACGATCTCAGGAACTCTTAGAGTATGTAATTGTCACTAGTCCGAAATCTAGCAATAGGCAAGATAGAATAGTTTTGCCTTGTTCTATGCCTAAAGCCAAGCATGTGACCCTTGATATGCCTTGTTACATGTCGAAATTCAAGCAAGCAACATGTGATGTGCCTCCTAGAATTTAAGAACCCAGCACTTCTAGACCAGGAATGCAGAAAGTAGTGAAGCCATGTAATGTTCCCATCGTTACTTCTACAGATGTTAAGATTGACACTAAAGTTAGCGGGTCAAAACCTAGAAGCTATGCAAAGAAGGATAGGATTACGCAAACTAAAAGTGATTATGATAAGGAAGTGAAAGAACACCATAGGGACAAGAAGTTTGATTTGAACAAAAAGAATTGTGTTAGTTCTAGTATTAGCTCTAAGCTTACTAAAATTAATTCGAGGCCTTATGCTGTCTGCAAAACATGTAAAAAATGTTTAATTTCTGGTAATCATGATAAATGTGATGTGTTATTTCTAAGGTCTAAGATTCATAACTCAGTTAAGAAAGTTTGAAGAGCGAAACAGATTAAGCAATCCTAGAAACCTACAGGGAATGTGTTTACAAATGTAGGATTTCAGTGGAAGCCCACAGGTCGAATATTAACGCATGGCAAACCTTACCCCTTAGCTAGATCTACTATGCCTAGAATAGTGTCTGTTAAGGTTTGGAAGCCAACTGGTAGAATAATCCCATTAAGCACAAAATGTTATTTGAATAAGTCTGATGCTTCTACTAGTTCAGCTCCTAGGGATAATGCCATTGCATCTAGGGTTTCTGTTGATTCAAAGATTGCTTGTGCTAACCAAAAGGAACCCATCAGCACGTGGGGATCCAATGCTTCCAATTCTCTATCTTCGTCTGTTGTCCAAAGCAGGTCGTACAAATCGTCCCTTGGTATTTGGATTCGGGCGACTCTAAACATATGACTGGGCTCTTATCAATGACGTCTGTTCAGTTCAGTTCAGGCCTCGTACTTCATCATTATGGCGTCTGCAGATAGCACTTCAGGCCCCGTTCCTCAAAGAAAAGAAAGGTGTACGTTTCAGTGCGCTTTATCTTCAAAAGAAGAGAAATCTTAATGTGTATGACCATTCTCATCGACATTCTTCATCAACAAGCTTCATGTTTTTCCATGCTCTTTCAACTCTCAAGTGGATCTACGTTCATTGGTGTACATTCTTATTCGCTTGATTAAATCAAAAATGGCAACTTCAGATGCAATTTTTGAGGAGGGGATAGTGTATATACTAAATGATGATGGATGTTTGGATAATGGTCATACGACTTAATGTTTGATGACTCGCCCCCCAACGCCTAATGTTTTACTTACTACGGATAAATGGGATTTATTGTTTTGGGATTCATTGGTTCAAGATATGTTTGATGAGTATTTCCAACCGCTAGCGAATGTTGATCATCCAAGAAGTACAAGTCAGACTACTCAAAGAAGCCTAATCTCTAGTTATTCCTCAAGGCGTTGTTAATGACTATCACTGCAGTTGCACTCATGAATAGTGATCCGCTCTTTGGTATTCCTTTGCCAAATCTTCACGGATCATTGTTTCATTGTTCCTTCCTAAATGTGCACTCTGTAAATCAACCGCATGAACATTAAGGAAAATGACTTCCTCATCCGCTTAAAAACATTATTGGTGAATCTTCCAGATCAGTTTCTACATGTATACCTTAAGGAAGAATGCATTGATGTTGAGGAATCATTTGCTCCGGTTCATTCAGTGGGTCAATGTACATCCGATTGTATGTTTATTCACATGTTGGACATTTGACACAAGTTGATTACATCGAAGTTACTCTCTTATCACTTATTTGAGGTTGAAGTTGACGTTCACAAAGGCGTGTTCTTATTTGATAACTTGCTCGGGATTAAGAATTAGAGTTGAAGTCTTGGGTTATCTAGTTACCAGCAGTCGGGGTGGATGGTTGAAGACCTGGTTAACTATCACTATTAGGAGTTATGTTGTTTTACTCAGTGTCACATGCAGATGACGATGTGGATAATCTCAAGAGGTGTTAATGTCTTATACTTTGTTTGAGTAGTGAGTACTTGGAGATTTGCTTGAAGCATAGATTCTCGACACCGTTCTTCCATCATTAAGTGCAAGCTTAAGATACAAATGCGGGGAATTCAACTTCAGTTTCAAGTTTGGTATATCGGGTTTTTCTTCATTAGTAGTCACTTGAAATTGTCTACATATGGGTTGGTTAAGATAGTCGCAGAGAGTTTCTGTAGCAGTTGATTCTCACAAGATACATTTGAGCTAATTGTGTTCTTCTCAAAAGATTTCAAGGATATGAGTGTATTATGTTTTGCTGATTCTGAGGTATCAAAACCAGCAAGGGGGAAGGAGACATATATCTAAAAGCACAACGAGTACACATGATGAACTTAACACTTCTACCTGATTGAAGTTATCTCGGAAAGACAATGGTCATAACCGTAGAGAAACTCAGTGTTTAACTCGTAGCCTTTGGTGTATTATTCTAACTATTTGGGGGAAGGATATATTATTCCAACTATTTGGGGGAAATGGTCTCTGGATACTTTTGGTATGTGTTACTTCAGCGCTCAGTTGGAAGAAATGTGAGAAGAATATTTGGTACGTGAGATGATATTGCTTATCAACATCTTCTATATGATTTATGATAAAGTGCTTCCGGTTAGTGCTTCATGTACACAATGTAACGATGATTCCGATGAAATTGCAACCATCAGGGGAGAGATATGTGTACATCAGGATCGCAAAACATATTCACATGATCGAGCTTAATCAGTTATTCCGGAGTTGACATCCACAGAGAAGATCAGTGATTCAACCAGTTACTGTGATGTCGTTGTCTCTACTCTGGTTGGGTACTTGTGTACATTATGGGCTGATTGGTTATATGGAAGATATCTGGAATGCACTAGGTAAAATGAAGATGTTGATGTATTGTTCCCCTGAATAGACAACTGGTCAATCTCGAAGAGTAATGTGTACATCGGGGACGCACAACAGGTTCATGTGATCGGACTTAATCAGTTATTCCGGATTTGAAAACCACTGAGTCGATCAATGTTTCAACTTGTTACTTCGTTGTTCTCGTGATTCTTCGGGGTGCTGAGCTTCATTCAATGAGACCGCTTCTTATTCAACTCTACTTCTTAGGGAAATGGTCTTTATTCGTTGTTTGTCGGTTTGGGGGGAAGCTACCAAAGATTCAAGTTGAGAAGGCTCATGTTCAGACGATTTTCTTAGAAGCCTCGAATGCTTTGGTGGCGAAAGTTTAAGAGATGTTGATTCCTTTCTTCTACAACGTGCTGAACGATATCTTTATCTCGGTACTCATTTCATCATCCTCTTAAACTAATTTATCTCTTGTAAATATTTTTTCGAAAAGCAAAATACAAAATTACAAAAAAATCAAAAAGCAAATAGAAAAATATAAAATTTTCAAAATCCATAAAAATTAGAAAATCTTAAAAAATATATATATAAAAAAAAACCCCAAAAATATTGTTATTTTGTCATGTATTTCCTTGTTTGATTTCATCTACGGACTTTGTGTTGACACTCAAAGAATGTCACGGGTTTTTAGATGTTCTTCGAATGTTCATAATTTATTTTTTCATAAAAAAAATAAATAAAAAATAAAAATTTGGGAGAAAGTGAAACTTATGGTTTATTGTCATTTCAGGCAGTAACCCGCTTTTCAAAGAAATAACAGAGCCATGCTTTATCTCATGTTTCAAACCTAATGCTCTGATTCTAAAAACAAATGTTTGTCACTAACAAGACAAATGTTTAATATCAAATATTTTTCCTTCTAAAGATTCCTCTGAAAAATATTTGCAATCTTATGAAAACTCAATTGTTTTGAAAACACTTCGGACTCTATTTTTGAAAATCAAATGAACTTATCAAGTGTCAAAATATCAATCCATCAATCAACAACTTTCGTCATTGATTGAGGGGGAGAATGATTTTTCAAATTAATTCAAAAAAGTGTTCTTTTCAAACAATTAGCACTTAAATGAGCAAGGTCAACTCTAAATGTTTTACAATATTTTACACAATTGGTTCAAGACCTTGGCTATTATTATGTTTAATCAATGGAGTTTAAAGTCTCAAAATCCAATCCTTATCAGTTAAAACGTTTTCATAATCAAGTCACAATTCTCCTTAAAAGCTTTCAAAATCAATTTAAATCTACAGAGATCACAAATCTCAAATGATTTGATAATTGTAATCGGGGGAGAATTTGTGATTTAAATTGGATTTAAACTGATAATTCGATAAATGGTTTCATAAGTGTTTAGCATGTTTTCCGCCCCGCATGTGACAAACGATTTCAAATTTTCCATGCACATGTTGAGGGGGAGCACCTATCTTAAACCTCAAATTATTGAAACGTGATTGAAATTGTCTCTAAGTGCAGGTTCCCTCTAATATGTGCAAAACTCTTTCAAACTTCGAGGCACATATTGAGGGGGAGCAAACATTTGAAAACCTCATCCTTCCTCAAAATGTTTTATCTACTCAAATTGATTGGGAAGTGATGATGATCATTTTAGAAAATGTTAATCAAAAGATTGGACCTTTCACTCTTAATCTAACGATTTCTAAGATCTCTTGCCTCCATATGCTAAACAAATTCTAAATTTTTATGCATATGTTGAAGGGGAGCATTTCTAAAATATCAAAACAATTAAGATACAAAATGCTTTGATTTTATATCACAAGTATCTTGATTGATTTTCAAATGTTTTTCAATTGGTTCCAATGGCAGATGAACAATACCAAAAAGACCGACCAACTTTACTTTATGTATGGTGATATAAGGATGATAAGGTTAGGTTGAGGTCCCATGATCCGCAGAACCGGAGGGATCTACCCAAGGACAATCCACTAGATAGTGTAGAAGTCCTTAGGTATGATGAAAAAAGGAGAAAAGTGAGATATGGGAAGAGTGCGGACTGGGACTGAGCTAGTACTGGAATAAACCCAACAAGGTTCTAGTAATGAAATCTCGGTAAGCACTAAAGGGGTTGAAGCATGAAAAAGAATTGAATGTGAAAAAGGGTGAAAAGAAATAGCCCTCCATTTATTCAACCTTAGGGTAGAAACCGGGTTCAATCCATATACTATTGGTTGTTACCATGGTAACATCGGTATTGAAGACAAGACGTCATGGACCGAGTGACCCACTGCACTTCAACTTTCCAAACCACTCAAGTTCCTCTTAAAAGGTCTTGTTTCATTCTCACGGGGAACCAACATAATCTATCGACTTTTTCTTAGAGATAGTTGGTATTGAAGAAGGAGACCCTCTCCCTAGTCTCCGGCATAGGAACCAAATATGCACAATTGAGTCTAGAGCCTCGAGATCATCATATAAATCTCTTTAGGACACTTTCAATGAAGACTCTCTGTTTCACATAATGTGGAAAGAGAGATTATATCTTATGAGTCCTACGCATTATCCTTGTGGTATTGCCAGAACATCTAAGTGATATGCATATATATTCACGATGAAGATGGAAAGCCTTCTGGAACAACATCAAACAAGCTCCTGGTAGGTGGCATGTGAGATCTATCAAATAGATCAACCATGTGACAACTGGACAGAAACAATGGAGCGATTCAATCTTTTGAATCAATCCTGGTTCAGGTTATGGATTGACGGATACCTTTGAAAAACCGGTCGTTGTGCTTCAAAACTCTTTTCTTTAGCACATCGACTGTGTACTTATTTCTCAAAATAAAAGGTGTTTATGATTGATAATTTATTTTCATTAAAACCTTCGTTGTATTGCAAAAACAATTTCTATTGAGCAATACACGATTGTTTTTCAAATCTCTCTTCATCAATCAGTGAATCTCATTTACGCCGTTCACTCACTCCGTGTTGTCTTCTTTGAGAGCGTTCCAGGTTTGAGAACACTAGAGCAGCGAAACCCTATCAAGGAAATTCTTCGAATTATACGATCACGTAGCGGTACTTGTCGATCAGCGGGAACTATGGGCCGTGTACCTCAATTCAACGAAAGTGATCAAAGACACTTTCGTGCACTTTATTGCTAAGCTGTCTTATGCGGTACACCCACGCGTTTGCGGTGTCGAGATAGAGCGGTCAATCCATAGTCGCATGCTCACACAACACATTCAGCTCCAAAGAAATCATGATTAGTGCATCAATGACTCTGATATTTTCACTCCATGCTTCGCTATCTGCCGCCAATATCATGAATCAACGAAAGCTTCCGCTACTCTGATAAGAATATATCATGATCCAGAATGTGAGCATGTCGGTCCAAAAGTCACAACATCACATAATACCAACACCACAATGGATGAGTCAGAGATTAATGTGGCTGATGATCTCAACGCTAGCTCAAAACTCATTATCACGTGGATCAGTTAAAGACCTCCACTCAGATTATTCAAACATGCGAAAATGAAGAATCAAAGACTACGAGCTTCAGAACAAAGAACATGAACAAGAATCCAAGAACAATCTCAATGAAATATCTGTTTGTATTCTATGTAATGTTAATGTGTGTTTGAGGTGACCTACCTTAGGGGGATACTGTTGGGATTTGGAAAATCAAGTAGTTAAAGTGTCGGTCACCTCAAGTATATGTAATTGTTAGAAAGCTCGTAGTCGTAGTTATTTAATGTTAAGTAGTGTTTAGTTATGTAACATCGTGGAGGACGGACGGGTCTTTACCCACTGTATGCCTGATCCACAGCCCGTCAGGTGACGTTTTATTGTAAGACTATAAATACTCTCTACCTCCCAAGGTAGAGAGTTGGAGCTCATAATAAGATTTTTCTTTCTCTCACTAAAGTTCCCAAACCTCTAACTTTCTCTCTCTAAACTCATCTATATTATACGCCTACTTTGTTAGTGATATGATGTGTATGTGAAATCCAATATTTTACATTTAAAGTACCATTAGAGCCTTTTGGTTTCTGATTCCATGTAAAGTGAAGCCCTGTACTATTAACAACCGCAACCTCCATACTCCGAATACAATCTTTAAATTCACGCATAGCAATGATAGGAGTGTAGCCACTACAAGAATGATCTTCCAAATTAAGAGCTACGTTAAAGTCACCCAACAAGACCCAAGGCCTACTACGCATAAACCCAGCATGACACACAAGATTGCTCCAAAGTGCACGTCGGTTGACATAATAGTTATCTGCATACACAAAAGAACAAAAAAATGTTTTGTTTTCCGCCCAAATATTAATCTGAACATGCAAAATTTGGTTAGTTTGAGACATAATCATAACATCAACAATGTCATCATTCCAGCCAAGAATAATATGGGATCCCTTATCACAAATATTACCATTAGACATCCATTTCCATCGCCGACACACATTACGACATGTGTCATACATCTTAGAAGCATCCACATGAGATTCCAAAACCGCACACACTAAGATTATTTTCGTTAACTACCTGTCTAACCTCTTTTTGTTTAGGGGAGTGGTTCAAACCCCGTATATTCCAAGAGGCGATATTAAACATCAGGAACATTCAAAGCGGGAGTGCTTGCCTCCGGTTTATCAAACAAGTTACCCGATTCATCAAATATGTTTTCAACCTCGTCATCATCAACTAACTCTTTATGTTCATCATTACCATCATCACAAGCCAAAGAATGAAACGAGTATGATGTAGTAACATTAACAGCCAAATTTGGAGAAGTTTCCTTAGGTGTTGGTGTTGTTCCCGTTTCACAAACGTTTAAAAATAGTAAAAATAACTAATTGTGAACAATGACTGAAAAGATGCAAGTAAAGATAAGTTTTAATAAGATAAACACACTGAGTAATTTTCAATGTTTATATTCTTTATTAAAACGAATAAAAAAGAATACATTACCCAAGTACTTGCGGAATAGTACTTGGGATTGAAATGACAAGTTTGGTATGACTCCTCACTAAGCTTAGGCTAAGTCTAAGCACAACTATACAGGAACCACTAAGCTATCTCAGGGACATAGTTGTATTTGGAGGAGTGAAAGATGACTCCTCACTAAGCTTAGGCTAAGTCTAAGCACAACTACACAGGAACCACTGAGCTATCTCAGGGACATAGTTGTATTTGGAGGAGTGAAAGATTGCTTGTGTGTGTGATTTACAATTAATGCACAAGCTTAAATCTTTCACTCCAACTCTTATGCTATTTATACAAGTATGTTTTTAACTCTATCCTAGAGGACAAACTGACAGGTTACAGAAGACAAAATACTAATTATATTTTGTCTCTGTTTACATTGGCTATTTAGAGTAAGTGACAAGGCTGCTTTCTTCTTGTCAGTGATGACACTGAGCCTGATAGTTAACGATTCAGAGAAAGTTTGACTTTGGTTGATAAGGACTTCGTCTTATCTGTTCAAACTTATCTTGCCTTGTCCCACTCATTCTTCAGTCTTCATAGCCTTCAGCCTTCGTCTTCAGTTTGTCTTCAGTGGTAGTAGTTGGTGAGGAGTTTCGGGATTCAGTGAGTTATTATCATCACTCACTGAATCCACCATCTTCTTCTTGACTCGATCTTCACCCCTTAAGTTCCGCCTTGAGTGGAGATACTTCTTCTTTGTCTCTTACGAGTATCCCGAAGACAACTCGAAAGTGACTATACACTCAGTGACTTGTTAGTGTTTAAGAGACTAAACACTTAGGGTATTTTCTATTCAAATCCTAGAATCAAGGGGTTTGGGTATTCACTGAACCCAACATTCTCCCCCTATTTGGATATACAAATAGCGTAAGTGTTTGATCAGTGTAAGTGAGCAAATGGCTTCTTCTTACACTGAATGTACTAATGAACATAATAAGGAACACTGAGTATTTTAACAAAACATACATCATTTATTGATCAGATTACAAGGTTCCTATCACTAGTACAAAATACAAAAATGATAAAGCTGTTAGTGATGTCAATCAAGGTGGATTCCCAATGCTTCTAGCTTTGGTTTCTTTGAGAGGAGGGTTTCTTTGTCAGGGTGCTCTCTTATCTTGGCATTCAGGTCAGTGCAGAACCTGATGTTTTCAGGAGTTTTGATTTGAGAGGCCACTGGTAAGTAACTTGCCATTGTAGCTACACCTGCTTGATCAATGTCACTCTATCTCTGGAATGCTGGGTTCCCATAGACATCAATAAAGAAAATTCCTCTTTCAGGCTTTTCTATGACTAAGCAGTTCACAAATTTTACCCCTTCAGGCAGCTCCCTGTTGCAGTCAAAGTCAGGCACCTTGGCTTCAGGCTCAAATTCAACCCTTTTCCTTTTACCTTGGGATGACTGAGGTTGAGATCCTTGAGGCGCAGTAAGAGATGGTTGTATCCCAAACTGTGTTGGTGCTTCCCTTAGTCTTTCATAATGCTTGCTGAGGGATTTCATCAGTTCTTTGACCACTGCATTTTGCTTCTTCTCGATGATGGGACCAAGCTCATCAAGTTCAGTGATCCCAAAGTTAGTAAACTTTAAGGGATCATTGTAAAACCTGAAAATCTAAAACATGAATAAAGACTAAAATACCCTTGAAATCGAAATTTATAAAATACGTAAAAGACATTTATATTCATTCAACGAAATTAAAACCTAACTTACGAATAACTAAAACTTAACAAATATGTGTACGTGATCGATTTTGTACGACGGAAGTTAAACGTCTCGTTAAATAGTTGGGCTATTCGTATGGGCCTTGTTTTCGTTTATTTGGTGAACCATGTTGGGCCGTGTAATTTTGTCCGGTTGGACTAGTGAGCCGAGAGCCCAAAGGGACGTGAGTTTTGTTTGTTCGGTTGGACCAAGCCGAAGCCCACCCCATCTCAAGCCTAAACCGAAAATTGTACTAGCTATATATACAACACATTAAACATAATTTGGAACCCTAGTTTTCTTTGCCTCTCTCTTTTTTTTTCTTCCTATTCGGCCGAACCAACTCCCTTGGTGTCGAGACCTTGTGTCCAACAAGCTAAGGTATAACAATGATCTTTTCGTCTTCTTTTGATAACACCTAACGTATAATATGTTGTATCATATTTGTTTTAGTCGAGCTTGTGTTCTTTTCTTTTGGCCGAACCATATGAAACCAACAAACCAATATGAATTGAACCTTGTAATATTAAGAGAACATGTAATATATATGTATTGTTTGAATCGGATCATTAGTATGTCGAGCTTAAGAAAACCGAACCACATATATCATGAATCGGACAAGGTAAAACATGCAAACGTGATTAAGTAAGATACGTAGATGAGCTAGGGTTTGCGTAAAACATGTTAGCCGAAACCTACATGTTAGCCGAACCATGTGAGAGTTTTTGAACGTGTGTTAAACAAGAAAGGTCATGTAAAACCTAAACCCTAGATTGAGGTGTGAACCGAACCATGCATGCCGAACCCTAAATGGTTTGTGAACCGTGTACCATGCGCGTGTGTTGTGAGTCAAGTAAGCTTGTTGATATGTAAACGTAGTACATGGTCATATCTAGTCTAAACTATTGTGCATGTGTGTGTAAATGTGTAACTAATCCGAGTAATAAGTAACTTTGGGGTCACATGAAATCATAAACGTGTATGGATATAAAAGTTGATGTATAATATGTGTATAAGTAACGTATGGTTAAGACATGAATGTGTTGAGTAAATAAACAAGAGTAATGAGTCATTAAATGACGTAGCATGTAAAGTAAATGCACATTGATATGATATTAAAAGATTGAGAAAACCCTAGAACATAAATGAGAGTCGATTAGGGTTTGAAGCTAATTATATTAATTCGTTATTTCATGTGTAAGTTATGACTTTTAAACTATTTTCACATTTAACCCTAAACTTTAATAAATGACATAATGAACCCTAATCTATAATATCGGTTATAAAACACTTAAGTCTCATTTAACTATAAAACCCTAAAGTATTAAGATCACTGAATACATTAAGTATGAGCACCAAACATTTAAAAGATCATTTCGACGATTATGGAATCATAAATAACATGTACGACCGTTAATGTGTATAGGTTCTGTGAAGAAGGAGTAATCCTTTGCTTTCCGTATTTTGCTTTTTGGTCATTGCTTTGGAATAAGGTACGATATTCGACCTTTTCAAGAAAGGTTTCTTATAACGTTTTCTTTCGTTAGCTTTTATATTAAGATTTCCTAAGCCTTTGCTATGAACCCCATTCTGTTTGTTTGAGCCGTTGCTTATCGAACTCGATTTTTGAATTGTGAAACATCTGATTTTGAACTATATGATATGAAAACTCTAATTTTGGAAATATGATTAACCTTATGATAAAGTATGATCGATTAATGGAGTTTTGACATTCGATTTGACCTAAGATAGTTTGACACCAGAGCCAAATATTTCACTAGTCATGGGGTTCCATGTCCGTGTCGATGATGCACCTCTCGACATGACTCTAGGGCGAGAGTGATGTTACGCCACGTCCCTTATCTATTATCTGTTATGAACTCAACTTATGTTATATGACCAATATCCTGCGTGGCGTATGGATGCATCCTAGATCTGTTATCTGTTATCATTTATATGTTATATGTTATCGATGATTGATCTGCGTGCATGCACATCCTTCATAACTCTGGTAGGTCTCCCCTACAAATGTTGCCTTATGTGAATATGATTATGATCTGATATTTGTTTCTGGGCTCGTGGTAGTTAACTATAAACTTTATTCGTTAAATCTGATTTATACTTTGAAAATGATTATGATTTTGCTATTTTTCGTTCACTATATTTCGTATTCGATATTGTTTCGTATTCGCTTTGCTTGTATATCTGTTCACTGAGCTTTTGAAGCTCAGCCGCATTTCTTTTCTTCCGCGGCAGGTATCTAAGCATTGAAGCTGGGTTTTGCTTTGGGATGAGTGCATGAGTGGACTTACCTTAGAGACATTTAGCTTTGATCTTATGATGCTATTTAAGACTTCATTATTTCAGATATTTTGTAGGAGTTTATTTTCCGCTGGGACCTATGTATTGAAGTCATGTTGACTTGAATTATTCCGCATTTATGTTAAGATTTCTTTTGGATATTTATGTTTGCTTTGATATGACACCATTGTTTGTGATTCCTTTACCCTTGTCGGGTCGGGGCGTTACAATTTATGGTATCAGAGCCCAGGTTTACGACTTGTAGTCAGGACTTGTGACATATGGACCCTAGGTTTTGAGACCCTTAGAGCTTAGGCTATGACCTGTGAGGATTGGGTAGACTTTAGGATTCCTTCTGCGTACTTCCATTTCGTATCTCACCTTTGTTCATTTTGCTAATCGTTTGAATATCGTTCAGATGGTTCAAACTCATCGTAACGGTAACGTGGATGGAGACGATGATGCTCCTAACTTGGATGTTGCGATTGCTAATGCTCTCAACACTCTTTTCCCTGGTCTTACCACACCTGAGATGATGACGCAGGTGATCAACAACATTCGTAATCGACGGTGCTTCGGGTAGTGGGGGAGGAAATCAACCCGTCGGCATTCACACTTGGCTCGAGCGTTTCGGTAAGCTCAAGCCTCTTTCTTTTAGCACTGCTGCTACTCCCACTGAGGCCGAGGACTGGATCACTCATATTGAGAAGCTGTTTGAAGTACTAGGTTGTGGAGACGAGTTTAAGACCCGTTTGGCTACATTTAAGTTGGAAGGTGATGCTTTGAATTGGTGGAAGGCACTCAAACAGGCAAGAGGAGGAGATGCTTTTGCTATTACTTGTACTTGGGCTGAGTTTTGGACTATCTTCTATAACCGTTACTTCCCGATCTTTGGCCGAAAGCAAAGGTATGAGAGCGATTATCAGGCGATTTACCAGTTTGATCATGAGAACTCCAATGAGTACATGGGCAGGTTTATGAGGTTGGTCAGTTTTGTGGGAACGAATGCTGGAGATGGTAGGCGTCAAGCTAAGCACTTCAAGTGGGGACTGAAGAAGTGGGTGTTGGACCGACTGCTGAATATTGAGTATGAGGATGTGTCGGACTGCAATGACGCAGCTCGTAACATTGAGATCTTTCATGAGGTTTCGGGTTCCAACAAGCGTAACCGTGATGGTGATCGGATTCAAGGTAGGACTCAAAGTAATGATTATAAGGGAAATCTGGCAGGGAGTTATGATTTGAGGGGTCAAGTGGATAGGAGTTATGATCAGCGGGGTCAGTCAGGAAGGAATGTTGACTCTAGGCACCCTGAGGCGAGGAGTCAGGATAATAGAAATGCTGGTAGAAATGGAAATGATCGTCAGAATCAAGGTAACAACAACCAGCGTTACAACAAGGATCAGTCATCTCGAGGATCATATCAGGGTCATGCTTCAGGATCTTCTGGTCAGCAAAGGACAGCTGAAGTTTTGCCTCCCCCGCCTCTCTGTACTACTTGTGGAAAGGCTCATCCGGGGCAGTGTTTCAAGGCCACTGGTGGATGTTTCTCTTGTGGTTCCACTACTCACAAGATCAAGGATTGCCCTAAGAAGAACCCGGCGATTCCTAGAAACTACATCAAGCCGCCAACTACTACTGGACGCGTTTATGCTACTACTCGGAATCAGGCGGAGCGCACTTCAGGTACCATTACGGGCACTCTTTTCATGGATGATTATTCTGTCTTCGTTTTATTTGATACCGGTGCCACACACTCCATTATATCTGTCACATTTGCTAAGAAACTTAATATGACCCCCAAACCACTAACCAACCACTTATCAATTTCTACGCCTATGAAAAACCACATGATCATTGATCATAAATACGTTAAGTGCCCTCTTCGTTTTGATGATCGTATTCGCTCTGCAAATCTGTATCCTCTCGATATGGTCGACTTTGATATCATTCTAGGCATGGATTGGTTGGCTTACCATAGAGCTTCCATCGACTGCTATGCTAGAACGGTGATCTTTGGAGACATAAAACACCCTGAATTCGTTTATTATGGTTTTCAACCCCTCAAATCTGTTAAATTTATTTCTGCTATGAAGGCACGGACTATGATTGCTCATGGGTGCCAAGGTTTTCTGGCGTCTGTTAAGGACACATCTTTGGAGAGTCCTAACATTGAAAACCTTTCATTGTTTGTGAATTCACCACGTTTTCCGATGAACTTCCCGATATTCCCCCAGCTAGAGAAGTTGAGTTTAGCATTGAGTTAATTCCTGGTGCTGAACCGATTTCGAAAGCTCCGTATCGTATGGCACCTGTAGAATTGAAGGAGTTAAAGGAACAGCTGCAAGAGATGATAGAAAATGGATTTATTCGACCCAGTGTTTCTCCATGGGGTGCACATGTTTTGTTTGTGAAGAAGAAGGATGGAAGCATGCGCCTATGTATCGATTACCGTGAACTCAACCGTATTACCATTCGAAACCGTTATCCTCTTCCGCGTATTGATGATTTGTTTGATCAACTGCAAGGAGCGAAGTTCTTTTCGAAGATTGATCTGAGATCTGGTTATCACCAGCTACGTGTGAGGGAGCAAGATGTTCCTAAGACCGCGTTTCGTACGGATATGGTCATTACGAATTCCTCGTTATGCCTTTTGGTTTGACAAATCGCTGCTGTGTTTATGGATCTAATGAATCGTGTTTTCCATGAGTTCCTCGATAAGTTTGTTATCGTTTTCATCGACGACATTTTGGTTTACTCCAAGTCTGAAGAAGAGCATGAACAACATCTCCGGATAGTTTTGGAGATTCTGAGGAAGAAGAAGTTGTACGCCAAATTTTCGAAGTGTGAGTTCTGGTTAAAACAAGTCGCTTTCCTTGTTCATATTGTATCTGCTGATGGTATCACCATGGATCCGTCTAAGGTTGAGGCTATCACTAAATGGCCAAGACCTACGACAGTGACTGAGGTTAGGAGTTTTCTAGGACTTCTTTGGTTACTACCGACGTGTTGTTGAAGGTTTCTCTCGTTTAGCTTTGCCCCTAACCCAACTGATGAGAAAAGGTGAAAAGTTTGTATGGACGGATGAACGAGAAGAGAGTTTTGAGGAGTTGAAACGGAGATTGGTGTCCGCTCCTATTTTGACTCTTCCATCAGTTCGGAGGATTCAGATTTGATGATGCATCTAAGAAAGCATTGGGCTGTGTTTTGATGCAACATGGAAAGGTAATAGCTTATGCTTCAAGGCAGCTAAAACCTTATGAGGAGAATTACCCAACTCATGACCTTGAGTTAGCTGCAGTGGTGTTCGCGTTGAAGATCTGGAGACATTACTTGTATGGAGAGACGTGTGATATATTCACTGACCATAAGAGTCTCAAGTATATTTTCACTCAGAAAGAACTTAACATGAGACAAAGAAGATGGTTAGAACTTCTTAAGGATTATGATACCAACATTCAGTACCATCCCGGTAAGGCTAATGTAGTTGCTGACGCACTTAGCCGGAAATCGGCATTCTTACAAGTATTGAGATTGAACCTAGGATTCTTCGTGACTTAGAGCGTTTGGATGTTGAGTTGTGTGTACGAGGTTTTGATGGATATTGGGCTAGTATGAAGGTGGAGTCGAACCTTATACTGCAAATTAAAGAAGCTCAGAAAGATGATGGTGCTTGTGGGCGTGGCGCAAAATGTTGAAGAAGGTAAGGAGACGGAGTTTAAGGTTGATGATGACGGAATTGTATGGTATGAAGATAGGCTTTGTGTTCCTAATGATCCGATACTTCGCGAGAAAGTTATGGTGAAGCTCATAGTTCTCCCTTCACTATTCATCCTGGTTCTACCAAGATGTATAGGGATTTGAAGCAGATACTTACGGTGGAATGTTATGAAGCAAGATGTGGCGACGTTTGTATCGAAGTGTATGATTTGTCAGCAGGTTAAGATTGAACATCAAAGGGCTTGGGACTATTACGCCATTGGATATTCCAAAATGGAAGTGGGATAAGATATCTATGGATTTTGTGACTGGACTACCTCTTTCTCGGAAGAAGCATGATGCGATTTGGGTAGTTGTTGATCGACTAACCAAATCTGCTCATTCTTACCAATTAGAAAGGATTATGGTATTGGTAGATTGGCGGAAATTTTTCAACAAGAGATCGTTAGGCTTCATGGTACTCTGGCATCTATTGTGTCCGACAGAGATCCGCGTTTTACTTCCTGGAAAGGTTTGCAAAAAGCTTGGGGTACTCGACTTAATTTCAGTACAACATTTCATCCTCAAACGGATGGTGTCGAGAGGACTATTCGACCTTAGAGGACATGCTAAGGGCTTGTGCTTTAGAATGGACTGGTAGCTGGGATGAATATTTGTGTCTAGTAGAGTTTGCATACAACAACAGTTGGCATGCTAGCATTAAAGCAGCACCGTTTGAACTTCTTTATGGGAGAAAATGTAGATCACCTACTTGTTGGGATGAAGTAGGTGAACGTTTAATTGAAGGTCGAAAATGATTGAGATCGATAATGAGAAAGTAGCTGTTGCTAGAGAAAAGCTGAAAGGCTAGGTCTCGTCAGAAAAGTTATGCTGACAAGCATCGTCGTGATTTAGAATTTCGGGTTGGAGATCGTGTATTTACGAAAGTCTCGCCGTTTAGAGGTGTGAAACGTTTTGGAATCAAGGGCAAGCTCATCCTCGATTCATTGGTCCGTTTGAAATTTTGGAGCGTATAGGAGAAGTTTCGTATCGGTTAGCACTTCCGCCTCAGTTATCGCATGTTCATGATGTGTTCCATGTATCTCTCCTAAGGGGATACAACTATCATCCGTTACACGTTGCTTCTTATCCGTTTGATCAAATTCAGTCCGATATGTCTTTATCTGAAGAACCGGAAGCTATTTTAGAAAGACAAGAAAGAGTCATGAGAAATAAAATCATTCCGTTCGTTAAGATTCTTTGGAAAAATCACCCGGAGCGTGAAGCTACCTGGGAAACCGAGGAGTCGATACGAGCTAGTTATCCTCATTTCTTTGAATAGTTTGGTATGTTCTCATTTCGTTTTCGTTTCGTTTCATTTCAATTTTCGAGGACGAAAATTCTTCTTTTAGAGGAGAAGAGTTGTAAAACCTGAAAATCTAAAACATGAATAAAGACTAAAATACCCTTGAAATCGAAATTTATAAAATACGTAAAAGACATTTATATTCATTCAACGAAATTAAAACCTAACTTACGAATAACTAAAACTTAACAAATATGTGTACGTGATCGATTTTGTACGACGGAAGTTAAACGTCTCGTTAAATAGTTGGGCTATTCGTATGGGCCTTGTTTTCGTTTATTTGGTGAACCAAGTTGGGCCGTGTAATTTTGTCCGGTTGGACTAGTGGTAGAGAGCCCAAAGGCGTGAGTTTTGTTTGTTCGGTTGGACCAAGTCGAAGCCCACCCCATCTCAAGCCTAAACCGAAAATTGTACTAGCTATATATACAACACATTAAACATAATTTGGAACCCTAGTTTTCTTTGCCTCTCTCTTTTTTTTTTCTTCCTATTCGGCCGAACCAACTCCCTTGGTGTCGAGACCTTGTGTCCAACAAGCTAAGGTATAACAATGATCTTTTCGTCTTCTTTGATAACACCTAGCATTATAATATGTTGTATTATATTTGTTTTAGTCGAGCTTGTGTTCTTTTCTTTTGGCCGAACCATATGAAACCAACAAACCAATATGAATTGAACCTTGTAATATTAAGAGAACATGTAATATATATGTATTGTTTGAATCGGATCATTAGTATGTCGAGCTTAAGAAAACCGAACCACATATATCATGAATCGGACAAGGTAAAACATGCAAACGTGATTAAGTAAGATACGTAGATGAGCTAGGGTTTGCGTAAAACATGTTAGCCGAAACCTACATGTTAGCCGAACCATGTGAGAGTTTTTGAACGTGTGTTAAACAAGAAAGGTCATGTAAAACCTAAACCCTAGATTGAGGTGTGAACCGAACCATGCATGCCGAACCCTAAATGGTTTGTGAACCGTGTACCATGCGCGTGTGTTGTGAGTCAAGTAAGCTTGTTGATATGTAAACGTAGTACGTGGTCATATCTAGTCTAAACTATTGTGCATGTGTGTGTAAATGTGTAACTAATCCAAGTAATAAGTAACTTTGGGGTCACATGAAATCATAAACGTGCATGGATATAAAAGTTGATGTATAATATGTGTATAAGTAACGTATGGTTAAGACATGAATGTGTTGAGTAAATAAACAAGAGTAATGAGTCATTAAATGACGTAGCATGTAAAGTAAATGCACATTGATATGATATTAAAAGATTGAGAAAACCCTAGAACATAAATGAGAGTCGATTAGGGTTTGAAGCTAATTATATTAATTAGTTATTTCATGTGTGAGTTATGACTTTTAAACTATTTTCACATTTAACCCTAAACTTTAATAAATGACATAATGAACCTAATCTATAATATCGGTTATAAAACACTTAAGTCTCATTTAACTATAAAACCTAAAGTAATAAGATCACTGAATACATTAAGTATCAGCACCAAACATTTAAAAGATCATTTCGACGATTATGGAATCATAAATAACATGTACGACCGTTAATGTGTATAGGTTCGGTGAAGAAGGAGTAATCCTTTGCTTTCCGTATTTTGCTTTTTGGTCATTGCTTTGGAATAAGGTACAGATATTCTGACCTTTTGAGTAAAGGTTTCTTATAACGTTTTCTTTCGTTAGCTTTTATATTAAGATTTCCTAAGCCTTTGCTATGAACCCCATTCTGTTTGTTTGGTAGCTTTGCTTATCTGAACTCGATTTTGAATTGTGAAACATCGATTTTGAACTATATGATTTGAAAACTCTAATTTTGGAAATATGATTAACCTTATGATAAAGTATGATCGTGTCGTTTTGACATTACGATTTGACCTAAGATAGTTTGACACCCGAGCCAAATATTTCACTAGTCATGGAGGTTCCATGTCATGTGTCATGATGCACCTCGACATGACTCTAAGGCAGTAGAGTGATGTTACGCCACGTCCCTTATCTGTTATCATTATGAGCTCAACTTATGTTATATGACCAATATCTGCGTAGGGCGTATGGATGCATCCTAGATCATTATCTGTTATCTGTTATATGTTATCATTTATCGATGATTGATCTTTGCGTGCATGCACGTCCTTCATAACTCTGGTAGGTCTCCCTACAAATGTTGCCTTATGTGAATATGATTATGATCGATATTTGTTTCGGGCTCGTGGTAGTTAACTATAAACTTTATTCGTTAAATCTGATTTATACTTTGAAAATGATTATGATTTTGCTATTTTTCGTTCACTATATTTCGTATTCGATATTGTTTCGTATTCGCTTTGCTTGTATATCTGTTCACTGAGCTTTTGAAGCTCAACCGCATTTCTTTTCTTCCGCGGCAGGTATCTAAGCATTGAAGCTGGGTTTTGCTTTGGGATGAGTGCATGAGTGGACTTACCTTAGAGACATTTAGCTTTGATCTTATGATGCTATTTAAGACTTCATTATTTTAGATATTTTGTAGGAGTTTATTTTCCGCTGGGACCTATGTATTGAAGTCATGTTGACTTGAATTATTCCGCATTTATGTTAAGATTTCTTTTGGATATTTATGTTTGCTTTGATATGACACCATTGTTTGTGATTCCTTTACCCTTGTCGGGTCGGGGCGTTACAATTTATGGTATCAGAGCCCAGGTTTACGACTTGTAGTCAGGACCTGTGACATATGGACCCTAGGTTTTGAGACCCTTAGAGCTTAGGCTATGACCTGTGAGGATTGGGAAGACTTTAGGATTCCTTCTACGTACTTCCATTTCGTATCTCACCTTTGTTCATTTTGCTAATCGTTTGAATATCGTTCAGATGGTTCAAACTCATCGTAAAAGGTATGCGTGGATGGAGACGATGATACTCCTAACTTGGATGCTGCGATTGCTAATGCTCTCAACACTCTTTTCCACTGGTCTTACCACACGAGATGATGACACAGGTGATCAACAACATTAATGTCGACTGGTGCTTGGGTAGTGGTGGAGGAAATCAACCGTCGGCATTACACTTGGCTTGAGCGTTTGGTAAGCTCAAGCCTCTTTCTTTAACTTCTGCTACTCCCACTGAGGCCAAGGACTGGATCACTCATATTGAGAAGCTGTTTGAAACTTGGGTTGTGGAGACGAGTTTAAGACCCGTTTGGCTACATTTAAGTTGGAAGGTGATGCTTTAAATTGGTGGAAGGCACTCAAACAGGAAAGGGAGGAGATGCTTTGCTATTACTTGTACTTGGGCTGAGTTTGGACTATCTTCTATAACCGTTACTTCCACGATCTTTGGCGACAAAGGTATGAGAGGGATTATCAGGCGATTTACCGGCTTGATCATGAGAACTCAATGAGTACATGGGCAAGTTTATGAGGTTGGTCAGTTTTGTGGGAGCGAATCTTGGAGATGGTAGGCGTCAAGCTAAGCACTTCAAGTGGGGACTGAAGAAGTGGGTGTTGGACCGTCTGCTGAATATTGAGTATGAGGATGTGTCGGCCTGCAATGACGCAGCTCGTAACATTGAGATCTTTCATGAGGTTTTGGGTTCCAACAAGCGTAACCGTGATGGTGATCGGATTCAAGGTAGGACTCAAAGTAATGATTATGGAAATCTTGTGAGGAGTTATGATTCGAGGGGTCTAGTGGATAGGAGTTATGATCGCGGGGTCGGTCGAGGAAGGAATGTTGACTCTAGGCCGAGGCGAGGAGTCGAGGATAATAGAAATCTGGTAGAAATGGAAATGATCATCAGAATCAAGGTAACAACAACCAGCGTTACAACAAGGATCAGTCATCTCGAGGATCATATCAGGGTCGTGCTTCAGGATCTTCTGGTCGCAAAGGACGGTGAAGTTTTGCCTCCCCGCCTCTCGTATACTACTTGTGGAAAGGCTCATCCGGGCGTGTTTCAAGGCCATTGGTGGATGTTTCTCTTGTGGTTCCACTACTCACAAGATCAAGGATTGCCCTAAGAAGAACCCGGCGATTCCTAGAAACTACATCAAGCCACCAACTACTCTGGGCCGTTTATGCTACTACTCGAATCAGGTGGGCGCGCCAGGTAGCATTACGGGCACTCTTTTCATGGATGATTATTGTCTTCGTTTTATTTGATACGGTGCCACACTCCATTATATCTGTCACATTTGCTAAGAAACTTAATATGACCCCCAAACCACTAACCAACCACTTATCAATTTCTCGCTATGAAAAACCACATAATCATTGATCATAAATACGTTAAGTGCCCTCTTCGTTTTGATGATCGTATTCGCTCTGCAAATCTGTATCCTCTCGATATGGTCGACTTTGATATCATTCTAGGCATGGATTGGTTGGCTTACCATAGAGCTTCCATCGACTGCTATGCTAGAACGGTGATCTTTGGAGACATAAAACACCCTGAATTCGTTTATTATGGTTTTCAACCCCTCAAATCTGTTAAATTTATTTCTGCTATGAAGGCACGGACTATGATTGCTCATGGGTGCCAAGGTTTTCTGGCGTCTGTTAAGGACACATCTTTGGAGAGTCCTAACATTGAAAACCTTTCTGTTGTTTGTGAATTCACCGACGTTTTCCCGATGAACTTCCGGTCTTCCCCGCTAGAGAGTTGAGTTTAGCATTGAGTTAATTCACAGTCTTGAACCGATTTGAAAGCTCCGTATCGTATGGCACCTGTAGAATTGAAGGAGTTAAAGGAACAGCTGCAAGAGATGATAGAAAATGGATTTATTTGACCCAGTGTTTCTCCATGGGGTGCACATGTTTTGTTTGTGAAGAAGAAGGATGGAAGCATGCGCCTATGTATCGATTACCGTGAACTCAACCGTATTACCATTTGAAACCGTTATCCTCTTCCGCGTATTGATGATTTGTTTGATCAACTGCAAGGGGCGAAGTTCTTTTCGAAGATTGATCGAGATCGGTTATCACCAGCTACGTGTGAAGGAGCAAGATGTTCCTAAGACCGCGTTTCGTACAAGATATGGTCATTACGAATTCCTCGTTATGCCTTTTGGTTTGACAAATCGCTTGCTTGTGTTTATGGACCTAATGAATCGTGTTTTCCATGAGTTCCTCGATAAGTTTGTTATTGTTTTCATCGACAACATTTTGGTTTACTCCAAGTCTGAAGAAGAGCATGAACAACATCTCCGGATAGTTTTGGAGATTATGAGGAAGAAGAAGTTGTACGCCAAATTTTCGAAGTGTGAGTTACGGTTAAAACAAATTAAGCTTTCCTTGGTCATATCGTATCTGATGATGGTATCACCATGGATCCGTCTAAGGTTGAGGCTATCACTAAATGGCCAAGACCTATGACGGATGAGGTTAGGAGTTTTCTAGGACTTGCTGGTTACTACTGGCGTTTTGTTGAAGGTTTCTCTCGTTTAGCTTTGCCCCTAACCCAACTGATGAGAAAAGGTGAAAAGTTTGTATGGACGGATGAACGAGAAGAGAGTTTTGAGGAGTTGAAACAGAGATTGGTGTCCGCTCCTATTTTGACTCTTCCATCTGGTTCTAGAGGATTCCAGATTTACAGTGATGCATCTAAGAAAGGATTGGGTTGTGTTTTGATGCAACATGGAAAGGTAATAGCTTATGCTTCAAGGTAGCTAAAACCTTATGAGGAGAATTACCCAACTCATGACCTTGAGTTAGCTGCAGTGGTGTTCGCGTTGAAGATCTGGAGACATTACTTGTATGGAGAGACGTGTGATATATTCACTGACCATAAGAGTCTCAAGTATATTTTCACTCAGAAAGAACTTAACATGAGACAAAGAAGATGGTTAGAACTTCTTAAGGATTATGATACCAACATTGATTACCATCCCGGTAAGGCTAATGTAGTTCTTGAGCGCACTTAGCCGGAAATCTGGCATTCTTGCAAGTATTGAGATTGAACCTAGGATTCTTCGTGACTTAGAGCGTTTGGATGTTGAGTTGTGTGTACGAGGTTTTGATGGAATCTTGGGCTAGTATGAAGGTGGATTCGAACCTTATACTGCAAATTAAAGAAGCTTCGAGAAAAGATGATGGTGAGCTGTGGGCCGTGGCGCAAAATGTTGAAGAAGGTAAGGAGATGGAGTTTAAGGTTGATGATGACGGAATTGTATGGTATGAAGATAGGCTTTGTGTTCCTAATGATCCGATACTTCGCGAGAAAGTTATGACTGAAGCTTATAGTTCTCCTTTCACTATACATCCTGGTTCTACCAAGATGTATAGGTATTTGAAGCAGTACTTCTGGTGGAATGGTATGAAGCAAGATGTGGCGACGTTTGTATCGAAGTGTCTGATTTGTCAGCAGGTTAAGATTGAACATCAAAGGGCTGGTGGACTGTTACAGCCATTGGATATTCCAACATGGAAGTGGGATAAGATATCTATGGATTTTGCCTGATTAGGCATTCCTCTTGTTCTTTTCTTCCCTTTTTCTTTTTAAAGGCAGCTAATTCAGAATCCTGAGCTGCTTTGAAGTTTTGGCCTGCTTGTCCTTTTTCAAGAATTTTAGGATTGATCCCTAACTTCTCAGCTTCCTCAGATACGACCTGGACCAGGGCTTATCTGCTTTTCTTTTCGTCCTCAGCCTGTTTCTTTTGCTTGTCTTCCTTCTCGAGGTAGGCACTGAGCTGTTCAGGAGTAAGCATGTACCTGATGCCACCAATTTCATGGGGGATCTTTTCAGGCTCTTTTGTGGTCATTATGACTTTGCATTTATCCTGAGCTGATGAAAAAGATGCTACCAGTGGAGGTGTGGTTGTGATTATTGGTGTTGTTGTTGCTGTAGTCATTGTTACTGAGGTTGTTGCTCCTGATGGTGGGATTGAAGAGACTGGAGTTGCTGATACAGATTGAGTTGGCTCCCCCTCAGTATGAGAAGGAGTCACTTCAGTAGCTTTCTTCCCCTCAACTGTTGCTGCAATGTTAGTGATAGCAAGAGTTGTTTGGGATACTGAGGAAGAAGGAGCAGCTTGACCTTTGAAGGCTTGATATATCTCCGAGACCATGGACTTGAAGTCAGATGTATCTTGTTACAGACTTGTGACCTTTACAGCAAGATTGGCCTGAGATAGTTCCAGTGCTGTCATTCTAGGCCCGAGATTCCAGGCTATAAAAGAAGATGATTTAGCCAGATCTGTAACCTTTGCATCCAGTGAACCCAGGGTATATTGAAGAGACTGTACCAAAGAGTGAAGACCCTGAACATTTGCAGAGTTGAGCATGGTGATCAGTTCAGTAAGACTGGAGGAATTCTTCATGTAGACCTTAGTAGCCTCGAGCACTTTGGAGTTGAGTAATGGGTCTTCTTTGACAGATTCCCTGATTTCATCCAGCTTGCTGTGAGTATCCTGAAAGAACTTGAGAAACTTCGCAGGTTGTCATCCGGTCCGTAGGTGATCATACATGAAGTCCTGTGTTCATCGGTGTTGGCATTGGTAGCAAGTACTTGACTGGATCGGCATAACTTGTAGATTTGCTTCAAGGTATCCTGGTCCCAAAGAGTGTCAGTAACCCCAGAGTATAGTCTCCTTGTAGCCCTTTTTAGCCACATGACAAGCTGTCTTTCAGTGAGTGGAATAGTTTTGTCATATTGCTTATATTCATCAAAGGTTGAAGAGTCTGAGGAAGCAGAGGAGTTATCATCATCATGAAAGGGTGACTCCTCAGGCTTCTTAGGATCAGGCTGAGATTCTTGTTCTTGTTGTTGAACCTCACCGTCCATTTCTTCTCCAGCAGAAAGGATTTCATCTTCACTGTCAGCAAGCTCTTCATCAGAAAAGAGTATTTCATTAACCTCAGCAACTATAAGCAAACCAGTGGTGGTGATGGGTTCCATATCAGCGGGTGGTTTTTGTCCCTTTGATTCTTTGTCCCCTTGTGACCCCTCAAACACTGATGGATTTTTCCCAGTGCCTTCGCCGAAGTCAGAATTGGTTGTGAGTTCCGTATCGGTGGGTTGCTCCTTTCCCTCCGAGTCTTTGTCCCTCTGTGCTCCTTCAAGCACTGGTGGGTGTTTCCCAGTGCCATCCTTAGAAGCAGTGGCAGTGATATCCCTATCAGTGGGTTGTTCTTTTCCCTCTAAGTCTTTGGGATCAGTAGTTGTGCCCTTAGACAAAAGCTTTGATTTGCGAATGTCCTCATCAGGCTTTGTGGAAGGCGCTCCCTTACCAGCGGGTTGTTTGTTTCCCTCTGGATCTTGGGGAGTAGTTGTTGGGACCAAGGGCACTGACTGTGATGTATCAGTGTCCTTCGTTGTCACCGGCGTGGATGTTGCTTGGTCTCTCTTGGGTGGCTTGTCAGTCTGGGGCTTTCTTTGACTTTTAGGCTGTGCTCCAGAAGCCTCAGGGCCTTGAGACTTGGGTTTGGTTTTAGTCCCAGTCTGAGACTTCCCCTTTCTCTTTTTGGGAGCAGGGTTTGGAGACACTGAGTCCCTCTGGTTGTTTACAGCAACCATATGCGTCAATTCAATTTCAGTGACAAGGGATTGGTCTCTTTGAAAATTTGAGGGGCTCAGGATGGCAGGTAAAGAGCCATATTTAAATTCCTGAGGATAATTGCAACCCAGTAACACTTGCAAAGCACATGAGACAAACCTAGGGTATGAAACATATTTTGCCCTATTTTTGCTCAGTAGCTTGGTTACGAGATCACTGTAAATGATCTCCCCTATGTCGACATTGGTCCTTGTCATCAAGCAGTATGCCACCATCAACTGAATAGAGTTAACTTGTTCAGTGGATGAATGGTTCCTGCCGAGAACCTGAATCACAAAAGTGAGCAGGATCTTCCAAGCCATGGAAAAAGAGTTCTTGGTGACTGGGGTTCTGTCCAAAAATTTTGGATCTAAATCAATTTTGCCCAACTCAGCCTTAACAGTGGTTGGGTCAAGGTGAGCAACATATCGTCTCGGATTATAGTCTAGCCCTGTTGATGTACAAAAAGTTTTATAGTCCAGGGTAACTGATTGTTCCCTGTTTAAAATAGTAAATTTAATGAAAAACTCCCTGAGTGGCCTAAGGTCTGTCTCATTAGTTATGAGTGTCGGGTCATAGGCCACTGCAGTTGCCAAAAACTCCCTGAGGAGGTTTTGGTACAGTATTGAAGGGGACTGAACAAAGGCCTGTTTCAGTGGGCAGTTAAGTAAAAATTTCATGATTCCCTTATAGGCTGGGACATCATGTGGGTATTCAAAGTTGCCTATAACATTGTTTGTTTAAAACTCAATATTTTCTAGACCGCCCACCCACTGAGGTGCAAAATGAAGACTTTGTGTTCTTGCCATTTCCATTGAAAGATTTTAGGGTTTTTGATAATTTTTTTGACAAGAACAATCAAAGAGGTGAAAATCTTTTGAGTTTGTTGATGAAAAAACTTTTGTAAATTGTTTACAGAGAAGATTTTGCTTAAAAACGGTTGAAGATTAAAGAACACACAACGTTTCTGGGTTGAGAAAAGATTTTGACAGAGTTTGGATGCAGAAACCAATTTGTGTATGTTTTAATGTGTTTTGAGAGGGGTTTTTATAAAGTGGTGAGAGGGTAGATTTTGCACATGTGAGGATTTATAAAGTTTTTATTGAAAACGTTTTATTTACCTCATTTAATGCGACCACCCACAGTTTTCTCACGGTTTTCAAGGGAACAGTTGCAGTGTACAGTAAAAGTGCATCTTGCAGGGTTAAAATATCCTAAGGATATTTGTTGTGAGAGGAGGCATTAAATGCCAAGTGGGATGAGGTAAGGTTATGAGGGACCCATGACATGGATGATAGAAGGATATAGAGACATACATTCCTATATTAAATTGGTATGTTTACCAACCTAGGACATTAAGTAACTGAAATACTTATAGCATTTAGTTACTCATTCAATGCTCAATATCCAATGTCAGGGACCCTGAATGAGTCTTACTCATTGAGTAAGATGATTTTGGGGTTTTGTTCAGGGATCAGGGACCATTTCAGAAAGAACTTTGTTGAGGTTAGGATTTATTATCAGGTTGCTGACTTTCAATGTTGAGCATTCCTAATTCAGCTTTCAATCATAGGTTCATCCAAGGGTTTGGTGAAGATATCAGAAAGTTAATACTTAGTAGCGATGAAGTGGGGAGTTTAGTGTCTCCTTTCATGATGTGTTCCTTGATGAAATGATATCTTATATCAATGTGTTTGGTTCTTTGGTGAAGAACAGGGTTGTTGGAGATTGCAATAGCACTGGTGTTATCACAAAAGATGGGTACCATTTTGTAGTGGATGTCATAGTCACTGAGTTGACTTTTCATCTATAGCACATTTGCACAGCACCCTACAGCTGCTACATATTCAGCTTCAGCTGAAGACATAGCCACTGATTGTTGCTTTTTAGCACTCCAACAAACCAGCTTTCCCCCAAGAAATTGACAAGACCCTGAGGTACTCTTTCTATCCATGTTGCAGCCTGCATAATCAGAGTCAGAATATCCTTTGAGGTCAAACCCTAAACATTTTGGATAGTAAAGTCCAAGGCTTGGAGTTCCCTTTAGGTATCTGAGGATTCTTTTGGCTGCAGTGAGATGGGATTCTTTAGGATTGGACTGATATCTTTCTATTAGACATACTAAGAATTATATGATAGGTCTGGAAGCAGTTAGATACATCAGTGATCCTACAATCCCCCTGAAATGAGTTTGATTGACTGATTTGCCAGTGAGATCAGGTCCAAGGTTATTTGTAGGGACCATTGGTGTCTTCACTGAAGCACAGTCAGAGATCTCATATTTCTTCAAAAGATTTCTGGTATATTTCTCTTGACTGATGGTGATTCCTTTATCAGTTTGCCTAATTTGTAGTCTAAGGAAGTAAGTGAGTTCACCCATCATGCTCATTTCAATTTTCTTTGTTATCAGTTTTTCAAACTGTTTGCAAAGAGTATAATTTGTTGAGCCAAAAATGATGTCATCAACATACACTTGGACTAGTATCACATCTTCTTTTGTCCTATAGACAAACAGTGTGTTGTCTATCTTTCCTCTGACAAACTTGTTTTGAATCAGGAGAGAGAGTTTCATACCATGCTCTGGGAGCTTGTTTAAGTCCATATAGGGCTTTGTCAAGCTTGCAGACATAGTCAGGGTATTCACTACTCTCAAAGCTAGGAGATTGCTGAACATACACATCTTCTTTGAGTTCACCATTTAGGAATGCACTTTTTACATCCATTTTGTAAACTTTGAAGTTCATGTAGGTTGCAAATGCAAGGAAGATCCTGATGGCTTCCATTCTTGCAACAGGAGCAAATGTCTCATCAAAGTCAATGCCTTCTTATTGACTGTAACCTTTGGCTACAAGTCTGGCTTTGTTTTTATTGATAGTGCCGTTTTCTTCAGTTTTGTTTCTGAAAACCCACTTCATTCCTATGACAATGACATCCTGAGTTTGATCAAGGTCATGACCTTGTTTTATCAAACTGTTGAAGTTCTTCTTGCATAGCCTGAACCCAGCTTGGATGTTTTAGAGCTTCACTGACACTTTTGGGTTCTATTTTTGATAGAAAATCAGCATAAAGACATTCATTGGCTGAAGCTGCTGTTAACTTAGCAGCCATGCTTCTAGTGAGCATGCCTTCAGTGGGTTCACCAATAATGTTCACAAGCTCAATGTCTTGAGATCTTGTCCACTTACTTTGTGGTCTAGGATCTGAGCTTGATGAGGTTACTGGAACCTCAGGAATGGGTTCAGGTGTTGGAGCCACAAAATCATTTAGATCATCTGTTGAGATGCTTTATTTAGGTTGGGGTTCATGAGTTACTGGTTCCCGAACATTTGGTTCAGTATTACCTATCCCAGTAGGGACTAAATTATCAATGAATTCACTGATTGTTGGTTGAGGAAGGTTGTGGGGTAAGACATAGTATGAGATGTCTGCATCAACTTGATATGAGGAATTGATTTTAGTGTTAAACTCATCAGGAGGGTATCTTAATGAGTCATCAATTCCTATTTCCTCCACTGAGGTATTGGTAAATCTTATGCTTTCTAAACTTTCATCAAAGGTGACATGAAAGGTTTCCTCAACCTGTTGTCTTCTGGTGTTAAACACCCTGAAGGCTTTAGAGATCAGTGAGTAACCTAGGAAATATCCATCATCAGCTTTTGCATCAAACTTGCCTAAGTGATCCTTGTGATTGTGAATGAACACAGGACAACCAAACACATGAAAGTAGCTGACATCAGGAAGTCTTCCTTTGAAGATCTCATATAGGGTTTTGTTATGTCTTTTGACAATGATTGACCTGTTTTGAGTGTAACAGGCTGTTTTTACAGCTTCAGTCCAGAAGTGCTTTGAGAGTGCTGAGCCATTTAACATAGTTCTGGCAGCCTCAATGAGAGTTCTTTTTTTCCTTTCAGCTACCCCATTTTGTTCAAGGGTGTATGGAGATGAAAAGTTTTGGGAAATTCCCTTTTCATCATAGAAACTCTCAAGCTCATGATTTATGAACTCAGTACCATTGTCAGTTCTAATTTGTTTAACAGTAATGTCATTCTGATTTTCAATCTTCCTGATGAATGACATTATTGTATCAGCTGCTTGACTCTTTTTGGAAAGAAAGTATACCCAAGTGTATCTTGAGGACTCATCAAAAATGACAAGTGTATACTTCTCATGCTGAATTGATCTTGGACTGACTGGCCCAAAGAGATCCATGTGCAGGAGGTGAAGGCAGCTTTTGATAGCGAAATTTTGTTTTGTTTTGAATGATGCTCTGTGATGTTTGCCTTTTTCACATGCTGAGCACGGTTTGTCTTTTGCAAAAACCAGTGATAGTAAACCAAGGACTTTGTTTTGTTTTGCCAAGTTGTTGATGTTTTTGAAGTTCGAATGAGAGAGTCTCTTGTGCCACAGCCAGTTGACAGTTTCAGTGGCTTTGGCAAAGAGACAAGTTCCATTCTGAGAGAGTGTTGACATGTCTAACACATATACATCATCTCTCCTAGGAGCTATCAAAACAACTTCTTTGTTGGAATTGAAAATAGTACCTTGTTTATCATTGAATTGCACTATATACTTAGCATCACATAATTAACTGACACTGATGAGATTGTACTTTAGACCATTGACATAAGCTATTCTAGAGAAAACTATTTCATTATAGTTTGCTGAACCATAACTTCAGTGGGATATGATGAGTTATCACCAAATACTACCTTGGGTCCTGGTTCCTTTACATACTTGTGCAGATACTCCTAACACCAGTCATGCTTCTTGAACATCCACTATCTAGATGCCAAATAGGCTCCCTGGCGTGTCTTTGCACAAATAGTAAACTGAATTAGTTTCTCTTGATGACCCACATACTAGTGGGCTTGGGACTCATGGTCTGTTTGAACTTAGCAATTGATTCATGGTCAGTGGTTGAGTGAAGTGTGCTACCACAGGTTTTGCATTTGCTTACTGAGGAAGACTCAGTGATGCGGGGTTGTTTTGAACTTCTCCTTGCCTGGATGACTCTATCATGCTGAGATGTCTCATGAGCTGGATTTCCACATATATCACAGCAAGAGTTCATGAGACAATCATCAGGAAGATGATCATTATAGCCACAATGTGGGCAAGGAGGAAAAGGTTTAGCTTTAGGTCTTTGACCCTCCTTTGAGGATGAAGCATACTGATGACCAGAATTGGTATGAGTTGCTTCACTGAATGAACTTACATATTGTAAGTGGTCAGAGGTTTTATGATCTTCCTTTTTGCAGATCATGCAAAAAAGGATTCTGTAGCAATTATCAGTGGTATGGCTGGTATAATGGCACAGATCACACTTCTGCTTGGGCTTGGTGTTAGATTTTGACCTTGATGAACTAGAGGAGGTTGACTTAGTTTCCTTGGTTGTTGAATCAGGAGATTTCTCAATAGAGTTCATTTTTTCAGTCAACTTCCTCACGAGTTCAGTCAGTTGTTGGATTTGGTCTGCTTCAGTAGGAACTGAAGAGGTTGAAGTCTCAGTGGGAACAGAGTCTTCTTGGGTTGGTTTTTTTGGTCTTTTCAGGATGGTTTCGCCTAGACCTGACCTTTCTTTTGCAGAGTGAGGGTTGAATTGTAGTGGAGTAAGCTCAGAACTAGGTGCAGCACCCAGAATAGGTTTTAGTGGTGGAAGCGGTGCTTCAGATTCAGCTTCAGACTCAGTGATGTGTTCAGTACTACTAGGTACATCAGGGAGTCCAAGCATATTCTTGAGAGCTTGACTCTCAGGCTCAAGAATCCTTCCAGAATTGAAGTTTGGAAGCTTACTCTCAGGGTTTACCCTTTCAGCCCAATCACTGGACTTAGGCATTAACTCCTTATTGGAAAGTATGCCAGCAGACACAAATAGTTTTGGGCTTTGGTCTTTACTAAGAGAATCAAGGAGATGATCTTCACCTAGGATTCTCTTTTTGCTACTAGGGGCTTGAACAGTGTCAAAGACTCTAGGATTCTTAGCAGTCCAACTTTCAATGATATCTTTTTCCTTTTTAAGTTCTTCCTGAATAGCCTGATTTCTTTTAACTAGTTTAGTGTTTTCAATTTGTAGTGTAACAGCCTCAAGCTTGGCTTGTTTTAAAATAAGCAGTTCATCCCTACACTTATTTAATTCAAAACTTAACTTGTTGTATTTAGAAAAAAGATTTAATCTTTTGATAACATCAAATTATCCTTAATATTTAGTGTCAATTTCCCCCGATAATGCTTGTAATTTGTATCATTTATATGGATTTATGCTTGTTTTCTATTATATTTCACTTTCAGGGAAATTACGAGCATTGGAGCTAAAGAGACGCGGAATTGGAGAGATTATTGAAGATTTATCATAGTATGCTCACTTTGAAGAAGTTACGGCGTAACTCCTCTCTCACATTACACCGTAACTAAAGCGTGGCCCAGAAAACCAACTTATCAGAAGATTACGGCGTAACTCTCCCAAAGATTACGACGTAACCATATTAGGTCAAATGAGGTTCCGCGCCGCTGATAATTACGCCATAACTCATGCATCAACTACGGCGTAACCAAGATTTATTGAAGATACGGCGTAACTCCTTCCTGAGGTTACGCCGTAACCAACATTTCTAGTGCAATTTACGAAGAATTATATGTTACGGCGTAACTATTTTATTAGTTACGCCGTAACCAAGATCAAGAATTTTTACTTGGGTTTTGTTTTTTTAACCATTTTTGCAGGAAACGAAGAAAAGTTGCTACTGCATCATGCTGATCTGACCAGAGTTACGGCGTAACTCATTCTCATGGTTACGCCGTAACAGGCCCCTTGCAGCAGAACTTCTGATGCATTACCAATCACGGCGTAATCCCATCTCAGTGGTTACGCCGTAGCTACACTTTTGCAGCGAATGCCAGGTTTTGCCTAGTTACGGCGTAACTCCTTATAGAGTTACGACGTAACTATCCTCTGCATTACTTCTTTCATTTTAAACACAATAACCTTGTATTAGTATTTTAAATGAACTTTGTGGGTGCGTTCCATGTAAACCCTCATGAGACTTCACTCGTCCACTTGGGACACCAAGTGGTTTAAAAGGCTTGTTGCATATGCTAAATGCAACCGTGATTCCTACGAAAGTGAGTTAGGTTTATTTTTTCATTTTTCTTTTTTTAGAATTATGCTTGTCGGTAGTGTGATTTCAGGGATTGAAGTTTGCTTGTGGATGCTTATACGAATGCACGACTCTGTTTCGTAGGCCTTCTTTCTTTTTGGAGCAAATTTCAGGGATGTTCTCGCTCTAATTCTACTTTTCTCTTCACCTTTATTTAACGCTTAGTACAAAAGGGACTTTGTACAATTCAAGTGGGAGGACGGGAGTAGAATTGTCTCTTGAACTTTATTTTGCCCTCGTTTTTCTAGTTTATTTTGAAAAATTATGCCATTTTTAAAATTTTGACATGTTTTTCTTAACCTAACTAGATTAGACCTTAGCCGAGCACATACAACCCTTGATACTATATGGTGAGATTAGACTTATCCGTTTCCTAAATTTTACCCCAAATCCACCAAATTATGAGAGTGCCGGTAGCTTGTAAACTTTAGAACCTGACGTTTGCATCATTTCGAGACCATAGACGAGATATGTTGAGTTAGCTCGATGTATTTGGACTTTTCAGTTTAAGAAGAGAGTATTATAGGATTATCACCCAAATAGCCTACCATTGTGTGTCTATCGATTAGTCACCTCGACTTCTCGACCCCCATGTGAAACCCTTCTGTTGCACTCACCTTTAGTGCAAGATACCCCTAGATACACCCATCTAAGCCATTCCTTTCATTTTGTTAACCCAATATACTGTTTCGTTACACCTATACACCTTAGCCTACCCTGTAGTCTTTATTTGTGATTGGGAAGTCATCATTTGCCTAAGTTCAAGGTTCAAGTGGAAAGGTTCGGGAATCACGCTTTCGTCGACGACATATTCTTAAAGATCATTGAAGACCCCCGAATTCCTATTGTTCATCTCAATTGGGGGATGTTATGTTTATTTATTATGTTTATGTTTATGTAAAAAAGAAATGTGATTCGAAAAGAAAAAAAGTTATGTTATTCAGCTTTTTGTAAAGTGTGATGTTATAAGCACTATGTTATGAGCTTTATATAGATTTAGTATCGAGGAGGCCACCTCGGTCACATTTGAAGATTGGAGTTGGTAATTGTGCCAACAGTTGGAGAAAAGGTAGTGTGCCCATCATGACGTCCTCTAATGACACATCTACCTTGTATATCATGATCCGGTTTCTCAACTTCAAAGCTTGAACTTTGGGCGGACGGTAAGTGGTGATGACTTGGTTATAGATTTAGACTATCTGCTTGATTTTTATTTTACACCATTTATGTATCCCATGTCTTATCCTACCCTTTAGTCATGAATCGTGTCAAGGTGATGCAGCGAGCAATCTTTGGTGTCTTGGCCATGAATTTGGTCATGTATCATTGATTTTGTCCACTTCGCCGTGACATGTTAGTAATGACAAATCACCCTTAAACCTTGTCGTGTCTACCCATATTGCCTTCGAGAATTGTTTTGTCCTTAACTCTAGTGGTGGAGATTTATGTAACTGCTAAGCTTATGATAGAATACATGCTATGACTGTGTGATTGAGTGATCACCCCGAAATTGACACTTAGAATAGTTGAGAGATTTGAGTGTTTCGTTCCCATTTCGTGAGGTGTTCGGATTTGTTCTATTCTAGCATAAGGGATTTGTAAACTTATATTTTTCAGGTAATGGGAGATATCTTTTTTGGAATCTTTCTAATAAGGTCTACTTGAGGGCAAGTAGAGTTCAAGTGGGGGGATTGATAAGGTTTTAAAATGTACCTTTTTGAGGGATCATTTAAACCCTTATTTGATCACTTTTGTATCCGTTATTACTTAATATCGTTCCTTTTCACTTTTTAGGTCTCTTGAAGGCAAATTGCTGTAATGGCACTTATTTGGACGAAAAGGCACGGATATACAAAGAAAATGGCCAAAGTCAAGAAATCGAGACACTCAAGCTGCTGAAGTACAAGGTGACGGCGTCACTGCTAAACTGCGACGCCGTCGGAGCATTTTGTGACGGGACAGAAGTCAAATTTCTTATTTTCAAGTGACGGTGTCAAGCTTTAAAAGAGTAGGCCGTCGCAACTCAGACGGCCTAGATTTGATCCAGACGGCGTCATAAGCAGAAGAGGACGGCGTCACAAGCACAAGGTGACGCCGTCGCAAGACTAACGTGACCAAGATGAAACCCTAATGACGGTGATCCGACGGCGTCACAAAACATAAGGTGACGTCGTCGCATATGTAATCTTATATATAGAATCCGAATTTTTCAGTATTTGTGTGTAGTCTTTTGGAATAAAAACCTAAATCGAACCAAGGCTGTCTTGTACAATATTTTAGGGTTCCAAACCCTATCTTACATCAAGATAAGTGTTTTACTTCATTAATTCAATTATGTCTTTGATTATTTGTGTGTATGCTTGCATGTTTACCATGTCCGGCTAAATTACTTGTGTGTTTGCTTAGATATATGAAACCTAGTTGTTAATTATTGTTAGGTTGTCTCTTATCTTAATTGTAATTGGCTTAGGAGTGCGACTAGGCTATCGTTGTGTTTAATACTTGATCAATCTTTGATAGTTTATGAATGACTTAGTGGATTTCGTTTACTAAACCCAAAGATAACCTCAAAGTTAGTTTATGAATGACTTAGTGGATTTCGTTTACTACACTTAAAGGTGACTTCAAAGAGTTAGGGAATGCACACCTTACGACCTTAGAAAACACAACGCGTTAAGAATAAGGACGTGACAATTCAACCATCAATAGGAGATAACTAGGGAGTAATAATATCTAAGCAAATATATTTTTAACTATTATAAGAGTACACAATAATTAGACATAGACTACATACACCACTAGATTAGATAATTAGATAAGTAGAGTAATCGGTAGAAATACCAACCCCCAAATCCAAACCCCGAGATTCGTACCTTTCCATTTCCTAAAAAAACCTAAAAAAGATAAAAAAAAAATAATCTTCCTCAACCTCAACCTTAGCGTAGTAACTTCTCACTAGCATTCCTATTCCCCTAGAGAACTTATTATCAATACCCCGTGTGTGCGATTTGATGTAAGACTATGTGTAAGTGAAATCCAATATCTTTCAACAATTGAATTCCACATAAGTTGTGTTATCAATATCCAACAATTAGTATCAAGAGCCATGGTTAGATCATATCTTGCACATCTTTGGATTTCTAGTGGTTTTAGGTGGTTTTTGAGTTTGAAAAAGTTTAGTGGTTTGTGCATCATTTGGTTGATTTCTTGTGTTAAAGCTTGGATTTTGTTAGTACTTTTATGTTTAGAATCATCACAAGTGTTTAGGTTTTCATTTGGTAAGCTTGAATCATCTTGGTTGGGTTGTTTTGGATTGAAAAGTGATGTTTATGTGGTTTTTCTTGCTAGCGACTTGATATAAGGATCTCTTTCTTCGTAGCGACTTGCTTCACAATTTTGTAGCGAGTTACAATTTTGGAGCTAGCGACTTAGACCTAGCGATTAACAGTACAAGTAGTGGACTCTCCACTACGGGTAGCGACTTGGTGGTAGCGACTTGGTCTGTAGCGAGTTGCTCTTTAGCGACTTGAGTAGCGAATTGCTGCCAAAATTTTGCTAGCGACTTGAGGGTTAGCGAGTTACTACTTAGCGACTTCCATTTGTCTAGCGACTTGGGACTTTAGCGACTTGGGGTGTAGCGAATTAGGTGTTAGCGACTTGGTGCATTATCTTCTAGCGACTTGGGTGATTGTTTACGTTTTTCTCTTGATTTAGTAAAATCCCGTGAAAGAATCTATTTCCGGTTTAATCATAGAGTTATAAAATCCCGTATAATCTGTAACATGTCTACCAACGTTCCTACTATCATCTCCACTGTTGCCGAGGATGTTCAAGCAAAATGGTTCAGATACTCGTGCACCCATGCTTGATAGAACTGACTACGATTCTTGGGCTCAACGAATCAGATTGTACTGCCTTGGAAAGGAAAATGGTGTCAACATTCTCAAATCCATTGATGAAGGACCGTATCGAGTTGAGACGACTAGAGATGTACTTGATACTGCTGAAGATGGAACTCGGATTTACGGAATGGACAGACCAAAGATGTATGATGAGCTTGATGATAAGGAGAAAAAGAGATTCGATGCTGATATCGGGGCTTCTAACATTGTTCTTCAAGGTCTTCCTAAAGACATCTACAAGCTGATCAATCACAACACCGAGGCAAAGGCAGAATGGGATAATGTCAAGATGCTTCTCTCAGGTTCAGAATTAACTATGGAAGACAGAGAATCACAACTCTATGACGAATTTGAACACTTCAAGATGAAACCAGATGAGAGTGTCTATGAGTACTATGTGAGATTTCATAAGTTGGTGAATGACATGAGGAACATCGGAATGACTATGCCTAACATTCAGCTGAACTCAAAATTTGTGAACAACATGAATCCCGAATGGCACAAGTTTGTCACTTCTGTGAAGCTCACTAAAGGATTGAAGAATACAAACTATGAGCAACTCTATGCCTTCCTTCTTCAGAATGAGAGACATGCTATGTTTGAAAATTTGGTTCTTAATCAATTCAAAACCAACCAGGGAGAGACAAGCTCGTCTAATGACTCAACCGCCTTCTATTCAAACATCGGAATCACAACCAAAGCCTCACAAGTCATACCCATGGGAAATGGTAATCACAAACTAATTCCTGATCCTATGTTCAAACAAGCCGATGCTGATGCACACGTGGGTAATTTCATTAATCAACTAGCTCTTCCGATCAGGTCAAAACATGAATTCTCTCCCACAAACCAATAACAACCTCGAACACATCTAACCCACACATTCAAGCTACTGTTAAAGATGGGAGGATCGTGGTGCAACCAGTTCAGGAAAGACAGTATGATCAGGGGAAGAGGTGGAGCGGGTAGAGGTTATGTTGTTAATCAGAATCGAGGAAGGAATGGTAATCAAGGTCAAGCTAAGCCGATCAAATGTTATAATTGTGGTGGTGAGGGACACATTGCAAGGAACTGCACATCTCCAAAGCGCCCACAGAATGCTGATTACTTCAGAGATAAGATGCTGCTTGTGCAAGCTCGGGATAATGGTGCTACTTTGGATGAAGAGGAATTGTTGTTTCTTGCCGAGGGCAATGCCAAGACCTATGATGCAGATGTGGATGAGCAGCCTATTCAGGAGATAGGTCACAATCATCAGAATGCCTTTCAAGTCACTGATTGTGATGCATACGATTCTGATGTGGATGATGGACCCACTGCACACACAATCTTTATGGCTAGCATTTCTCCAATGGTTTCTCCCAAGGTCTCCTCTTCACCACAGGCTGGCCCATCCAAAGACACACTCATCTCAGAGGTACTAAAACTATACGATGATGCTGATGTGCATAAGATGCATGACAAAGTACTATCAACTGAAACTATTGAATCAAATATTGAAAACATGGGTAATATCAATGTTGTCCCAGATGATCAATATATGAAACAAAGTGAAAGTGAAGTTGTACCAAGTGATGCATCTCCTGCAGTCAACAATGACTATATTTTTGATGAATACACCGCCTGTGCCCCTGATGAGTCTGTAATATCTGAATTAAATGCCTATAAAGAACGTGTTGCTATTTATGAACAACGTGCTAAATTTGAGTTGACCACTCGTGAGCAGGAAATGGATGACCAAGTGCGCACAATTATTAGAAAAAGTAATTTTAGAGAAGAAGTATTAAAACAAGAGTTAAATTCCTTGCAAGAAAAACTTTCTAAAACTGCTAAGCAAAAACAAGAACTTCAAGAAAATGTGAAAATGCTTAAGCAAGAATTTAATGCAAAGGAATCAAAACTCTTGAAAGATTTTTCTAATCTGAAAACTTTGAAAAACAAACTTGAAAACAAGTTGTACATACAAGGGAACACCATTCAGATCGCTCACATGATCACTACGCATAGGGTCCTAAGCGATAAGCATAGCATTCCCCTTGTTGAGGAACCAAATCCAGAGGTCATTAAAAGGGCTAGAAATGCTCATAAGGTTCTTTATGATGGCAATGAAATCCTTAAACCTAGACAGAAACCTAGTTGCGTTGAGTGCACCGAGGAAGATAAGAAATCAGATGAAGTCACTAGGGAAAAGATGAACAAGAAATTAGATGATCCTAAATGTAGAGAGAAGAAAATAAAGATCACACCCCATGATTACAAGAAGGAAAACTGGATTTCCTTGAACATGTTTAAACCTCAGACATAGTTGACTCCCGAACAAGTTTTCTGGAAAATGGATTTAGATAAGCGAAAGCTGAAAATATTGTTGAAACAAACCCTCCTCTTTGGAAAATGCCTAGAGTGACTGTGTATCCTCCTAATACACCAATGCATCTTGTTCCTAGAACAATTGCCACTAAAAGCAAGACCTTAATTAGCCAATATGTTATACTTCAACTAGTTGTTGATTTTGAGAAAACTTGCAAGAAAAGGATCACACCCACTGGTATTACGGAAGGAGAAAGAGGTTTTGAGCAAATGAAAGAATGTTATTTAACTGAGGTCATGCCTTTCTTTAAACTTCTAAAAGATCACTTTGAGAGTCTTAAAAGGGGATAGAAACTGATATTAAGGGAATGGAAAAGGAATTTGATGCAATGATAGTTGAAGTTAGTGACTATGAGCGAGCACTAAAATATAATGAGATTGAGAGGAAGAACTTGCATACACTAAATGAGAACCTGATTAATGAATGTATTACTCAGGATGTGTTTTTCACTGCTACAAATTGTTCCATTAATGCTTCCAAATTTCATGAATTATCGGTTGCACTGAAAGTCTCCCATGATCGTGTCATTGAGCTTGAAAAACTAATTCTGAACTAAACGAGAAAATTGAACTGGATGATCACGACAATTTGGTTAAACATTTTTCTAAACTGGAAGTTGAGCATTTTAATTTACAACTAAAATATCAACATCTTAAAGAAAATGTCAAAACTTCAAATATCAAGACATCCTCAGATGCTCCAGAGTTTGATGCGGTTTTTCAAATTAACAAACGTGATGAACAGATTCAAGCTCAGTGCAACACGATCGGAAAGTTGAAAGCCCAAATCTCTCAATTAAAGGGTCAAACGAACAATATGACAGGCTCCCAAATGCCTCCTCCTTTAGATTCTCGAAATTCTCAAACTTTTCATCTTCAAAACTTAGTTGATGCCTTACAAAAGGAAAACAAGAGTTTTCTAGAAGAAAATGAAAAAGTTAAACGACATTTTAAAGAGTTATATGATTCAATAAAAGTCACCCGTGACCAAAACAACGAAAAAATAACGTCTTTACAAAAGGAAATTGAGAATCTGAGAAGTCGGGAAATGGGAAACTGACACTTGTTTTCAATAAGAATGTTGTCTCAAAGTCACCCTTAGACTGCAAATACACTGTGACTGTTAAATATATTCCTCCTCATCTTAGGAATAATGAACATGCTTTTCATGAATATAGTGCTCACCTTAAGGATAGTCTAGAATGTCTCCGTGAGATTGTCGAAGAGGATTTCATTAACAAACCTCTTGATAGTGAAATTAGGTTTGCTTGCCTCCGGGCCAAACGATCTCAAGAGTTGCTAGAATGTGTAATTGCAACATGTCCCAAATCCTTAACCTTAGGTGCAAAAGGCAAAGCTGTGATGCCTTGTTCTATGCCTAGTGCCAAGCAGAAATCCGTTCTATGCCCAGTCTTAAGAAAGGAAACACTAATGTGCCTTCAAGTAGTTCAGATTCCGGATATGTTAGTGCTAAGAAAGTGAACTTTAGTGTGCCTGCAAAAAGCTCAAATCACAGTCCTAAAGTATACACTAATGTGCCTTCTAGTACTTCAGATCCTTGCACATCAAGTTCGGGAATGCAAAAATTAGATCAACCAACTAATGTTCCCATTCCCTCTACAGAGTAATCAATGACATTAAGGCAAGCAGGTCAAAGTCTCAAGACAATACAAGGAATGATAGGACCTTGCAAGCTAAGAATGTGCATTGGAAGAGAGTAGAAGACCAATCTAGGAACTTTAAGCTTGAGTTGAATAAAACGAATCGTGTTGATTCTAGTATTAGCCTTAGGCGCATCAGTAATTAATTCAATTCGATACTATTTGCAAAACCTTGTAATGATGTCTGCTTGAATTCTGTTGCTAATCATGAATGTGGTGTGAATGCTTTGTCTAATGCTGTCAAATGCCCAGTTAAAATTGTTAATGCTAATAATCGTGCAAATAAGGCAAAAAGGCAAAAACGAAAGATTGTTAGAAAACAATGGAAACCCACAGGAAGAACTTTTATAAAGATAGGTTATTATTGGATACCTTTTGGCCATAAGAATAATCAGCTTTGCTCTCAAACTGCTAAGATTATGCCCTCTAGAAAATGGATGCCTACTGGTAGAACTATTCCCTTAAGAAGTGAACATACTTTGAATAGGTCAAATACAGACACCAAAATTGCATCTATTCCCAATGATTCCATTGCTTCTACTTCTGATATGGATGTTTCTGTTTCGGATGTGGGTGTTCCAATTACTGTTACTAACCAAGTGGAACCCATTCTTGCATGGGGATCCCAATTATCCAGTTATCCATTCTTGTATGTGTTCAACTGCAGATCATTCAAATCGCTTCTGTGGTACCGGACTCAGTCGTTCCAAGCATATGACCGGAGACCGGTCATGCTCATGAACTTCGTGAGCAAATTCATCGGACAGTTAGATTCGGTAATGATCATTTCGGTGCAATTATGGGTTATGGTGATTATGTTGTTGGTGATAGTGTTATCTCTAGAGTATACTATGTGGAAGGTCTTGGTCATAATCTGTTCTCTGTCGGTCAATTCGTGACTCGATCTAGAAGTAGCCTTCTGAAAACATACTTGTTTTGTTAGAGAACTTGATGGTAAGGAACTTTTAAGAGGAACTCGTGGTTCAAATCTTTACACCATCTCTATAGAAGATATGATGAAGTCTTCTCCAATTTGCTTGCTTGTCAAAGGCTTCTAACACAAAGTCATGGTTATGGCATCGACGTCTCAATCACTTGAACTTCGGCACCATCAATGATCTCTCCGGAAAGGACTTAGTTGTAGGTTTACCTCGACTAAAGTATGAAAAGGATCATCTTTGTTCAGCATGTCAATTGGGAAAAAGCAAGAAGTATGCCCATAAACCCAAACCTACTAACTCTGTCACGGAAGTTCTTCATACAATTCATATGGATTTATGTGGACCAATGAGAGTGCAGAATATCTTTGGGAAGAAATATGTGTTAGTTATAGTTGATGATTACTCTAGATTCACCTGGGTCAAGTTCTTAAGGACAAAGGATGAAACTCGATATCATCATCAAACTCATCAAACAAATGCAGGTTCGACTTAACAAAACCGTCCGAATTATCCGGACAGACAATGGAACTGAGTTTGTTAACAAACAACTTAGTGAATTTTATGAAAGCATTGGAATCAACCATCAAAGAAGTGTTCCACGAACTCCTCAACAAAACGGTGTAGTTGAAAGGCGAAATCGAACTCTTGTAGAAGCCGCTAGAACAATGTTGATTTACTCAAAAGTTCCAATGTTTCTCTGGGCTGAAGCTATTGCCACTGCATGCTACACACAAAATCGTTCCCTGATTCACACTCTTCATGGAAAGACACCATATGAACTTGTCCACAAATGAAAACCTAATCTCTCTTTCCTTCGTGTGTTTGGAGCATTGTGCTATCCAACTAATGAGGGTCAAGACTTAGGCAAACTTAGAGCTAAAGCGGACATTGGAGTATTTGTAGGGTATGCACCAAACAAAAAGGGATACCGAATCTACAACAAAAGAACCCGAAACATCATGGAAACAATTCACGTTACGTTTGATGAGCCGACGGTCAAATGGCTCCTGAACAATTCAGTTCTGGACCCGCACTTCAAATCAGTCCAATTGGTTCATCCCTTGTTCCAAACTCTTCTCAAGAAACTCCATATGTACCTCCATCTCAAGATGATTTAAAGAAATTGTTTGATCCTATGTTTGATGAACTTTATGATCCAAGTACTAATGAGGTGTTGATCCCTACAACAGAGGCTGCTCATATTCCAGTGAATGAAGTCAATCCCTCAGTCTCAATATCTTTAAGTCAAGAAGTGCCTTCTGCTGATCCTTCCGTCTCATCAACAAATCATCATTCTTCAAATGTACATCATGGAACTGTTTCTGCTATCAATGATGAAGTTAATCCCTTTGCTAACTCGAAGATGCTCCATTTGAAAACATATTTGCTCCTGAATCTTCTTCAGAACCATCTTCTTCAGGAGACATCGACTCTGCTACTTCAGTCCCTCAACAACTACCACATGAACACCTCAGAAAATGGACTCACGATCATCCATTAGACAACATCATTGGAAATCCCTCTCGTCCGGTATCCACACGGAAACAACTTGCAACCGATGCCTTATGGTGCTTCTTCAACTCCGTACTCTCTAAGATCGAACCAAAAGATGTTAAAACCGCCATGAATGAAGATAGCTGGTTCAATGCTATGCAAGATGAAATTCATGAGTTTGATCGACTAGATGTATGGGAATTAGTACCGCTCCAGATTGTGCTATGATTATTGCTCTAAAATGGATCTTCAAAGTGAAACTTGATGAGCATGGTGATGTGTTGAAGAACAAGGCTCGATTAGTTGCTAAAGGATACCGTCAAGAGGAGGGTATAGACTTTGAAGAATCTTTTGCTCCCGTGGCTCGAATCGAGGCAATTAGAATCTTTTGGCTAATGCTGCAAGTAAGAACATGGTAGTCTATCAAATGGACGTAAGACGGCATTCCTGAACGGAGATCTTAAAGAAGTCGCCTACGTCAGCCAACCTGAAGGATTTGTAAATCAAGAGCATCCTACTCACGTTTATCGTTTGAAGAAGGCCCTTTATGGTTTAAAGCAAGCTCCAAGGGCATGGTATGATACGTTGTCAAAGTTTCTTCTATCAACCGGATTTAGCAAAGGAGCAGTTGATCCAACATTGTTCACCAGAAAGTCAGGCAAACATTTAACTCATGTTCAAATTTATGTTGATGATATTATTTTTGCCTCGACTGACCCAATGGAATGTGATCGTTTTCTAATGAAATGAGTTCAAAATTTCAAATGTCAATGATGGGACAAATGTCATTTTTCTTGGGATTACAAATTTCACAAAGTCCCGGAGGCATTTTCATAAATCAATCTAAATATGCAATTGAGATCTTAAAGAAATTTGGATTTGATTCAAGTGACCTGTTGACACTCCCATGATTGATCGAACCAAACTAGATGAGGACCACTCGGGGATCATGATTGACCAAACAAAATATCGTAGTATGATTGGATCCCTGATGTACCTCACAGCTAGTAGACCGGACATCTTGTTCGCTGTTTGCATGTGTGCTAGATACCATGCTAAGCCTACTAAAAAGCACCTTGAAGCGGTTAAACGGGTCTTTCGGTATCTCCAAGGAACCATCAATATGGGACTTTGGTACCCGAAGGACACCGGTATGTCACTAACGGCCTATGCAGATGCCGATCATGCAGGTTGTCAAGATACTCGTCCGGTACGCCCGGAGGTGCTCGTTTTTGGGTGATAAGCTTGTGAGCTGGTCTTCAAAGAAGCAAATGAGTACTTCTATTTCCTACAGAGGCTGAATAATAGCCATGTCATCTTGTTGTGCTCAAGTCTTATGGATGAGATCTCAATTATCCGACTATGGCTTTGAATTCAACAAAATCCCTCTGTACTGTGATAATAAAAGTGCTATTGCTCTCTCATGCAACAACGTTCAACACTCAAGAGCAAAGCATATCGACATTCGACATCATTTCATCGGGAAACAAGTGGAAAAAGGTGTGGTGGAACTCTATTTTGTGAGATCCGAATATCGGTTAGCGGACATCTTCACCAAAGCTCTTCCAAGAGAACGTTTTGAGTTTATTCTTCCACGCCTTGGCTTGAAAAGTCTTCAACCAGAAACACTCAAACGTCTTCAGGAGGAAGACGAGGAGTAAAGGTCTATCTTCATCTATCCCTTGTATATATCTATTCGAAAATCAAAATACAAAATTATAAAACCTTCAAAATCCATAAAAATCTGAAAAATTCGAAAAATCTTCAAAAAATATTGTCATTTTGTCATGCGTTTTTCTCGGTTCGATAATATCTACGGTCTTTGTGATGTCATTCAAAGAATGACACGGGACTTTAGATGTTGTTCGAATTTAAAAAAAAAAAATCAAAAAAAATCAAAAAATCAAAAAATCAAAAAAATATATTTGGGAGAAAGAGAAACAATGGTTTATTGTCATTTCGTGCAAGTAACCCTTTTTCAAAGAAAGAACAGAGCCATACTTTATCATGTTTTCAAAATTCCATGCTCGGATTCTTTAAACATTTATCTGCTGAAAACTAACTGCTTTGAAAAATAACTCGGTCTCTATTTTTGATAATCATCTGGACTTATTTGTCAAAATATCAATCTCTCAATCAACAACCTATGTCATTGATTGAGGGGAGAATGATTTCAATTAAATTAAAAAGTTATTTGGCATTCAATTGTTTTCAAAAGATATTCATGCATGTTTTATCAATGGAGTTTAAAGTCTTAAAATCCGATCATTATCACTTAAAACGCTTTCATAATCAAGTCACAATTCTCCTTAAAAGCTTTCAAAATCAATTTAAATCTATAAGAGATCACAAATCTCAAATGATTTGATAATTGTGATCGGGGAGAATGTGTGATTTAAATTGGATTTAAACTGATAATTCGGTAAATGGTTTTATAAGGATGTACAAGCTCTCCTTCCCACATGTGACAAACGATTTCAAATTTTCCATGCACATGTTGAGGGGAGCATCTATCTTAAACCTATGATTTGAAACGTGATAACTTATCTCAAGGTGCAGGTTCCCTCTAGTATGTGCAAAACTCTTTTCAAATCTCGAGGCACATATTGAGGGGAGCAAAATCATGAAAACCTCATCCTTCCCAAAATGCTTTATCTACTTGATTCGATTAGGGAAGTGATGTTGATATTTTTTAAAATGGTAATCAAAGAAGTTAATTCTTTCTCTTGCCTCCGTGTGGAAAACTATTTCAAATACTTGATTCACATGTTGAGGGGAGTTCTTCTTCTAAAAATATCAAAAACAATTCAGGTACAAAATGCTTTGATAAAATATCATAAGTATCCGGATTGATTTTCAAATGGTTTTCAATTGGTTCCTATGGCAGATGAACAATACCAAAAAGACCGACCAACTTTACATTATGTATGGTGATATAAGGACGATAAGGTTAGGTATGTGTTCCCATGATCCGCCAGAACCGGAGGGATCTACCCAGGGACTATCCACTAGTTAGTGTAGAGTTCTTAGGTATGATGATAAAAGGAGAAAAATGAGATATGGGAAGAGTGCGGACTAAGACTGAGCTCGTACTTGGAATAAACCCAACAAGGTTCTTGCTATGAAGTCTCGGTAAGCAATGAAGGGGTTGAAGAATTAAAAAGAATTGAATGAGAAAAGGGTGAAAACAAATAGCCCTCCATTTATTCAACCTTAGGCGTAAAACCGGGTTCAATTCATTTACTACTGATGGTAACATCGGTATTGAAGACAAGACGTCATGGACCCAAAGGACGACTGCACTTCAACTTTCCAAACCACTCAAGTTCCTCTTAAAAGGACTTGTTTCATTCTCACGGGAACCGACATTATCTATCGACTTTCTCTTAGAGATTGTTGATATTGAAGGAGGAGACCCTCTCCCTAGTCTCCGATATAGGATCCAAATATGCACAAATTGAGTCTAGTGCCACGAGATCATCAATAAATCTCATTAGGACACTTTCAATGAAGACTCTCTGTTTCACACAATGTGGAAAGAGATATTATATCTTGAGTCCTACGCATTATCCTTGTGGTATTGCCAGAACATCTGAGTAATGTGTTTACATATTCACTATGAAGATGGAAAGCCTTCTGGAGCCAACATCTAACAAGCTCCTGGTAGGTGGCATGTGAGATCTATTATATAGATCAACCATGTGACAACTGAACAGAAACAATGGGGCGATTCAATCTTTTGAATCAATCCTGGTTCAGGTTATGGATTGACGGATACCTTTGAAAACCGTCTTTGTGCTTTAAAAAAACTCTTTTCATTAGCACGTCGACCGTGTACTAATTTTTCAAATCAAAAGGTGTTTTATGATTGATAATTGATTTTCATTAAAACCTTCGTTATATTGCAAAAACAATTTCTATTGAGCAATACACGATTGTTTTTCAAATCTCTTTTCATCAATCGCTGGACGAAATTCGCCGGTTCACTCACTCCGTGTGGTCTTCTTTGAGACGTTCCGGTTTGAGAACAGCTAGAGCAGCTGCGAAACCCTGTCAAGGAAATTCTTCAGAATTATACCGATCACAGTGCATTTGTAATCGATCAACGGGGAACCGTGGACCGTGTACCTCAATTCAACAAAAGTGATCAAAGACACTTTCGTGCGATTTATTGCTAACTGTTGTATGCAGGTACACCCCGACGCTTGCAGCTGATCAGAATGGAACGGTCAATCCATAGCCGCATGCTCACACAACACATTCATATCAAAAGATATCATGATTGGTGCATCAATGACTCGGATATTCTAACTCCATGCTTCTCGCTACGCCGCCAATATCATGAATCAACGAATGCTTCCGCTACTCTGATGAGAAGATATCATGATCCGGAATGTGAGCATGTCGGTCCGAATGTCACAACATCACATAATACCAACACCACAATGGATGTATCGGAGATTTTCTATTAGCTGATGAACTCAAAAGTCGGCTCAACATTATTATCACGTGGATCAGGAAAAGACCTCCACTTGGATTAACCAAACATGCAATGAGTGGAATCAATGACTACGAGCTTCAGAGCAAAGTACTACATCAAGAATGCAAGATCAATTGTTAATGTAATATTTGATTGTATTCAATGTCATTTTAGTATATGTTTGAGGTGACCTCCCTTAGGGGGAGATTGTTAGGAATTAGAAATTCCCGGTATTAAAGAGTCGGTCACCTCAAGTATATGTAATCGTTAGAATGCTCGTAGTCGTAGTTATATTTAGGTTAGTAGTATTTTGTTTAGTAATACCGTGGAGGACGGACGGGTCTTTACCCACTGTATGCCTGATCCACAGCCCGTTGTGTGGCGATTTATGTAAGACTATAAATACTCTCTACCTCTCAAGGTAGAGAGTTGGAGCTCATAATAATATCTTTCACTTTCTCTCACTAAGTTCCCTAAACCTCTAACTTTCTCTCTCTAGAATTCCACTTATACGCCCACTTGTGTTAATGGTTTGATGTGTAAGTGAAATCCAATATCCAACACGTGGCTTATCCTAATACTACACTACAACGATTAGGTTCACTGCCTAGGGTGTTATAAAACTTGCTCGAAGAAAAGGAAGTTCCTTTGACCCCGAACGACGCGTGTAGCATTATCAAGTTTTTGGCGCCGCTGCCGGGGAATAGAATAGCTAGTTAGTAATCCACCTCGTTTAGGTTTCTTTGCTTGATTCCTATCAAGTAAATTTTTTCCCATTTTTAGCTTTCTCATAGTCTATCCCCCTTCTTCGTGACCTTTGTTCATAATCCCATTACTTTTCATCATGGAAGGTGATAACCAACCACCATTCATCAACCTACCACCAAATGACCCACCAAGAGCCCGTACTCTTGGTGAATACTCGAGACCAAGCCACCTAGGCTATAGAAACACCATTGAGCTTCCCGACCAAGCCCAAACTACGACCCTGCGATCCGACACCATCCGGTTGGTGCAAAACGGATGTGCATTCCATGGACTTCGTTCCGAAGATCCTAATCAGCATCTTAAGGATTTCCTTAAAATTGTCGATTCCATCGACCTCGATGCTACTACTCGGGAGACCACGCGCTTGTGTCTCTTCCAATTTTCTATACGGGACCAAGCTAGTAATTGGCTTGAGCGACTTCCCGCCGGCTCCATCTCAAGTTGGGATGATCTCACCTCTCGTTTCCTTGCTAAATTTTTCCCACCGGGGAGAACTACTAAGCTTAGGAATGAAATCTTGATGTTCCAACAATGTCAAGGTGAATCTCTATACGAAGCATGGACTCGATTCAAGGACTTACTCCATAGAGTCCCTCATCACGGCATAGAGTCCCTAAACTGATAAGGCAGTCTCTTTGCCTCCCATTGACTCACAACCTTCCAATTGTAGGATGCTCGAACTTGAAGATCAAGTCAAATTCCTAATGAGCTCCTACGAGACTCCTAAGCTCGAGCCAAATAACTTAGGAAAATCCTACAACAACCCTCCAAACACCGGAACTTCCACTAGTCTTGAGGGAATGGTGTCCAAATTCATGTCATCTCAAGAAGCTCGATTGACGCAAATTGAAGCCGATTTCAAGCAACGACAAAGCGAGATGACAACCAAGCTCGACACCCTCTTAAAAGCCTTCAATGGACAAAGAGATGAAATACAGGAAAAAATGGCAGAGATGATGGACTTAGTGAAAGAGTACACTAAGACGAAGATTCCCGAGAAGGTGCTAGTGAGGAACGATGAGCACGCCACCCCTACTTTGTTTGTTAACGCCATTTCCATTGCTTCCGATGAGGATGGAGCAGTTGAGAAGAAGGAGCCTGAGAGCAGCAAGGATAATAAGGATAAGAATGAGGCTCAGACTGATGATGAACCTAAATTCATCAAGCATTACCTTAAGCATGAGATCAATAAGAAAACAATCGTTAACCAAGTGAAAAACTTTAGGTGCAATGATGTTCTTAGGAAAGCCCTCTTAGGTGAAATAGGAGAGGAAGAGTATGACACCATGCCTATTGGACCTATGTACGAGTCGATTCTGAGAAAGCCAGTAACTAAGAAGCAAGAGATCTTTGGGAACTTTGTAATTCCATGTAGCATAGGTGACTTAGAGAACCTAAATGCCTTGGCTGACCAGGGATCCGATGTAAACATAATGCCGCTGTCAGTCTATAATAAGTTGACTAAGGAGGAACCGACCAAGACCAATCTTAGACTTTCCTTAGCAAATCATTCATATGTTTATCCCATAGGAATAGCGGAGGATGTCTTAATTGAGGTTGCCAATATTGTCTATCCGGTGGACTTCGCAATTGTAGACATTGAGGAAGATAAAAACCTGCCATTAATCATGGGAACACCTTTCCTGACCACCGCCAAGGCGACCATCAAATGCGGTGAGGGAATCATGGTACTCAAAAGCGGAAAGGGATACGCTAGGATACCTATTGTTCCAAGGTATCCTCTTAAGATTATGGAAAAGGTTACGGATGAGAATCCTCAAGTCCCTAACAAGGTGGTTAGGAAGAAAATTAACGATTGGGAAAAAGGGCTTAGAGAATTCATGGTTCAAGGGTTAAATGCGAGATTGTGGAAACGTGATAAAAAGTTAGGAAATAAACTCAAAAGAACCCTAAGGAATTTTTGAATGGAGAAAAGGTGCTTTTGTATAAATCAAGAATAAAAGCATTATGGGAAAGGAATAAGCCAAGATGGTTTGGACCTTATACGGTGAAAGAAACTAATCTAAAAAATAAAACCGTGATCATAATAGACGATGTTGGAAGAGAATTCACGGTGAGCATACAACGTCTACAACCTTATGATGAAGGCTTAGTGGAAGAAAAGAAGGACGGTAATGAAGTCACGTAGGGGCACGACTTCGAGTCTAGCTACAAGACTCATAAATAAAGAAAAGCGCTTCGTGGGAGGCAACCCATGCTTAATTGTTTGCTTGTTAGTGTCATATATCTTTTATTGATTGCTTATTCTCATGTTTAAATTTGTAAAAATGCTTTATTTTGTTTTTAACCACATCTTAATTGCATATAAAGGTATTTTACATAAATGATAAGTGTAGGGAGGATTACACACGTTTTCAAAAGAAACGTAAACATGAGAATTGCAATTAGTTAAAAGATATATATGTGTGTTTGTTCGAGTCAAATGCTTGTATCGAGTCATAATGGATGTTTTGCTGAAATTTTACCAGATTCTAAAAATGTAAATTTTCAAGAATTTTTTCCAGAAAATCGCAGACCAGTTTTTGTCAGGATAACCTGACGGCGTCAGGAAGGAGTAAAAACATCATATTACTTTTTCTCGTTTTCTGTGCTACTTATAAATTTTTGGAATTTTCCAGGTCTTAATTTTCTAGAAATTCTGTAAACATCCATTCCACAAGCATTTTATCCTAGTTTAGTAGAGTCTTTTATATATTATTACCGCCGATTTTAAGCGAAGGTTTCGTTTGTTTTCTTCAAGTGTGCAGGTTTAATTTACTAAGAAGAAGATACATAAGATTGGAAGGAGCTTTTCACGCATACATTCTTCTTGGAAAGGATTTAACCACCACTTTACACGGATCCTACCAAGCTAATCAGGGGAGTATTAGTTTCTTTCGTTTTTAATTACCTTCTATTATCATAACTTTGATACTTTCGGGGAACATTGGGGACAATGTTCAGTTTAAGTGTAGGGAGGGAAAATAAAACGGGAACTTTGAAACTATGCTTATCCTTGACTATTTGCTTTGTCCAATTGCATTTGTGTAATAAACCATGAGAAAATGTCGGTTAGGGTAATTTTGGCACCAAATTTTTAATTTTTCATGACATGTAGGAGTGGGCCATTAGTCTTAATAAAGCGTCTCACGGATAGGAAGTTGCATGACTAGCACAAAAACCCTTTACCACTTAAATTCCACCCAAAATGTGAGGATCACCCTTAGATTAGTAGGAATTAAAGCATTCATCTTTAATGCTTAGTGTGTGAACCGGTAGTATTATAGATTCTAGAACTTGTTTTGTGATGCATTCCGAGATCGCTAGTAAGACTACACTTGTGTAGTTAGGAATAACTAAATGATAAGAGGCATTAGGATAACCCTTGTTTGATACCCGTAATATAATTACTTCTTCCACATCGGTTGAGTAATTCCCCCACACCTTTGCGTTGTACTCATCTTTAGTACACGATACCCCTAGTTAACCCCTCAGAGCCTATCCTTTTCGCGGTTCTCTTGATTTTTCGGTTTTCCAGAATATCAATGAAGAGCATTGTTTACACCCCACCCCCAAATATACACCCAAATCGCCTTAGCCTACCATGTATGCACTCACTTTTAGTGCATTATTGTTATCACCCTAAACCCTTAGTTCAATTATCTAGTTGCTTGCATGAGTTGCTAAGTCGAGTCATATCCTTTGTACACAGTTTTGGGATGATTGGGACTCATGGGAAAAAGTTAAAATTTATAAAATGATTGGAAGGGAACGTTAAATTCCCTTATTTGCGTAATAACATACCCCCAAGTGTTTTGATCTTTTCAATTCGGGTCAAATTAGTGTTAGAGTAACAAAAACTCAAGTGTAGGGATGTGCATATAAATCCCTATCATTTTGATGTTACAGTAGAGGATGGTAGAGTAAAAGTGTGAAAAAAAAAAAAAAAAAAAAATCGAAAAAAAAATAGAAAAAGAGAAAAGAAAAAAAATAGAGTGTTCAAAAAAAAACATACGGGCTACCATCCTACATCTAACCTTTAAATTTATGTTTGTTTTTTTCAGTTATCTAGAGCTTAGAGTGTCGAGTCTTGGCTTAGCAACGCCATTCTTCGTATGCTTGTAACATAAAGATTTTTGACTTGCCACCACTAAATAGCCTATCCCACCAAACCCTTTGTTTCCCTACCGTAAGCCTAACATTACAACCCTTTAAAGACCTCTTTGACAGTCTTTCCTAGGTGCTTACGCCAAAGCGATGGAGGGTTGATCTAGTCTCAAGCTTATGGTAATCTATGTACTAGGACCGGTTAATGAGTGTTTATCTTCCATTTCCAACTTGTTATATTTCATATACACCCGAGAGAGATGTGAGTATCCAAACACCCCTTGTGAGGTGCTAGTATGTAATTTCCGTGCTTGTTATGACTTTTGCGGGGCTTATATGTGTTGTGGACTGTTTTAAACCAATGCTTCATGACCCCTAACTTATAAATTAATTGGCTAAAAGCACATTTGCTTGAGGACAAGCAACTACCAAGTGTAGGGATATTTGATAAGGTTTTAAAATGTACCTTTTTTAGGGATCATTTAAGCCCTTATTTGATCACTTTTGTATTTGTTATTACTTAATATCGTTCCTTTTTCACTTTTTAGGTCTCTTGAAGGCAAATTGCTATAATGGCACTTATTTGGACGAAAAGGCGCGGATATACAAAGAAAATGGCCAAAGTCAAGAAATCGAGACACCTGCTAATCGAAGTATAAGGTGACGGCGCAATGCTAAACCGACGCCGCGGAGCATTTTGTGACGGGACGAAGTCAAATTCTTATTTTCAAGTGACGGTGTCAAGTTTTAAAAGAGTAGGCCGTCGCAACTCAGACGGCCTAGATTTGATCCAGACGGCGTCATAAGTGAAGATGATGGCGCACAAGCACAAGGTGACGTTGTCGCAAGACTAACGTGGCCAAGACGAAACCCTAATGACGGCGATCCGACGGCGTCACAAAACATAAGGTGACGCCGTCGCATATGTAACCTTATATATAGAATCCGAATTTTTCAGTATTTGTGTGTAGTCTTTTGGAGTAAAAACCTAAATCGAACCAAGGCTGTCTTGTACAATATTTTAGGGTTCCAAACCCTATTTTACATCAAGATAAGTGTTTTACTTCATTAATTCAATTATGTCTTTGATTATTTGTGTGTATGCTTGCATGTTTACCATGTCCGGCTAAATTACTTGTGTGTTTGCTTAGATATATGAAACCTAGTTGTTAATTATTGTTAGGTTGTCTCTTATCTTAATTGTAATTGGCTTAGGAGTGCGACTAGGCTATCGTTGTGTTTAATACTTGATCAATCTTTGATAGTTTATGAATGACTTAGTGGATTTCGTTTACTAAACCCAAAGATAACCTCAAAGTTAGTTTATGAATGACTTAGTGGATTTCGTTTACTACACTTAAAGGTGACTTCAAAGAGTTAGGGAATGCACACCTTACGACCTTAGAAAACACAACGCGTTAAGAATAAGGACGTGACAATTCAACCATCAATAGGAGATAACTAGGGAGTAATAATATCTAAGCAAATACATTTTTAACTATTATAAGAGTACACAATAATTAGACATAGACTACATACACCACTAGATTAGATAATTAGATAAGTAGAGTAATCGGTAGAAATACCAACCCCCAAATCCAAACCCCGAGATTCGTACCTTTCCATTTCCTAAAAAAACCTAAAAAAGATAAAAAAAAATAATCTTCCTCAACCCCAACCTTAGCGTAGTAACTTCTCACTAGCATTCCTATTCCCCTAGAGAACGATATCAATACCCGTGGCTTACCCTAATACTACACTACAACGATTAGGTTCACTGCCTAGAGTGTTATAAAACTTGCTCGAAGAAAAGGAAGTTCCTTTGACCCCGAACGACGCGTGTAGCATTATCAAGGATATTTGATAACATCAAATTATCCTGAATATTTAGTGTCAATTTCCCCCGATAATGCTTGTAATTTATATCATTTATATGGATTTACGCTTGTTTTCCATTATATTTCACTTTCAGGGAAATTACGAGCATTGGAGCTAAAGAGACGCGGAATTGGAGAGATAATTGAAGATTTATCATAGTATGCTCACTTTGAAGAAGTTACGGCGTAACTCCTCTCTCACATTACGCCGTAACTAAAGCGTGGCCCAGAAAACCAACTTATCATAAGATTACGACGTAACTCTCCCAAAGATTATGACGTAACCATATTAGGTTGTTAGGTTCCCATATTAGTAACACAAGCATCAATATGAAGAAGTATAGAGAAGAGAGATCGGTTGAACAAAACAAATCACTATGCATAAGAAATAAGAAGAGTTATGCGTGAATAATGAAATGAATTGAACAACCAACCCTCAAGTGAGGGTTATACTAGAGTATTTATAGGGCAAGGAGCTAGGGCAACACTTCTAGACTCCTTCCCTTCTTATGGGCTTAGGCCAAGGCTTATGGGCCTTCTAACAAGCCTTAGCTTAATAACAAACATAAAGGCCATATTAAGCTAACTATTACATATGAATCACTAACACTTGAATTAATGTTTAGGAGTGATTCCAACAATCTCCCCCTAAGTGTTGGTGATGAATGAAAGAGTGATAAACGTTGTAGGTGCTGATGTAATAGTAGCTTTGACGTCTTCTGACATTCTTCTTTCTTGTGAGAAGAAGTGTCTTGATTCGAACAATCTCCCCGGAGTAGAGAAATTGTTTCCTTTGAAGTATTCTGCTTTGACGTCATCATTTACTTTGTTCTTTGATCTTTGTTCTTTATGATGGTAGTGATAGTATGTTGTTGTTGTCTGCATCAGGTCTTCTTCGTTGCTCCAGTGTCTCTACGTCTTTCTTCAACATGCCCACACGCTCTTTAACGTTGGATTTCAGTACTGATGAAGTTCTCTTAGTCTTTAAACTTTGTAGATTCTTTGACTTGAAGAATCATTCTGAATTTTGTGTTTCCTTTTGAGAGAACTTCCATTAGTGATGATGTTGGTATGAGCATGTGAAGAATCTGCACGATCAGTCCGCTCCAGAGCTTCCATAAGAAGAAAACATAAGAAAGGTTAGTAATAAGCGGATTCCGGCACTTACAAGTTCGAACTTCGAGAGTGTTAACAGCATAGTGTGAAAACACAACTCTAATTCTCACAAAGGCCATTCCTGAACTGGAGTCCCACAAGTGATAACACGATAAAGTACATCTACAGTTCAGATGAGTCGCCGAGGTACACCGAAGCATCACCTCACGATCTGTAGACCGCTTTGAGACACACTAAGCATAATCCACGGGAGTTACCGGTGACCTGCCGTCAGGTCGTTTGATGTTGACCTTGACAGGAGTTTCCATTCAATCACTGAGGATCACAATTGTGAACCTCTCATAAATGTTCTCGACAGATTGCTAAGATTTGTGAAGGACACAATAAAGAATCACTTGCGTTCTTATTGTTGAACGACAAGCGAGAAAATGTCAAGTGTACCTAAGAGATCTTTTGATGAATCTCGTGGCTCTAGACTCAATAGTGCGCTTTGGTTTTCCTGAGCGGAGACTAGGGAGAGGGTCTCCTTCTTCAATACCAGCAATCTCTAAGAGAAAGCCGATAGTTTACGTAGGGTTCCCTGTGAGAATGAAACAAGCTTCTGTTGAGAGAAACTTGAGTGGCTAAGAAGGTTTAGTGCATGCGTCACTGGGTCTATGACGACTTTTAATCTTCAATACCGGCGTCATCAAGTGACAACCAGTAGCATATGAATTGAACCCGGTGTCTGCCCTAAGTTGAATAATCTGGAGGGCTATTTCTTTTCACCCTTTTCTTTGCTTTTCTTTTTAATTCTTCAACTTCTTCTTTCTCCGATTCTCATTTTCTCCTTTTTATAATCATACCTAAGGACTTCTAATTCTAACTATTGGTAGTATCCTTAGGTAGATCCCTCCGGCTCTGGCGGATCATAGGACGGTTATTCCTAACCTTAATCTCCTTATAACTCCATTGCCATAAAACCATTTTCATGAAAATCTCTCGAAGTGTTTGTAAATGAAAACCATGTTTGAACACTTCAAGAGTTTTGGATTTTCATAAATACTCCCCCTCCACATGTGCTTAAGAATTTTGACAGAAATCTGCACAGTGAGGAAAGAGCGCGCACTTTTTGAATTGATCAACTCAAGATAAACAATTCCTTGCGAGACACGATTACGTTGCATAGTTAAAGAGATACATTGTCAGCTTTTAGGTGACAACTAGCTCTAATAACTACCTTGAAGATGTGGACAACCCCGAGAGGTTGTCAAACCCGTCAAAGTTCATGTTTATCAAGAGCTTCTCGAATGGGTACAATTTACTTGGATAAGTCTTGGAAGACAAATCTTTTCAATGTATGACTGTTCAAATCCCGTTAATTCATGGGTTGAAGTCTTTTCACACGAGGATTCAATAGCAAAACACAACATATTTCTTATCACATAATTTTCCTCCCCCTCAAAAATGGCATATAAATATGTTATTTTTGAAGAAATGTTGAGAATAAATATGACCATTTTGAGTTTTGTGGGAAGATTACACGAAGAACTATTTGTGAACAAAGTTTTGATCAAATACTCCCCCTCAACAAGTGATATTAACGGTTGAGGTTTTGAAAAAACATAAGGGGAAGTACTTGTTCTTTTGAGCAAAACCTTTTAAAATTGAAAGGTTTGATAATTTTTACTCAAAAGTAAGAAGATTTCGCTCCTTTTATAAGGATTGTGGCACTGAAGCGTACCACAGGGTCCTTTCATTACAAGTACGGGTTGTACACTGTTATGTGTGCACAAACCATTATGAATAAGTCAAACAGAGAAAATCACAATCAAGAAAGTTAATAGTGTACCCAATGATTATGCATGACCAGCTACTTTCTGATGGACGTTGGGATGTCAGAATCAGAAAGCATGGTCTTCCTCCCATATAGCTCTCTAACCGTTGCATCTGATCCGATGAATCAACCTTTCATCAATTCTAGAAATAGACCGAAGAAAATCCTTGCGATCCTTTGAATTCCAACTCTTCGTCTGAATTATACCCAACTCAATGTCCTTCAATCGATATGCCAATCCATCTCGAACCATCTTAAGGGTGGCGTCATAGAACTTGTGAATTTCATCAAAAGCCATGAAGCAAGTATGATGATTTTTACTTAGGTAGACAAACCCAAACTTTGGTTTATGAACGATTTTGTACTGAGGTTCTTGATTGATTTCGTTGAAGTGTAAAAGTGATGCAGTGATATTTGAGTTGTTATGGTAAGATTCGAACCCGAGGTGGAGATCTTCAACACGCTCTTAGATTAGATGCGTATGAAAACAAGGAGTGCAGTAATGTACTTGATCTGACTCTCGGTTGAGGTTCAGGTTGGGGCTCAGGCATGTCATGATCCTCACCACCAGTGTATGTAAAGTGATTATCGGTTTTCTCCATTGGTGGTGTAGTTTCAAAACCCTTGGTTGATCAGATGGTGGTGGATGTGTAGCTTGTTGTGTAGTGGTGAAAACCTGCTTAACCATTTGTCGAATCATTGGATAGAGTTGCCTTCTTAACATATTTTGTTGTTGACTTGGTTGTTTCTTTTGTTGATGGAGGTGATGATTGAGATGATGATTTGGGTTTGGTGGAAGTGTCAAAAGGTGGTTCAGAAGGCTGTTGAGGTATGTGTGTTGGATTGTCAACTATGTAGTTGTCTGATTCCTTCTTTAACTTTTCCTCTTCTCTAGCAGCTTCTTCAGTCTCTTTTCGCATCATTTCCACTTCAGCCACCAAATTATCATCATCAGAGACTCTTTCATCCTTATCATGATCGTAATCTCCTTCGTCAGATATTTCCACATCTTCACCATGCTTTTCTTCTTGCGGTTGTTATAGTTGTTGTTGTGGCTGCTTCATTTCAACAGTTGTATAGACAATGACACCCTGATCCTTACCAGGTTGATTAACTGGATCGGATGGGGTAAAAGTTGTTTGCAATGCATCTTCCATAAGTGGAGGACTACTGCTTGACCCTCCTGCCCCACCGGGCTGATAAACCGGAAAGGTTGAAGCATGGTATTCCATCCTTTTCTGCTTTAATGTCTTACAAAATTGTATTTCCTCATCCATTGAATCATACTCATCATCAGGATGACTTAGTGAGCATGAATTTAAATGGATGTTGCAGAAGGATGTCCACAGCAATTCTGCAAGATGATTCAGAGCATATGAAGTTGTTGAAGACGACCCGGAGATAGTTCTTGCAAATTGTTTTGTCGTATCTAGCTGGGAATGTGTTTGCCATCGAGAGCTCATCTGGGGCATTGATGTTTGCTTGATTTGCAGCCATTTTGTGATCTGAAAGACATTAGACAAAAAGACAGACATATGGAAACACAATGTGTTTGTTTTAGTCTAATTTATTATATAATTCCTTGTTTGATGGTAACATGTTTATGTTAGTCACAAGTCCTAAGTCACATTTGTCCAATTGATTGAAGTTGATGTGATAAGTTATGTGAACGTATTAATTTTGAAATTTCAAAGTCCAAATCTTCACTTAACACACAACATATAAACTTTTACAAGCATAAGTGTAACATTAGATAATAGTGACATATGAGTAACATTTAACAAGTAACATATGCGTAATAGGCCAAAATGTAGTGAACAGTGGTTTACGTGTAACAAGGATCCTTATGCGTAAGAAAGGAGCTTATGCGTAAGAGTAAGCTAAAGCGTAAGACCAAGCTTATGCGTAAGAGTTTCTTACGCGTAAGACAAGTTCAAAGGCTTTAGGTTTACGCGTAGGAATAAGCTAGATGTTATGCGAAAAGTTTACTCGTAAGAGTAAAGCTTATGTGTAACAAGCCTTGTTTACGAATGTCTTTCCAAGATACACGTAATCCACTGTAGACCTCTTATGCGTAACGTGTTAAACATAAACATGAAAACATGATTACAGTTTATTCCAAACATCTTATAGATCACAAAACAAGCACAAGAACATATCGGATACACACACAAAGACTTAGGCTTAAAATTTCTCAAACCCTAAACCCTTAATCTATGCGTAAGAGATATAGCCACACAAATCAAACAAGAATGTTTCTGGAGTGTCCTAGATGTCATATGAGTGCAATGGAACAAGATTTAACACATTTCCACCATAGAATCAGAAGATTCATGGGAGATGAACCCTAAAAACCTAAAACTTAAATTCTTATAGTTAAGATGTTTCTGGGCTAATTTAAATGTTCAAATCATGCATATATACTTATTCTAACACTTTCTTGACCACCTAATAACATATCATAGAATAGAAAAACCCTAGATGAGCGCAAGAACCCTAGAATTCAAATTAATGAAATTTAATATTCTGGATGGTTTTGGACAATTGAAACAAGTTTAATAGACACTAAGAAAGGTTTTAACATAACTCATTTCAATCCAAACACTTTAATGAATAAACACCCAATTCGTTCGTGTAAACAATTTTCCAAAATCAGTTTAAAGAGTTTTAACCGTTGGATTTGAAAGATTTTTGAAATCCTAGTTTAGAATCTTGATCAAAACAATTTAGAACTTACAGATTATGAACAGCTTGAACGGATTTTGAAGATTTGATTTGGGTCGTTTGATCTTGGAGGTTTAGGAGTAAATGCACATGAAGTGGTGCATTGAATGTGTTAGGTGAATGATTTTGTTAAAAATTAATTTGCCAAGTAGACACATTCAGTCCCTCAACCTTAAAGAGGTTCCAACCAAGATCCTTTAACTTCCGTTTAGGTTAGACAAAACACTTGTAAGGCAAGAAACTTAACGATACTCCCCCTCGACTTTTGAAATAATGAATTTTGAAAAACATTTGAGTCCGAGGAGAGTATTTGACAAGAAACGTATCCACCATTTTAGAAGAAACAACATATTTAAGGTAACATGCAAGTACAAGGTTTTATGAAACAGAAAAATACTTACTTTCTCCCCCTCAACACTTGTTCGGGAAAATAATGAAAGTTTTGATAGAACAAGGTGTTGACGGAAGATTTGTACTTGCCATGTTAAAAGAAATATAGATAGAAGAATATTTTTGTTGTTTTATGAGATTTTATAATTTTGTATTTTGTTTTTGAAAAATATTTACAAACGAGGTTTTGGTGTTTGACTGATTTTAAGAATGTTTTAAGAGTTCATCCAGTTCCTCTTGAGTCAAACACCGCATACCAATCTGGTGGACCAACTCATTAAACCTAGCAGGAGCTAAGGCTTTAGTGAGAAGATCTGCCAATTGGTATTCAGTACCCACAAAGTATAATTCAACAGTACCTTGTTCCACGTGGTCCTTGATGAAATGATATCGAAGATCGATGTGCTTTGATTTCAATGTTGAACAGAGTTGCACGAGATCGCAATAGCACTGATTGTCGCAGACATCAGATTCTATCAAATACGTACCCATAGTCTTTGAGTTGTGTTCTCATCCAAATGACTTGAGCACAACACGACGACATGGCTACATATTCCGCTTCGTTGAGGACAACGATGTGCAATCCTCGCTTCTTCGATTGCCATGACACCAGCTTTATCACCAAGAAATTGTAATGCTCCCCAAGTACTTTTCCGTGAATCTAAGCATCCTCGCGTGGTCATTCTAAAAAGCTATTAGTTCAAAACCGTAATCCTTTGGATATCAGATCCCCAAATTAATGGTTCCCTTGATGTATCGGAGGATTCTTTTAGCCTCGAAGAGGTGGGTTTCAGTTGGTCTCGACTGATAACGGGAGCAAAGATATACGGCAAAAACAATATCATGTCTGCTAGCTGTTAGATACATGAGAGACCCAATGATACTTCGGTATTTGGTAGGGTCCACCATTTTCCCATGTAAATCAGCGTCTAACTTCTTGGTATGAGCCATTGGTGTGGCATAGGTGTCACAGGTTTGCATTCCAAATTTGTTAAGAATTTCAAGGGCATATTTGGACTGACTCAAGAAAATCCCACGGGGTGATTGATGAACTTGCAGTCCTAGAAAGAACGTAAGTTCACCCATCATGGACATTTCAAAATGTTTCTTCATTAGTTTTGCAAAAGCAATTGAGTACTTTTTATGTGTTGACCCAAAAATGATGTCATCCACGTACATTTGAACAATTAAGATATGTGCCCCGTGATATTGTATGAAAAGAGTTGGGTCGACCGAACCTTTGGTAAAATTATTGGCAATGAGGAAAGATGATAACTTATCGCACACGCGAGGAGCTTGTTTGAGTCCGCATGAGCTTTGTTCAGCTTTGTAGACATGGTTCGGGAACGCGAGATCAACGAATCCTTCGGCTGGCCGACATAAACCGTTTCTTTCAGTTGACCATTCGAAAAGCGCTTTTGACGTCCATCCAAAGACCGTTATATTCATATGAGCCGCTAACGCGAGAAAGATCCGAACAGCCTCAAGACGAGCAACCGGAGCGAATGATTCTTCAAAGTCAATACCCTCTTCCTGTCTATAACCCTTAGCCACCGTGACGCTGACTTGTTTCGATTACGTTCCCTTCAAGATCCAATTTGTTCTTCCAAATCCATTTGAGACCAATGACGTAGACCCTGTTGGTCTTTCAACCAGTTCCCTTACTTCAAGACGTTTGAATTGGTTGAGTTCTTCTTGCATGGATTCAATCCAGTTGTCTTTTGTCATTGCGCCTTTAATGTTTTTAGGCTCGATTGGCATGGTGAGAGCATAAATGCAATGTTTACCGTCTGTGTGAAGACGTTGTCTTGTTACGACCGGTTGATTCAGGTTTCCAATTATGTTTTCAAGAGGATGGTCGTTTGTCCAACGATGTGTAGAGGGTTGATGTTAGTATACATTGTGCAGATTTTGAGGATTCAAATGGCTTGTAGATGATTCCGCGACATCAGGTGCAGCAGTTTCATTGGCAAACGGGTTAAAGAACGCATTTGGATCAAAATCTGCAGGTGGGGGTACTTCATTAAGAACATCATCACCTGGTTCAGCGTCGTTGGATGCGATTTGTTCAACTGTTGTTGTAGAGTCAACTGGTGGTGCTTCTTCAACCGTAGTTGTTGTAGCGGGTGTATCGTGTATTGGAATATGATCAGGTTATGCAAAAAACATCGGATACACCTGGAGCACGTTCATCAATGTCATCACTGAACAGCGGAGCAAATAGCTTTTCCATTTGTTGACGAGTAAGCTGGGGGCTTGTATCATCTGATGATGGGATTTGAGGGAAGTTTAAACGGTTGTGACCGGGTTCCAAGCTGTTATGCTCAGAAGCCATCGTGAATATAAACAGAGATTGACGAAGTTTCTGAATCAGCTTCCCCCAAACCTGACAACCGTCTTTAACAGATTTGAAACTTTGATGTAGTAGACATTTCTTCTAACTTTTGAAGTTTTCAAGATGCATGGAATTTGTAGAAGAGCGAAAACCACACAAGGTAAATCGACTAATTGCGGAAAATCCGCTCGAGGTTAACATGCCGTAATTCAACAAGATCTTCTCACGTATGTAGACGCATCACTCCAAACAAACCATGAAAGACGAAATGAAATGACTTTCCCCTGAATGTTGTGGTCTTTTGGAATACTAATTACTGTGAAAATGCAATAACTCGATACCAAGACCGTGTGTAAGGCATCATAACATCATATTTGGGTAACTTCACACAAGATCACCCGTGAAATCGAGACGATAACTCCAAAGTGAGACGTTTGAGCCACAGATCGTCTTATTTCTTCCCCCTAATTGAAGAAATTCAAGAAGGCATTGGGTTTTTGCAAGGAAGCAAAGACCACCTACACTCTCTCCCCCTCGATGTTTTCAATGAGTCAGAATCATACACCACGTATGTTGATGATGAATTGAAGACAGCGAAACCATGTATGAGGAGACAGCGAAACCATGTATGTCCAAGCAATCAACAAGTGTGAAGTACCATAAATATCTCGAGAGAATCAACTGTTGATAAAACTTTTCTATTCATAATGTTGATCATCAGTTGTGTCATTGTTGTTGGAAGCAGTTTGATCGTCTGTCATCAAAGATTCGATAGGAGGTGCATCTACAACAATAGTTGTAGTTTCAGAGTGTATCCTAAATTAGAATGTGATAAGGTTTTGCAGCGGAAACATTCGATACATCTGAAGCATGACTTTTGAAAGACTCTTTAACCAGTGGAGCAAACAAAGTTTCCAATTCATGACGATTAAGTACAATGGTGGTGCAGCTGATAGATCATGATATTTTTTACGGTGAGAAACGGGTCCTACACTGTAAAAATGAATCTTTAAAGTACAAGAATCTTGAATTTTAAAGTGTAAAAATGAAAGCTTTTTGCATGAGAAAGGTAGAAAACGTGAAACCTGACGCGTACGAAAACAACCTTCAAAACAAAATCGTTTCACCCAACTATTTGGCGAATGATACCACTGTTAGGTTCCCATATTAGTAACACAAGCATCAATATGAAGAAGTATAGAGAAGAGAGATCGGTTGAACAAAGCAAATCACTATGCGTAAGAAATAAGAAGAGTTATGCGTGAATAATGAAATGAATTGAACAACCAACCCTTAAGTGAGGGTTATACTAGAGTATTTATAGGACAAGGCGCTAGGGCAACACTTCTAGACTCCTTCCCTTCTTATGGGCTTGGGCCAAGGCTTATGGGCCTTCTACACAAGCCTTAGCTTAATAACAAACATAAAGGCCATATTAAGCTAACTATTACATATGAATCACTAACACTTGAATTAATGTTTAGGAGTGATTCCAACAATGGTCAAATGAGGTTCTCATGCCGCTGATAATTACGTCGTAACTCATGCATCAACTACGGCGTAACCAAGATTTATTGAAGATACGGCGTAACTTCTTCCTGAGGTTACGCCGTAACCAGCATTTCTAGTGCAATTTACGAAGAATTATATGTTACGGCGTAACTATTTTATTAGTTACGCCGTAACCAAGATCTGGCCTATAAATACCCCACGATTTCCAGCATTTCAAAGCATCCCATTTCACACACAACAATCAGAGAACGTGAGAAGAAGCCAAAGGCATATTTAGAGGAGCATACGGAGCTATCTCCAAGGGAGAAATCACTCCCCTACAATAAGCATTAGCTTTTTATCTTTTCTTTATTTCGATTCATGTATTTCATAACATTATACATTGAGTTGATTTGTATGGTTAATATGAGCGGCTAAGCACCTCTTGGTGCTGGCCTGGTTATGATTCCTTAATTGTTTTGTTTGCGTTTACATTGCTTCCGTATAATTATTTCTGAGTGTATGCATGCATAGTTTATTAGTAGCTACCCTTGTTTCGGTAGTTTTGAATGGCGGTAGAGGCTAGTTGCTTAGGAGATATGACCAACTGACCCTAAGTGAGTAGACTGAGATAGGAAGGGTAAGATATGACCAACTGACGACCCTTTCTACTTGTGCGATTTGACCAACTGATCATTTACCGTTTGGATGAACTTAATAATTAGGGGGTGAGTGTCTAAGATGCTAGCGCCCGGACACTCATTATTATAAGTCTAGCATGTAGCGGAACTTAATGACTTGGCTTAGGGACCGGAACAACGGACTTATGAGGGGACACCAGACTTCTCCAGTGGTGGCTCTTTGCTGATAGGTTAGGGCAAACTGACCAAATGCAGTCCTCTCGACTTTGATCCCACCTGAAGTAATTGGAAGTAATTAGACGTAAACACTACTACTTTTGATGAGTAACTAGGTTAGCACCACTCTCCTCTATTGATCACATCCTTTGCCTTTATTTGCTTTAGTAGTTAATTAATTAATTTCTTATCAAAATCATATTAAAATCTGTGACACCTAGACTTAGTATTAAGCCACACACATAGCTCTTGGGACGACCTCAGTTTTACCAAATACTACACTACACACGACCGGGTACACTGCCCGTTAGTGCATTAGGGTAGACCATAGGTATAACGAGTAGTTATAAATATTAAAACCTGGTCAGTAAAACCTGCATCATCTTTGCTCCTCTACAAACTTAAGGTCAACATTGATATAGTTCATAAAGGACTGCCAATCAGAATTATCATCCATAGAAAGTAAAATGTTTACCTTCTTCATGGTGATATTGACCCATTCACCATTTCTAGCATGATTCTTCCCAACGGATAGCTTGTCCTCTTCTGAGAGAGCCATCAGTGCACTGACTTGCACCATTTCATCGTCTGAGGAGATTGGCTCTTCATCCCAGTCAAAGACTTCAGCTACCAGGCCCTTGTTTTTACCCTACACAGATTTAACATTGTTTGTTGTTTCTGAGGGAGTGGCCTCAAGAAGTGCTAGTTTAGCCTTGGCTTTCCTATACTTAGCTTCAAAATTGACATATTTGTTTTGGTCAGACTTGTTTTGAAAATTTTGATGAGACTGATAGACTTTTGGTTGAAATTTTCTAAAGCCCAAGGACCGATTTGACCCTGAGGGTTTGTAAGATGGTTCAGAAATTGTTTTTGAAAAACAGTCTTTGGCAAAATGACCTCTTTTATGACACTTAAAATATTCAGTGTCCTCATTAGCTTTAGCATTTGAGAAAGTTTTGTTTCTTCGTATGAACCTTTTAGAGTTAGCAAGGAGTGCCCTTTCCTGAAACTCAATGTTTAAGTCATTCAGGTACTCCTCGCTTGTTCTCTCATCAGCCTCATCGTCTGAATTTTCCTGAAAATCTTGAACCACACTGTTAGAATAAAAGGCAGTTGATACTGGTGTTGAAGTGGTGGTTAGGGACTTCTTGACTTCCTGAGACTTTTTCAAGTCAGGGTATCGTCTGTTGATGAGGTTTTCCTCATAGCCAAATTTCCCATAAATTTCAGGAAGTTCAAGATTCTGGATATGATTAGCATTCCTAAGTCCCAGAGAGAAATTCAACCACTTCTCAGGGAGACTATTGACAATACCAACATTGATTTCATGTTTGGAAAACTTTACACCATCATTTGACAATTCATTTAGCAAAGTTTTATACCGGGTGTAAGTTTGAGAGAGAGTTTCTGATTCTTTAGCCCTGAAGGTATTGTACTCAAGTTTCAGGTTCATGATCCTGTTTTCCTTGGTATCTGAGGGACCTTCATAGTTGTAGACCAGGTCATTCCAGGTTTGTTTAGCTGTACTACAGCCAATGACAGATTCCATAACATCATCAGGAAGACAAGATATGATGATGCTTTTGAGCCTTTGGTCCTGGTTGACCACTCTTGCTATGATACCACTTGTTGTTCCCGTTTCACAATCGTTTAAAAACAGTAAAAACAACTAATTGTGAACAATAATTGAAAAGATGCAAGTAAAGATAGGTTTTAATAAGATAAACACACTGAGTAATTTTCAACGTTTATATTCTTTATTAAAACGACTCAATAAGAATACATTACCCAAGTACTTGCGGAATAGTACTTGGGATTGAAATGACAAGTTTGGTATGACTCCTCACTAAGCTTAGGCCAAGTCTAAGCACAACTATATAGGAACCACTGAGCTATCTCAGGGACATAGTTGTATTTGGAGGAGTGAAAGATTGCTTGTGTGTGTGATTTACAATTAATGCACAAGCTTAAATCTTTCACTCCAACTCTTATGCTATTTATACAAGTATGTTTTTAACCCTATCCTAGAGGACAAACTGACAGGTTACAGAAGACAAAATATTGATTGTAATTTGTCTCTATTTACATTGGCTATTTAGAGTAAGTGACAAGGCTGCTTTCTTCTTGTCAGTGATGATACTGAGCCTGATAGTTAACGATTCAGGGAAAGTTTGACTTTGGTTGATAAGGACTTCGTCTTATCTATTCAAACTTATCCCGCCTTGTCCCGCCATTCTTCGCCTTCATAGCCTTCAGTCTTCGTCTTCAGTGGTAGTAGTTGGTGAGGAGTTTCAGGATTCAGTGAGTTATTGTCATCACTCACTGAATCCACCGTCTTCTTCTTGACTCAGTCTTCACCCCTTAAATTCCGCCTTACTGAGTAGAGAGACTTCTTCTTTGTCTCTTACTGAGTATCCTCGAAGATGTTTCACTGAGTGACTATGCGCTCAGTGACTTGTTAGTGTTTAAGAGACTAAACACTTAGGGTATTTTCTATTCAAAACCTATATTCAAGGGGTTTGGGTATTCACTGAACCCAACAGTTGGATTGTTATTACTATTACTAACATTACGAGTAGGTTGGATATCCTCCTTAGGTTTCGAATTGTTATTTGAAGTAGAAGCACCTATCGGTTTGGGGGGATGACCAGAGCTAGTACTAGCTTCCCTTTGGGAGGGTGTGCTAGTAGACGGTGTTTTAGTAGCTTTAGGTCTATAATACATATTTCTACCAACTGGAACACCATTAAAAAGGTTCCCAGTTTTCTGCTCCTTAGCACCCTTATTAGTTTTACCCTTTTTACCCACTTGTTGAAACCCGTCATTATTTTCCTCCACAACCGGTGTAGTCACAACTTTCTTAGGACAAGTATCAACAGAATGGTCAAAAATCAGACAAGCATCACACCTTGGAGGTTTCCATTCATATTCCACCCTAATAGCTTCAGAAGAAAAGCCAAGCCTATCAACATAAGGGACCCCTACAGTGATAGATTCCTTAAGGGGAGAACTAGAATCAATCTCAATTAAGCACCAAGCAAAACTACTTCTACCCCAAGAGTCGATACACATAGAGCTAGTATAAGAATCAAGCATAATAGGCTTACCAATGTGTGTATCAATGATACTAATACCATCCTCATTAAAAATTGTAACGGTACATCATGAAGTTTAAACCATACCGGAATGCGAGTTAACTCCTTTTTCGTCAAGCTAGTACTCATGGTACATTTTTTAAGTATAATAGGGTTGTTCTTAATCATCCACGGACCTCCTTCAAGGACAGCTTCCAAACCAACCTGAGAATCAAACTTAAAGAAAAATAAACCATTTGCATTCATCATAATACGTTTCAACCCATACTTAGCCCAATTGTTGTGAAAAAATTATTCAACCACTGGAAAAGCAATATGCCTTCCTATAAAATACCCATAAAGAGTGTGCTCAAATTTAGTACTAATTGTTTCAACAACTTTACGAGGTATGGAGACATCAACACCTGTAAACACATTATCAACTTTAAGGGTGCGAAAATTTGGTTTACCGCAGAATTCGTACCACTTGTAATACCAAAATACGACTTAGGTAACACATTCACCTCAACAGATTGGACAATAGGCGTAGTACCTGTGAGTTTCTACTTAGGTGAACCTTGGGCATCATTCATTTTCAAGGGAGAAGCATGCACCCCTTCCCGCTTTAGAAGTTACACTAATTCCATCTCCACCAGGTAGATTTGCCTCCTTAGTGGTGTCCACGACACCATAAACATTAGATGGCCCAAAAGCAAACTTAGCATCACTAAGGGATGGATAATCCATAGTATTCAAGGTACTTATGACTCCAGTTGGTCCAACATCCCAAAACGCAACATCAGTAACAAACGTATTATGTATGGACGTTGGCTGATTTGTAGCCATAGTTTTACCATCTTTATCAATGATAGTCTCTCGCGTTATACCAGATTCCAACGCAGTAGGATCAGATATATCATTAGGTTTAAGATCACGAACATCAACAGTACCAGATTCAAATTTAAGATCACGAACATCAACAGTACTCGATGAGAAACTAGGGTTTCGCAAAACCCTTGTGGCTAGCTTAGGTTGAGACGAACCAATACTACCAGATTCAAGCTCCTTGAATCGCTGCATACGTGCTTTCAAAGCCTCCATATCTACACTACCATCACCCACTTTCTCCATACTAAATAGATAAAGACTAATAAAAACCCTAAACTAGAAAAACGATTCGAACCAGAAAACAAGAAGAGCAACGTCAAGCTTCAAACGAGGGCCTTAACAAGTTAAGGCACGCATTAAAAGAACATACGACACAGCTAACCGACTTCCTTCATAGCTTGCATATTAAACGATTGAAAACAATATTATGCGAAACCTAAAAAAACGATAAGAATAAACCCTAATGATCAAAACTGTCGCATGAATCTGGAAAAATCAAGCATAACACTACTGTAAATGCCTAATTAGAGCAGATTAACGCAATAGAAGTTGAGATTAAGACAGATTATTGCCTATATATATATTGGGTAGGGTTAAAATGAAAAGTTTCTTATAATGAAAAAAATGAGAAGGCATGTGGAGGTGACATGTGTCACCTTTGCCACATCACCATGCTATGTCATGTGACATGTGTCACCCCCACCTCAAGAAAATTTTTTTTCCCGCAAAAAAAAATTTTTTGGGCAAAAAAAAAAAAAAAATTCGCACAAAATTACATTTATCACACAGTTAAAAATACGCATCACAATTATAATTGTGATGCGAATTTATAACCTTAATGCACTAAAATCATGCTTATGATGCAAGAAATTTATAACCGTGATGCAAGAACTTATAACTTTAATGCACTAATAAGTTTTGGTGCATCATTATTATAAGTTAATAGTTCAGCATCAACTATGATGCACTAAAATCAAGGTTATAACCTTAAATGCACTAAAATCATGATTGTGATGCAATAACTTTATAACTGAGATGCAGTAATTTATAACCTTAATGCACTAAAATCATAATTGTGACGCAGTAACTTATAACCTTAATGCACTAATAAGTCTTGGTGCATCTTTATTATAAGTTAATGCATCATAGCATAGTTAAGTGCATCAATTATGATGCACTAAAATCAATGTTATAACATTAATGCACTAAAATCATGATTGTGATGCAAGAACTTTATAACGTGATGCAAGAACTTTATAACTGATGCAAGTAATTTATAACCTTAACGCACTAAAATTATGATTTGTGATGCAGTAACTTTATAACTGTGATGCAGTAAACAAATTTGGCGGGAAAATTTTTTTAAAAAAAAAAAAAAAAATTCGTGGTATGATGATGTGGCAAAGGTGACACATGTCACCTCCACATGCCTTCTCATTCTTTTCATTCTAACAAACTTTTCATATTCAAAGTAATTTCATCATCATTAATTTTGTACATTTGTTATGTTGTTTACTTTTACACAACTTACAAATGCCTAAACATGATCAACTTAGTAATGCATTTGTTAATTGGTTGTGTTGTTTACTTTTAGTATTGCAATAGAAGGAAAGGAGTGGACACATGAGAATATATATATATATATATATATATATATATATATATATATATATATATATATATATATATATATATATATATATTTCATGTATAGTCAACTATGAATAAATTATCCAAATTAACCAAATGGCCAACGTTTACATGAACCAATGTTGAAAATGACCATATATTAAAATGAACCAAGGTTCCAAATTGGAGACTAAAGTCAATTGTTACCAAATGACCAAATGTTCACACTAACCTCTAAAGGTAATAATGTTGCAAACCAGTTTACCATTGTGTTAACATGAACAAATGTTCATATGTTGACAAGTAAAGTCAACACTTACCAAATTCATAACCATATTCCAAATACAATCACAGGAAAGAACAAAGACAATGGACAAACAAGTTACAAATAACCAATAACATTCCTTTATAAAAGTAGCACATGTCAGTACAATCTACATCATTTTTATACTACTCAATGACTTACAAAGCCTGAGCTGTGATACTAATACCACAAAACACAAAAGACAACCATCCATCACAAGAGCTAGACATCCTATTACATTAAGGGGATGTGGGGCCTTTTGTAAATATTGAAGTGTAGATTGTTTTAGTCATGTGATTGTCACATTCCAATAAATCTAAAAAGTTTGTTTTAAATCATAGCCACCAATCTCCTCATCTATCATCTCAACAAAACTACTACCCATGAAATAACAATGGCTTTTTAAAGGTTCAATCATGTTTTCTATTCGTGTTGCTATATCCATCCATAGATTTAAACAATTACTGTAAATGCATTGATGTGTTTTGATGTGTTTTCATTGAAATCCAATTACTTCAATGATTGTGATTAGGAGTGTTATTCGGGTTGACCCGGTCGGGTTCGGGTCAACTCGGGTCGGGTCAATTCGGGTTCGGGGTCAACCCGAGTATTTTACATTGTAAAAGTGTTGTTGAGCCGGGTTAGTCGGGTTCGGGTCGGGTCAAGACTAAAAAAATATACCCGAACCCGACCTTGCTTAGAACTCGGGTCAATTCCGGTTGACCCGATTGACCCAAATATATTTTTGAACCCTATTGACCCGACCCGAATTGACTCGGGTCGGGTTCGGGTCGGGTCGGGTCAGCCCGAATGACACCCCTAATTGTGATATGTTTTGATGGGTTTCTTGTAAGTGGGTTTTGTGTGATTTAAACAATTACTGTATATGCTTTCGAACCAATTAAATATCCATCAGGAGATTCATTCGTAGTTGTTCACGGGGGCTTTTTGAGTTCATAGTCCCCAGCTGGGAATCAAATTAGATAAAAGAAAAAAAAATGGTTATTGGTCAAAGTTTGAATGGATATTTCTTTGGGGCTATTTACTTTATTGATTTTTTAGAATAATTGAATAGAAATATCAATATTCAAACTCCAAATCTACAACATTTGACGTTAATTTTGACTTTGGATGAAACTATTTTGGCTAGTAGACTATTTGAAACCAATTCTAATGTATCTTCATTTTCTTGACTTTTGCTAATGATTAATTTTCTTTCTAATTCATTATGTTAATTCTTTGTGTTACCAAATAGTGGTGTTACTTATATTTCTTAACCAATTTAATTTCTCTACATTTCCATTCTCTACCTCATTTCATTTATCTGAAATTATATGTACCAAACATGCCTTAAGAAACCCATATTGTGAAGAAAAAGACCCAACTAACCATCAAATGCAACTTCCATTTAGTGACATTAGCTTTTACAGCTAAGAGGTCACCTTGAGCATGTTGTAGCGTCCTTTCAATCTCATTCCTCGACTTCAATACGCTGGGAATGATGACGGTTGCATGGGCACAGATAGCTGGGTCATACCACCAAACAAATCGACATGGTGATCCCTAAGCAATGAAAAATAACAACTTGTTACTATACTTCAACCACCACATTAATATGTTTTTAAGAAATATAACTAAAACTACAAAGATCTAAAAATGTACATACCGGTTGTGGACATGCATAGAACCTTCTTCCCGAGTTGTTTCCTGTCATGAGGTTTTGATTATGGCTTGTCGACCACACCAACAACACACCATTTTTATTGGAGAGCATATAGAAAATGAAAAAAAAAAAATTGAGATGATGAAAGTTTAGTGATTATAGGTGAGGTAGAAAGGTGTTGGGTTTATATAAGAAAAGAGAAAATAAAGGTTAGGCGTAACAGTAACTCGTGGTGAAAGGACTATTTTTCCCACACGTGAAACGCACGTGAGGGTAGTAACATATGTTGACTTACAACGTTTAGTCAAAAGGACCGTGGAAGATGCAAAAACTTAACAACAGGGACGGTGAGTGTATTTCTTTTGAACTTGGGGACTAAACTTGTATTTTTGGTGTAACCTTAGGGACGAACTTGTGCATCTTAATCATACTATATTATAATGGAGGAATATGTTGAACCTAACTCCGATCTTAATTCCAAGCCTAAAATTAAGCAACACACCCGAACCTGAGTATATAAAAACTGAAAATTGATCCTCCCTCCATTAAGACCACACATTAAAACCTACACATGAGAATTGATTCTCGCATTAACTTCTTTAAAAGTATATTAACTTTCAATTGATAACATTCGTTTAGACTTTTTTTTTTTTTGCTTTTATAAGAGCAATTTGTCGAAAAAACCTTGCAATGGACGGAAAATATAATCATACGGGGACTCGCCGCTGCAACGCGCGGGTACCCGGCTAGTCTAAGAAAAATAAAGATGACATGGTAATGAAATCTTTGACAACCCCCAATTGCTATAAAGCTCTGCCCCAAAATACACGGCGATCACTCTCTCTCATTTGTTTTTCTTCATTTTAACTACAAACTGCTTAACGCTACTCTCTCGATCTCAACATTTCAGGTTCGTTATGTTATTTAACTGTAATTAGGGTTTACTACATTCAGTTTACTTCTTTCATCATTAATTTTTGCCTCAAAATTAGGGCAAACTACAATTTGTACTCTCGATAGATTCTATAACATAACTAATTGATGAATTATAACTAGATGCATTGTGTAATTATTTTAGATGTAATGACTCGAAACCATTAGATTAAGTCATATTTCAAAAATAGATTAAGTAGGTAACAAGTCATGGTGTTTAGACGGTTGGGCTTAGGGCTTTTACAACGCGTCTTCTTATTTAAGTTGCGCATTATCATAAGAAGAGAGGAGGTAAGTTAATTAATTAGTATGTGGAATCATATGCGTGTCATTGGGTCATCTTAATTAATACTCCGGATGTAGGATGTGTGCAAAGAGTGATGATGCGCTTGTTTTGAATGAGGTTATGTATAAGAAGACGGGTGCAAGTTAGTTATGATTTATAACGGAGAGGGCACATATTAGGTGAACTTGACAATCTTCAGTTATCTGTAACATACTAGCGTCAACATACCGTCCCTTAATATCTAAAAAAGGTTGGACGCTAGTAGTGTATGGGTAGCCACCTAATACTAATGTAACCAAGAAACGCAGAATTTAGAAAGAAAAAAAATAAAATAAAAAAAATTGCTATGAATAATAGATGGATAATTGCTTCATAAACAATCCAAGAACACATTAAGATGCAATGAGAGTGAATTTAAGTAGGTAACGACTAATGCTGTTTATAGACAGCTCGGTTGTCTCTGATTATTGTCTCAAAATTAGGGCAAAACGTTAAGCGAGAACGAGAGTAAAGTTAAGTGGGTAACAACTCATGGTGTTTTAGGTGGTTCAGATGTAGGGCTGTTGAGATCATTGTGTTATCTTATTTTATACTCCGTATGTAGCGCATGTGGGATGTTTGCAAAGACTGATATATGCGCTTGTTTTGAGCAAAGTTATGTATAATTGTATGAAGAGACGGGGCAAGTGAGTTAGGCATGATTTATAACGGAGAGGGAACATATTAGGTTAACATAGATAACTTTCTGTAGCTAAGAAACGTAAAATTTAGAAAAACATTGCTATGGATTACAGATGGATCAACAATTATTAACTATTGTGGTATTGACAGCTAATTCTAACGGCCCATAGACTATGATTTCCTGCAAAAAGATTTGGTAGGTGTGTTCAAATCATAAATTTATTTTTTAAATTTTTGTTTGGCAAAGAAAATACTATAATACTCTATTGCGGATAGGAATAAGATACATTTGTCTTCATGCTCACCCTAGTAGAACCACTGTATTTGTTGATTGGATATGCTTTCTCTTCAGTCTCCCTTTGTTTTCGTTCGACAGTGATGCAGATCTGTTTTATATCAGCTACTAACTATTGTCTTATTTTTTTCTTCCTTACATCTCGTCTTTTGCAACTCTACAAATCTCATAGTCTTAATGCTCTCTTTTTTGGTCAAACAAAGTTTGTTAATGACACATGAATGCACAATCTGTTTTATGAGAACAATGTCTGGTGGCTGAAGCCTCAAACTTTTAGTTGTTAACTGGACACAAATCATGCAGTATTAGCCCACTAGCTGCTATATACCTTACTTAGGGAGCTGTAGTTATCTCGTTTGCTTAGTCACATAGTCACGTAATTTTGTTTGCTCAATGTGTGGCTTCATGTATTTGATAAAAATCTGAGATCATGCCTGACTTCCCTTAAAAGCACTATGTTGGTGCACTAATGTCAATGTCTTGATAGTTATCTCGTATGTTAATCACAAAATGAAGCTAGAATCATCTTAAGTAATTGGTTTTCTACCAGAAGTCTAATACCTAGCGTATCAAACTGCTCACCGTTTGGAGAGACAAGACACGTAAAAACATTTATTTAGCAACATGACACTAGCACATGCACATTGGAAATATGAATGTCCATACATGGCAGTGAGATTTTCCTAATCGCAACTCTCAGAATATAGTGTAGTCGAATAATAGTTAAAGGTCCTGGAAGAAGCTTTAGAGTATGTTGCTTAAAGGATATAAACCGAAGTTTACTCAACTTTAGGAAGAGACTAGATATTTGTTTGGTATAGTATATTTGTTATGTTCTAGGTGACCAGGTCATCTGGCTCTTGCATTAAAGTCTTCTTTATCTGTTAACTTTATGCAGACATATTTGTGTCATTTCCTTCATAGCAGCCACTAAATTCAATCATAAACACTGGTATATCCTAACTGTTCTCTTGCTTTTCCTAACTTCTTCTGACAGGCACTTGGAGAAGTCAAAGCACCGGAAAAGTGGACATACTCTTGTAGTCTAGCTGTTGTTGGTTAAATAATTGAAAGTTTTCATATAACTTTTCAGCTGAAAAAGATGCAGAACCAGGATGAGATCCCATTGGATCCGGTAAAGGAACTGGACTCCACAACATTGGCCACTGATTTTGTTGCTGATGTTGACTGGTACGAGGAGAGTGATATCGTGCGACAGCATTCGGCAACATGGAAAGAGGATGAATCAAAGTTTCTGTATGCTGGTGATAACGTAAGAGAAAATAAATCCTTCAAAGCCATTTTTAGATGATTACTTAATCTATTTCTGGTAAGGTGTGTTTTAATAAATATCTGCAAATATATTTGGCATTATCGATGAAAGTAATTCAGTTACTGGTGCACACCTATTCCAAGTCCAGCTATATTCTCTTTTCTATACTTCATAGGCCACTGCTAAAATACTGTGTTTCGTTTGTCACGTGTGCGACCAGTCTTTTCTTTGCGTTAGTTCTCTACTAATTGTTCATTTGAAAAAGATGCAGAATCAGGATGATATCCTAGTGGATCTGGAGAAGGAACTGCAGTCCACAGCATTTGTCACTGATTATGAAGCTGAGGGTGATTGGTCTAACTACAAGGACAGTGATGTCATGCAACAGCAGACTGCAATATGGGAACAGGATGCAGCAAAGTTTCCATTTGTTGGTGATAAAGTAAGAGACAACTAGTCCTTCAGACTTTTTAGCTTTACTAATTTCATGCATTTTTAGGTGGTGTTTCTGTTTACAATTTTGTAAATACATTTAGTAGCATTAATTAAAAATAGTTCTGAGATGCATGCCTATTCATAGTCGAGCTGTATTCCTCTTTATTTATTTATTTATTTATTTTTTGTCTCTGCTTCATATATGAAAATTTAGGTTCTGGGCCACTGCCAAATTCTTTGTGTTTATTGCACCCCAGCCATTTTTTTGGCGTTCTTTGTATATTTATGCTCCTTCTTAAATGCATGTGGTATACGGTATACCGTGATGTAACTTCATTTTGCATGTGTTTGCTTTTACCTTGTTTGGTATATGGATTTTTATTTCTCAGAATTCTCTTATTTGCTGGTTGAGTTATGCTTACATGAGACCATGAACTCTGAGCTCTGTATTTTTATTAGATTGACATGTACTCTATATTCAGGAACCTCTCTCCTCACTAGAAGCTGAATATAAGTCTGGAAGCCCCGTTTTACTGGAAAAAATTAAGGTTTACTTTCCCTTTTTCATTTTTTAATCTTAATCCTATCTTTTTTGAAGTATTGTATTTGCCTGTGATGGTCATAACTTGTATGCAGGTGCTGAGTGAACAGTATGCTGCCATCAGACGAACTCGAGGAGATGGGAACTGTTTCTTTCGGAGTTTTATGTTCTCCTATCTCGTATGTTCAATTTTTTTTCATAGCCCTTGTCTGAATATTTACACCACTTGCTAATGTAAAGGTCTTATATTTGCTTTTGTATATAAAAGGAACATCTGTTGGAATCACAAGACAAAGCCGAGGTTGAACGCATTAAATTGGATGTGGAAAAATGCAGAAAGACACTTCAGGATTTAGGTTATACTGACTTCACATTTGAAGATTTTTTCTCGGTAAGTGATTCATTCATATAGTATTTGTTTTTCTGTGATTCATTCATATAGTATTTATTTTGGCAGTTTGATTTGGCCTGCCTTTACCAGTAAATGAGCTTTGTTTTACACTATATCCGAATGCAATCTGTATTGCTTCCACTGTTAAGCTTCTCTTAACTTGAAATAAGACACTGGTGTACTTAAATGCCATCATGTATAAGTAGTTTATATGGGTTTGCATGTATAAATCAGAAGAAAGACAAGAAGCGTCTCTAATTTGTCTTTCATATTAAAAAACTTTACCAAATAACAATGGATGCCAATTATTTCGTAAAAAAATGGATCCAAAAGTTTTAGTTCTTACCCCTTATAAGCTCACTCAAGGCACGTGCAGACAATCTTAGTTTGACCTTGCAACTAAGCTATAAGTAATTGGATTTATTTACTATTTTACCTCTATACAGAAAACCCGGCAATCTGTTCATGCTCATGTTATTTGGTAATTCAGCCTAGTTTGCATCTCTAAACATTTAAAAACTAGAGTATTTCTATGAAAATAATATAGCAGTTCATTTTTAATGCCAATGGTACCATTAAAGAACTACATTATGTGTATATGATTCCAGTGAGATAACAATGGAAGAAGAAAATTGACTTGCCATGTGTTCTAGTTGGAGCTTTGCAACTCTACTCACTCTTTGTCCCTAACTTTCACTTAAAATTTTCTTAAGTAATAAAGATACCAAAAAGATTCAGTTTGAGCCTTCTACCTCTCTTGATTGATTGGTCTTTGAATATTGTTAGGTTTGGTATATGGATTAAGTTTTACCAGTGGGTCTCCAACCATTATCAGCAGAAATCATAGGTGATGTTCAAAATTTGGACCAATAAAGGAGTGAATGCTGTACATCACTTATGCTATATTACGTCAAATGGAACTCAATTTGAGATGCAGCTAGTATATAACAGGGAAGATAGAAAATAGTCAAAATACTGATTCTCAGTGCTTGTAGTGGAATAATATACTATATACAAGATATTACATATATGCTACTCACATTTTTCCTAAATCAAGCAACAATTTTATATCCATACTGTCCTTAATAAACGCAAGCACTCCCTTTCGATCAAGTATTATTTTTACATTTTCTTTATTCATTATATAATGTTGATAGCCTTGCATCAAGATTTGATTATTTTGTCACTGTTCGTAGGTATTGAAGATATTTAACTAATAAAGACTTCTATCTAACTATTTGCTACACCAATCGCTCTGATTCTGTTGGGAAGTAGTTTGCTCTGACACAGTTGCAAAGCTATTAACTTCTGTTATGATATATAACATGTAACATGTTATAGGAACTTCTTTCCAGAAGTTAACGGTAGTCCTCGAGTAAATGTTTTACCCTCGCATGCGTTATTATTGAAGAGTCTTGCAACATTACCTTTTGTTAGGATCAGGGGAGAATAGTCGAGAATAATCAGTAGCAAAACAAAAGGAGATCAGACAAAAGTTTCTTGTATTACAAATCAAAGGATACAAGATGAGTGTAGTGTATAAAAATAGATGATTACAAATGGGGGGATAAGCCCTTATTTATACTAGGGCTTATTGGATTCTAGAAGATTCTAATACAAATATCTTAGATTTTCCTATAAGCTAATATCTAGCTTATTCTAGATTATTCTACCAAAGTATCTAGCTTATTTCTAGATTATTCTGAGTAAATATCTTTTAGACCAAAATTACTAAACTACCCTTAGGAGGTGAAGTCACAATATCTAACAATCTCCACCTTGAGTTCAACTCCTAAGTAACACCATATCTAATTCCAAGTTCCAGAGGCTAGAAATACTAGCCAATTTCAAATCAAACGATCGATTCCCAAAAGCTATCCGAAACAAAATCGATCCAGAACAAATGCCGATAACTTCAAAACGAACAATCAAATGTTAGCCGACAAATCCAAAACGGCCAACCGAACAAACAAATCGGCTCAAACGATCTTCACTAGTGACAATCAAACTCGGGCAACAAACTTCAAAAGCCCGACAAACGAAGATCCAAATTTCCAAATTGACAAATTCCAAACGATCGAACAAAATTCAAACGACCTGATTATAACCAAGTCTTCAAACACCAAATTGATCTTCAAATGCAAATACCAAATTCAAATTCTAATGACCCACTTATTGATAAGTTTTACGGTCCAACTTCAAACTTATTATCCGTATCGAACAAATTCAAGTTAATAAATAACTTGACAAACGGCCTCTGATAATTCAAACGCCCCAAATATGATACGGATAATAATACCAACGACCCACTTATCCAATAAGAATTACAGTCATCAAATAGCTTCACCATAACTGATTATTCCAAAACTCAAAACAAAAATCAACGAGCAAACCCGAAATCCAAAATTCAGCCGCCAACTACCAAATGAAATCAAAGAACTAACAAATATTGGCACAATTCCAAAATCCCATTTTACGATTCAAAGCCCTCTTAGCCAAAGCCCCAAATTCTAACCCAATAACTAATGGATCCACAAAGATGAGATTTTTAAAATACATCCCTACAGAAATTGATCCAACACAAGTTCTAACTATCCCTAATCCCAATCAACAAACACCTTCAACATATCAAACTAGCAGAAGCAACAAAAGATTGAAACAAACCTGATGTTTTCAAGACTGACCGACAACAACCACCAAACACCAAACAAATTCATACTTGGTGTCTTCAACTAATCGAATCAGCCACCAAACACAAAGCGAAAAGACAATCAAATGGTTTCAAGAAATTAATTCTTGAAATCAACCAAAAGCCGATGTCAATCACAAGAAACCCAAAATAGTTGCAGCTTGCTTCAATCGATCGAGTGGCTCTGATACCAATTTGTTAGGATCAGGGGAGAATAGTCGAGAATAATCAGTAGCAAAACAAAAGGAGATCAGACAAAAGTTTCTTGTATTACAAATCAAAGGATACAAGATGAGTGTAGTGTATAAAAATAGATGATTACAAATGGGGGGATAAGCCCTTATTTATACTAGGGCTTATTGGATTCTAGAAGATTCTAATACAAATATCTTAGATTTTCCTATAAGCTAATATCTAGCTTATTCTAGATTATTCTACCAAAGTATCTAGCTTATTTCTAGATTATTCTGAGTAAATATCTTTTAGACCAAAATTACTAAACTACCCTTAGGAGGTGAAGTCACAATATCTAACACCTTTATTAATTGTGCTATATCTGCTTTGTTTTGCATCCGTACTTTTTCTAATATAATATTTGTTCTAAGCAGTTGTTTATCGAGCAGCTGGATAGTGTTATTCAAGGGAATGAAGAGTCTATAAGGTTGGGAGATTAATTTGTTTTTGGGCTTTAACTTTTACTTGATAAATAGCAAATTAGGTTTGTTTAAAGTGTAAATTGAGGTACATTGTTGAACTGCCTGATATAATCTTCTTTTGTTTCCAGTCATGATGAACTTTTGGTGAGAAGTCGCGATCAATCAGTGTCCAATTATGGTGAGTGGTGTCACTTTGGAAATACGTTGTATTAGATGTGGCAGTTTTGACCTGTTAACTAATGAATGAGTCAGTTTTTGGTTAAGGCTTAATGGCTTATACATAACTTGTCAATGGGTCAAATCAATGAGTTCAGGTAACAGGGAAATAGGTTAAAAGTCGCCCAAAGTGTATTTCTAATGCTTACAGGCTCCCTAAGGATTTCTATATTGTCAAAAAATAAATTATTGCAGCAGTAACATTCTTCCCCCCTCCTCCTCCTCTTTCATATTTGACTATTTATAGTATGGACATAACAAGTTTGCTGATCAGCCCAACACTCACTAAAAACAACTCATTTTATATCGAAACTTATTACCTGTTCATTTCGGAATGTTAAGGTTTAATCTTTATCTTTTTTTTTATTTTTTAGTTTAAAGATCACATAATATTTGCGCTACTTTGTTGCAATCCTTGCGTATCTCCTAACCGAACTTGGTGTGCAGTTGTGATGTTTTTCAGATTTGTGACCGCTGGGGAGATAAAAAAGCGCTCTGAATTCTTTGAACCATTCATTCTTGGTTTGTCAAATACAACTGTAGAGCAGGTTTGTTTGACTCCGATTGACTAGTGATTTTCCTGATAACGTATACGACTTTATATTGAGTTATGCTTTTACTACATAATTAGTTTTGCAAGACATCAGTGGAGCCCATGGGTGAAGAGAGTGACCATGTTCACATTACAGCATTGTCAGATGCATTGGGTGTAGCAATCCGGGTTATGTATCTTGATCGCAGCTCATGTGATAAGGAGGGGCGTGTTAGTATCAATCATCATGATTTCGTTCCAGCTTCAGATAATGCTACAACTAGTGACAGTGGGTCTGAAACAAACCCGTTCATTGTCTTGCTATACCGACCTGGTCATTATGACATACTGTACAGAAAGTGAAAAACGTCATATGTTTCGGGTAAGCTGCTGCTCATATTTACTAACTAGAGTTGGAAATCGAGCGGGTAAAAACGGGTAGTTTGTAGTACGAAAAATGGGCGGGGTGGGCCGGGATTCATAGATAATATTAATATTATATAATATGATCAAGAGACCTTTTACATTAAAATGATAATCTGAATTTTGAAACAATTTTTGTGGAGGGCCTAGATGAATTTGAATACACATTGGGTGACTTTTCACCTACCCGTTAGAAATGTATGACTCAGTTTCTACAGTTTATTCATAAACGGGTTGAACTTGGTACCTTTTTTTACAACATATATTCAAGTCTTTACAGGCTTCAGTTGGAAACTAATACAAACTCATTGCAGGTATCAATTGTGATCTATTCAGGCAGACGCAAAGCACTAAGGGACTGGCGCTTTAAACATTTTCGATAACATTTCTGAGTTTTGTACTTGGATTCAAGTTCTTAACGTGTTGAATTGGATTGTACTAACGGTAAACAAGCGTTGTTGCCTATTGGTCTGATATCATCATCCCATGACTTAGTTGCATCATTTTGGGGTTTGCTACAGCAATATTGTTTCATCTGCATTCACTATAATATCGGCACAACTGTTGATGATTCATTGTCATCAAACAGTATTATGGAAAGGTCATTTTGCATATTTAGATATAATCTTAATTGGTTTCGATACCTTAGCAAGGCCCAGTTTGGTTCTAGTCTCAAGCTGTAGTTGGGATGGAGCCAATGCATATTAGGCTTGCAGTCTAAGAATGGTTATGAAAGATTTTCCAAGGCCTTAATCATAAGTCTATAGGGTCGAGTATGATCAAATAGGTGATGTTTAATCAAGTAGCTGATTTGATAGTCATACGGGTTATTGGTGTCTTATATGCGCACAATCTTTAAGGCTAGTCGCATTCGAGCTCTTAACATCAGTTGGTCACCGATATTTTGCTCCCTTAACCGATGTTTAGATCGGTTACCACGGATGTGGTCCAAGGTCGTCACACCGGGCGTGGTCCACAAAAAAAGGAAATCGGTTGGAAATTCGACCGACATTTAAGACACATATTGCATGCAATTTTGCCCGTTTGGGGCTAAAATCAATATGCTTTTAAAAATTTGACCGTTTGGTCATTAAAAAAAAAACTTTTTTTTAAACTAATTTTACCACTCTATAAAAAAAATAAAAAATCCTTGGGTCATCGACTGGGGTATTCGGTCATGTCGGTCATTTGGAGAAAATGTGATGTGTATTTGGATGACCCAGTCGTCCCAGGTCACTACTGGGACTAGCCTAATATTTGGTCATTTGAAATTTGCTGTTACTGAAAAGTTATTTATGTTTCATAGTTGTTGCAATGTTATAATCACTCAAAAACAATCATCTTATTCGTTCTCATTATTTGTCAGTACGAATTTTGAATCTTCGATATTTGACTTAACACAATCTAATGGTGCTATTTGGTTTGTTGCTATGAATCACAATGTGTATGGGTGTTGGTATAGAGTGGAATGATAACGGAGGGTATGAAAAACCACTCACATACATAATATATGAGGAAACTTTCACATTTTGGTATTCTCATTCTATTGTGGTGGGCCTCATAACAAACCAAACAACATTAATAACTTTCAAAGTCATAGATTCATACTCATACACCCCAACCAAACAGGCCCTAAAATTTCAGTAGAAGCTCCATTGTGCTACCACCTTTTGCATAAACTTTCATGACATCACTTTGTCCTAACCGATTAGGGTGGGTGGCATGAGAATCATGATCTGCGTATTGTGTTAGATATACTTAACAAGGAGACTAATAACATCTTTAATGCTTCTTAGAATTTCAAAAAATTATGCTTCCATAGTCGAAAGTCGAAACAGTAAGCAATAATAAGCCTTATTGTATTGGAACTTGCTAGTGTGATTTGTTTGAAACTTTGAAACACGCACGATCAAGTATCTTATGTGGTAAGACTTGCAAATAAGTGTAATAACTCATGCATTTTTTAGCAGAAAGATTTGTTTATATCTTTTTTGGGTAAAAGAGATTCACCCTGGTAAAATATATAAATCACAGAAACAATGAGTACAATGAAATGTGGCCGAAGAACCACATTAACCTCAAGCAAAGCTTGAACAACCGACTAAGTCGCTAGAGACAACCATAAAAGCGACATAAAACTAGATACATACAATAACTAAATCACCAATAGGAAAAAACCACTTCAAAAAGCAAGAGTCACCACAACAATCCATACGCCGCCTCTTCGGAGTATAATGCACCAATTGAGGCCGCCTCCTTAAAAAACCTTCCCAAGAAAAACCCAAAGGGAAAAACCTTGGAGAAGGAAAAAAGAGTACATCCCTCAATCGAAACTCCATCGAACAACCAGGCACGTAAACCAAAACATCCATATAACTCGAACAAATGTCCACACCCGGTTCTTATTAAACTTCAAATAAGGAAATCGTCATTGGATAGACCGAATAAGAGACCGAGGTAACTTCCAAATATGCAAAAGAGCTTCAACATTCTTCGTCTTCTTAAATTTACACGTAAGAATCTTGAGACGAATGGTAAACTTGATCAAATCAATGACTTGATCTTCAGATCTCTTTTGCTTTTTGAATATCCTGTTGTTCCTTTCTTGCCAGATGAAATAAGTAGCAGCAGCAAATACAAGTTTAGAAACAACACTTCTAGCCGACCTAGACCTTGAATTAGGAATGAGAAAATTCACGATCGCATCTAAGGAGGATGGAATCATAGAAAGGCCAGCGAACGTCTTCGATGAATCCCAAACCTAAAAAGAAAATATACAATCAAAGAATAGGTGATCATGAGAGTCCGGTTGTAACTCACACAAAGGATATTGAAACAGGTTTAAGTTAGTATCACTACTAACATCCCATTGTCTTAACATGTCCTGAGTCTTCAACTTCCGTTTCATAACCAACCACAAGTGGAACGCATGGCGCGGAATACAATGAGAGAACCAGACTAAATAAAACCACTCCACTTGAGTACCACGCGGCCTAAAACTTTCCCAGACTGTAGCAACCGAAAAAGTTTTAACAACCCCATCGTTGGCCTTCCAAATTAAAGAATCAGACATAGTAGGAACAAGAGTCGGGACAGAAATCGAACCAAGTGACGGGTACTGATGAGTGTGTAAATACTCATCATTTTTGTACAAAATAAACTGCAAAATCATCTGAAAACACTCAGAAACACATCAAAATGATCAAAATATCACAAATCGGTGTTTTATGTGTTTTAAATGCAAAAATATCAAAATCAGATGAAAAACATATCAAATTCAAAAATTGCGTTTTAGTCCCCAAGTTTATAAAATTGTCAAAAATAGTCCCTGAGTCAAAATTTCAAAAGAAAAATCATCAAAGGTCCTTTTAAAATCATAACTTGTCAAATTTGGTCCTTTGGTGAAAAATGTAAAAGTTTTGAGAAAATTACAAATTGGTCCTTCAAGTTTGCAAATTGGCGAGAAATGGCCCCGGAAAATTGCAAAATGGCAAGTCTGGTCCTTATACTTTTGAAGGTTGTCACTTGTGGTCCCTTGGAATATCTTTGCATAATTGGCAGAAGAAACCCCTAAATTTTCAGATTTTACACATAAGGCCCTTGGAATATTAAACCTTTTAAACTAATTTTGGACCCTTGCACTAACCTTGGACCCCTGTCAAACTTAATTGTGAACCCCCTGGTTATTTAATTCCCAGTCAAATGAATTTGACCCACTGTTTTCCCTCTCTCCCTCACGAGATACCCAATCCCACCATTTCCATCATCACAACCTGCAAACCCTTCTGTCACACTCAACCATCATCACCACTACTTCCCCCCTCCAAACACAAGAAGCCAAGGGGAGCATTAAATGCCTTATACCAACCCCTGCCCTCCCCAGCTGTTAAAAAAGGATTTGGCGCCAAAAACACTTTAAACGGCTATGATTGATTTGAGTGATCCAATGGTCAAGTTTATTAGTGGGAAATATCCAGAGAGAGGAGAGATGAAGATTTGGGTGTATAAAAAGACCAAGGGAAGCATCAAGCAAGGAGTTAGCTTTTATTTTATTTTTCATGTATGTCGAATTGTAGCTTAAATTGTCCTAAATAACTTTCATTTGTATTCCTAAGCTTATTTTGTATCAATCAATAGTTTTTAAGTGTTTACAACTCATTTCAAGTTTGAATTGAAAGTAATTATCAGTTTCTATCATTCAAGTTCCTTTGTTGAGATTTTGCATTTCAAACTCCCTTGTTTAAGTATTTAGCAACTCATTTTCAATCTAAAATAAGTTCATATAAGCTCATAAAAGCTTTGTATAAGCTTATACTTCAGTTTCATTCACTTTTGAGCCTTGGTCAAAATAAGTCAAAGTTGGAACAAGAATGGTGCAGAAATGGTACAGGGTTGATTCAGGCATGAATATGGGTTGAAATGGAAGCTATGGGTTGATTGGTATTAGGGTAGTGGTCCTTGGTTCTCATTTTGCTAGCCATTGTGGCTTGGACTCTTTGTAAGTCAAAATTAAAGTTTCAAGCATAATTAGTTCTTGTTGTTTAAACTTGTTAAAACTTGTTCAAATAGCAGTAATTTAGTCATCTTAAGTTAGTTTGATCATAAACATAAGTTGGTTTTGTGTTTGGATCTGTTTTAGTTACATATTAAGTCATAAAGGGGTGTTTGGAATTACTATTCTACCTGTCTTAAAGACTTGTTCAGGGGTTAGATTCTTTTGTTTCATGTTTGTGCAGCCTTAGTATACTCAATTGAGTTAACACTTTGGGTCTGCTATGCTCTAAAAGTCAACATCACTCAAATCTGTCTCAACTGTGAAACTGTTGTAGTTTCAAGCCATCATTTTGTGTTTAGAAAACCATAAACTTGCTTTCATTGTACTTAATACATCACATAACAATAATCTCAGTCACAAAATTTGGATTTGAAGTTCATTTAAGTCAACATTCTCAATTTCTTCAAAAAGTCAAAAGTGCTAAATCTGTTTTGAGCTCACATAAGAGGATTTCTTTTGAGCTCACCTTGGGGTCTTATCAAATGAGGTTTGGTATTTTAGAAAGCTCAGCTGGTGTTCTTTCTTGTGATCATTTTACTTGATTTTTACATTTTTTTCAAAAGCTTCAAATAAGCTCATCTTTCAGACCAAAAGTACCACGCTCCTTGTTTCAGAGAGAGTTTTTCTCAAATCTTGCATTTGTACAATCTTCAAATCAAAGAGTTAAGGTCTGGTTTTTGGTGAAAGTGTAGTTGGCCAGGTGGTCTATAGGACTGCAATTGTGGTTTTCTGTTTAGCTTATCCTATAAGCTTGTGCATAAGCTTGAACAGTGGGGGTAAACCACTGTTTGGATTGAATAAGCAGTTAGCTTATTTGATTGATCTGAGGTTTTAGCTTGTTAGGAGTAGGTAATTTCAGTAGTAATTAGCTTAATATAGTGTACTTTAACTTCAGTTACTGTTTGGTGGCTTATCTCATTGGTTTGCTTATTTTTAGTAGCTTATTACTATAGCAGTTATACTATAGCTTCATTATTTCACACATAACCTGCTATTTTCTTAATTTTCATAGATTCATAATCTGATTTTAGAATTTTCCTGAAAGTTTCATAAATTTTGGTCTTAATTTGCTATTTTTCTCAATTAAATTAGTTTTTAATCATTTTTAATTAGCTTTTAATATAAAAAATTCAGAAAAGGTTCCAAAAAATAATTTTTCAATTTTATTAAGTTTAGATAAATATAACAAGTGAAAAAAGTAATTTTCCAGATTTTTCTTAGCTTATTTGGTAATTTTTAGTAATTTAGTTAATATTTAATAGTTTAAAATCCATAAAAAATAGAAAAATAATCACAAAAATACAAAAATAGTTCTAAAAATTCTAGTTTGATATTTTAGACTTTTCCATTTCATAATTTTATTTTTCTAGCTTTGTTTCCTAATTTCTTGCATTTTGGTTAATTATTAAATAGTTAAAATTAGTTTTTAATTAATAATAATTAGATAATTAGTGATAAAAATAGTTTTCTTTTTCTCAAAAGTTTCTTTTATCATTAGGATTGTAGAAATATCATTTTCACATTTTTAGGGTTAATATTGCTTTAGTTTCAGTTTTTAATTTGTACGTCACGTAGATTTTAATTTCAGGATTGTAAAAACATAAAAACAAAACATCATTTTAATTTCAGTGATAGCGTTTATTTAATAGATTTTATCTTTTTAATCTCTTTTAATTTGCATTTAAGCCGTTTTAATTTGTTGGCTTATTCCGTAGTTATAATATCAATCATAATCCTTTTTCCGTTCAAACTCCTCGATCACATGCGTTTGATAAATCATTGCATAGCTCGCTGGGACATAACGACCCGGGGAAACATTGTACTCCTCAGATCTTCATTGATTTCGTGCCTAAGCAGTTTTAAGTTTCTTGCTTGCGTGAGAAAGCTTGACTGTTTGGCGCGCATCAAATTTTTGGCGCCGCTGCCGGGGAGCTGTGCTAATTGTCTTCCGTCTAGCAGATTAGTTGTTTGAATACTCACTCATTTGTTTATATCATCCATATCTATCCATCTATATATATATATCCATATTTTTCTTATAAAAAATCCAAAAACCCAAAAACATCCAAAAACGTATAAAACACAAAAATATTTTTCCTTTTGTTTCTATATATGTATCAAAAATAAAAATACAAAAAAAAGAATCGTCGTTTTCTTTAATAATTAACAACTTAAAGATTACCACGAAAACCAAGGCGATTGCACTACCTAACGGGGGTGCGACCATAATAAGTTTCCGAACTAAAGATATAAAACTTGCCTTTGTGTCCTTGTGATTGGTGTACCTTTTTCAAAGAAGCCATTCATCTTGGATTATTGGTTAAGTTCACTTTTGTTTTGCCTCGATTTTGTGTTAATTGATTTTGTTGTGATATCGACGTTCGAACCGAAAACCCATAAATATTCTTCTCACACCCATTTTTACAAAACGTCTTCATAATTCTCATTCTCATCTGAAAGAATTTCATAATTCCATTTCTCTCCTTAACTCTGAGGTCCCTTAGAGTTAACTCTAGTGCATGCTTTTCGTTCTTCTAGATCATTGAGTCCTTTCGTGATCTAGCAGAAATTCCTAGAAGACGTTCGTAGGCGTCTTGCCCAAATAGTCGAACCGAGATTCGTACTATTTTGAGCAACAGATATGGCGACGAGCGTACCATGGCGGAAATGCTTCAGGCACCCACCGAGGGTTATGGAGATGCCATCGTCTTACCGGTAATTAATTCGATCACTCGAATTGAAGACACATTTAATCCAACTTGTGTCTACGAATCAATTCCGCGGTCGATCGAGAAGACCGTATGCACACATCCGTTGGTTCAACCATTTGACATCAACTCTCAATTACAAGGATGTGCCACAAAAGGTGATCAAATTGATGCTATTTCCGTTCTCACTTGCGGGCGCCGAGTTTGGCCGGAAAAAGAACCCCGCGATCCATCGAAACTTGGGAGGATCTTGTTCAAAAGTTTGTGAATTACTTCTTTCCTCCATCAAAGACGACTAATCTTAAAAATGAAATTTCGGGATTTCGTCAAAATTTCGATGAAAACTTTGGAGGCATGGGAGAGATTCAAAGATCTCCTCAGGAAATGCCCCATCATGAATTCACGGAGCTTCAACAAGTCAATATCTTTTATAATGGGTTGAGCGGTAACGATCAAGATTCCTTGAATGCATCCGCGGGTGGAAATATCTTGAATCGTAAACCTAAAGATGTGCTTGAAATTTGCGAGAGTAAATCAAAGTTCCTTTTCTGCAACAAAGTCAATGTTCGAACACTCCTGCTTCTTCATCCGGTAACTCTTCGAGTTAGCGCTCCGTTAGCCGCTCTAACGGATATGATCCAGTGTATGATAAAAGAGGTGAAGGAAATCAAAAGCGAAATTCATAAGACGGAACCAATCAAAGCCATAAACAAGGTGTGTGAAATTTGTAGTGGTCCACATGCGTATTATGATTGTCAAGCAACCGATGCTTCCTTTTACCAAGCTCCGTAGCCGGTAAACCACAATCAATACCGACCACAAGCTGATCCTCACTACCGTGCACCTAGCGGTATGACACCACCGGTTTTCCTCAGTGCAAAACCATGGCAATCAGAATCGCTTTGTTCGAATCAAGGACAAAATTTCAATAACTCTCTAATTTCAATCAAAACCGGAACAATTTCAACCAACCTTATCAAGCTCCAAATCAGCAAGGTTATCAACAACCTTATCAAGCTCCTAATCATCAAAGTTATCAACCACCTCCTCAAGCTCCCATGCCAAATGACTTCATGAAAATGACTGAGTCAAACATGCGTTCTATGCAAACTCAGATCAATAACATGAGAGGTGAGCTAAAAAGGGAAATTGATACCACAGTGTCTCGGCAGACAAATGAGTTGAAGAATATGATGAGCAGTTTCATGAACATGAATATGAACAAAGCTTCACCATCTTCTGGGGGACTCCCAAGCAATACTATTCCAAATCCCAATGCCGAGTTGAAAGCCGTCACCACTCGTAGTGGTAAGACGCACAATGGACCTTCGACTCCAATGCCCCTCCTCCTGTGGCATTCAGTCAAGTTACCAAGGAGACAACGGACAAGGTGCATTATTCAAGCCCACAAGTACCGACACGTCCCACCTTCGGTAGTCCAACCTTTAAGTCCGGAACCCGATGTTCCGAAGAAAAATCTTGAGCCAGAAAACACTTCCATTCCGGCTCAAAAGTCTAGTCGACTTCCATACCCATCAAGAATGAATGATGAGAAGCTTAAAGACAAAAACAAAGAGCAAATGGAAAAATTTTTCCAAATCTTCAATGAGCTTCACTTTGATATAAGCTTCGTTGATGCTCTCGTTCTAATGCCTAAATTTGCATCCACGCAAGGCCTACTCACCAACAAAGATAAGCTATCAGAGTTGGCTAAAACTCCTCTAAATGAGCAATGCTCAGCGGCCATTCTTAATAAGCTTCCCGAAAAGCTTGAAGACCTGGCGGTTCTTAATCCCGTGTGATTTCTTGGGGATGTTTCAATGCTCGCCTTGGCGATCTTGGCGCTAGCATTAACCTCATGCCACTCTCAGTATGGAAGAAAGCTGTCTCTTCACGAACTTTCATCCACTTGTATGACACTCGAGCTAGCGGACCGTACCATAACTTGTCCACTTGGGATAGCCGAGGATGTTGTGCTAAAAGTGGGAAAATTCCACTTTCATGCTGACTTTGTTGTTGTAGACTTCGATGCAGATCCTAAAGTTCCCCTCATCTTAGGGAGAGCTTTCTTAAGAACGAGTCGTGCTCTGATTGATGTGTTTGCGGAAGAGTTGACCATACGGGTTGACAACGACGAGCTCACGCTAAATATCAACCAGAACTCCAAACCTCTATACAAAAAGAGTGTTGCCACAATTGATCAAAAATCTGAAAGAATCAATGCAACACTCTCAAATTTCCACGGTTAAGAGTGTTAAGCCAAAAGCGTCTGAGCTCAAAGCTTTAAAATTACCCCTGGTTCAAACAAATGGTTTGAAAGCGTACCGAGGGAAGTCAAGAGTGTTCTTGATGATGATGACGATGATCTAGAATCGGAGACTTCAGCGGAAGTGGTGGAAACTGCTAGCTCTAAGAGCACACCACTTGTCCCACCTCCGGCATCAGTTTGTCGCATCGAGATTGTTACGTCTGTGGATGAAACCAAACTATCTTCAGTTTCATCTGAGTTGGATGATGATGTTTGTGATCCAATGGGAGACATTCTTCCCATTGATGAAATGCTCAAAAATGATCCATCATCCTTTAGTCTTATTCCCGACTCTTCCATTCCTTCTCTCACTCCTGATGAGGAAGATGACAACTTTTGGAATGAAGTCGATGCATTTCTTAGTGATGAGTCAATTCCAACGGGAATTGATAACACTTACCTTGATCGGAGGAGACATCCTTTTTCTGTAAAGTTTGTTGATTGAAGAACCATTTCCCACCCTCCCTCCCGGACATCTTCTTGATAATCACCATCTAAGCTTCAAGATTAAGCTTAAAAATGTCAAAAATGGTGATTTGCTTCTCTCTGCTAAAGAATGGACTTACATTCTCATATGCGTCTTTATTCCATTCTTTACAGATGGTGTGGTTGCTCTTTCCCTTTTCTCTTTCGGGAATGAGGACACCATCTTTGACCACGGTATCATCCTTTATAGTTTCTTCAATTAACAATACCGCGGTTATATCTCGTCGGTGTGGAACTTTCTGATGTTCATATGTTTATTAACATTGTGAGCGAAAGTCCGACTGAGATTGGTTTTCCACGTTACTTTCCCCAAGAACAAATGAATTCGGGGTCGAGTCAAGCTAGCGACTCGGGAATCAAAAACAGTAGCATGCCGTATGGGTTTTCACCCATATTTCTGACTTCTTTCTACTTTCTACCACCCTAGTGTGGGGGTTGCCCCACATGTTGTGTATAAACATTTCCACAAAAAAAATCTTCTTCTTAATAATGGCCGTAGTATTTCCCTTTTACGTTCTTTGTTTCGGCATAACCGCGGTACTTTGAATATTGAGGGCAATATTCATTTCTAAGTGTGGGGGGGAATTCTCACGAATTTCATATATTATCTACCCAATTCCCCGTTTTTGGCCAAAATTTTTTTTGGAGTAAGTGTTTTACACTTACTCAATTGGTTATCAGTCCGCCTTGTCTAATAAACAAAAGGATTGGCTAATCCAGAGCAAACGGCTCTTTGGTAAAGATTTCTCAAATCCGTTTATATGGCTTGCAATTTGCCCAAAATTGTATGGTATTCACCTCACCATATCCTAAAAAGTGAAGAGTTGGCTAGCCCGCAAGGTTATGGCTTGTGGTAAAGGCGGTGGAAAAACCATAATTGGTAATCAGCTCACCAAAGATAATATTGATAATTTATCTAAGAGTTGGCTAGTCGAAGGGTACGGCTACGGTAAAGACAAAATCAAATCCGTTGAAGGCTGGTGGTTTGCTCAAAATCACATGGTTATCGGTGTACCATGGTTCTTACTTGAATTGAAACATTTGGCTACTCCAGAAGTAATGGCTTTTGGTAAAGAGTTTAAAATCCATTATGTTTTCTCAAATCATTGCTAGGGACTAGCAATATCTCAGTGTGGGGGATTGATGAGTGTGTAAATACTCATCATTTTTGTACAAAATAAACTGCAAAATCATCTGAAAACACTCAGAAACACATCAAAATGATCAAAATATCACAAATCAGTGTTTTATGTGTTTTAAATGCAAAAATATCAAAATCAGATGAAAAACATATCAAATTCGCAAAAATTGCAGTTTTAGTCCCCCAAGTTTATAAAATTGTCAAAACTAGTCCCTGAGTCAAAAATTTCAAAAGAAAAATCATCAAAGGTCCTTTTTAAATCATAACTTGTCAAATTTGGTCCTTTGGTGAAAAAATGTAAAAAGTTTTGAGAAAATTACAAATTGGTCCTTCAAGTTTGCAAATTGGCAGAAATGGCCCCTGGAAAATTGCAAAATGGCAAGTCTGGTCCTTATACTTTTGAAGGTTGTCACTTGTGGTCCCTTGGAATATCTTTGCATAATTGGCGGAAGAAACCCTAAATTTTGATTTTACACATAAGGCCCTTGGAATATTAAACCTTTTAAACTAATTTTGGACCCTTGCACTAACCTTGGACCCCTGTCAAACTTAATTGTGAACCCCCTGGTTATTTAATTCCCAGTCAAATGAATTTGACCCACTGTTTTCCCTCTCTCCCTCACGAGATACCCAATCCCACCATTTCCATCATCACAACCTGCAAACCCTTCTGTCACACTCAACCATCATCACCACTACTTCCCCCCTCCAAACACAAGAAGCCAAGGGGAGCATTAAATGCCTTATACCAACCCCTGCCCTCCCCAGCTGTTAAAAAAGGATTTGGCGCCAAAAACACTTTAAACGGCTATGATTGATTTGAGTGATCCAATGGTCAAGTTTATTAGTGGGAAATATCCAGAGAGAGGAGAGATGAAGATTTGGGTGTATAAAAAGACCAAGGGAAGCATCAAGCAAGGAGTTAGCTTTTATTTTATTTTTCATGTATGTCGAATTGTAGCTTAAATTGTCCTAAATAACTTTCATTTGTATTCCTAAGCTTATTTTGTATCAATCAATAGTTTTTAAGTGTTTACAACTCATTTCAAGTTTGAATTGAAAGTAATTATCAGTTTCTATCATTCAAGTTCCTTTGTTGAGATTTTGCATTTCAAACTCCCTTGTTTAAGTATTTAGCAACTCATTTTCAATCTAAAATAAGTTCATATAAGCTCATAAAAGCTTTGTATAAGCTTATACTTGATTTCATTCACTTTTGAGCCTTGGTCAAAATAAGTCAAAGTTGGAACAAGAATGGTGCAGAAATGGTACAGGGTTGATTCAGGCATGAATATGGGTTGAAATGGAAGCTATGGGTTGATTGGTATTAGGGTAGTGGTCCTTGGTTCTCATTTTGCTAGCCATTGTGGCTTGGACTCTTTGTAAGTCAAAATTAAAGTTTCAAGCATAATTAGTTCTTGTTGTTTAAACTTGTTAAAACTTGTTCAAATAGCAGTAATTTAGTCATCTTAAGTTAGTTTGATCATAAACATAAGTTGGTTTTGTGTTTGGATCTGTTTTAGTTACATATTAAGTCATAAAGGGGTGTTTGGAATTACTATTCTACCTGTCTTAAAGACTTGTTCAGGGGTTAGATTCTTTTGTTTCATGTTTGTGCAGCCTTAGTATACTCAATTGAGTTAACACTTTGGGTCTGCTATGCTCTAAAAGTCAACATCACTCAAATCTGTCTCAACTGTGAAACTGTTGTAGTTTCAGGATTAGCAAGCCATCATTTTGTGTTTAGAAAACCATAAACTTGCTTTCATTGTACTTAATACATCACATAACAATAATCTCAGTCACAAAATTTGGATTTGAAGTTCATTTAAGTCAACATTCTCAATTTCTTCAAAAAGTCAAAAGTGCTAAATCTGTTTTGAGCTCACATAAGAGGATTTCTTTTGAGCTCACCTTGGGGTCTTATCAAATGAGGTTTGGTATTTTAGAAAGCTCAGCTGGTGTTCTTTCTTGTGATCATTTTACTTGATTTTTACATTTTTTTCAAAAGCTTCAAATAAGCTCATCTTTCGGACCAAAAGTACCACGCTCCTTTGTTTCAAGACTCTGAGAGTTTTTCTCAAATCTTGCAAGTTGTACAATCTTCAAATCAAAGAGTTAAGGTCTGGTTTTTGGTGAAAGTGTAGTTGGCCAGGTGGTCTATAGGACTGCAATTGTGGTTTTCTGTTTAGCTTACCCTATAAGCTTGTGCATAAGCTTGAACAGTGGGGGTAAACCACTGTTTGGATTGAATAAGCAGTTAGCTTATTTGATTGATCTGAGGTTTTAGCTTGTTAGGAGTAGGTAATTTCAGTAGTAATTAGCTTAATATAGTGTACTTTAACTTCAGTTACTGTTTGGTGGCTTATCTCATTGGTTTGCTTATTTTTAGTAGCTTATTACTATAGCAGTTATACTATAGCTTCATTATTTCACACATAACCTGCTATTTTCTTAATTTTCATAGATTCATAATCTGATTTTAGAATTTTCCTGAAAGTTTCATAAATTTTGGTCTTAATTTGCTATTTTTCTCAATTAAATTAGTTTTTAATCATTTTTAATTAGCTTTTAATATAAAAAATTCAGAAAAGGTTCCAAAAAATAATTTTTCAATTTTATTAAGTTTAGATAAATATAACAAGTGAAAAAAGTAATTTTCCAGATTTTTCTTAGCTTATTTGGTAATTTTTAGTAATTTAGTTAATATTTAATAGTTTAAAATCCATAAAAAATAGAAAAATAATCACAAAAATACAAAAATAGTTCTAAAAATTCTAGTTTGATATTTTAGACTTTTCCATTTCATAATTTTATTTTTCTAGCTTTGTTTCCTAATTTCTTGCATTTTGGTTAATTATTAAATAGTTAAAATTAGTTTTTAATTAATAATAATTAGATAATTAGTGATAAAAATAGTTTTCTTTTTCTCAAAAGTTTCTTTTATCATTAGGATTGTAGAAATATCATTTTCACATTTTTAGGGTTAATATTGCTTTAGTTTCAGTTTTTAATTTATCGCGTCACGTAGATTTTAATTTCAGGATTGTAAAAACATAAAAACAAAACATCATTTTAATTTCAGTGATAGCGTTTATTTAATAGATTTTATCTTTTTAATCTCTTTTAATTTGCATTTAAGCCGTTTTAATTTGTTGGCTTATTCCGTAGTTATAATATCAATCATAATCCTTTTTCCGTTCAAACTCCTCGATCACTGTACGTTTGATAAATCATTGCATAGCTCATTTGGGACATAACGACCCGGGGAAACATTGTACTCCTCAGATCTTCATTGATTTCGTGCCTAAGCAGTTTTAAGTTTCTTGCTTGCGTGAGAAAGCTTGACTGTTTGGCGCGCATCAGGTACTTCATGCCCCAATCAGTAGGCCACGCCCAACCATCAATGCCGATAATATCTTTGTTTATATCATTATACAATAGATGAAAAACATGCGGGGTTGCAATCTTTGCTAGTTTTGCTTGGTCTGACCTGAGCGTTCAAAATCCTAAAGTACAATGGTGGAAAATGATATGGTTTGGGCAATGTAATCCTAGAAGTGCATTTATCCTATGGATGGCATTCAATGAGAAGCTTTTAACTCAAGATAAGATAGTAAAATGGTATAGGGGTGTGTTAGTATGCCCATTATGCAGTAAGTCTCAAGATTCCCATGATCACCTATTTTCAAATGTGAATTCTCTAACAAGATTTGGCATCATATGAAGTCTAAGTTGAATACTGTTAATATGCCATATGATTGGAATGACATAGTTACTAAAATGGCAAGTCTCCCACGTACAAATGTTATCAGAAGCATCTTGAGAAGATTGATTCTGGCATCAGTTGTGTATCATATATGGAAGGAGAGAAATAACAGAGTTTTCACTGATGATAAAGTTAAAGCTGAAGTGGTTATGGAAAAGATTGAGGAAAATGTCATATTACAACTACAAGCTTTGAAAGTCAAGAAATCAGCTGAGGTAGTGAAGGTGGCTAATGAATGGAATGTTATTATACAATGGTGAGGAACTAATCTGTATGTGTATGGTTTTAGCATTTGGTGGCAGTTTCATGAAATATTTTCATCTGATATGTTGCAGACAGATGAGTTTCAAGTATAGTCTGCAATCTATAGTGGTTTTATCCATTTTTGCTTTGTATTCTGAGTTCATTTGGAAAATGAGAGCATTTTTTAATTCACTATGGATGATGCCTTTGTATCTTGGCCCTCTGCTTCCTTATTGATGTTCTAGCCTCGTGTTTTTACAGTTGGGCCTTTGTTAGGTACTATATTATTCACTTGGTATAGTACAATCAATTTAAGCTTAACAGAGGTGTCATAAAGCAGGTTTCCATCCATGTTGGGAAAGTGAGTTTGGTGAGATTGAGTATGCAATGTGGAATAGTGAGGTGTGCAAGATGAACCTACTTGATCCACACTATGCTCAATCTATAGGAGGTAAGGGTGGTCTCCCCTCAAGATGTGTGTTCCCAAGGGTCTGAAGCCATTTTGAAGAGATGAAAATGTAGGATCGTTGGTATAGCCCTTGACTGGGAGAGTTATGGGTGGATGTAAACTGCACAATGATGCCTCTTGCCTTTCCCCTCTTAGTCATTGTGGACGTGGGTTGAATGACCATGGTGGGGAGGTGAGATGGAAATGTAGTTGTGAGTTATATGGTCTTGGTACAATGAAAAGGGTACTTCTTATATGGAAAGGATTGAATAGTTGTTCTCAAGTCTGCTGCTTCTATTTTGTATTAGTCTATGCTGTTTTTTTTCTTCTTGTATTGTCTGATGAAATACTTGTAGTTTTATTTAATATGGGACAATTTGTATGTCTGGCTTCGGCATGTCCAAGTGCAGCTTTATGTTATCTGATGTAAACATTTGTGATGATAATAATATATTTTACCATTAAATAAAAAAAAAAAAAAAAAAGTTTCGGAAAAATTAAACCCAACTGGTTAGTTATGGGTTTACTTACCCAACATGTTAATAACCCGACGCTAAAAAATCAAGGACGGAGCCAGAAAGTTATAAAAAGTTATGAAATTTTTAAAAACTGCACAATTTCGTTATCAGGAGAATCATTACAAAAGGCAAATTGCACAAAAAATGTATCACAATTAATGTCAATTTAAATTTTAGGTATTCAACTTTATTTTCCTAATTTACGATATCCAAGTTATTTTATTTTTGTGCAATGTAAGGTTTTTTCGATTCTTTAAAAGATGTTATCGGCCACTTTTCAGCTGAATTGGTAAATTAATGTGATGTATCGTTATAATTGAGGATTTAAAAGTCATTTCGGCTAAAATTATGACCGGTAATCGCTTTCTGAAAGTTGAAAAGACATTGTGTTACACAAAAAATAACTTCGATACCTTAAATTGAGAAAAAAAAATTGAGTACTAAATTTAAATTGAACTTAAATGTGATATTTTTTTTATTACTTGTCCTTAAAAAATGACTAAAATTTCTAAAAGTTTACCGTGCAAAAGTTTTCCGCAATGAGGCATTTAGAGCATGGGGTATGGAAGGTTTTGCTCCTCGCCGAAACCTACGTGGCTAGCTCGCCACTTTGCTTTGCTCCTCGCCACGACACCATATCAACTCGCCAGTTGTGGTTTCGCCAGTCCAACGACGAGAATAACGACAAAATTCAAATTCTTTACCGTTTCAAACACAACGGTTACCATTCTTTTATTTATTTTTATTTTTTTTTCAAATTCAAATATTACCAACATTTACCAACTCTATAAATATTACCAACATCTACACAAAAAAATTCACACTTCTCAAACACAATTCAACTTCAAAATTCATACTTCTCTTTACGCAAGATTATTATGGCTTGCCGTCTCCCGCATTCCGCTAGTTATATGCAAACGTACGTTCAAAATCAATGCAATAACGACGATGAGGCTCGAAAAGACGCTATTATCGCTGGCGTCATCCAATTGTTTAAGCAGGCGAGGACGGAGAAGCTGCAGATGAGAGAAAACTACAAGAGTTGCAACGACATCAGCACTAAACAAAAATGTGTGATCGAGAAATTTCTGAAAGAGGACGCCTACAGAGATGACGAAATTATTGACAAGTTGTGGCGGTGTGTTCAAAAGGTAACGAACAACGTTACCATCAAAGTCAATTGGAGCTATCGGGTGAACAAAGATGATGATGCAGGAATCTCGGTGAGGAAGCTTTGTCTCGCCTCGAGGATTATATACCTCCCTCGTATGATTCTGAGAACGAAGAGTATTCAGATTAGGATTTAGGATTTATGTATTTTTCGTATGTTTTTTTTTAATTTTTCGTATGTTTTTTTTAATTTTCCGTATAGTAGTTGTATTTTTATTTAAGTGAATAGAATGAAATTTATTTTGTTTGAAAAATATGAAAAAGAAAAAAAAATGGTGGGTGGGGCCCAAATGAAGAAAAGTGAGTAAGTTGTGATTGGGGTATATTTTTAGAGAAGTGCTACACTCACATAATTTTTACAAAAATAAATCCACACATACATGTGTCACTTAATCATTGGGAGTAGAAACAAGAAAGAGAAAACTTAATTTAATTCTATTGGTACAAGTCATTTGCCACATGTATGTGTGGATTTCTTTTTGTAAACATTATGTGGGTGTAGCATTTCTCATATTTTTAAGTGAGTGTGTTGGAGTGATGTGGAGGTGAGGTGACACACGTGAGACCCAAATGAAGAGAAGTGAGTAATTCATGATACATACCCCATGCTCTTATCGACCCTATCCTTTAGGAAGTACGACCCTGTACCCTACGTGATTACCACCCCTTGATATCACGACTCCCAGTTAACCAAGACATAGATAGTAATCATGGCATAATCTTGATTTTGTAAAACGAAAGTGAAAATGAAACATATTTACCTAACATTTAGGGTGCGTTTGGTTTGTAAAAGGGATTGGTATCGGATTTGGATTTGGAAAAGGCATGAAAGAAAATTAAGAGAGAGAATATATATAATGATATGTAATAAAATATATAATTTATAAATTGAAATTAAATTTAAATATATTATTTGTTAAAAAAAGTACACGATGCAAGTACAAGTTAGAAAATGAAAATAAGAATGTGTGGTTGATATTGCTATATTTGTGGGCCTTTTGTCAGTGATTTTATAGAATCAATTGATACCAACCTATTTACAGTGGAATGTGTTTTTAGTTTCAATTAATTGTTTAATTCCAATTCCAGTTAACCAAACAATTAATTCGATGTATCATTGTATTCCATAAATCCAACAACCATATACCAAACGGCTCCTTATACTTTTAACATTAAAATTTTAAGAAAGTTGGATTTTTAACATGCTACCTCGGATTTTGTTTTATAAGAATTACGTGATTCTTGATGACGTATGGTCCGGGAAAGAGTCTGGGTTGGAGCAAGTCCCATCCGGGGCTGGACCAAAACCCATCCGGGGTTGGGGCAAGACCCATCCGGAGCTGAAGCAAGATCCCTTCCGGGGCTGAAGCAAGACCTCATCCGGGGCAGAAGCAAGACCCCATCCGGGGATGAAGCAAGACCCCATCCGGGGCTGAAGCAAGACCCCTTCCGGGGCTGAAGCAAGACCCATCCAGGGCTGAAGCAAGACCCCATCCGGGGCTGAAGCAAGACCCCTTCCGGGGCTGAAGCAAGACCCCTTCGGTGGAGCTATCCGGCCGGACATCACGCTTCCCGCCTAAACGGTTTCCCGCCTTACGGTTTCCCGCCTAAATGCTTCCCGCCTAAATATGTCTCTATCACCGGATAAGGACAAGGGAACCCACCTATAAATAGAGTGCATTGACCACTCTACATGGTATGATATTCTCTCTCACTAAATACACACATACTTCTCTACATAATCTGACTTGACCGTCGGAGGGGTGGTTCGGGGCTTCGGCCTCGGACCCCTTCTAACCGGTTTCTTTCTTGTACTGTAGCAGATCACTACGCTCGGGATGACGTGGAACGGCTCAATCTATCGTCAAGACTAGCCCGACCGATTATGCTTCAACAAGTGGCGCCATCCGTGGGACCGTGCAAAATGCTCGTCCTACCCTCTCGAACATGATATCGACGGGTTTCCTTTACATTATGTGGGAATCTGCGATGATGTTTGACTCTCAAGTTCTGATTCGGATTATGATCTTGGTACCCCCGAATTTTCAACCTCACCAAGCAGTTGTTATTTCAACATGAATAAACAAGGCTTTCTGTCCCCGATTAGGAGCCAAAGGACCTGTCAAGTAAGAATAATTACTGCTAGGCTCCTACATTGACAAAATCTATTACTTTAAAACTAATGGGTTGCAAAGTGATGCATGCTTGAAAGGGACAACTTGCACATTTTAGTGCACAAGGTACACATAAAAATCTCTAGACCCTCTTTAGCATACTTTGTACACGCCTACAGTACAACTAAATTAGATGCTACTGCAATCTTATCTACACTTTTTTTTAAGTGCACAAAGGCATGCAAAAGTAGCTATCTTACCCCATACTCTGCTATGAGAAGTATAGGCCATAAATGTAGGATATGATGTGCTATAGTGTTCTTACTTTCTAGAAAACATATCTCAAGAAAAAGATGTCTCTGTAAGTTTTATAAACATTTATCGCACTATACGTTGGCGCATCCAAAAAATAAAAAGTTATCTAGGGACCATCTTTATGTTCGGTCCAAATACCTACTAGCCAATAAAAGAAAGTTTACAAAAAATAATTTGAGACTAGAAACATGTCTATATCGGTAAACTTATTGTGCACTTTTATCTATGTCGATGGATTTTTTCACTTTTTCCTATACAAACTTTAAAAGTGTACGCGCTAGAACGTGTGAGGCGCATAAACTTTTGGCACAAAAAAGATACAAACCTATAGAAATCTCATCAAAATAGATACAAACTTTTGGCACAAATACTACCTAACCAGTGGTCAATAGTCACCCATTTATTGCACTAAGAAAAGTCACAAGTGCCTTGAAATATGCACAAAAGCATCAAATGGAATCTACCATAGAATATACTTTTTCATGTAATAATAAAGTGCAATGCCCCATGTGTGTTATCTGACACATATAACATACTTTAAATATTTTTAAGTACAAGATCCCAATCGTGGGCTCACATAGTAAGCTACGATTCATTTTTCCGCTGCACCTTTCCACAACGGTGTCCGCGGTTCCATCTGGCTCTCATTTAACCAGAAAAATTGGTTGTCTACATATTCTTGCAAAAAGACCAACACTCTTGTCAAAAAGAAAAAAAATGCATTCCTACGAAACATTTGTTCTATGCAAATCCGAATTTGATCATCATGGCCAATGAAACGCGGCTATCTTACAAATTTTCTTTTAAGCCTCGAATCTTTGATCTCCGATCACTGATTTTTCAAGTGTGCCGTTACCTTCTTAGTTTTCTCGTTTCGACTTGGTGATATACAATTTTCAAATCACAAACAATTTTTTGTTCATCACCTTGGGGAAATATTAGTAAATTCCGTACGCTGTTGGTAGTCCAATCTTATGCGAAACCTATATTTGTGTCCGCGACAGTAGACCTTTTAAAGTCAAGTAAACTTTGGACATCCGTCGTTAACAACATCTGTCACTTCCTCCGACACTTATAAGCTCCGGTCGCTCTTACTTTTATCCGTCAATAAAAGAAATCGGCCTGAGCAGCAATTGCGACTACTTCTATTAGTCTTATGTTCCGGACGCATCCAAGCATTTATTGCGTCACCTACACCTGGGTTGGCCACACTCACCAGAGATTATTCCTCAAACGCTAGGCGCTCATATTACATTTTCCATTCAGGTGTATAGAATTATAATTACCTGCGGATGCCGACCTACAACCTACGGATGTCGCATACTAATAGTTGTGACCGTGGGTCCTCAGCGTCCTCGCAATACCAACTGATGAGAAAAATTTTGACCACTCAAGCGCAGGCATGGTATGTGTAGATACCCTGACCACAAAACTACGTCTGTTGCTAATCGCCTTTTGACTCCGCCCCTGGATATAGCGAACACTTATAAACATTAGAATCATCTCTACTGATTCTTTTTAAATAGCGATCACTTTGTTCCAAAACTTTATAAGGTCCGATTTTTCGAATCATCAAGCTCTGGACGGAAGCACCACATAAGCCGCGGATACCGAGCTTGACCTCCAGACGAAATGTGCCTGATCCGATGTTCCGACTATCCTCTTGTTAACAACACCTCGTGGTAACAGCTCAAAGACCAATCGCTATTTCAAACATGAACCCCTGATGTCATTCTTAATAGATCTCCGGATTTTTACTGGTGCTAAGATCCGGACTTCACCAATTCCGGGGCTAATCTCCGGACATTATTTTCACGACCCGGTGAAACGATTATTGGAACCTCCACTGCCCTACCTGTTGATGTTTTAACGTACCCGTCACTCATACTTAAAAACATGAACCGCGGCATTCCTACATGCAACCTCCGGCCAAAACATGAACTGCGACCGCACTTAAAGAATCTTGGTACTCGTTTTTTCAAAGGACGGCTCATACTTTCAAAGTACGGCTCATACTTTCGTTTTTTCAAAGTACGGCTCATACTGCTGCGACTATCCTCCGGTCATTACCTTCTCAAATAAAACTCTTGTCAAACCTCGATTCTCAGTTCGGACAAATGCACATAACGATGTAGCTATAAAACTCCCAACCATTGAGCGCCGAAAGGAAATATTCACGGTCACATAAAATATGTGGCCAAATACTTTAGCTTTTTGATGCCTCCGCTCAAGAGTTACCGACAATCTTTTTATTACTCCGCAAATATATAGCTATGAGCTCCCTACGAACCGGTAATGCCGACCATCGGGTCACCCTCTTCGCTCTAACCTCCGGACGGCGGATAGGAATCACCAGATTCCCGACCAACGGTCCGGACAAAAATATTTAGAATTTCGGACACCGCCGACAGCATTTACGACCTCCGGATGCCGCCACGAAAACCGTATCCGCTAAACCAAGAAGTTTTCGAGCAAATGACTTACGGAACATAATCCGCCAAAATTTGAACTCCCGAACACCATTTTACGGTATTAGCTTTGGATACCTCCGGTCACGAAATGTGGCTTTCCTCGAATCGCGAATTTCCAGATGACATTAATGACCATCGCTGATGGGCAACGTCATTTCAAAGACGGGCCTACCTCCGTCGTCTTTTCTAGTAACTTTACGGATGTTTCTTAATTTCCACCACCTATTTACCGGTGCTAAAATCCATATATAACCTCAACCTCTAGACGAGGCTCTCAAGATGGATCTCCGCGGGTTGATCTTTATTTCGGCATACTGTTCGGATTTACAAATTAAAGTCCGTTAACATGCAGACGAACCGCAGCGCCTGGTCACTCATAAGTCATCGGCCATTTCATCATCAAGTAGGCCACAATCACATTTTTAATATCACCGTAACCGGAAGTATGGAGTTACGGATCGTCACCGATCACCTCTATTGATCTCTCAGGATTGTGTATAAAGGGGTTGGATTTGAAAGTGAAGTATGCGACGTGTGCTATCTAGAAAAATGTGTGGACTATATAAATTTAGGGGAAAATTCTCCCAAATAACCCACCTGCTATATGAGAAAAACAATATTGGCCCTTTCTAGGCAGTGGCACAATCGGGTTGGATTTCACTTCACCTTATTGTTTGTCTGTCGGTGTTCGGTCATGTTAAAATTGACCCATGAAATCCGAGCATCGCACATTTGACATATAAAAAAAATTGCCCTTTCCCACCTTAAACTATTATTCGAATTCGGACGTATTAAACTCGATTGAAAATAATTAAAAATCGGATGTTACACATAAAAAATAGAGTAAATTACACCGTTCGTCCCTGTGGTTTGCTCCAAATCACACCGGTAGTCCCTGTTTTTTTTTTTTTTGCTTTTTTGCTCCCTGTGGTTTACATATTGCACGCTGTTAGTCCTTATCGCTAACTTCCGTTATCTTTTTCGTTATCTCAATGGCACCGTTAGTCCTAACCAAGCGATCACTTGCAGCGTTAGTCCTTTATACTAACGACCGTTAATAATTTCAAAATTTTATTAAAAAAAAATCTTTTCTACGCGGTTTTATCGTTTTACCGCTTTTCTTACGTTTTCATGCTTTTTGTCCGTTATATACGCTCCTAATTTTTCTAATTTTCTTACGCTTTTTGTTCGCTTTTATACGTTTTCCTTACTTTTTACGCTTTTTCCGTTTTCTTAAGTTTTTATACGCTTTCCTTCGTTGTTTTCGCTTTTGTCCCTTTTCTTACGCTTTTGTCCTTTTTATCGCTTTCCTTCGTTTTTACGCTTTTGTCCGTTTTCTTACGCTTTTGTCCGTTATACGGTGTAATTTAAAAAATGACGTTGTTTTTAATCGATTTTTTCCGATTTAAAAAATACTTTTTTAAAAAAATACGTTTTTTTTTTTAAAAAAAATACGTCATTTTTAAAAGTAATCGCTTTTTTAAAAATACGTCATTTTTAAAATAAATACGTCATTTTTTTTAAAAATACGTCATTTTTTTTCCAATTTAAAAAAAAGTACGTCATTTTTTTAAAATAATCGTTTTTTTCCGATTTAAAAAATACGCTTTTTTTTAAATACGTCATTTAAAAAAAATACGTTTTTTTTTCCGATTTAAATTACACCGTATATAAACGGACAAAAACGTAAGAAAAACGGACAAAAGCGTAAAAAACAAAGGAAAACGATAAAACGGACAAAACGTAAGAAAACGGACAAAAGCGTAAAAACGGGAAAACGTATAAAAAAGGACAAAAACGTAAGAAAAACGGACAAAAGCGTAAAAAACTAAGGAAAACGTATAAAACGGACAAAACGTAAGAAAACGTAGAAAAGTAGACGAAAACGTATATAAACGGACAAAACGCATGAAAACGTAAGAAAATCCAAAACGATTAAAACCGCGAAAAGATTTTTTAATAAAATTTATGAGTTATTAACGGTCGTTAGTATAAAGGACTAACGCTGCAAGTGATCGCTGGTTAGGACTAACGTGCCATTGAGATAACGAAAAGATAACGGCAGTTAGCGATAAGGACTAACGCAATATGTAAACCACAGGGAGCAAAAAAGCAAACAAAAAGAACAGGGACTACCGGTGTGATTTGGAGCAAACCACAGGGACGAACGGTGTAATTTACTCTAAAAAATATATGTATCCGCGTAACGCGTTTGTTATTATCTCCCATATCTAAAATATCCGCGTAACGCGTTTGTTATTAAATAAAAAAGGATAAAGGATTTTATTCTTCAGTAACATTATGTCACATATGGTCGAGCACCTTCCGAATTAGCTCCATGTTCCGTAGATAATATATCCGGACTTATGGTCGAGCACCTTTCTAATTAGCTTCATATTCCGTAAATGAGACAAGCACCCTATAAAAACAATTTATCTTACTCATTCATCACAATGAATTAATAAGCCTTACCCACACTTTTCATTTGGCTACTGTCGTATGACGGTCACGAAAATATTTCGATCAATACATATTTTTGAAACGAGTATTTAAGTTTAACGTTACTAATAAAACATAGTACCATTAAACTTGGGGGGCTATAACGGTATCATAATAGTATTAACTATATCTTACTTGATATTGACCCGACATTTATTATAATGCACATGAAGTACTATAAGGGATGAGTAGCCCCATAATTAACTCCGTACTTGAAAGTAACATTTGCTAAAAAGTATGAGGAGGCGTAACCTTCTAATTAACTCAAGCGTATAAGTGGTATTGCAAACCCATCGCAAAAGCCGAATTCAATGTTCGCACCAAGCCAAATTCAATATTGACACCAAGACGAATTCAATATTCGCACCAAGACGAATTCAATATTCGCACCAAGCCAAATTCAATATTGGCACCAAGACGAATTCAATATTCGCACCAAGCCGAATTCAATATTCGCAGCAAGACGAATTCAATATTCGCACCAAGCCAAATTCAATATTGGCACCAAGACGAATTCAATATTCGCACCAAGCCGAATTCAATATTCGCAGCAAGACGAATTCAATATTCGCACCAAGCCAAATTCAATATTGGCACCAAGAGTAATTCAACATTCGCACCAAGCCAAATTCAATATTGGCACCAAGACGAATTCAACATTCGCACCAAGCCAAATTCAATATTGGCACCAAGACGAATTCAGTATTCGCACCAAGACGAATTCAATATTCGCACCAAACCGAATTCAATATTCGCACCAAGCCGAATTCAACATTCGCACCAAGCCGAATTCAATGTTCGCACCAAGCCGAATTCAATGTTCGCACAAAGCCGAATTCAACATTCGCACCAAGACGAATTCAATATTCGCACCAGGACGGGTAACCTCAAAATCAACCCAACCACAGAAGAATATTCTTCGGAAGTCTGAAGACTAATGTGATATTTGCACTATTGTTCATATCCCTAGGAAGATGGATTCAAGTTGGTACAGGGTGGCCACACCTTTACCCCTTTCATCACATAATACATGGAGACCATATCCACCTCCATAAACCCTTTGTATCGTCCTCTACTAAGAGATGAACACAAAGGTACCCGGCCGATGCTAGCGTTACCCCGACTATAGAAACATCGTTCTTATTACGGGGTCTTTACCGCTCAAAACGGGAAACCAAGCATCCCACCACCATCACCTGTCATGCGAGGTGTAACCGGCGCAACCCAGAATGGGGATGATTGATTGTGGTCCTTAATTGGATATAACAACATATTGTCCGAAAGAAAAATGATGGAAACTGATAAAGTATGAGTCTAGCACAACATGGTTAGAACCATATCATACTAGACTGGGGGACACTTGTTGAAGCATAATCGGTCGGGCTAGTCTTGACGATAGATTGAGCCGTTCCACGTCATCCCGAGCGTAGTGATCTGCTACAGTACAAGAAAGAAACCGGTTAGAAGGGGTCCGAGGCCGAAGCCCCGGAACCACCCTCCGACGGTCAAGTCAGATTATGTAGAGAAGTATGTGTGTATTTAGTGAGAGAGAATATCATACCATGTAGAGTGGTCAATGCACTCTATTTATAGGTGGGTTCCCTTGTCCTTATCCGGTGATAGAGACATATTTAGGCGGGAAGCATTTAGGCGGGAAACCGTTAGGCGGGAAACCGTTTAGGCGGGAAACTGTGATGTCCGGCCCGGATAGCTCCAGCCCCTGAAGGGGTCTTGCTTCAGCCCCGGATGGGGTCTTGCTTCAGCCCCGGATGGGTCTTGCTTCAGCCTCGGAAGGGGTCTTGCTTCAGCCCCGGATGGGGTCTTGCTTCAGCCCCGGATGGGGTCTTGCTTCAGCCCCGGATGGGGTCTTGCTTCAGCCCCGGATGAGGTCTTGCTTCAGCCCCGGAAGGGGTCTTGCTTCAGCTCCGGATGGGTCTTGCCCCAACCCCGGATGGGTTTTGGTCCAGCCCCGGATGGGACTTGCTCCAACCCAGACTCTTTCCCGGACCATACGTCATCAATTCTAGCATATTTCTTTTTCAAAACGCCAACCTTTTTGTAAATGTGCGAGATTATTAATGAGACTGTGAATTGTTTTAAAAAATCTTTCAAGTTAGAAAAAAAAATCTAAAAGCCCACGTAAAACCAAAAAATGTGTCTAAAAATGTCATAAAAACCTTGCAAGTTCTAAAACAAATGCTCATATGTGCGAGAAAATAAATATTGTCTGCATGTATAGATCTTTGTAAAAAAGACATAGTTGTTGACAAAATATATGTATTTGTTATTCCATTCATCTAAAAAAAATAAAATAAAATAAAAAATAAATAAAAAAATAAAACCCTAGGATCATTGCACTATTAGGGTGTGTTTGGGAGTGCATTTTTGGACAACTTTTGTGCTTATCACAATTCAAATCCGCAATAATCTAGAGGAAGGCGTTTGGATGACATAAGCTCAAAATCGATTATTTGTGTTTTAGTGGCTCAACGCAGAAATGAAGAAGCAGGCACTGACATGCTTTTCACAAACGCAATCTTCGTTCTCCTATCAAATCACATGTATTATTTGTCTTTTGATTAGTTGAAAATAAAAGTGTGATAATTATTTTGAGACCTAGATAAACAAAACTCTCCATCTAAAATTATTGTCTTTGACAAAAAATCAGAGTTTAAAGAAAGTTAAACCACTATATTCCTAAACTAATAAAATATCTATCCACTTTCGCTAAATTTCTTTTAACAAAAATTGGACGATTATTTTTGTAAATTAAAAAAATGGAAAGGCAGACAAGGTGGGAATAGAGGCAAAGTTGATCGATCTTAAGTTTTTCGATGCCTTAAGCAAGTCAGTCAAAAAATGCCCCTTTATAAACTAAAAACAAGCTATGTATTGTATTCAATTAGCCATAATATTCGACTCATCCAACTAAGCTTAGCCTTTACCTGAGCACCTTGCCTTTTAGGCCTTGCTTGCTTTACTTTAGTCCTACTATCCCTGGCATTGCTAGTTGGATGCATTTAAAAATGAGTATCCTTAAAAGTTTGTGCTAGTTGGATGCATTTAAAAATGAGTATCCTTAAAAGTTTGTCATAGTCCATGTATTAAAATAAAAAAGTATGTTTGGCAAAATTAACTGTAAGATGTATGTTGTATGCTGTAAGCTATAAACTACAAAGCTGTTAATATGAGCTACAAGTTGCAATTTTTTTCAATAAAAGTGTTTGACAAATTAGATGTTAAATGTAATTATAAGTTGTAAAATAACATAAAAGGGCATATCTATAATTGTAAACAAATATTTGGAGGGTATATAAGTAATTTAAAGTTTTAACAACTCCAAAATGTTTAAAAAATTTTATGAATCAACTGTTCATTTAAGAGCTACTTGTTTGAAATAAAAGCTTGAAGTTAATGTATTCAAACAGAACTATTTATTTTAAAAGAGATTATTTTTATAACAAAAAGCTAACAGCTTCTAATAAAGCTCTTACCAAACAGGCCCAAAGTGTTTAGGGTAAAGGGTGTGGTAAGGTGTTTTCCCTCGCCACATCAGCTTCACATCCGTTTTTTTTCTCTCTCCTTTCAACTTTTCCTTAACCATTGCACCACATTCCTTCTTTTCCATTAACTTTTTTTTCTATTTTTTATCCTTTAAAAATACTTTCAAAACACAAATACTCACTTACAATACACACACAAGAAATAAAATATTATTTCTCTTTCATTGTTATGTGTGAATTAGGTAGTGTTTGTTTTTTAAGAGGTTCTGAATCTGAATCTGAACCGCACATCTGAATCTGAATCTAAGGCGTAAATGTCTGAATCTGACCGTATCTGAACGGGAAAAAAAAACTCATGTTTGAACCATTAAGATCTTATTGCCTCTGACTGCGTCTGAACGGGAAAAAAAAACAAACGGTCTGAATGGCCAAAATATCTGACCGCGTCTGAACGGTTCAGATTCAGATGCTGTTAAGATGTTTTTTTTAAAAAACAAACACCCCATTACTTTCGAGACTTGAGTCCCGTAAAATTAACATTTTGCTTTTCACTTCATTTTTCTGGAATAATTGGGTGTGGATATTTTGCCTTTCCCGAAAGGGAATCCTTCTTTCCAGTGATCCTTTGAGTGCACCTTCTACACTTACTTTGCAAACAAAATGAGATCAAATATTAAAAACATTCTAAAACTAAAAATTTAGTTTACAATTTGTTCACAACTAATTAAAAAGTTTAATTTTTTGCCTAACAAGATACTCATAAAAACGTGAAATTTTTATATTTGTTTGTGTTGTGCGTAAATGCATATTTTATAAAGGATTAATTAATTCTATATATCTTTTTTAATTATTAATTTCATATATATTTAGATTATAACTTTTAAATACATAATGTATAATGATTTTAAAGCATGTTTTGAGTAAAGGAGGTGATACTCGCACCATATTTTTTTATACATGTATCACAATTTGTTCATTACAAATTGTGATGCATGTATCAAAAAATGTAATGTAGATATCAATTCACTTTAAGTAATATGAAATTTCTGATTCTCGAGAGATATGAGATTGGCATTTTAAGCCTTTACACTCAGTTCTCTCGAGTTACAATTTCATAAGAAAGGAAAGAAAATGAAATTGAAATTTTTTTGTGTTGTTGAGTTTTTTTAAAGAAAGAAAAGAGAAATAGTAAGGAAAAAAAGAAGGAACTTTTGTCTATAAAATCTTTAGGTAAAAAATGGGAGGAAGGGGAAATGAAAGTTATGTTGTGTAAAGACTAATATACCTTTTTTAAAAAAATTTACATTAACAATTAAAAGGCATATATGTAATTTAAACAAATTATTTTTCTTTTCCTCCCACTTAAAAACATGATTACTTTCATTTTCTTTTCCTCTTTTCTCTATCACAATAACATATCAACTAACAATTTTTTTTTTTTTTTCCTTTCTTTTCCCTTTCCTATTCTTTTCTATTTCCCGGTTAATGTAGTATGACAGCTTAACCACCATTTGAACCCCTCCCAAAAGCTAGAACCACCATATAAACCCTCCCAACCCTTTTGAACCTCCCTTTCAGTTCCCTTGGAGTGATTGATAAAAAGCCGAAAGCAAGACGTTGAGAATGGTGGAGAGATTCTTTTCCTCCTCAAATGAAGTGTTGGCTGACAATTCAATGATGCTTCTCTCTGGCCCTCCTTCCTCGTAAGTCCAAAACACACACACTCCCTCTTTTTTTCACTCAACAAATAAGCCAACCCCATTTATTTATTTATTTATTAATATATGTTGTTGCAGAGGGAAGACGTCGCTTTTATTTCAATTCGCGTTTAATTACATTCTCAATAACAACTTGGGAGGAGGAGCTGATGTTGTTTTTATTTCCTCTCCACAAAGATTGCATTCTAAACCCCCTTTTCTATCAAAGGTACTCATTTTCTTTCTTTCTTTGTTAGTACCTGTGTATCCAAGTTATACTTAATTTTGTGTTAGATGTAAGGTTTTTTTGACTTTTCGAAAGAGTTTACGGGTCAAAATAGTTTTCTAATGCTATTTCAATGATACATTTCAGCTAAAAAAAATGACCGATAGGCCGTCCCTGAATTTTTGAAATTTTTGAGGGCCATGGACGAAATTACATAACGAGGCCTTTAGAAAAGGAATCAACACAACAACAACAACAAACCCAATCCCGCCAGGGCAGGGTATGGGGGAGGTAAAATGTAGACAGATCCTACCCCTACACCAGGGTAAACCCGTGGGTAGGGAGACTGCTTCCAACGAGACCTCCGGCAAGTGCATGTGTGCTAGTGCGTAAGGATAGAGAAAGCAATCGACAAAAACAATATGCAAAAGCATAGTAAAACGAAAGCAAGCAAACAAGCAAACAGGGCATACAGGAAAAAGAAACACGCACAAAATAAGCCAATAGCAAAGCGCAACAGACATAAAACCAAAAGCCTAGGCACACCAAAAGCAGACCAACCAAAGGGGGCAACACAGAGCAAAGTAAAGTAGCACACGAGGCATAAAGCCTTTAGAAAAGGAATGCTATACATAAAGTGTCGCCGTTTATAATATATAATGCAATTAGTTATCCAAACGTTCAACATATTACTCATTTAAGATATTTTCTCATCTAAATAATTTTTTCTTCTTGAAAAATATGTGTACACATGCATATAATTGTTAACTGGACAAATTTTAGGGCCCCTAAAAGTTTTGGGGCTCTGAGTGTTCGCCCACCTTGCACACCCTCAAAGACGGCCCTCGATACCATCTTTTGAAAAGTCGAAAAAACCTTACGGTGCACACAAAATTAAGTTCAGTACCTTAAATTGAGAAATTAAAAAAATTGAACTTTAATTCAAATTTAGTACTACCATTTTGTGTGATTTGCAGTATTAGTATTGGTTGTTGGAATTTGATGACTGATGAGTATTTTTTTTTCTTCTTCTGCAGGGTATTGATCCGTCTTCTCACTTCTTTGATCGAATTCATATCAAGTAACCTTTTTCTCTTCCTAAATATCCTTTTTACTGTTTTGTTTTGGGGTCTTGGTATTTGGGATTGCTTATCATTATCTGCTTGTTGAGTTTTGATTGTTCGGACATAAGCAGTATAATTAGTTTGGAGGGTGTTGTTTATATGGGCCTCCTTATTATGTTGGGGCTACCGAATTAGCTTATGTTGGCGGGTTTTGAGCTTAAATTAGGCCATAGGCTACCAAAATAAGCTAATTCACACATTCAATTAAAGTGCTTATTTGTTTTGTAATAAATATGTAGTATCATCCAACACTTTTAACTGTTTATATAATTTTAAGAATCCACGATAAGCTAATATATACTCTAATAATGAATCCCAAATAGCCCCTTGAATAATAGGAACTGTGGGAGTTGCTTAGTTAAACTGCTTATATAATTTTGATGAAATTACCTCTTGAATCCTCTAATAATAATAAATAAGTACCAAAGACTCAAATTAACTATTATCACCTTATCTGATTATTGTGTTCCATTATAGCTGAAATAAAATCTACCATGTAATGCGTTTTATGCAACTGATTATGCGCGCCTGGTTATTATAAAAAGCATAAAGCGTTTTCATAAGCAATTCCAAACATCTCCGTAATAATATAGATTATAATGTGATTTGCTAGGTATGTGGAGGACGAAGAAGGGATCAACAAGTTCTTTGCTGCATTTCACATGCATGATACGTTTCCTGGTTTGGTTATAATTGACGATCTTGGTGACTTTTTTGATGAAAGGTAGTCTTGATATGTATATATCCTTTTCTAAAAATGATTCAACGTTTGAATAAGATTGGCAACTATGAGCCAATCATGTGCAAATGGGTAAAAACCAGTAAAATCAGAATAGATCAGCTAAAATAAAGATGGGTGGAATGAGTTATAATGGCTATATAGTTGATGGTCATGTTTGGCAACAAGCATTTGGTAGCGTTTAGGAGCGACAAGCGACAAGCTGTAAGCATTATAGATGAAAAGCTTGTTTGGCAACACCTCAACAAGCGTTAGAATATTGTCTTACCGCTCCAATCTAAATGCTTCTTGATTAAGCATTTCACAATTGCTCCAAGCATTTAGTTTATGAAATTACATATATACCCTCATTTGTTTAATCATTTATTTTATTTTAATATGTATATGGCCTTTTTCGTAATTTTACAATTTATAATTACTGCTACAGCTACGTTACCAAACACATTTTTTAAACAAACAACTACAGCTTACTGCTTACTGCTACGTGTCGCCAAACATAGCCGATAGCTGCATTTCAAACATTCAACTTACCTTTTTTTTTTTTTTTTTTTTTTTCATAGGTACTCCATGTTGATATTCAATAATTTTTATAATGATTTTGTATGTTGTTGAAATTTCTAAAAACACTTTAATAGTTATAGAACTTAGAAAGTTGATTAGTAAACCAACCCCTTTTGCTTTTTATTTGACTTAAACTTTTGCTGATCTGAATTGTTATGTGACCCATAGTTTGCCCAATTTACTGCATATGATGTGAATGCCTTGCCACATTTGCTGACTTTTTCTTTTTCTATCATTAATGAAGAAATTGCCAACAGAGGTACCATAGTCCTCGTGGAAGAGAATTGGCTATAGTTCGAACATTATCTCTGTGTCGGAATGCAATTAGTCATGCAAAGTAAGTGAGATTCATGCTTGTCACTAAAAAGTGAAAAGCTTTTCTTGCAACTGGTTTTCACCTGCATTTTTTTACAGTGAAACAGGACCTTGTATGCTTTTGTTCTCTGATACTAACAATGGTGACACCCCGAAATTTCTTCACATTTACAAGAGATGGGTCAACTCTATTTACACTATCAAAGGTGGGTTTCGTCTACTTTTTGGACATTTCCGTTTTATGATACATGTTTCCAGCATCGACATTTTATGGTGCACACTTCCATAGGGTTTATACTTTATACTTAACTGAACATAAATGATTGTTTTTGGAAGTGTGAATTTTAAAAGTATAATAAATTAGAGATTCACTCAAAGTTATTATGGTTTCTATGCACTTTTCCCTCTAATTTTTTGTTCAAACTTTGGAATGTGTTTGTGGTCGGCAGGTGATGGAATTGGGTCATTTATTCTCAAGAATAGCAGTTTAGGAGGTTCTTGTGGGTTAGAAATGGTGACAAGAAAGACTGCTAAATATTCCATTGCATTTCAGAACTTGATTTTGGAAGAGATCTATGAGAACGACGGACAAAGATAGAGTTATATTTAGATAAAGAAGAACTCGGTATTCTTTAACATCTTTCCATTTGCATGCTGTTACTTTTATACCTGTTTATAGTAATAGGAAGCTAGCTGATGGAATCATCATCCTCTAATTATAGTAGATAAGTTGAACGGGGTGGGAAACATATCAATACAATGTATTGTCTTGTTTTTACATTTCTTACTAATTCATATAGGAGATATGATTACTAGGAAGTTATTGTTGCACATATGTTGTAATTAGTTTCAGTTAACCAATTCAAGAGGTTGTACGCACTTGATTCTGCCATGTGATGTTTTCTCGACTCATTTGACACTCATTTGACGCGTTTCCTAGTTAAGAAATTGCAAACCCTTAGGGACACCGGATACATATTAGTCTTCAATTCAACTGATTCATCTCCATTTGATTTGTTTTTCTAAGTTCAGTCTATGTGTTTTATATGGATCAACAACACAAGTAAGAAGGTGTGCTTAAACCGGATACAATGGCTAATTGGACATCTTATGCTTATATTTGAAATTTGTTGGCCTGTTCTATCCTAGTCCCTCGCTATATCAAGTACGCATATGCCTTCAAATTTACAATTTCTACCGGTCTTTTTGACAATTCCAGGTTAATGCTAATAGCACATACAACAACAATGATACCCAATCCCGCATGAGCGGTGAATTGGGAGGTAGAATGTAGACAGATAATACCCCTACGCTTGAGTAAACCGAGGGTAAAAGACCTCCGGCAAAGTGAATGTATGAGTAAGTGAATGCATGATAACGCAAAGTTACATGATAATGCGAAGTTACATGGTAGAGGAAGATAAGAAAGCATATGAAACATGGCAAGAGAAGCTATCAATACAAAAAACACAAAGAACAAAAAACAGTCAAAGACACAATATCATCAAAAAGATTACGAAACAAAAAGAGACATATAGGCATACAACGCATGGGAACATATGAAATAAATATGCATAAGACCAAGAGCTCGTGGTAACCCATAGAAAACTCAAAGATGCTGCAAGAAGCATAAACGAAATAGGCATACATAAGCAAAAAGCTAAGAAAGCGTGGAGAATATACTAGCATAAACACAAGCAGGGTACAAGGTAAAAAGAAAAAAAAAAAATCCTATTGGCGCAGACTAAGGTCGAAAAGGCATAAAGCTCACTCTACTTGAAGCAAAGGCAAAGGCAAAGGCAAATGCAAAAAAAAGTATACGAGGGGCTACTACAACGCGTCTAAAAAGCAAAAAGGATCTAGCTAAACAACTCTATACGTGCCAGTTAACCTTTTAATTTAATTTTAGCTCTCCACTCATTCCTATTAGAGGTCATGTCATCGGATAAGAGAAGTTCGTTTGCTAATGGCACATATAGATAACACAAAACCTACACAACACTTGTCTTGGATCCTGTACACCAAAGGTTAGTTGGTGGATCATTAAATATTGCTGTCAACTGATTGCTTATCAACAACTATGAAAGATTTGTATAGTATAAAATTATGAAACTTATCACTCGAAACTGTTGATACAAAGAGTTTGGAGCATAATAATAAATCAAAAGAAGCTACACACAGGTAGCCAAAACACTCAGAAGCATACCATAATATTGTTTTTTAGATAGTACAAACAACGAAAATTTCAAATAAACTTCGGAAAAGAACGAACAATCACTCTCTTGCAAGCACACCAGCCACTCCATGCACTTAAAACCTTCATAAATTACTCCAATCGATCTCCGGTTGTCTTGAAATAATAGCCTAATCACATAAATAATGCAAATTCAGAAGTTCAAATTTCATTTATCTGAAAAAATACAAAAACAAGGAAAAGTACAGTATAATAAGATTACATTTGATATTTTATATCCGTACTACATATAAAGAAAAAACACATTTGCTTAAAACTTAAAAACTTAAAACATGAGTAAATTTAAATTATTTAATTACAATTTAAACCACTAACTTTATCTACTCATACTTCACATTCATATTATGCACAAAAAAATTGCACACACAAATTAACGCTACACCATCATCGCTGTGCGCGGGTAAGCAGTCTATACATGCATATACACACATGCATCCTTAAAAATTCTTCCTTAAGGCTTAAGCATTTACTATACCAGCTATACAGTATGATTGCAATCGCTTCATACCAAACAAACAATTTGCCTTGCTATGAATTGATCCCATATGAGCATCTAGATCTGAATAAGTGACTGGGATGTATACAGTTGTCTCAAAACAAACATATTATGTTGGTGTAAGTCGAAGCAGATGGATGAAATTGTCTATGCTCTATACGCAAATGTGAACGATCTAGCTAGTCATTCGAAAACTTAATGAAATATTTTCAATTTTTAATACAGTATCATTTTATGGCTTATTTACTAAATTTCTTTTCCTAAACTTGAGTGGAATGTATATCTGAGATAATAAGACTATATGTTACAACTTGAACAGCAGATAACCAGATATATCTTATCATTTTAACTTGAACATAAAGAATGCTAATATATTTAATAACGATCATACATAATCACACTGCAAACATGATTTAGCCATGACATAAGAACAATAATACGACAAATTTTTATTAAATTCAATATTGAAAAAACCGTTTTGATATTAAAGAAAAATATGTACATATCAGATTTGACATAGGACCTTGGGGAGTGAATAGATCATAACCTGATTCAACGACTGAGATGACCATATCCTAGAACCAATCCATGAGGAGTCATGGATATTCCCATCGGACTAGAAATGGGCACAATTGACATTGGGTTAGCCGCTTCCGCCAGATGCCTCTTCTTCTGCTCTTCAATGTTCTGTTTAAGCAGCCCCATTATTATATTCAACCGCTCAAGCTCTCCTAATCCCAAGCTCTCTATAGGAGCTTCCCACCAATGATTATCTTGGCTTGCTTTCCTCATCATGCTAAATTGCTCACCTTTAATCTTTTGATCCTCCAGTTGACTAATATCATAGGCGAGTTGCCTATTGAGTTCATGGATATTGGCATTTCGATGCGCCTCCACAAATTGAGAGGTGCTTGAATTTGGTGGAGGATTATGTGTGAGGAAACGATCAACAATCGTCTCTACGGATGGATGGCCAAACGAAAATACCTTTTTACCGGGAGAGAAGACGACGATAGCTATTTCTGCCCCACACAAGATACAAAGCTCACTCGCTTTCTTAAAAAGGCCAGAACGGCGTTTTGAGAATGTAACCATTAAGTTGCTTTCTTTCTCCATTTTCATCATTTGGATCTTTTGGCGACCCTTGCTCTTTTTAGGCGTCATTTGGAGGTTGAGAAAAAAACTTTCGCCTAGAGAAACGAAAGTAATCTTGAGGTTTATTTGATTACTCTGATATGTATGAGAACTTGAAGGATATATAAAGGGTTCATGTTGATTGTTGCCATTGAAATTGGTACCATGTGTTGGATTTACACTAATAATACAACTAAATGTATTCCCATTCAAGTATTTTCGATATTTCATATGTGGATTTACTTCTATATAGATCATGATTTAATGTTTTTCCTAATGAACATCAAATTGTGTGTCTTCATGGTCAACATAGCTTTTTCCAGATTTCATGTTGATGACAGAGAAAAAACATATAGAGACCATATGGTAAAATATCAATTGGCTACAGATATGGTTCATGAACATTTTTTACAAGACATTCAAAACTTTATAATTTTGGACATGACGTTATTTTGGAAAGAAGCATGGAATAATGTCGTATTTGCACAAGCAACCTTTAATGTATTACCACAAGGATATATAATTGGCTCACATAACAGCGTGCTATATACTTTAAGAACCAAGGCTTATATCACAATCGAGGCATACTTTCTCCATAGAACCTTTACTAGTTGGTCCAAAGACTTCTTTATGTGACCCGGATATATTTTTCTTAATTGTTCATAATCATCAATATATTTCCTGAAATGCCCATATGCTGCATCACATTAAGCAATGTAATAGTAATTGCATACAGTGTGAATGTAGCTGGAAATTCATGAGCGAGCATATACATATATCTTGTGCTATTATCTGGTATGATTAATAGCGACTCTTAAATTCACGTGACCACGTGTGTCGAACTTCTGCAGCAAAATGAACGGGTTGCAGGGGGGTGGTATCAAAACCGGTAGTTTCTTACAGGCCGAGTCCTTATTAATTCATCTAAGTAGGGGTTGGAATCAAAACCGGTAGTTTCTTACAGGCCGAGTCCTTAATTCATCTAAGTTAGCATATCTTTAAAATGAATCAATAAAATCAACACTAACTACTCTATAACGATTTTTACATTTTCTGACTGATAAAATCATTTGGACTTTTTCTATACTAGTTATGATTCATGTATAATCTTCTGTCATTAGATGTGTCTAAACAGGGCTGTTTTCAAATTTGTGAAGACCCTGTGTAAGATTGAAAGTTGGACCTTACAATAATCAGCTATCTCAGAATTTTTCCTTAAGTATTAGTACTATTTCTTCTTAGCATTTGTTCATACTTACTTTTCTGATCATATAACGAAGATGAGATTTGTGTTAGTCGTATTTGAGTTGTAAGCCCATGGTAGTTTGTATGAGCTAGCCCAGCTTGATACCATGTAGGATATTAGGTTAATAATGATTTTCGTATCTTTCATTAATTCACCAATAAACAATATATAGAGTACAAGGCTTAGCCCATACAAACTACCATGGGCTTACAACCCAAATACGACTCAAATACGACTAACAATTTGGAATCCTCTTTTTTTCTGAAGTATTTTCTCTCCACTAAATAATGACCATATTATTTGATTGTAAATTTTAGCAACGTTTTTATCCAAACTATCTCACAATTATACACATATAAATCTATTTCACATGTGCTAAGTAGGTACGAGTTAGTTAATGAACATTCTCATACAATATAAGAAACCGCTGGGCTAGGCCACAAAGCCTTTGATAACTATTTATTTGATTAAGTTACAAAGAGCTAGTAGTAGACCAATCAATAGAACTTAATTCTTAACGACATGAGACTAACATAACCATTCAATGTTTAATATGTGGATTAAGATTTTCTCATTTTAACATTAACATGATACGTCATGTTGATCAATTAAAAGAAGAGAAATAATTTGCGCATTTTTTTTATTGTGACACTTAATTATGTGCATCAAACTGTTGTTCCGTGAATGTATACTGCTCTAAACGGTTGTACATGTAAGTGTCCCAATCAAAAAATGAATTGTACAAATCATCTTCTTTAAAAGAAACATATTTGATTAAGGGGTAATTATGCAAATACACCTTTTGCTCAAGGTGTCAAAACTTTCTAGGAAAAAAGTTGGGGTATTTCTTAAATGGAACTTGAGACTTGTGACTTTTTCCTTCCAATCAAGGAGCGCCAAGTGTCCTTCCACTTTTCAGAACCCAATCATTGAAAGTTGTTTTTCGTACCTATGATTTATAATCGACTTAGTTCCAGCGACTTTTTAAGATTCGAGCGAATTTTTTTTTGCTATTTTCGAGGAAAAAGTCAAACTTTCGAAACTATTATTTTATTCCTTTAGCCCCTTCCCAATGCTGAGCGACTTAAGCGAATTAATTTGAGCGCTTTTTTAAAAATTGTACTTTTGTATTCTTATCCTTTTTTTACAAAACTGTAAAATACTTTTTACTTAAGCGTATTCCTCTTTTTTTCAGCGCTTTTTCATATCACATATCTTTCATAACCTTTATTCGATGAATTAGAATAACACATACATTACAAAATACTCCCACAAGCCAAGATCTATCCGTCTTCTCGAAATCCTGCAAAAAAATATTTCGTATTCGGGTATGTATTTCTATATTCATATATATAAATTGTTCGTATCTTTGTTTTTTCCGTATTTTATTTGAAATTAATCATGTTTAATCGTAGTTTTGCAACAACAATTTAGTTTATTTAAGTTAGCAAAAGGTTTTTGATTGTGTTGTGGTTTTTAATTTATCTGGTGTTTGGAGATGTGATGCTTTGTTGTTGTACCTTTTGCAATAAATGCATTAAGGAATGAAGTAATATATGATATTTATTACAAAATTGTACAATATGCATTAATTGTAAATAATGTGCATGCTTGGATGATTGTACAATATGCTTGGATGATTGAATGCAGCTTTGTTACTCCACTTATATGTAATTAAGTAGAATATGTTTTTGATATATATATATATATATATATATATATATATATATATATATATATATATATATATATAGGGAAGGGTTATTTTCAGAACAAAAAAAAATGCGAGAACTGCGAGAACCACCATCAACCAATCAGATTTTTTTGGATATTTAGTTTTAATATTTAATTCAAAAGGGTATTTTGGTAAAATTACTTTTTAATTTTATCTTTTATTTTTTTTATTTTAAAAAACGTTTTTTTCCTTCCGAAATTTTAGAATTTTTTTTTTTTTTTAGCATTATATCCGTTTAAAAAATCAATATGTACACATGTGTTTTTCATTACGAAAAAATTGTATTTTTTGTTTATGCATAGGTGTTTTGTATTTGCACATGTATCTTTAAAAAATATAACATAAATAAATATATACAAACAACAAACATTTATTAATAGATTGATACAATTTTATACAAACAACAAAACTTTATTAAAAATATTATATAAATATGTTTTATTACAAATATATAAAGCGTGCACATGTGCATATTACAATGTCGTTAACAGTTAGTTCATCTTTTAGGTGTGCACATGTTTTCCTCGCTTGGTTCAAGAACCCATGAAATCTACACATGTGTTTTTAATCCTTGTGCACATGTGTTTTTAATCTACACATGTGTTTTTAATCCTTGTACACATGTGTTTTTATCGTCACGTTCATCTTAACAAAGAAGATAAACGTTATACAGCAAATTATCTTCATGCACCTACTAATCTTCTCGCAACTTCATGCACTTGCGCATGTACTCTTTACTTCTTTATCATAACTATTTTCTCGCTAGATAGTATGTACAAAACACATGTACACTCTTGACATCGCTCATCATACTCGTACCTGTAACCACAACCAATTAATAAACGACTTATTTAATCATAACATCTAACAAAACACATATGCACAAGGTATTTCTGACTTGTTCACAAGAGACCATTTTGAGAAATTAATACCAGACTTAAAACACAAAACACAAGTGCACCCTTAAATCAGAACTAAACAAGAAACATCCTTATATGCAAATTTCAATACATTTAAACTTAAAAACTGTAAAACACATGTGCACACTACTTTTATTGACTCGTAAAGATCAGTTCAAGTAAAGATCAGTTCAAAAAAAATACTACATCCATACTTGAACAAGTAAAGATCAGTTCATTAAAAAAACAATAATCACATTATTGTAACCAAACAAATATTGATAAAAAAAATATATCAAATAATTGTTGACGGCGTAGATCTATTAAACATAACTTCGTAGATCTAAATTTCAAATTGAAACACAAATTTCGTTTTCATAACTATAGCTAAAAAAATTCAGATCCAAAGAAAAAAAAAGAAAAAGAAAAAAATCACATCGAATTCATGATCATTTCAAAACCCATATTTTTCATATAGAAACAAGATTGATTATACGAACCTGCACCACAAATAAAATATTCTTCTAAACAAGGATCTCGAGACACCAACAACAACATAAAACATAACTTCTATGATAAATTTGATTTGTATTTAATTCATACATAATATAATTAACTGGTTATTTAATTGTCATTATGAGGGACAATATAAATAAATGAAGAAAAAAAAACACTCGTAAAAGAAGGAAAAAGAATTACTTTAACATAATCTTCATTGTCATCGGAGGGTGGGATTAGAGGGGTGTTTGTATCTTCCATTAACCTTGCAATAAATGGACTAGTAATATGTGACAGCCTCCCTCATACGACAATATAGATCCTAACATAGCATTAATAGAGACGCTAAATTAAAGATATGGGGCGGAGGTTGATTTTAGAGGAGGCGGCTGTGATGTTATGGATGGTGGTTAGGGTTTTGAATGATAGAGAATTAAAGATGACATTTTTCCAGGATCTAATAAAATGAAGTAACATGTAGTTTTTTAACTGATTCTATTCAAATCTGATGCTATTTTTATGGAAAATCAAAATACCTAATTTGCCCTTATTTATTATTTTTTTCCTAAATAAGTTGTAGATATTTTCAAAAATGTCATCTTGCATTAACAGGATGTACATTATGCTTTATTATGAGTAAAAAAGTGGTTCTCGCAATTTAGTTGGTTCTGACAATAACCTCACACTATATATATATATATATATATATATATATATATATATATATATATATATATATATATATATATATATATATATATATATATATATATATATATATATATATATATATATATATATATATATATATATATATATATATATATATATAATTTATTTATTTTTTCCTCATTTGTAGGAATATGAGGCGAAAATCATCATCAGAAGTAAACCAAACTACTTTTCTTTAATAAAATCCAAGTTGGATAAAAAACGAAGGAAGTTGTTTCGGGGAACTTGTTTCGGTAAATGGTTGGACCTTTCTTATTTTGACCACGAAGCACATATGATAGATTATATTTTACAAAAACAATGTTATCCGAATGAAAATCATTATGATATGCCGATTGTATATTATATTGAAGACCGTTCCCTACATTTCGGTCGTCCAGAGTTTTCGCTTATCACTGGTTTTCATTTTGGAAAAGTAAGTTTTGAAAAATATAGGTCTGGACACCTCAATTTTAGGTCAAGGGTTTTCCCAAAACGTTCAGGTTCAAAAATTACAAACTTAGATATTCTTGGTCTAATTGAGGATGAAGAGGCATTTTGTGGAAAACTAGAAAGGGGGGTTGAATAGTTTTACCAATTTAAAACTTCCTTTTACTTGTTTAGATCGACTTATGTCAATCTATTTGGTTGTTTATGTTGGACGTTGATAGATAGATATATAAACGTGTAATGAAAGATAAAGAGTAAGAAGCACATCACCACGACATAAGTATTTATAGTGGTTCGGCTACAAGGACACCTTCCTTGCCCTACTCCACTCCCCGAGTCACCTACTCGAGAGTTCGTAAGCACTACACCAACTCCTTATGGCGGAGAAGCCTTCACAACGTCGCTTAACCTTTTTCCGGTACAAAGCTAAATACCGAGTTCTTTCACACCAAGGCGAACCAAACCTAACACAACGTCGCCTACCCTTTATACGGTGCTAGGCTAACCACCGGGTTCTTTCACTCCAAGGTGAACCACACCTACACAACGTCGCCTACCCTTTATTAGGTACTAGGCTAAGCACCTAGTTCCATTACCATGGAGGAACTACTACCCATCACAACACAACACCTATTATCAAGGAGATCTACTCCTTGTTACAACACCATCAAGGATATCACCATCCTTGTATATAAACAAATACATATATGTATAACGATGCAACTCATCGATTATACGACCTAAGCATTCTCCCCAAATGCTACTTGATTTGATCCTTTGGCATCCTTCACTAATGCCTTTGACACAACGCTTGGCACCCTTCACTAATGCCTTCGTCTTGACACCTTAAGCATTCTTCACTAATGCTTTGACACGGATGATGAGCACCTTTCACTAATGCTTTCATCTTGATACTTTCGGCATTCTTCACTAATGCCTTCAACCCAACATCTATGGAGAAAGGAAGAACTATCAACAAGAGAACCTTCGTTGTCTTGATGATGACGAAGCATGGCAACTCATGGACTTGAGCTTGCACGTCTTCAAGATGTGGTGATCTTTCCTTTAAGAGGAACCTAGAAGATCACACAAAAACAAAAGAGAAAAGCTACATAGATCTCTTGGATCTGAGGTTAGAGGGTTAGAATACTTGAGGGAAGTATGTATGTAAAGGGATAATTAGAAAGGAAGAAATGACTCTCTATTTATAGAGGAAATTCTCTCTGTTCCCGGATCCCACGGATCCATCCCACAAGGGATCCGGCTAGCACAAAGCCAGGGATCCGTGGAACGCTCCATTTTACCCATGGGTATTTTGGTTATGGGTCATGGGTCTTTAGCTAGATACAATGTATCTCTTGAGTGCTCACCAAGGGTTCAATGTATCTAGACATTCTCTTGAGTGCTCACCAAGGGTTCAATGTATCTAGACATTGGGTATGGGTCATGGGTCATGGGTTATGGGTTGATCCATGGTTTTCTTTCTAGATACAATGTACCTTAAGGATACAATGAACTTGGTTAAGTGGTATATATAAAACCATGGGTTATGAGTCAATATGATGAGTGTCTAAATACTCATCATTTTTGTACAATCTAAACTGCAAAATCATCTGAAAACACTCAAAAATGCATTAAAATGATGAAAATATCACAAATCAGTGTTTTATGTGTTTTAAATGCAAAAATATCAAAATCAGATGAAAAATGAGCTAAATTTGCATAATTGGCAGTTTCAGTCCCCCAGGTTTCTAAAATTGTCAAAAATAGTCCCTGAGTCCTAAGTTCAAAAGAAAAATCACCAAAGGTCCTTTTAAAATCATAAGTTGTCAAAATTAGTCCTTTGGTGAAAAATATAAAAAGTTTGAGAAAATTACAAGTTTGGTCCTCCAAGTTTCAAATTTGGCAAAAATGGCCCTTGGAAAATTGGAAAATGTCAGATTTGGTCCTTGTACTATGGAAGCTTGTCAGTTTTGGTCCCTTGAAACATCTTTGCAAATTGGCAGCTATGGTCCCTTGATTTTCAGAATTTACACAACTAGTCCTTGTGATATTAAACCCTTTAATACACCTTTGGACCTTGTCTAAACCCTAAGTGACCCCTGCCTTCCCATTTGACCCCTGTCAATAACAATTGGACCCCTTCTCTTTTAATATTAAACTCACTCAACCCCAAGTCAAATAACACCCCCTTGGCGCGTTTTTCTTTCTTCCCCACTTGTTTCTCTGCAAAACCCAGACAACCCATCCCCCCTCCTCACCTTTACACTATCTTGTTCCCTCCACCTCCACCTCCTTCCAAAAGGCATTAAATGCACCTTCAACCCCCTCACTCAACCCCAACTGTCAAAAGACCTTTTTGGCGCCAAAAATCAATCCAATGGCCAAGATCATCTCTTGCCATCCAAAGGTCCACATTATTGGTGGGATATGCTGAGAAGTCAAGAGGAAAGAGGTTTGGCATATAAAAGGAGGAGGAGATAGAGAGAAAAGGAAGTAGTTAGTTTTTTGTATTTTCCTTAATGTTGTTTTTCAAATAACTGCTTTAGTTTTAGTTAAAATGTTGTAATTTTAGTTTCCATGTATCACATTTAAGTGAAAACACCTTTGTAATGTGCTTTTGATTATCTATCAAAGTTTTTAGATAAATTCCATGTTTCATGTACTGTTGCATATTTCAGTCTCACATTCTTATGTTTAAGCTTTCAGTAGCCTGTTTTTAATGCTCAAACAAGTTATTTAAAGTCTTTATAACCTTTTTATAAGCTCACAATTAAGTTTCAATTAACTTTGTGAAATGGTCAACAAAAGTCAAACTGTGCCAAGAATGGTTTTGGTGATGATGTGGGATGATGCAGAGGTGGATTTAGGTTAAACTGGATTAGGTTAGTGTAGGGTTGGATTTGGTTTTAGCTTGCATAACAGCTTGACAATGGTGAGTGATTTCTCATTTTCACTTTTCAAGCCATTTTGCATTTTATGCTTATACTTGTATATGTGATCATTGGTAGTTTTAACTTGTTTATATAGTTGTAATTAGGTCATGTAAACTTAGCTTGATCAGTAGCTCTATCTGGTTCAGTGTTTGTCTCAGTTTAAGATTGCAAAACAGTCATTAAAGGAGTGTTTGGATATTGGAGCAAAACTGTCTTTAAGGTTATTTCAGTGCTCAAGATATTTTGTTTCATGCTTGTTAAACTCATAACTACTCATAGCTGTCATAATTTTGAGTTTGCCTTCTCTCCAAGTCAAAATTCATTTAAATCTATCCTAAGTACTCCACTGTTAAGATTTTCATAAATCAAAAGTTAGTTTTGTGTTTAGAAATCATAAACATTGATTGCATTGTGTTTGTTTTATCACTTTACATTAACATCAGTCCTTAAATCAAGATTAAAGTCCATAAAAGTCAACATTTCATGTTTGCCTTAAAAGTCAAATATTGCAAAATCCAGTTTTGAGGCCAACTAGGGTGATTTTTATTGGACTCATTTCTAAGTAAATTTCAGTGAAAATTGTGGCTTTAAAATCTTCACTTGGTCTAATTCCTTATCACCATTTTTCTAGATTTTTACAAATTTTCTATAAGCTTCATATGGGCTTATCAATTGGGGCTCATTTGCCCTGTGCAACTGACTCAGTGTTAACTGAGTCTGCACAGGGGTTTTGCAGATCTTGCAGCCCTTGCCACAAGCTCAGTTGAGCTTGTCTAGGTCCCATTTTTGGTTTGCATGTTCTTAGCCAGGTCCTCTTGAGGTTCCCACTTTGGTTTTCCATTTTCTAACTTATTTAAGTGCTCATTTTTAAGCTGCTAGTAGACCCCCTTTAACTGTTTTTTAGCACTTATTCCAATTCCTCAAATCTGTGCATAGTGCAATCCAGTGGTTATAGCTTGTTGATTCTAGTTGCATTTGGTCACTTTTAGCATATTGTAGCTGCTGTTTCAGTTTGGTGCCTATTTGGACCATTTTAGCTTATTTGGAGCGCTTAATAATAAGCACTTGCAAAGCAGCCTCTTATTCCTCCACACTAACCCCTGTTTTTCCATTTTTCTTAGATTCCTTATATTATTTTATGCTTTTCCTGAAATTTTCATATTTTTCCAAGTTGGTTTGCTATTTTTCTGCATTTAAATTGATTTTTAGGCCTTTTTAATTAGCTTTAAATACAAAAAATTAAGAAAAGTTTCAAAAAATAATTTTTAATTTTTCTTAAGTTTAGATAAATATAAAAAGTCAAAAAAATATTTTTCTAGATTTTTCTTAGTTAAATTTGTATTTTTAAATAATTTAATTAGTTTTAAATAGTTTTTAATTCCTAGAAAATACAAAAATACTCAGAAAAATACAAAAATAGTTTTGAAAATTCTCTTTTGATATTTTAGATTTTTCTAATTCATAATTTTATTTTTCTAGCTTTATTTCCTATTTTCTTGTATTTTAGGTTAATATTAAATAGTTAAAATTAGTTTTTAATTAATAATAATTAATTAAATAGTTGTAAAAATAATTTTCTTTTTCTATAAATTTTCTTTTATCATTAGGTTTGTAAAAATATCATTTTCATATTTTTAGGGTTAATATTGTGTAAGTTTCACTTTTTCTATTTGTACGTCGCGTAGTTTTTAATTCAGTTTTATAAAAACATAAAAACAAAAACATCATTTTGCAAATAGTGATAGCGTTTATTTAATATATTTTAGCTTTTTAATTTTCTTAATTTGCATTTAAGTCGCTGTTATTTATAAACTTTTTCTTTAGGTATAGTTATCCATAAAAAACCTTTACTGATCACTATCCTTAGTGATCACTCTACCATCTGAATTAGTGTTTACACACCATTGAGTCTCCGTGGGACTAAACGACCCGGGAATTCATTCTATTCTCCAGGACTTCAATTGCTTTGGTTTCAGGCTGTTTTGCTTTTATTACGGTCGGCCATTCACAAGTGGTCGGCTTGAGTGATAAAACTTGACGGTTTGCCACCAACCAAATTTTGGCAACAATACCATTTGCTAGTTTTTACCTTAGTATATACTTGTTTTTACCCATTTTAGTATACTTAGTTTAAGTATATGATAACCGAATATGTAAACACTAGTTGTTGTACATATATATCTAAATCATAAAACCACTTATACTTGTTTTAGTGTTTTATGTGAAAATGTGAATATGTTAAAAACTATTAGTTCAAACCATTTACGTATTTTATTTGTTTCGTTAATATGATTTTACGTTTGTTATCGACAAAACATTAGAAGATCGTAAAATATAAATAAACGTTTTTACGGCTTATTTGTATTAACAATCTCCCCCTTTTTGTTGATGACAAAACATAAAATTATTTTAAGGAAAAGCTAAAATTCGTAAACGTTTGAATTTGTAGTTTTTACTTTCTTCTCCCCCTTTTTGTCGAAACAAAAAGTGTTTGAAGAAAAGCAACACATTATTTTAGGAAAACATGTGAAAGAAAAGAAAAAATTAAAGAGCAAGTAACGGGAATAGATCTCGTCTTTACTCCCCCTTGACGAGTCCATCCCTATGTAAGGGCGTCAAGAAAGTAATTCTAATCTAGATCATTTGCAACTAAGTTTGCAAAGAATTTCGTCTAAGAGACGAGTGTGCTCCCCTTAGATGATTGCAACTTTGCAATGGGAAGTCATGAAAAATAAATCTAGTATTGCAAGTAATTTGTAATGTATTGCTTTGACATAAAGCTCCCCTAGCTTTAGGATGTCAAAGTTTTCATGTGTGAATTGAAATACTACAAAACAAAGGTTAGAACGCAAGTATAATTCACAATTTCCTGCAAATGTGATGCAAGTTAGTAGGAAAATGTAATCCTAATATTGCAAGTAATTTGCAATGTATTGTTTTGACACAAAGCTCCCCCTAGCTTTAGGGTGTCAAATGCTTCAAGTGTAGATTGAATAACTACAAAACAAAGGTTAGAAAACAAGTATAATGCACAATTTCCTGCATATGTCATCCAAGTTAGTAGAAAAATAGTTTTCTGTCTCACGGATCCCACGGTTTCGTCCTAGTAGGGATCCGTCTAGGCAATTTTGAGGGATCCGTATAGCTGAAGATTAAATTCAGCAATGGTGATGTAACAAGTAATGTTATCATCAAAATGAGATATGTATTCAGCCAACAAACATATACTCAATGCAATATGGCAAGTAAACTATCATTCAATAAAACATAAGAGATGATCAACAAATCTCTAAAACTAAGAGAATGATTTATCCATATTCTACTAAAACTAATAAGTGACCAAAGCTTAAGAGGCAACAATGTGCTTGAGTCTAGGGATGAGTAGACTTGTTGATTTGGTCCAATCTTTCAAGAAGATGATTAAACATGAAATGCAACTCATTTCGTACTTCTTGAACAAGTCCTTGGGTGATTAGACAATTAGAGCAGTTATTGTCTTGATAGGATATTTTGAGGAGGTTCTACAAATGATGATGGAGGTACATTGAGTAATTTAGGATGAGGTTCTACTAGGAATTAGAGTGGTGGTAATGGAAATTCCTTAATATGATCAAGTCCTTGGTGGTTCCTTGTTTCCAACGATGGACTAGTTGGTGATTGGGAAGTTCTCGGTGGTGAATGCTCTAATGAATAGAGATTTGGGTGAGAGAGAGGCTCGGTGAAGGAGTGTAGTCCATGCTCTAGGAATGAAGGTTTAGACGTTTTGCTAGAACTAGGTACGTTTGGTTTATAGATCGATGATCCCTTTTCTAACCTAAAAGGTTTAATGCTAATTATTGCGGTTCTCTTGGCAATTGTTGATTGGGTTTGTTGAGGTGAGATTCTAGCACTTATTATCTCTTACGGATGATGATTAGGTTGAGGAAATTTCGTGTACAACACGAGCAAGTTTCTTGGGTGGTTCTTGGTTGGATGAGTTAGCACTAGGAGCTTTCCTCATGATGAAATGACTAAGGAAAAGGTTTCTAAATGCTAAGAATTATGTTGTGTTCGATGACTAAGGGATTCTAGCAAGATGACTTATAAAGGGAAGGATTTAGCAAGTGCATTCAAGACTTAAGTCTCTAATATCCTTTAGAATGTGATGATTAGCATGCACAAGAGTCAACTTCAGAGTTTTACTAATCTAGGGATTTAATTAGGATGAGGTGGAGTGTTCAAGTTAGCAAGATGAGCTTGAAATGATTGTTCTAGCAAGAGTTGACATAAATCTGTCACCCGGATCCTACGGTTCCCACCAATGGGGGATCCGTCTAGGCTAATCCTAGGGATCCGGCTCTCAGCCGCTAGGAAAGGATAGAAGTGATGTTTGAAAGGTCTAAAGCCTATACCTTTTTTAGTTCTCCTAAGTGTCTTTAAATGGAAGGGTACTTAAATGTTCAAGGGCAATGAGTGATGTAGCTAATGATTGCCTTATATGGAAGAAATTAGAACTTTCGTGAGTACCAATGAATGAACAAAGATGACACTAAAATTTTGAGAGTGTCAAATGGAGCTAAATGATCCTAGTGATCAGATAGTGACTTAAGATAATGTCTTGGAGAAGATCCTAAAGGTTTTAAGGTGGAAGAACTAGAATTTAATCCATTTCGACCAATTTTGAGGTAAGGATGATTATGATCAATTTTGCCATAATTGAGAGATTTCTAAGTCTAGATGTGAGGGATCATGTGAGAAATAATGAGTGATCTAGAGAGCGGAAGAGTAATGAGTTTAGGTGAAACGATAGATCGAAAAGCACTTTGAGTGTGATCCTTAATGAGCTATGAGTGAGTATGAAGCTTACTAAGCTTGAGAAGGACTTAAGAGTTCCTAAGGTATTAAGTTCAGCTAGTGTGAAGTAGTCTAGGAACATGGTTTGAGGTGTAAAGGATTGAGACTCCACTTCTATTTTCTCGGATCCCATGGATCCTTCACTTGAGGGATCCGGCTAGTTACAAACTAGGGATCCGGGATCTGGGACAGTTTTACTTAACAGTGAGCGTTTGTTCTAAGTATCGAACTTAGAGGCTAATGATCTCTATAGTAAGCATACATGTATACAAGTAAAACATACTAAGAGCATGTAGAAATAGCACATAAGTAATTAAATTAGATCTAGCTCACAAGTAACACATAGGTTTATCAAACTTAACAACCGCTATTCAAGAAGCTCAAAATATATTTACGATCTAGATTAGTAAATCATTTGTATTAACAATGGCGCAAGTGCAGTAGATGATGGTGTTCAAGAAAATAGGGTTGTTTTGGCCAACGGAAGCAATGAACTATGTATAGTCATTACGGATGGTGATTAGCATACAATGAACTTCGTCCATGAAGTCATGTAGCTCTTCTCAATCAAAGCAAGATAATCGCTTGATGAGGCAAGTGGTTGTGATTAACTAAAGGAAAATTAATTTTACAACTTGTTTGATTAGTAATCCTAAGACAATGCAAAGTATTTCCATTGTAAACTTACTTTAGGAAAACATAGTAGTAAAAATTTCCCAAGTGAGAGAATGAATATGAGACTATTACTAGTGGTGCTCAATTACGGCTAAACACGACCATTTTTACGGGCGATTCCACATGCCCAACTTCTATCAAGGAAGCAATTCAACCGTTAGGTCAAATTGAGTTTCTAGTGCAATAAGTTCTCCAATATTCATTCTCAAGTTAGGAAAATTTATATTCCTACAATGGCCTATCGAAGAGTAACAATGATGATACTTTGCTTCATTTAGTATTATACTTGAGACAACTACGGTGATGAAGGTGTCATGTTAAAAATAAGTTTAAAAGTTGTCCATATGGTAAACAACAAAAAAATGGTTGGAAGAGCTAGTTCAACATATGTTGTTGGAAAGCTTTGAGTTTGGACTTTCGGATATGAACAATTATATTTGCGTTGCAAAATAATTTACTTGAGTATATCGGATGAAATAATCAAGTTGTCAATCCTACTATGAAGCTTGGAGAGCGATCATGAAAAGGAAAACGGGAGAGTACATCATCAACACAATTGTAGGTTATGCTCCGATGTACATTCTTGTTGTTTTTAGAAAACGATACAAGAAAATATGAAATCAAGAAATCATATAGGCACATAAAACATTTATGTTGCACACATGACAAACTCAATCAAAAATCCATTTTAGTGTGTTATATGTTTTAAACATTTTTCAACTTATAAAACTAACATTTTTTACACAACTAAATGTTACCCCAAACACTCTTTCAAGTAGCACATTGATTAGTAGAAAATTACTAGATCGACAAGCAAGAGAATGAATAGCAAGGTAAGGAAACCAGATATGTTAATCACTCAAACAAGCACAAAAGCTATTTGAGATAAGCAAATAATCAAGTAATGTAAGGAAGACAATTTATCATTTAGCATAGCATACAAAAGTTCTTTTCATCGCTTTGTGTTAAATATAAACATGTATACCAAGCTTGATTATTTTCTTTTATAAATATGATCAAAACCTTATTTTCAAAAGAGAACACATTGTTATTCAAAGATGAGAACATCCGTCTCCAATTAGATCAAAAGTTTGTGCAAAAGTTATGACCGAAAAATGACTTTCTATTATAAACCAATGATTCTGTAAATCTTTGTTTTGAATCAGTTTATGAAATCATTTTTAAATGAAAGTAGACTCAAATACCTTTAAAACGATAGGTGACTCGACTTCTAACGACTTACGGTTAATTAGTTATGAATTTTTGAAATTTAACCAAAAGTTGCTCTCTGTTGCACGGATCCGACGGATCCTTTCCAAAAAGGGATCCGTGGATCTGACACAGATTCACAAAAATACATATTTTGACCCGACGAAAAGGTTTATCCTTTGTAGACTTTTTAGTGAGGTCATATTACCCATTCCAATCTTTATTCAAGCTTGAATGAACATATATCAAATACGAAACTTCAAAGAAAAAAAAATCACTAAAACACTTTTCATATTATGCTTATTATAAGATAGAAGCATATATCACCATTTTGTCCACAAGCAATTTAGCACGTTTTTAACAAAAAATTGTAACTAAGAAAACATACCTTTGCTATATCCCCTTTTTATGGTTTTAGAAACCATAGACGCGAAATACTTCATGATCTTCTAAGATATCCTAATCCTTTGCTATATTCCCTTTTAATGGTTTTAGAAACCATAGACGCGAAATACTTCATGATCTTCTAAGATACCCAAATCCTAGTATGAAGACTTCTCAAAGGAAAATGTTAGAATGATCTATCACTATCCAACATATGATGATTTCTAAAAACATGACTTTTTGTTTTAAGAAATTCCCTTCTTTGTAGTTTTCAAACATACACGGATCGTATCAAGTTTTCAAAGTACAATATACTAAAAAAAACTTGGTAACGAAGCTCTGATGCCAATTGTGGAAAACTAGAAGGGGGGTTGAATAGTTTTACCAATTTAAAACCTCCTTTTACTTGTTTAGATCGACTTATGTCAATCTATTTGGTTGTTTATGTTGGACGTTGATGGATAGATATATAAACGTGTAATGAACGATAAAGAGTAAGAAGCACATCACCACGACACAAGTATTTATAGTGGTTCGGCTACAAGGACACCTTCCTTGCCCTACTCCACTCCCCTAGTCACCTGCTCGAGAGTTCGTAAGCACTACACCAACTCCTTATGGCGGAGAAGCCTTCACAACGTCGCTTAACCTTTTTCCGGTACAAAGCTAAATACCGAGTTCTTTCACACCAAGGCGAACCACACCTAACACAACGTCGCCTACCCTTTATACGGTGCTAGGCTAACCACCGGGTTCTTTCACTCCAAGGTGAACCACACCTACATAACGTCGCCTACCCTTTATTAGGTACTAGGCTAAGCACCTAGTTCCATTACCATGGAGGAACTACTACCCATCACAACACAACACCTATTATCAAGGAGATCTACTCCTTGTTACAACACCATCAAGGATATCACCATCCTTGTATATAAACAAATACATATATGTATAACGATGCAACTCATCGATTATACGACCTAAGCATTCTCCCCAAATGCTACTTGATTTGATCCTTTGGCATCCTTCACTAATGCCTTTGACACAACGCTTGGCACCCTTCACTAATGCCTTCATCTTGACACCTTAAGCATTCTTCACTAATGCTTTGACACGGATGATGAGCACCTTTCACTAATGCTTTCATCTTGACACTTTCGGCATTCTTCACTAATGCCTTCAACCCAACATCTATGGAGAAAGGAAGAACTATCAACAAGAGAACCTTCGTTGTCTTGATGATGACGAAGCATGGCAACTCATGGACTTGAGCTTGCACGTCTTCAAGATGTGGTGATCTTTCCTTTAAGAGGAACCTAGAAGATCACACAAAACAAAAGAGAAAAGCTACATAGATCTCTTGGATCTGAGGTTAGAGGGTTAGAATACTTGGGGGAAGTATGTGTGTAAAGGGATGAATAGAAAGGAAGAAATGACTCTCTATTTATAGAGGAAATTCTCTCGTTCCCGGATCCCACGGATCCCTACCACAAGGGATCCGGCTAGCACAAAGCTAGGGATCCGTGGAACGCTCCCTTTTACCCATGGGTATTTTGGTTATGGGTCATGGGTCTTTAGCTAGATACAATGTATCTCTTGAGTGCTCACCAAGGGTTCAATGTATCTAGACATTCTCTTGAGTGCTCACCAAGGGTTCAATGTATCTAGACATTGGGTATGGGTCATGGGTCATGGGTTATGGGTTGATCCATGGTTTTCTTTCTAGATACAATGTACCTTAAGGATACAATGAACTTGGTTAAGTGGTATATATAAAACCATGGGTTATGGGTCAATACCATTTGCTAGTTTTTACCTTAGTATATACTTGTTTTTACCCATTTTAGTATACTTAGTTTAAGTATATGCTAACCCAATATGTAAACACTAGTTGTTGTACATATATATCTAAATCATAAAACCACTTATACTTGTTTTAGTGTTTTATGTGAAAATGTGAATATGTTAAAAACTATTAGTTCAAACCATTTACGTATTTTATTTGTTTCGTTAATATGATTTTACGTTTGTTATCGACAAAACATTAGAAGATCGTAAAATATAAATAAACGTTTTTACGGCTTATTTGTATTAACACATTTGATATATGCGACGAAGATGCAGTACGTCTTTGTCTATTGTTAGCTTTGGAGGTTATCTTCATGGGCAGATTATTGGTTCAGGAAGTTGATGATACTTTCATGCGATTAGTTGAAAACCTAGATTATTGGGATGCCTTTCCATGGGGAGAGCATATTTGGAGGCATTTGTATGATGAAATTTTGTATGTTGCGGATAAACACAAGTGGGATTTCCTTCAAGGTATTAACAAAGACCACAAGTTTGTTCCAACCTATACACTGTCAGGATTCGTTTGGGCTTTCAAGGTTAATATTTTATGTATCAATATACACTGGAGTCATTTTATGTATCAATATTTTATGTTATTATTTTTTATTGAACTTGCAAAATCCGTATAGATATGGATACTGGAGTCATTTGAAAGAAGCATTCTATGGTGGAATAAAGTTCCTGATATTATGCCAAGAGGAGTAGCGTGGTCAAAGAATACACCCTTCAAATGATCTGATTATAAGTTTCTTTTTGGAAAGGTAAAAGTATTCATCAAATTTTTCTTATTAATGCAATCTTTATTCTACATTAATGCAATCTTTTATTCTACATTATTATTTCATTTTTAAGGATTCCAATCCTGTTAAAGAACTTACATCGACAATAGCTGAGAGGAGATCTGATTGGTATATAAAGTTTACGGCGTTTTTCCATGATTACATACCTAGAACTCCACCAGTGAAAACCACACATCTTTACGACGAGTGGTTGAAGAAGATGGCCGCAGCACGCAAACGTGGCAAGACTGAAAGGAAACATTTACCTATTATACGCAGGAGTGAGAGCAGTATAATAGAGATCAGCATAATACAGGATGGTGTTATTACAGAGTTAAATAAGCGTTTGTTCAATCTCGAGGCAATTATTCAGGTTATTTATACTTTATATTCTCCTCATAGACCCATCAATAATCACACAACTACTGATAATGATATACGTCCTTAATATTTTGTATCATTTATTACAGGTTCTTGCTCGAGAAAGAAATGGGGTAATATATCCTTTTTTTCGTATATATACTTTGACATCCTTTTTGTTTAGCGTCAATACGTTTGCACCAAATTTACAAAACAGCCCCTCAAGTATCCATTATCAGGAACCTGCTAGCAGTGTATTGAAAACCACTATCCGTGGTTTGAAAGACTCTAGCAGTGGATACAACAAATTTACAAAACAGCCCCTTAAGTATCCATTATCAGGAACCTGCTAGCAGTGGATTGAAAACCACTAGCAGTGGTTTGAAAGACTGTAGCAGTGGATAAAGCAACCATTTTTTTTAATAATAACACTAAACAGCAAAAGCTCCAAAGTATACAAACAATCGTTCATACCTGCATATCACAAACATAAACCAAACACTGAAAGCATTGTTAAGGTTAGCAGTGGTTAGAAAATAACTAGAAGTGGATTCAAAATTAATTTATTTTTCGTATATATGCTTTTTATAAATACTTTTTTACGTTCTTAGGAGAAATTGGAGTTAACTAATGATCTTCGGCATCTAAGTGCACAGTTTTGTGATGAGCTTAATCATGATTTTCTTGACTTGTTTGAGTCAAGTCAGTCAAGCATTGATACTAGTTCATCAGTGCGGCTAGATGAATTTTCTGATGACGATGTTGCAAAGGTAATTTACAAAATCAGTAAACAAGTGTAAAACCCTTTCCGTACCATAACATATCATAACGATAGTAACTATATAAACGCTGACAGGAATTTATTATCCAAGAAGAATTAAGGTTGCGACATGAAGAATTACAAAGTGCCTAGTTAAAAGAGTTGCAGTTGATGCAACAAGAGAAGAGGTTAAGGATGGAAGAGGACAAGTTGATAATGCGGGAAGAGGAAAAGAGGTTGCAGTATGGAAATGAACGAAAGAAAAGGGGAGAAGCAATCATGAACTCAAATCATATGAAAGCTAGTAGAGCGCGTTTTGCAGTTTCCAAAAGGATTGAACAACGTTCGGGTGAAGCTAATTCGTATTATTGGACCAAGGCATATGCTGAAAAGAAAAGACGATTCTCTAGCTTACCTGATCCAGACATGAGTGAAAAACTTAAAATTGTCACGCCTTGGGTTGAGGTATGAAAAATACTTCTTGAAAACGTTTTAAAATATATCTTGTTAATGACAATTGATTATAAGTGTAATCGTTTCATATACTAAGATCTTGCACGCTCCAGCAACGCTGTCAACAGAGTTCATTTTACAAATGAATTTGACGAATTTCCTGGACAAATTGGACTGCTTAACTGCAAGTTTCCTTGATGTGACGATGTGTGTGTGAATAGAAGGTTTTGGGAAAGTTTGGTTTGCTTAGACCCGCCTAGGAAAGGTTGGCTAAGGGATGAGGCAAGTACTCATACAACTATACCTATTGAATTGATTTCTTATAACGTTTATCACACTCATTCATGTTTTGAAATTTACAGCACATAGAGTTGTGGGTTAATTACCTTTGGCATGTTAGACCCGATACGGCTGATTGGGCGATGGTTAGTAGCTATTTTGTTCAGCTTCTGTTACAAAAATCGTTGCCGTTGTGGTATGCTAATGGTGAAAGATATTCTATTCCATGGTCTGACGTTAACCACGTAAGTGACGATATATATATTTTATTCTAGTCCAGTCTCATTCATATAATTAACCTGTTTAGCTTTTGCCATATATTAATGTTATGTTTGTGACCCAAACGTTGTAGGTTTTCATGCCTATTAATGAAACTGAAGCTCATTGGTGTCTTGCGCGTTTGGAGATAGACACAGGCATTGTTACCTTTTATGATAGCGGTCAAACTTTTGAAGAGGAATGGCGAGAGTTTTATATCAAGCTGAGGGAGTGTTTACAGGTTTTACTATTTATTCATATGTCATAAGAATTAATACAAAACCCTTTAACCAGGTTTTAAAACATTAGATTTTTTATAACAGTGTAACTTTTGTCCACGCTACAATTACATGAGGTCCTAGCACAAGCGCAAGTATTTGAGAAGAAAGGCATTGATCCGGCAAGTTATTTCATTACATTTACTATCACTGAACAAGTACCGAAGCAGGCTGGGATATTTGGTGATTGTGGTATTTGGGTATGTATTTTTTATACCGCTTGGCTTTTGGTCTATCATTGGATGTGAAGGATCCTATTCAGGCAGCGCTTTCATACCGTGAACAAATGGCTAGGTTTTTTTTAAACACCGTGTTTGTGTTTAGTGATGTTCTAGTTTTGATGTATTACCTGAAACAAATTGATAACCATATGCTCCCTTGTATTCAGTATGTTGTATTATATTGTTGTCTTCAAACTAATGTAATAGGATAATTAGACACACTACAAATTTGTATACTAGTAATATTTTTTTTTTAAAAATAAGCAAAAAAAAGCACACACCAAACTATGGATATACAAAGTAGGGCAAACCCATGCATGCTACTTTACAAGTATTGTCCATTGGGTAATAGCTATTTATGCATTATCCAACATGTAACTTGGCGACTTTGTGGGTGAGTTTGACTATATCTAAGATATATCATTAGAGAATGGCTGTACCTTTTAGACACTTTTTTACTGTTCACTTTTTGTACCTTTTGTACCTTTTATTAACCAAAACTAAACTTTATCTTACATATATTTTGTGTTTTTTAGATTTCTACTAACTATGGCATCACAAAACACATAATCAAAGGCCTGTGGTGATTTATGGTATCAAGAATGGCTGTAAGTTTGTCCATTTACTTTTTTCAGTTAATGTAAAGTAAAGTTGGTTTTTTACAACAATATTTTGTTTTGCTGAATTATTTCCATTGTTACACAGAATGTCTGAAAACAGTCAAGATCTTGGGTTTGATGTTTATCATGGCAGTCAGTTCTTTTTTATCCCTTAAGCTATTTAGGTGGAGATGTTTTACATTTGAGGTTACCTAGGTTGAGTTTATCGTATTCTCAAATATGTGACATACTGTTGAAAGAAATTAAGGAGGATATTTGGGCTTGGTATTTTTGTCTTCCAAGTAATAGTCTAGAGGAAGGGTTGACCCTTGTAGAAGGTGATAATGATGTCAAGAAACTGTATGTCATGGCTGAGCTCCATGGTCTATGTTTGTCATCAGCCACAGGTTCATTTAGTTAGCTACTATCACAAGAACCTCGCTTTTGATTCCTCGACGATGAACTGACATCTAAAATTAAAAGTCACGAAAAGAAAAAAAAATATGTCGACTGTCTGTCGTTTGAAGAACTAATGGCATGGGAAGAAGAGGAAAAAATTCACCAGCTTACCTTAGGACACCTTATGTCAAGCCTTTTGTTGAAGCTAGTTTATTCAGAGGAAAATCTGAATTTGGTGGTAATAATGACCTTGAATACATTCCTCCTTGTTTAAGGACTACAGTCCGACCTTATGTGTCCAATGACTTTTAAGATTCTTTAACACAGAAGTCCACTGTTACCGAGTGTTTGTCAAACGAATGTGGGTTCGAGATTAGTCCGTTAAGAGGTAAGAACCTTTTTAACGACTTTCAGGCTGCTAGTAATCATGACCTTCAGGATCCACATGCTACTAGTTTACTCCCATCTATTCAAACCAGCCCTTTAAAGTGTAAGAGGCTTTTGAATGATATTGATGACCTTCCTACAGTTGGAAGCTCTACTGTAGTTCAATATGTGTCCAAGAAAAGTCGTTTTGAAACTGGTACCTTGAAATCTAGGAGATTATTTGATGAATTTGAAGCAGTTGGTAGTAAACAATCTGATGATATGAAGGGTGATGAGGCAATCAGTTTGGTTAATGATCAAGTGATAGTTGAAGGTTCCACAACTGATGGTTCCATGTCATACCCACCTCTTCTCGATCCAAGTAATTCGAAGGTATGATGAAGGCTACCATGTGGTAGTTATTTGATCTTCTAGGGTGGTATGTACCCTGTTAAAAAATTTGTATTTTGTTTCCTTTCCAGGCATGATGACTGATGAAACAATTTATTTTCGTTGTGGTGAAGGCTAGTTAGTGTATGTTGCAAACTACTATGTGATGATGGTTCTACTACCATGTGTATGTTACATTGAAATCATTTTGATTAAATATGCTGATGTCTATTTCACACTGACTTGGTTCTATCAGCAAATAAAATTTTTCATAGATAAGATTTTCAACACAACCATCTCAATAACAACACTACAACAATCATCTCAATAAATTATTTCATAGATAAGATTTTCAACACAACCATTACATTGTCAACCGTTACACTCATATCATTCATTATTCAACCATTACATTCATTCAAACAAGATCGCTAGAACCACATCCTTCTTCAATTGCTTTCCTTTCCTTGACTTTTTCAAAGAATTCTTCCAGATCTTTAATCCTTTTTTCCAATTCCTTAACTTTTTCTAGTGTAATTCCATCTTGGTTCTCCTTATCCGTAACATCACCATCTAGCTTTTTCTTCTCAGATAAGTCCAAAGCCATTGTGGATTGTTGTATGTGTACTATCGAATTGTCAGCAACATCCTCTTTCCTGTTTGGCACTTGTTCATAATTACCATTTCCAGATAAGTTCAAAGCCATTGTGGATTTTTGTATGTGTACTATCGAATTGACTATATTTATGCTTATTTTGTTGACTTGTGTTTAGGCGGGAAACATATTTTGGCGGGAAACTAGATAAGCGAATTTTGTAGCGATATAGTCTGAGTGACTTTTTTATAGCGATTTATGATACACTAAAACCTTATCTTTTAACTATTTTTGGCCACATCCAATTTCTACCCACCAACCCTAGTTTTTTGCAACTGTCATTTTCGTTCAATTATTAAAACTGAATTTCTCAAAAGGTTCGTGATCCTTTATTGTCATGGTCCCCCATATCAATATTGACTGTATTTTATGTTTCAATATTCATATCAAAATTTTTGGCCACATTAACTTAACTTTACATGCTTGTAATTGTTTATAAGGTAATCATAGCAATCGAGTTTGTGGTGCGACCAAACATAACTTTTTACCCTGGGTTTCTTGAGCTTCCTCAATTTGCTGACCGTGCTTTTAATGGGAATCGGCATTTATATTTAACTGGGATTCAAAGACAACGGAAGAATGTAAGGATTGTTGCTCGGTTAGGAGGTCCCATTAGGATTGTAGGTAACAAATGGGTAGAATTTGTTCATGAAAACATGTATACGGATGTTCATATGTTACACTTTGTTCAAGAAGGTGATGACTCTTTTACGCTACTAGCTATGATTCTAATGGGTTGGAAGTTGAGGAATATGCTGGTGTAGAAAGTCGTCATATAAGGTTTCAGAGTTATCGGCTGCCATACCCTCATATTCCACAGGTTATTTATAAGAATTAATTTTTTTTTACGTTTTTTTAAAAATAAGTGTATTTTATTACTGTATATGTTATAATTGTCAATCATGTTGTTGTCTCGCACATTGCCTGGTAATTTTCTAGATGGTATTGGGTTGCAAGGTACTGTTGTTGTTGTTGAAGGAATAGAGTTTAATGTGGATGTTACTTGGGGCTATGAAGGAGGTCATGATCCTCGTCCTTTGTATGTTATGGATGATGAAATGTGGTCGACTGCTCTTGAATATTCCGATATTGAATTTGGGGATGTTATTGTTTTTACTAAATTGGAGAACAATAGCTTGAATATAACCGTGTTTGGTTTCGATGGTAAGGCAAAGATACAAGGGCGGTTTCTTGGTGTGACGCAATTATTTTTTCCACAAAATGATCTTGATAATGAAGATGGAGGTAAGCTTGAAATCTCATAATCATATTCAGTAATATCATAACATATATCTTTAAGATTTATTTTGATATTTTTGAAACAGGTGATGAGCTTAATGCAACACATTTGCCAATGGTTTGGTCACCTTGATCATTTTGGTTAGAGAATTGATGTCTTTTACAGAAGGTCTACTGAAATTCTTGCGTTATCTAGACTTGTAAGTTTGTGTTTTGTGTGTACTTTTTTCTCTATGCATTTATATAATTTTATATAATTTTTGTAAATGTTAAACACCAGTGATATTCCGGACCATTTTCTTCACAATCATCCTATGCATTTTTTCAAAATGCACTTTTTAGGAATGATGCAAATCGTAATACATAATGCAATTCGATTGACTATCATAGAGACAATCCATACCCGGTGAATCATGTGAATGCATTAGGTGACTGGACCCACTTTTTTGAAGATTGTGAGTTTGAGTATGGAAATATGATAAGGTTTAAGTTCATGTATGTAGATTGTTATGATGATTTAGAGTATCCTGTTTTCCATATTTGTTAGGAAATCGGATACGTTTCTTGAATGACATTTAAAGTTTTATTTATTGATTTATTTATTTTGGTTACATGAACAAACTTTCAGTGGTGGGTGTGTATATACTTGTATTCGATTTGACTGTTTAGACTGTTACAAATTTTAACAGTTTATTGTACGTACTTTTCAATATGGCCACTTTATGCGCGTATTGATCATGCGGTCAACCCCTTTATACGTGATATGTTTCATTAACAACACCAAAACAAACATTTCAATAAAAAATTTCACATATATATTTTCAACACAACCATTATGTTGGGTTTTATGTTCCTCAGATACATCAAAAGAGAACAGAATCAGAATCAGTTACTACAACCATGGGAACATTACAACCACTATCAGTACATCGAAAGAGAATAGAAAAGATCATACTAAAACTACCCAAAGAGGACACAAGCTTGACATCTACCACCACCCCTACCTAAGGCTTCTTAGCAATCCCCAACTTAGGCATCTCCTTCATATTAATGTGAATCTTTTGTAATCCTTCATATTAATGCATAATATCACTATTTTTCGCCTTGATTTGGTTGCTGTAATCTTGGTCAACAGATTGGAGTGTGGTTGCTGTATCCACTGCTAGGGTATTTCAAACCACTGCTAGTGGTTTTCAATCCACTGCTAGTGGTTTTCAATCCACTGCTAGCATATTGTTGGGTTTTAGGTTCCTCTGATCAGGAATTATTCCAAGTATTTGAACCACTGCTAGAGTTGATGAAAACACTGCCAGAAGAATGAATCCATTGCTTGAGTTAAACCACTGCTAGTAGTGTTGTGTAACCACTGTTAGTACATTGTAATCACTGCTAGTTGATAAGTCGGTTTAATGTTTTGTGATAGATAAATACGTGTGTTTTATATCTTAGGTGTGAAAAAAAAGGCCTGAAACTGAATAAGCGACTTTTTAGCTAATTATTTAAGCAACTATGTTTTTGCGAAAATTTATAAGCAACTTTTTTTATTCGACGTTCTTACATTATAGTACATCGACAACTGTAAAGTACTATCACATAAACCAAAATATTCTGAGCGACTTTTTAAAAGCGCCTTTTTCATTTTAGCGATTTATGATACACTAGTACTTTATCTTTTATCTTTTTGTGGCCACATTCACTTCCTACCGACCAGAACCCTAGCTGCTTAATAATATAATTCAACTGTCATTTTCGTTCAATTATTAAAATTGAATTGTGCGAAAGGTTCGTGATACTTTATTGTCATGGTCCCCCATATCAATTTTGTCTCTATTTAATGTTTCAATATTCGTACCAAATTAGGGTTTACATGTAAAGTTATATATATATATTTTCAAGTATTGTATTTTATGTGTTCTGTAATGGATGGCACCTAGTTGGACTTCGATCCTCGTTACTGTTTGACGCTTCATGTTTTCGCGAATTTTATTTCCAACCGCTGAGGTATGAAAATGGGGGTGTATTTTATTGGAGTGTGTCCAAGGATAGGAAGCTGGACTATAGTAGTATGTGCCAGTATCTTAAAGAACATACTTAGCTAAATTTCCATTCGTTGTTTTTCTGTTTACCACAATGTCAATTAGAGGTAGGCTTGAAACTAATATAATGTGATAGGGATGTGGCTGCCATGTATGACCTTGCTGATCGATATGGGAAGTTAATGATGTATATGGCACATAATCCCCAAAACTTAATTGATTTTTATTATCAGAATCTTAACTTTTATGATTCTGAAGATGATTATACAACTAAATTGATTATCCATGGAAGAAGATTAAAAGATGCAAGTAATATGACATATGATGAGCTTATTGCTTGGGCTGAAGAAGAAGCGAGCAGCCTTATTGATGTTGATGTCGATATGTCTGTTAGCCTTAGGGATGTAGTTTCTAAGCCTAAGGTTAAGCGTAAGTTGGTTTTCATTGAAGAGCAAGATAAAGCCTTTGCAGGCAATCGATAAAAAAAATAAAAAATAAAAATAAAAAACAACGCTATTTCTGAGCTGTTAGATGCTACTTTGTGAGACATAAATCTAATAAACTAGGCGATATATGTGTCACAAAATAGCATTTAACAGCCCAGGAATATCGCCTTTTTTTTAGCAGACACTTCTATTTTACCTGGTTCGTCAAAGTTACCAATTAATTCATATCACACTTACCACATGACACGTATCCATATTGATTATCCATTATTTTGATGATGTAGGTTATGTTTTCAACACCACGTTGCAAGCCAGCATATCAAGGGAGCAGGTTCTAACATAGGTATGTTCCAACAAAAGTACTTAGACACACATAAATAACTAAGTGCATATATTAAAATATCCAACAAAATTAACGTTACTAGATTTATTAAAACATCCATAAGCATAAACATAAACTTTAGACATTCCTTAAACCCCACAACCCTAGCCATACCTTAAGCCCAAAAGACATTTGACAAACACCAGAAGAAACCAGATCAGTACACCATAGACTTGAGCTTCTCAATGAATGACATAAGCTCCATTGCTCGCTTCTGCTTGTTCACAACCTTCACCAACATGTTTGCAATGTCTCGCCAAATCTTCATTTTGCAAATTATTCAACTGTGAAATGCTTTGCACAACTGAATCAAAAGGATACAAAAGCTCCAACTCTGCAATCACGAAATCCCTCTCAGCAACACGAGCCCTAATATCTTGGGCTTTTTGGTTAATTCGCTTCGTCCACCCTAGTGACAATAACCTCCCTCCGAAACTTCTCCACCATCATGTCTCTAACGAGACTAGAACCAGCAGCAGCAGCTAACTCCTCGGAGAAAGGCATTTTTGTAGTCATTTTCTTCTTTTGTTATTTTTTTTTAACAAAAAACCAGTTAAAATTTTCCTTTGGTTTATGTGTGTTTTTATATGAGTTATAAGCTCTTTTGATTTGATAGCCACCTTGAGCCACCCATAGTAATTATAGCCTTCTGACTTATAAGCCATTTTGATTTGATAGCCAACTTGAACCAAAATAAGTAGAGTAGAATACTTGATGCATTTGTTTACTTGATTGCCAGTTTGAACCTTTTTTTCTTTAATTTGACAGGTTTCCATGGATCACAATAATCGTGACATTAGGAGACGGGTGTAAACATATTGCAAACGTGCATGGACTCAGAATAGTTGTATAGCTAAATTGTATATTCGACAATTGTATTTAGGTGCCCTAAATTTATATGTCTTTAGTTCCCTTTCTTTTAAATTGTTAAGGGCTCTAAAATTGTTAAGCAAATATTTTACCTAGTTTTTTAAACAACTTTTTTTAAGTGATATTTTTTAAGCAATAAACTTTGTCGTAATTCAAAACATTTTGAGCATGTATATCACCCAAGTATCTAGAAGAAAGTATGTTCTTTATATACAAACCTTCTCTACTTTTTTACAATAAGACAAGTGTATAATAGTACTATCACGTAAACCGATATATTCTGAGCGACTTTTTTAAAAGCGCCTTTTTTCATCTTAGTGATTTATGTCCACTATCACACCAACCCTGACAAGAACTCTACCTGATTTCAATTCTAAAATTTAGTTACAAGTCAAATGCAAATCTTTTTTGTTGACTCTGTCACACAATAAGAAAAGTGTAAAGTATTATCACATAAACCAATGTATCATGTAAAGTACTTTCACATAAACCGATGTATTCTGAGCGACTTTTTAAATGCGCCATTTTCATATTAACGATTTATGGCCACTGTCTCTTTAACCCGACCAAAACTCTACCTGATTTCAATTCTAAAATTTAGTTACAAGTCAAATGCAAATCTTTTTTATTGACTTTGTCACACAATAAGAAAAGTGTAAAGTATTATCACAAAAACCAATGTATCATGTAAAGTACTTTCACATAAACCAATGTATTCTGAGCGACTTTTTATATGCGCCATTTTCATCTTAGCGATTTATGGCCACTATCTCTTTAGGCCGACTAGACAAACATATTATGTTTTACTAACAAAAAATTGGATACAAAGATTTATGTGGTTGCTATTTTTTTTTTGAGTTTAATTATGTCGATTATGCGATATATTTTTTTTGTAATTCAACGTCAATGTAGGTTGTTTACTAAAACACAAAGACAAATAATATTAAGATTGATAACATAAACAAAAGTAAATACACTTAACTAGTACATCAACCCTAGGTACTAGTCAACTTTCACCATCAACCTGCATCAACACATAACCCTACCTTCATAACCATAAACTAACCTAAATCAAAGCTTTACATTACCTAAACAAACATAAACCTAACATGAAGGCTTCACAAAGTCAAAGGACCATTGATTCAAGATGTTCAATGAAGGATAACAAAGAAGAAACGCGAGCACGCCTTTCTAAGATGGAGGTCTGCTGCCTTCCAATCTCAGCCCTATCTTCAATTTGCATCCTTCTCATGTGCCGAACAGTCGCAACAGATGAGTTCGTTGGACCAACAACCAACAGCTCTTCAATAAGCACATCCCTACGTTGTACAAGAGCGGTTAGCTCGTCAATCTTCTCTTGCATATATAATTCATCCTGAATAGTATCCCTAACTTCTCCCCAATATTCCACAATCATCATAGACTTGACAGATCGAGAGTTTGCTGTACGGGATAGTTGATCCAAGAGGGCAAGACGGGGGTTGGCCATTGTTGTTGTTAAGTTTATTTTTAGAGAGGATTAAAAATAGCAAGTGTAATGTGTTGGTAGTTGTGATAGGAGTTGTTAGAGAGGATTAAATAGAGGGGAAATAGAGAGTGTTAAGCACAAAATTTGTATTGTCATTTAGTAGTCTAAAAATAGCAAGTGTAAAATTTATATTCTTTAGAAGTTATCCTCATTTTTTTTTAAAACATGATGGATGTTTCTCATATATGTTTTGACTATTCATTTCTGCATGGGAAAAGGCGTACATATATATGGTTGGATTTGGAGGACATATTTCTGACAAAGGATAAACATTAAGGTTTTATTTATTTTAATTTTTGTGATATTAAAATTGCTTTTTCAAAAAAAGAACAGTTTTTTTCCGTTTTTGTTTTGTGACAACAACACAAATTCGCTAAACATAATTTCATATATAACCATCAATCGATAACATAAAATGTGTTTCCAAAATCGCCAATGGTCCAAAACTATACATAAGCTACCTATACGCAAATGGTCCAAAACTATACGTATAATCCATTTAGCGGTAATCCTAACCATGTTATTCTCTACAAACATATCGTAACTCGTGTTAACCAGGCGGTTTTGTCAGTTGACTTCCGATATCTTCTGCTTCTTCGAGTTTGTCCAAAGCTTAACCTGCGTATTTTAAGTAGCTTAGGGTTTTAGGTAATGAGAACTATCCAAGCATCGGGTATCAAAAAGACCCTTTAAACCATTAAGGTTGAATTGGTCATTTTAACAATTAGGGTAGGAGGGTAGGATGGTGGATTTTGGGACCTAAACCAAGTTCTTGGCAAGGTGTTGGGGTCCACCCCCTTTCATGTGTAATAGCACTTTAACTAGGTTAATGAGATCATGTTGTGTTCATATGCTTGTGATACAAAAGATTTGATCATGTTTGCGTACGACTATTTGAACAGTGTGTCTATGGTTGAGGGTTGGTGAAAACATAAGAATGATGTTAGTGTGTCTAGTTAAAGTGTTATTATACCATTGCCCGACATCATTTCATTCTCCTTTTTACAATGATCTTCCCAAACACTCATTAACAATTCTCTCCTATATTATCAACCAACAAAATTGAAGTTAGCGGCGGTGACACGTGGCTTCTCTGATGGTTTACCGAGGTACACGGTTTCTTGGTCCAGTAGATACAAGAAAGTGTACAACCCATTTCTTGTTACGGTTTGTTATGGTTATCTGATGATGAGAGTTGAATCTCGAAGGGTAGAAAGGTGGTGCAAAGTGGTTTAGCCATGCTTTGAGAGTTCATAACTGTGTGTGTGTTTTTACTGTGTGTTTTTTGGTGAGAAACTCCATGTGTGTGTGAGAAAGAGAGATGTCAGAGATTATAAGAAGATAGATGAAAGGGTTTGTAATGATAGTGATGGCGAGTGAAGTGGAGTTAATGAGGCACCATCACAAACACTTTCATATCTCTCGCCACCATTATATCTCTATCATTACAAACCCTTTCATCTCTCTTCTTATCATCTCTGACCTCTCTCTGTCACACACAAACATGGAGTTTCTCACCAAAAAACACACACTAAAAACATACACACAGTTAAACAATCTCAAAGCAAGCTAAACCCTTTTGCACCACCTTTCTACCCTTCAAGATTCAACCCTCGTCATCAGGTAACAATAACATAATGTAGCAAGAAATGGGCTGTACACTTTCCTGTATCTACTGGACCAAGAAACCGTGTACCTCCTCGTCGTAAACCATCAGAGAAGCCACGTGTCACCGCCGCTAACTTCAATTTTGTTGGTTGATAATATAGGAGAGAATTGTTGGTGAGTTTTTGGGAAGATCATTGTAAAAAGGAGAATGAAATGATGTCGGGAAATGGTATAATAGCACTTTAACTAGACACACTAACATCATTCGTATGTTTTCACCAACCCTCAACCATAGACACACTGTTCAAATAGTCGTACGCAAACACGATCAAATCTTTTGTATCACAAGCAGATGAACACAACATGATCTCGTTAACCTAGTTAAAGTGCTATTACACATGAAAGGGGGTGGACCCCAACACCCTGACAAGAACTTGGTTTAGGTCCCAAAATCCACCATCCTACCCTCCTACCCTAATTGTTAAAATGACCAACTCAACCTTAATGGTTTAAAGGGTCTTTTTGATACCCGATGCTTGGATAGTTCTCATTACCTAAAACCCTAAGCTATTTCAAATACGCAACGACATATCTTACTATTTGGCCTCGGCTGTGGTCGCGGCTTGGCCTCGGCTTGGCACCTGTGACACCCTATATTCCTACAAGTATAAAAGCAAAGCACATATACATTAAATTGATTTCTATCTTCATAACGCATATATTCCTACAACTAATCAATTTCTACTTTCTAGTCTAGTTTCTTAAGTATACTCTAAAACTGATTTTACCTTAAACTAGTCAATACATTCAATTGAATATAATATATTTTGCTCAAGATAAGATCGAAACCGATATCAATGTTGTTGAAGGTTTACTGAAGCTTTTTATAAAGAATGTGAAAGTTATTATAATCACTTACAATCCACAATACCTAAGCTTTTCAATCAATTCGGTCTAACACAAACAAAAACCCATGAAGCATTAACCAAATAAGAGATACCCACATAAGATTACAACTATATAACAAAAACCCATGAAGCTTTTTACAATCAGTCAAGAGTATTTATAAAAATTAGTAAAAGATACCCGCGCGGTGATATAGTGGTGGTGGAGGCGGCGCGATGATGTAGTGGTGGTGGAGGTGGTGCGGTGATGAAGATGAAGGAGGTGAGGTGGAGCAGCTGCGTGAGTTTGGTGGGTTTTTTTTTTGTTTTTTTTATCTCATTTGTGAAAGCAGTTGAGGTTAATAATTGGGGTATGTGTGATATAGGTAGTATGTGAGTTATAGGTTCTTAAATAAAAGTTAAGATGGAATCAGAAAATTAATGTGGGGAAGGTATAAGTTGTTGAGGAGTAAATGAAGTCGTTGACTTTTGGTGTTCAGTGTTATTATTAAAAAAAATGGTTGCCTTATCCACTTCTAGAGTCTATCAAACCACTGCTAGTGGTTTTCAATCCACTGCTAGCAGGTTCCTGATAATGGATACTTGAGGGGCTGTTTTGTAAATTTGTTGTATCCACTTCTAGAGTCTTTCAATCCACTGCTAGTGGTTTTCAATCCACTGCTAGCAGGTTCCTGATAATGGATACTTGAGGGGCTGTCTTGTAAATTTGTTGTATCCACTGCTAGAGTCTATCAAACCACTGCTAGTGGTTTTCAATCCACTGCTAGCAGGTTCCTGATAATGGATACTTGAGGGGCTGTTTTATAAATTTGTTGTATCCACTGCTAGAGTCTATTAAACCACTGCTAGTGGTTTTCAATCCACTGCTAGCGGTTCCCTGATAATGGATACTTGAGGGGCTATTTTGTAAATTTGTTGTATCCACTACTAGAGTCTATCAAACCACTGCTAGTGGTTTTCAATCCACTGCTAGCAGGTTCCTGATAATGGATACTTGAGGGGCTATTTTGTAAATTTGGTGCAAACGTATTTATTCCCCCAAATCACTGCCAGATCATTTAATTGATCTTCAAATCACTTCCAATTGACGCTCAACATAAACCCTAACCACTCCCAACTGCTAATTTCACAATCCCACATCATATCCCATCACAACTCACAATGCCGTCGCAGTATTCCAACACCTATAACCTAGTTGCTTACTTAATAAAAAATAATCAATCAGATGGTTTTCATGGCATGATTGATTTTATCAACCACAGTAAAATTCACTTTGCATTAACTGTAGCACCCACAATTCTTAAAGGCTATATACATCAATTTTGGGGTAATGCTGAGATACAGGAGCGAGATGGATTAGAGGTGTTTAGGACTGTGGTGGATGATAATGAGATTTTGGTGTATGAGGAAGTCATTAGAGGTATTTTGAGGTTTGATGATGCTAATGGACTAGTTAATCTTTCTGATGATGATATATTTCAAGGTTTAGAAAGGTTAGGTTATACAAGAAGGGGAGACAGCGTAAAATTTTTGAAAGGTATGTTTTCTTCCTAATGGAAGTTTTTAATTCACACCTTGCTGATGTGTCTGAGTAATAAGACCACTGGGTTTCATGAATTTCCCTCCAAAATTTCAACTGCTTTAATTTGTCTATCTGAAGGGAGGGAATTCAATTGGTCTAGCATGATTTTTGAAGGGTTTGTGCAGAATATTAGGAAGAAAGGTAAATATTACTTGTATCCTAGGTTTGTTCAACTTATTGTGGATAGTCAAATAGCAGAACCTGTTGAACATAATAGAAAGTATGAGGTGCATTATATGCTTCCTAAGGTTTTTGCTCATATGAGACACCAAAATCCTACTTTCCCAATGAGTTGTTCCATTGTTCCCTCATATGATTAATTTACTGTGATTCGTGAGTTTGATGATGTACATGAACCCCAATTCATCAACTCCGAACCCATCGCCACCTTAGTTGCACCCACTGCTAGTACAACTGTAACCACTGCCACCAACCCTGATGCTATGTTTACTTTACCCAAGGATTTACCCCTCGGACCAGTTCACACAGGTCGAAGTGATGAGGGTAGTTTGGAACATGAACATGAATTGACGGATAATGATCAGGTACATGATGACTTTTCTAATGAACCACCTCTCGGACCAGTTAACACAGGTCGAAGTGGGGAGGAAAATCTTGAACGATTAAATGAATTGATGGTTAAATGTACAAAAATGGAGAATACGATCTCAAGTCTTCAGGAGTTAGCTATGTTTCAGGGAAGAGAGATCAGACAATTGAAGCACAGGATGTTTGTGATGGAGAAAGTGAGGAGACCTGGGATTAGTGTTGTTAGAAGAGTTAGGAAGCAGAATAAGAAGGTGAGCTCCTCTCAAGCTGTGGTTTTGGAGGATGTAACCAAACAGGGGAGGAGTGAAGGCTTTGATTCAGGGGAGGCTGCTGTTGTGCATATGGATGAGGTTGTGGATAGTGGAGATCATGGAGAGCAGTATGTGGTGTCTGATAAAGATGGGAATGAAGTTGTACTTGAAACCTTGAAGACTGTAGTAGACGATATAGAGAAGGAGGTGGTGCAGGACACATCCACTGCTAGTTTTTCAGAACCCACTGCTACAACTTCAACTGAGGTAACCACAGTGCAGGACACATCCACTGCTAGTGTTTCTGTAACCACGGCTAGTTTTTCAGAACCCACTGCTACAACTTCAACTGAGGTAACCACACCCACTGTTATCTTAGTCTCACCCACTGCTATTACTATAAGATCTACAATTGTCACAACTACCTCTGTTTCACCACCTAAATCAAAAGAAGTTGAGAAGGAAGCTGCCAGTACACTGATAAATTTAAGCAAAACTTCATCAAACCCTACACCTACCATTGCACATGCTCCTATATTTCTTAAACCAACTGGACCTAAACCCTTGAGTAAAAGTTTGACTATTGGTGAGCCTTTGAAGAAGAAGGTGGCTCTACCAGATATTGGAAAGGGAAAAGGTATTGCTGAACCTGAGAAAAAGTTTAAGAATACAGAAGAGCATATTGCTTATGATCATGAGTATGGTGAAAGATTGATAGCTGAAGAAAAAGCAGAAACAGAAAGGAAAAAGCTAGAAGATGAGGAAGCTTCTCAGAGATGGTTAGCTGAATGGAATGATACACAATCCTATCTTGAAGCTTCTAATAATATTAAGAATGAGTACACTACTCAAGAGTGGGCACTGTTGTCTATCGATCAAAGAGCTAGAATCTTGGGTGAATGGGTAAGAAGGATCAGCAAAGAGAAGAAGCAAGTCAAAAGAAAGAAACCTCCTACAAAGAGCGAGATGAGAAATACTATGATGAAGATTATCAAGAATTCAGGCATACATATTACTGAAAATCTAAGTAAATGTTCATTTGAGAGGGTTAAGGAGATTTGTCTGATGTGTATGAGAATTAATGATGATTTTAATCCTATGGATTCTGAGAAAGAAGCAGAATGGTTAAAGAAGGAATCCAGTTCTAAAAGACAAAAGGTGGATGAAGAGTTGAAAAAGAAAGAAAGAACTAAACAGTATTTTAAGGAGTCTGATAATCCTAATCCTGAACCTATTAATCCTATTCCTTTAAAAGCAGTTCATCCTATTGTGGATTGGCAGATTTTTATAGAAAGGGGTAGAGAAGTAGTTGAGATAACAAGAGGTGATGGATGGAAATCTACTTATTTCAAATTTGGGATCTTACTGGATTGTTTGACTAAGAGTGATTTGGAACAGTTGTGGAAAGTAATGGAGTTCAGATATGGGAAGTTTGGTCCAAATGGAGAGTTAGCTAAGTTTGTATGGGCTGCTATAAAGAACATGTTTCAACCTGATCTTGATGCTGAATATTGGGATAGTTGTGAGGTGGTTGAATGGATGTTGTTCTCATACTGCAAGGTTCATGCTGTAAAAACTACAAAGGAAAGGTTTTTCATGTTTGTTGATAGGGATTATCCTTTATCAAAGAATGTGGCAAGACAAATGCTAGAAGCTAAACTCACTTCAAGAGGAACAAAGGAGAATCCTATAATTGATCCACTGTTTCAAAAGATAGAGAAGATTGCAGACATACAAGGGCCTTTAGCAATTAAGGCTAAACCTCAGGAATAATTGTAAATATTGGAACCACTGACAGAGTTAATTAAACCACTGCTAGAAGATTGAATCCACTGCTGATGTTAAACCGCGGCTAGTAGTAAAGTATAGCCACTGTATTGTATTGTAAACACTGCTAGTTGTATAACGATTAGGCGCAAAAATTTGGAAACCAAGAAATGGATGCAAAAAGGTCAGACGATACTTTAATAGTAAGGGGCACAATGTTATGTTAATGTCTTCGATTGTTCATTTTTGTTATTTTCGATATCTCATTTTATATTAAAATCCCATAGATTGGAGAGGATACCCTGGATACGATGAAAAGACAAAAGATTCAAGACCATCCAACTCTTGAAGACAAGAAAAAAGGTGAGTAAATAAAATGTATTTAACTCCTACTTACTAGGAAACTTTATTGAATAAAGTATCTTACTAGAAAAGCACATACGATATAACACTAAGTACTTAGAAATCAGATACATTATAACACTAAGTACTTACTAGGGGCATATAGTACTCTTAGTTACTAGGAAATCACATACGATATAACACTTAGTACTTGGCATATCTCACAGTGCTTATAGCGGCAACTTACCCTTAAGCTTATGAATAAAGAAATTCTTGTTTCGAGCACTCAGCTCACCTGCCAAGATATTCATTTGCATCACTTTGTGTTCACTAAGGGCTTGCTCCTGCTTGAAACTCAACAGTTTTTTGTGGCACCTTCTTTCGCACAGTTGCCATCTCTTGAATAACGGCATCCCTTTCACGATTAAGTCTAGCCAATTCTTGAGTTAGGATATTCACCTTTCTTGCCAATTGAACATCTTCGATTGCAGCTTCGGCAAGATAAATCATCATGTCTGTCCAGTTGTTAGTGTTAGTAGCAGCTCTTATCTCATCACATTTAGGCAGCCCTGACATTTTTTTGCGTACTTATTTATAGAATGATGTTGTGTGAAAATATACTTGCAAGTTTGCTCTTAAATACACAAATTGAAAGGTAAATAAATAGTCACATGCATACCATTGATGTTACACTATATGCCTGACTCCTATATGTTTTTATAGAAAAGAACAAAAAATATGCACATGTTCAACAGTTGATTGTATAACATTGTCACAAAGTAACATCCAAAAAAGAAGAAAAAAAAATGGTGCCTCAATAATGAATAACATTGTCAAAAACTAACATCCAAAAAAACAAATAAAAGCAAGCCACTCCTGTAGCTATTATTATTCAAGTAACAAACATTGAAAATCCTAGATGATTGATAAGTTGTGCTTCCATTGTGTTAAAGTTCAAATTGAAATAACAACTATAAATCGTCCAAATGAACAACATTTGCAGTACTAAACGTCACAGGTTGTGACTGAATGTTGTTAGGAAGGTTGTTTTCAGGAGTAGATGATTCACATTTCCATACGAAATCGTTGTTTGACTGACCACTTGGTTCTCCCTGTTCGACCTCTACATGCGTCCTCTGTCCTCCGTGTCGTTCTTGTTCCACTGCTTCTTCGTTAGTAGGGGTGCACGATTATGAGTTTCTTTTACGTTTCTGAGATGTGACATTAGTTCAAACAACCATATCAGTAATTACATACAAAATTATATACATTGAAATAAAATATAGAAACACACTTGCCTTGCTTGTCATCAACGGTTCAGTACATGACTGTCTTGTGTGTCCTGCCTTTCCACACCTGTCACAGTTTTTGCTTTTTGGCTCTTCCCCCTGTGATCGGATACGTGTTTTTTCTTTGGGTCTTCCAGGTGGCCGCTTATCCATAGCAGGTGGTTTTACGGTTTGCAAGTCATCAGGAGTACGCCACAAGGATACATCTTTTAGAGGATAAACCCTTGCTTCGTATGTATTTTTTAGTGACGTTTTCTTAAACCAATCCATCGCCCAACTGCTAGTGTTAGTCAACCCTTCAACTCTAGACACACCACAAACATGACCACAACGTAGAACCGATAGCTGCCATTTGCGGCAAGTGCATTCTCTGTTGTCAAAGTCAACAATATGAACATGTTTCGGATCAGTAACTTGGTAAATCTTGTGCATCTCAATTCCGTTAACATCCCAATTAGCATTCTTTGCCATTTTATTGTTTACTTTTGCATTTGCCCATTCGGTAAGTTCATCCGTTGGAGCATCTGAAATAAAAAAAAAATAATACATTTTCGAGCGATGTGCCAAATATGTGATAAACCAATTATAATAGACAGTTTTTTTAAGTTACCTTTGTATTTTGCTCGACGTTCAAAATACCATTTTTGTAGAAGCCTTCGGTAAGTGCATTAGCTGGGTTATTGGAACCTTCCTAACATCTTTGGTTACAGAGTTTACTGATTCTGCACTATTTGAGGTCATGTAATTGTACCTATTTGCAGGGCAGTAAGCACGTGACCATTTATCAAATCCAGCTTCATCTTTTAGTTTTTTATACACATCAGGTTGTAATGATTGAATCTCAGAAATTGAAGCATCAAACTCCTGCTCTGTGTAAGCTTTATACTCAAACATATAGCCTTCCATTTGCATAAATGCATGACTTAGTAACTTTATACTCAAACAAATCAACCAACGCTTTTATTCCTATTGCATAAATGCATCCTTGCTTATCATTAAACCGACTACCCACCTTTAATTTAGATACTACAGGGTGTTTATGGTTACTTAACTTTTAATTATGGGATCAGTGAACGGTGGATCGGGATATTTTGAAATGTGGTTTTCTGCCAACTAGGTCGCACATCTACATTAACGCTTTGCATGCACCCTCATTATTATGATCTTCAACTTTTGGTGTTTGAAAATAAGATTCTTGAGGCAACAAAGGAACATTAAGATCAATATCAAGAGGCTTAGAAGAAGTAGACGGCTTTACCTCGGAAGATTTCTTGATAAGTTTGATGTATAGTGTCGGATCACGTCTGCTTACAAGATATTTCATGAACGAAAAAAGAAACATCATCATCGTCACTTACATCAATTTTGGTTGAAGCGGACATGTAGTATAAACTGATGATCTTATCTTTAATCTGATATTTGTTAGTAAGATAGGTAATCAGATGTAGGTAGGTGATGTCAACTGGAAGTAAAACTCCACGAATTGATCTCTCAAAATCCAAATAAACTTTGAATTTTGGGGAATTAGTCGAAGTCATTTTTATTTGGTTGTGGAATTATTGTTTGTTTGAATAATTTGTGTTATGGGATTTTACAAAGCAATAAACCCAATAAAAATTCGCTGAAAAGAGGATCTTTTAGTCGCTGAATATAAAATTCGCTTAAAATTTTCCCTCCACAATATTCATTACCCGCTCATTCACAAAGTATATTTCTCGCCAAATTTGATGTCACTCTACTAGAAATGCGCAACAGTACTCATTTGCATCTGTGAATACCCGGTAACAATTGGGTGAAATAAAACAATGGCTCTCTCCTCTGCCTCTACTTCCAGATCCAATCGAAAGCCCTTGGAATACTACATCAATGCTACACACCGCGAATGTCCAAAACCATTACCGGTGGAAGTACAAACGTCTTGGACCCGGAATCATCCTGGTAGAAGATTCAAGGCCTGTCCAATTTATGTAATATTATTATCCATTATACTTATTTTACTTGTTAGGTTGAACATGTGAATTTAACAAAACTTCTTTTTAGGACAAAGAGACCAAATGTAACTTCTATGGGTTCCTAGAACCGAAACTACCAAGTCAGTATTACAAAGATTTGTTTTACAAGGAACATGAGGAAAAGAAACATTTAATGAAGACGGGAAGCGTCACTCGGATGAAGTTATTGAGGTTACAAAGAATGATATCATGAAAATGTTGGATGAGTTGACTTTTATCAAGTCAAGAGTGCAAGTTCATGACAAAGTTGTGTTGGTTTTCATTGATTGTTCTCTTGGTCAGTAGTTTGGTTATGGTAACTGCTTAGCAATAAGTGTTATGTACTACGAGGTTATGGTCTTTAGCAATAAGATTGTTTGTAGTCGTTTTTTCAAATCAAATGGATGTTTGTAAAAACAAACATTTTAGCAATTTACACAAAATGTTTGTTGCAAATCAACAAGATCACAACACGATATACAAAACAAGTGCTTAAAGAAAGCCTACATGGTTTAGGAATATACCAAGTTGCACTACACGCACATGCATAAGAAGTTGTCTTTTGATGTCCTACACGGGCATACAGTTTGTGGTTACATTTGGTTGAACAACAAAAGTCTAAACCCACATACAAGCCATACCCAAAGAGATGAAATGCATCTTTATTCATCACTTGTATGAACAACCCCCTTATACTTCCAAAAGTACCCCACCATATGCTCTCGATACGCCAAAGCAACTTGAAGAGGATCATCAACCTTCATGCTTAAGTTGTTACCCAACCTGTGCAAAAAAATACATACCTAAACTCCACAATCACCGTATGCATTGGCTTGTTTAGGGACATCATCCGCAACTCGAAATGTGATCTTATAATCGAAATGATATTGATTTGGCTTCAAGAACTTTACACAAGTTTAGATACTGTGGTAGCATTCTCTCAAAAGTGACCATCATTTTTAAATTCTCTTCTCTCTCTCGTTCGGCATCCTAGTGAGTCATAAATAGTTATAACTCCTGCATAATTTGTAACTCGGCGAGAAACCAAGTGGCGGTAGATGCGCTCACGAGGAAAGTATACCTAAATGTGAACAAATAAACTTTGTCGTAATTCATAACATTTTAAGCATGTATATCACCCAAGTATCTAGAAGAAAGTATGGTCTTTATATACAAACCTTCTCGACACTAGACCATGGCAATGGATAGCGTTGACGAGTGGCATAGTAGGCACGCATAAACTCATCAAGGATAGAAGACGAGAAAAATGGTCCAGCCATAGCCCAATCGGCATTGCCCGGCCTGAACTGCCACATTAGATCAACCCAAAGATCCGATGTCTTTGCAATTTTTTATAAAATACACACCGTTAAACTAATTCAAATAAAAATTATTTTTTTAATGGAAATTAAATATCTCATTAAGTACCTCATCTCCAAGCCATCCTTTTTTATTTCCCCTTCCATACCCCAACAAAGCCAACCAAAATTTTCGATGAACAACGATGTCGCCAAGACCCCAAGGAAAGTTATGCGATGACTTAATTTTTTTTAATAAAGATATCCATACACGCTGGTTTAGTAATCTTGTTGATATCGCAACCTTCAGGACGTGACAGATCCTGAAAATTTTTAAAAACCAGATTAATGTATATGTCTTCGATGTCTTTTTGTAAAAGTAGTTCTGCTATACCTCTACCCATGTTTCCAACTGATTATCTTCACCACATGGGGGATTAATATCTTTTCTCAGTCTTTTGGAACATCGTTTCGGCAATTGTGGAGTCGTGGGAGGGAGGTTCACGTATGGGTCCTGCAAAACACTTGCCTACCGCTTGTCCTTTTGAGTCAACATCATCTTTCAAAACATGAGTACTCTCTTGGGTAACTTTGGCATTACTCTCTTTGGTAACTTTGGCCTTTCTAGTTTTCTTTATTGTTGGGCCATTATAAGGTGACAGTAGAGCCTTACTTGCATTTCTCTTCCTTTTAGCACGCATGAAAACATCCTATACAAAAAAAGTTCATCATTGAAATAACATCAAACTTTTGAACTACATATGGTAACTTTAATAAATAATGTAGATGTACCTCGAGTCGTAGTCAAAGGCTTATTGGCTTGTCCGTCAATTATGAAACATGGCCTGCCTTGCTTTCACAAAGATCAATATCAATTTTGTCTAATACCGCCTTGGTTGACAACTCATTTGCAACCACTAACTCACCCCCGCTTACTTTCTCATTAACGTGGCCATCTACATTGTATGCTTCATTATGAATAACCAACTCACGTAATTTCTCGTTAACATTCCCATCACCATCCTTATTCTCTCCAACATGATTCATATGCTCATCCCCCATCTCCGCCATTTGTGACACCGCTTCACTTACTTTCTCGACCATCATGAGAATCTATAATGTTATTTTGATTACCTTGAGCCCCTCTACAGATTTCTCAAAGAACATTTAACACCGCCACTTATCGTCTCATGATCATGACAATGTTGATCTGTAGCATTGCAGTCAACAATGTCATTTTCATTACCTTGAACGCCCTCTATAGATTTATCATCCACATTTAAAACTACTTCACCTATTTCTCATGATCATGAGAATGTTGATCAGTAGCATTGCAATCAACAATGTCATTTTCATTACCTTGAACGCCCTCTACAGATTTATGAGAATCTATAACAGTAGCATTGCAATCAAAAATGTTATTTTCATTACCTTGAACCGCCCCTCCAGATTTATCGTCAACATTAAACACACCTTCATGAGCATGTATCTCAATAGCTTGAACCGCCTCTCCGGATTTAACATCACCAGATTTATCATCAACGTTAGACACACCTTCACTTACTTTCTCAGTAACATTGGAATCATGAGCATTTATTTCAAGAGCTTGAACCGCCCTGTTTATCATCACCGATTTATCATCAACGTTAGACACACATTCACTTACTTTCAAGAACATTGGAATCATGAGCATTTATCTCAGTAGCTTGAACCGCCTCTTCGGGTTTATCATCAACATTTACCACTACCTCACTTGGTGTTTCGCCATCTTCCTTGTTTTCAGAAGCCTTTTGTTCATCTTGTTCTATTGTTGATCCCGAAATCCAAAGATCCATAAACAGAGAAATCATCATCAAAGTTTTGCCCCTCGTAAGTATATACAAGAAAACACAACTATAATAGATGACCAAATGTAGCAAACATCTATATATAGTGCAGTGAAATTAATATATGTATTTCAAATGTACCAATTGAGAAAATTTTTGATTCAAATTAGGTAAATTCAAATGATTGGGATCATCATCTGGAATGTGATCAACTAACGGCAATGGTTCGTCTGGAAGACAAAAATCCGCAAGCTGCAACATAGCTGATGGAAAAGCGGAAGAGTATATATAAGTAAGCCCACCTTGTTCGTTTTCAGTAGTAACACAACTCGATTTCTCGCAAGATTGATCAGGTTCTGGGCTTAAGGTCTGTAGTTAACAAAACTTAATTAGGTATGTAATAAAATAACGATAAAATAAAAAAGTAATATTAAAAGGAACATAACCGTTTTATAATCAGCCGAATGAACATCATGAGAATGAAGATCAAACAAACTAGGACTACCAATCCAGGTTTCATTATGAATTGGACTTGAAGTCTGAATTTCCATGGCATTTTGGCCAAAACAATCCTCATCCGATTTGTCGTGCATATGAGTTGAAGTCTGAAATTTAAAATATACAATCAATTATACTACTAAAGAAACGAGACCTAAATGATTAACAAATATTAAAGGAAATTACCATGGCATCTTTGGAAGCCAAATTTTCATCAACACATTGCCTTATTTTCAATTGTTCTTGAATAACCAGTGACTTCTGTACATAAATATATATATATAATCCATTAGTTGGTGAAAAACCAAAAAAATATTGCTATCTAAATGATGTAGATTAAAAATGAATTTAAAGAGCATGTTCACCTTTGGACGTTGTATCTTTAGAGCTTCCTCAACAACGACAAGTCTATTTTTAATATCATTAAGGACCTCTGTAAGATATATCTTTTCACATACACATCATAACATTAACACAAGGTAGCATATAGATGGAATTCTAGAGAGAGAAAGTTAGAGGTTTAGGGAACTTAGTGAGAGAAAGTGAAAGATATTATTATGAGCTCCAACTCTCTACCTTGGGAGGTAGAGAGTATTTATAGTCTTACATAAAACGCCACACATCGGCCGTGGATCGCATACAATGGGGTAAAGACCCGTCCATCCTCCACGGTGTTACTTAACTAAATACTACTTAACTTAATATTACTATGACTACGAGCTTTCTAACGATTACATATACTTGAGGTGACCGACTCTTTAATACCGGAATTTCTAATTCCTAACAATCTCCCCTAAGGGAGGTCACCTCAATCATGCACTAAAATTACATTGAATACAAACAGATATGACATTAACAATTGTTCTTGCATTCTTGATGTAGTCCTTGGTTCCTAAGCTCGTAGTCATTGATTCTTCACATTGCATGTTTGGTTACTTCAAGTGGAGGTCTATTATCGATCCACGGATAATAATTTTGAGCCGCTTTGGATCATCACTAGTAAAAATCTCCGATACATCCATTGTGGTGTTGGTATTATGTGATGTTGTGACATTCGGACCGACATGCTCACATTCGGGATCATGATATATTCTCATCAGAGTAGCGGAAGCATTCGTTGATTCATGATATTGGCGCAGCCAGAAGCGTAAGCATGGAGTAAAAATATCAGAGTCATTGATGCACTAATCATGATTTCATTTGAGATGAATGTGTTAAGTGAGCATGCGGCTATGGATTGACCGCTTCATTCGATCACCGAACGTCGGGTGTACCGCATAAGACAGCTTAGCAAATTTAAAGCCACGAAGTGTCTTTGATCACTTTCGATGAATTGAGGTACACGCCCACGGTTCCCTCGCTGATCAAGACAAGTACTACCGGATCGTATAATTCAAGAATTTCCTTGATGGTTTCGCAAATGCTCTAGCCGTTTCAAACCGAACGTCTCAAAGAAGACAACACGGAGTGAGTGAACCAAATAATTTTCGTCCAATCGATTGATGAAAAGAGATTTAAAAAACAATCATGTATTGCTCAATAGAAATTGTTTTTGCAATATAACGAAGGTTTTAATGAAAATCAATTATCAATCATAAAACACCTTTTGATTTGAAAATTAGTACACGGTCGACGTGCTTAATGAAAAGAGTTTTAAAGCACAAAGACCGGTTTTTCAAAGGTATCCGTCAATCCATAACCTGAACCGTGATTGATTCAAAAGATTGAATCGCCCCATTGTTTCGCTCAGCTTGTCACATGGTTGATCTCAGATAATAGATCTCACATGCCACCTACCAAGAGCTTGTTAGATGTTGGCTCCAGAAGGCTTTCCATCTTCATTGTGAGTATGTTTGCATATCACTCTGATGTTCTGGCAATACCACAAGGATAATGCGTAGGACTCAAGATATAATCTCTTTCCACATTGTGTGAAACAGAGAGTCTTCATTGAAAAGTGTCCTAATGAGATTTATTGATGATCTCGTGGCTCTAGACTCAATTTGTGCATATTTGGATCCTGTACCGGAGACTAGGGAGAGGGTCTCCTTCTTCAATATCAACAATCTCTAAGAGAAAGTCGATAGATAATGTCGGTTCCCCGTGAGAATGAAACAAGTCCTTTTAAGAGGAACTTGAGTGGTTTGGGAAGTTGAAGTGCAAGGGCCACCGGGTCCATGACGCCTTGTCTTCAATACCGATGTTACCATCAAGAGCATATGAATTGAACCCGGTTTCGCCTCTAAGGTTGAATATATGAAGGGCTATTTGTTTTCACCCTTTTCTCATTCAATTCTTTTTAATTCTTCAACCCCTTCGGTGCTTACCGAGACTTCATAGCTAGAACCTTGTTGGGTTTATTCCAAGACTAGCTCGGCCTCACCGCACTCTTCCCATTCTCATTTTTCTCTTTTATTATCATACCTAAGAACTCTACACTAACTAGTGGATAGTTCCTGGTAGATCCCTCCGTTCTCGGATCTTGGGAACAAATACCTAACCTTATCATCCTTATATCACCATGCATAAAGTAAAGTTGGTCGGTCTATTTGGTATTGTTCATCTGCCGTTGGAACCAATTGAAAACCATTTGAAAATCAATTCGAATACTTGTGATATATTATCAAAGCATTTTGTACCTGAATTGTTTTTGATATTTTAGAACGAGAACTCCCCCTCAACATGTGCATCAAGTATTTGAAAATGTTTTGCACACGGAGGCAAGAGAAAGAATTAACTTCTTTGATTACCATTTTCTAAAAGATATCAACATCACTTCCCAAATCGAATCAAGTAGATAAAGCATTTTGGGGAAGGATGAGATTTTCATGATTTTGCTCCCCTCAATATGTGCTTCTAGGTTTGAAAGGAGTTTTACACATACTAGAGGGAACCCGCACATTGAGATAAATGATCACGCTTTCAAATTATAGATGCCCCTCAATGTGCATGGAAAATTTGAAATCGTTTGTCACTTACGGGAGGCAAACATGCTAATCACTTAAGAAACCATTTATCTAATTATCGCTTTAAATCTTATTTAAATCACAACTTCCCCGATCACAATATTAAAACATTTGAGATTGGTGATATCTGTAGATTTAAATTGATTTTGAAAGCTTTTAAGGAGAATTGTGACTTGATTATGAAAGCGCTTTAACTGATAAGGATCTGATGTTGAGATTTTAAACTCCATTGGTTAAACATGCATGTACATCTTTTGAAAACAATTTAATGCCAAATAACTTTTAATTTAATTGAAATCATTCTCCCCTCAATCAATGACATAGGTTGTTGATTGAGAGATAGAGATTTTGACAGATAAGTCCTGATGATTATCAAAAATAGAGACCGATTTAGTTATTTATTATTTCAAAGCATTTAGATTTCAGCAGATAAATGTTATAGAATCAGAGCATGGAATTTGAAAACATGGTAAAACATGGCTCGGTTCTTTCTTTTAAAACCGGTTATTGCCCTAAAATGACAATAAACCATTTTTCTTTCTCAAACATAATTTTTATTTTTTTTATTTTTTTTATTTTTTATTTTTTGAATTCACCAACATCTAAAGTCTCGCGGTCATTCTTTGAATGACAGCACAAAGACCGTAGATATTATCGAACCGAGAAAACGCATGACAAAAAAGACAATATTTTTGAAGATTTTTCAATTTTTCGATTTTTATGGATTTTGAAGGTTTTATAATTTTGTATTTTGATTTTCCAATAGATATATACAAGAGATAGATGAAAATAGACCTTTACTCCTCGCCTTCCTCCGAAGACGCTTGAGAGTATTCCGTTGAAGGCTTTTCGCCAAGACGGGAAGAATAAACTCAAAACGTTCTCTTGGAAGAGCTTTGGTGAAGATGTCCGCTAACCGATATTCGCACCTCACAAAATATAGTTCCACCACACCTTTTCCACTTGTTCCCTGATGAAATGATGTCGTATGTCGATATGCTTTGCTCTTGAGTGTTGAACGTTGTTGCATGAGAGAGCAATAGCACTTTTATTATCACAAGACAGAGGGATTTTGTTGAATTCAAAGCCATAGTAGATAATTGAGATCTCATCCATAAGATTTGAGCACAACATGATGACATGGCTATGTATTCACCTGAGAGGAAATAGAAGTACTCATTTGCTTTTTGAAGACCACCACAAGCTTATCACCCAAAAATCGAAAGCACCTCCGATGTACTTCGACGGTATCTTGACAACCTCGCATGATCAAGATCGATAGGCCGTTAGTGACATACCAGTGTCCTTCGGGTACCAAAGTCCCATATTGATGGTTCCTTGGAGATACCGAAGACCCGTTTAACCGCTTCAAGGTGCTTTTTGGTAGGCTTAGCCTGGTATCTAGCACACATGCAAACAAATAACAAGATGTCCGGTCTACTAGTCGTGAGGTACATCGTGATCCAATCATACTACGATATTTCGTTTGGTCAATCATGACCCCGAGTGGTCCTCATCTAGTTTGGTTCGATCAATCATGGGGTGTCAACAGGGTCACTTGAATCAAATCCAAATTTCTTTAAAATTGCATATTTAGATTGATTTATGAAAATGCCTCCGGGACTTTGTGAAATTTGTAATCCCAAGAAAATGACATTTGTCCCATCATTGACATTTGAAACTTAGAACTCATTTCATTAGAAAAACGATCACATTCCATTGGGTCAATCGAGGCAAAAATAATATCATCAACATAAATTTGAACATGAGTTAAATGTTTGCCCGACTTCCTGGTGAACAATGTAGGATCAATCGCTTCCTTTATCAATCCGGTTGATAGAAGAAACTTTGACAGTGTATCATACCATGCCCTTGAGCTTGCTTTAAACCGTAAAGAGCCTTCTTCAGACGATAAACGTGAGTAGGATGCTCTTGATTCACAAATCCTTCAGTTGACCGACGAGACGACTTCTTTAAGATCTCCGCTCGTAAATGCCGCTTCACATCCATCCGATACACTACCATGTTCTTACTAGCATTAGCCGAAAGATTCTCGATTGCCTCGATTCGAGCGACAAGAGCAAAAGATTCTTCAAAGTCTATACCCTCCTCTTGACGATATCCTTTAGCAACTAAACGAGCCTTGTTCTTCAACACATCACCATGCTCATCAAGTTTTACTTTGAAGATCCATTTGAGAGCTATAATCATAGCACACCGGAGCGTGTACTAACTCCCATACATCAAGTCGATCAAACTCATGAATTTCTTCTTGCATGGCATTGAACCATTGCTCTTCATTCATGGCGGTTTTAACATCTTTTGGTTCGATCTTAGAAAGTACTGAGTTGAAGAAACACCATAAGGCATCGGTTGCAAGTTGTTTCCGGTTGATACAGGACGAGAGGGATTTCCAATGATGTTGTCTAATGGATGATCGTGAGTCCATTTTCTAAGGTGTTCATGTGGCAGCTTGTTGAGAACCGAGGTAGCGAAGTCGATGTCTCCTCAAGAAGATGGTTCTGATGATGATTCAGGAGTAGCAAATATGTTTTCAAATGGAGCATCTTCAGGTGTAGCAAAGGGATTAACTTCATCATTGATGCCATAAACATTTCCATGATGTACATTTGAAGAATGATGATTTGTTGATGAGATCAAGGATCGCAGCAGGTGCTTCTTGACTTAAAGATATTGAGACTCAAGGATTGACTTCATTCACGTGAATATGAGCATCCTCTCAAGTGTGAATCATCACCTCATTTGTGTTTGAATCATACAGTTCATCAAACATAGGATCAAACAATTTCTTTACATCATCTTCGGATGGAGGTACATATGGAGTTTCTTGAGTAGAGTTTGGAACAAGAGATGAACCAATGGGACTGCCTTTGAAGTGCGGGTCCCGAATGGAGTGTTCAGAGCCATTTGACCGTCACCATCAAACGTAACGTGAATGGTTTCCATGATATGTTGGGTTCTTTTGTTATAGATTCGGTATCCCTTTTTGTTTGGTGCATATCCTACAAATACTCCAATGTCAGCTTTAGCCCTAAGTTTCCTTAAGTCTTGACCCTCATTAGTTGGATAGCACAATGCACCAAACACACGAAGGAAAGAGAGATTAGGTTTTCAGTTGTGGACAAGTTCATATGGAGTTTTTCCATGTACAGTGTGGATTAGGGAACGATTTTGTGTATAGCATGCAAAGGGCGATTGCTTCAGAGAAACATTGGAAACTTTGAGTAAATCAACATTGTTCTAGCGGCTTCAACCAGAGTCCGATTTCGCCTTTCAACTACACCGCTCGCTTGAGGAGTTCGTGAAATACTTCTTTGATGAATGATTCCAACGCTTTCATAGAATTCATTAAGTTGTTTGTTGACAAACTCGCCCATTGTCTGCTCGACAATTCCGACGTTTTGTTAAGTCGAACTCCGCACTGCTTGATGAGTTTGATGATGATATCAGGAGTTTCATCCTTTGTCCTTAAGAACTTGACCCATGTGAATCTAGAGTAATCATCAACCACAACTAACACATATTTCTTCCCAAAGATATTATGTACCCTCATTGGTCCACATAAATCCATATGAATCATATGAAGAACTTCTCTGACAGAGTTAGTAGGTTTGGGTTTATGGGCATATTTCTTGCTTTTTCCCAATTGACATGCTGAACAAAGATGATCCTTTTCATACTTTAGTCTAGGTAAACCTACAACTAGGTCCTTTCTCGAAAGATCGTTGATGGTGCCGAAGTTCAAGTGATTGAGACGACGGTGCCATAACCATGACTTTGTTTTTGAAGCCTTTGATAACAAGCGGATTGGAGAAGCCCTCATCATGTCATCGATAGAGATGGTGTAAAGGTTTGACCCACGAGTTCCTTTTAACAGTTCCTTACCATTAAGATCTCTAACAAAGCGTGTATGTTTTCTCAAGGCAACTTCTAGATCGAGTCACGAATTGACCAACAGAGAAAAGATTATGACCCAACCCTTCAACATAGTAGACTCTCGAGATGACACTATCACCAACAACATAATCTCCATAACCCATAATAGCACCAAAATGATCATTACCAAATCTAACAGTCCCGATGAACTTGCTCACGGTTCATGAGCCGCACCGGTCTCCAAATATATGCTTGGAACAAATGAGTCCAGTACCACGTAATCGATTTGAACGACCGCAGCTTGAACACGCATAAAAATGGATAATCGGATAATTGGGATCCCCATGCAAGAATGGGTTCCACTTGGTTAGTAACAAGAATTGGAACACCCACATCAATCGAAACATCCATATCGTAGTAGAAGCAATGGAATCATTGGGAATAGATGCAATGTCGGTGTCAGATTTGACCTATTCAAAGTATGTTTACTTCTTAAGGGAATAGTTCTACCAATAGGCATCCATTTTCTAGTGGGCATAATCTTAGCAGTTTGAGAACAAACCTGATTATTCTTATGGCCAAAAGGTATCCAATAATAACCTATCTTTATAAAAGTTCTTCCCTGTGGGTTTCCAATGCTTTCTAACATCTTTCGCTTTTGCCTTTTGCCTTATTTGCACGCATTATTAGCATTAGCAATTTTAATCGGCATTTGACAAAGATTAGACAAAGCATTCACACCACATTCATGATTAGCAATGTAATTCAAGCATACAAAGATTACAAGGTTTGCAGATAGTATCGAATTCAATTAATTACAAGATAAGGCTAATACTAGAATCAACACGATTCGATTTATTCAACTCAAGCCTAAAGTTCCTAGATTGGTCTTCTACTCTCTTCCAATGCACATTCTTAGCTTGCAAGGTCCTATCATTCCTTGTATTGTCTTGAGACTTTGACCTCGCCGCTTTAAAGTCACCGATTACTCTGAGAGGAATGGGAACATTAGTTGGTTGATCTAATTTTGCATTCCCTCGAACTTGATGTGCAAGGATCTGAAGTACTAGAAGGCACATTAGTGTATACTTTAAGACTGTGATTTGAGCTTTTTGCAGTCACACTAAAGTTCACTTTCTTAGCACTAACATATCCGAATCAACTACTTGAAGGCACATTAGTGTTTCCTTTTTAAGATCGGGCATAGAACGGATTTCATGCTTGGCACTAGGCATAGAACAAGGCATCACAGCTTTGCCTTTTGCACCTAAGGTTAAGGATTTTGGACATGTGGCAATTACACATTCTAGCAACTCTTGAGATCGGTTGGCCTGGAGGCAAGCAAACCTAATTTCACTATCAAGAGGTTTGTTAATGAAATCCTCTTCGACAATCTCACGGAGACATTCTAGACTATCCTTAAGGTGAGCATAGTAGTCATGAAAAGCATGTTCATTATTCTTAAGATGAGGAGGAATATATTTAACTGTCACAGTGTATTTGCAGTCTAAGGGTGATTTTGAGACAACATTCTTATTGAAAACAAGTGGCAGCTTCCCATTTCCCTGACTTCTTAGATTCTCAATTTCCTTTTGTAAAGACGCTATTTTTTCGTTGTTTTGGTCACGGGTGACTTTTATTGAATCATATAACTCTTTAAAATGTCGCTTAACTTTTTCATTTTCTTCTAGAAAACTCTCGCTTTCCTTTTGTAAGGCATTAACTAAGTTTTGAAGATGAAAAGTTTGAGAATTCCGAGAATCTAAAGGAGGAGGCATTTGGGAGCCCCATATTGTTCGCTTGACCCTTTAATTGAGAGATTTGGGCTTTCAACTTTCTCGATCGTGTTGCATCGAGCTTGAATCGCTCATCACGCTTGTTAATTTGAAAACTGCATCAAACTCGAGCATCCAAGATGTCTTGATATTAGAAGTTTTGACATTTTCTTTAAGATGTTGATATTTTAGTTGTAAATTAAAATGCTCAACTTCTAGTTTAGAAAAATGTTTAACCAAATTGTCGAGATCATCCAGTTCAATTTTCTCGCTTAGTTTATAATTAGTTTTTTCAAGCTCAATGACACGATCATGGGAGACTTTCAGGGCCCCAGATAGTTCATGAAATTTGGAAGCATTAATAGAGCAATTTGAAGCAAAGGAAAAAGATATCTTGAGCAACACATTCAGGAATAAGAGTCTCATTTAAGGTATGCAAGTTCTTCCTCTCAATCTCATTATATTTTAGTGCACGCCCATAATCACTAACTTCAACTACCATTGCATCAAATTCCTTTTCCATTTCTTTAATATCCATTTTGTCCCCTTTTTAAGACTCTCAAAATGATCTTTTAGTTGTTTAAAGAAAGGCATGACCTCGGTTAAATAACATTCTTTCATTTGCTCAAAACCCCTTTCCCCTTCGCTATCCTAGTGGGTGTGATCCTTTTCTTACAAGTTTTCTCAAAATCAACAAATAGTTGAAGAATAACATATTGACTGATTAAGGTCTTGCTTTTAGTGGCAATAGTTCTAGGAACTAAATGCATTGGTGTATTTGGAGGATACACACTCGCTTTAGGGAATTTCCTACAAGGGGGATTCTTTTCAACAAGATTTTCACCTTTTTGCAAGTCCATATCCTTTTCCGTAACACTTGTTCGGGGTCAACAATGTTTGAGGTTTAAACATGTTCAAGGAAATCCAGTTTTCCTTCTTGTAGTCATGGGGAGTGATAATAATCTTTTCTTTGCATTTCGGTCATCTAGTTTTTGTTCATCCTTTCCCTAGTGACTTCATCCATTTCTTATCTTCCTCAGAGCACTCAACGCAACTAGGTTTCTGCCTAGGCTTAAGAATTTCATTACCATCATAAAGCACCTTATGAGCATTTCTAGCCTTTTAATTACCTCCGATTCGGTTCCTCAACAAGGGGAATGCTATGCTTATCGCTAAGACTCATGTTTAGTGACCATGTGAGCAGTCTAAATGGTGTTTCCTTGTATGTACAACTTGTTCTCAAGTTTGTTTTTCAAAGTTTTCAGATTAGAAAAATCTCTCAAGAGTTTTGATTCCTTTGCATTAAATTCTTGCTTAAGCATTTTCACATTTTCTTGAAGTTCTTGTTTTTGTTTAGATGTTTTAGAAAGTTTTTCTTGCAAGGAATTTAATTTTTGTTTCAATACTTCTTCTCTAAACTTACTTTTTCTAATTACTGCATTACTTGGTTATCCATTTCCTCGCCACGAAAGTGGTCAACTCAAATTTAGCACGTTGTTCATAAATAGCAACACGTACTTTATAGGCATTTAGTTCTAAATAATGGAATCATCGCACATGCAAGCGCAGGTATTCATCAAAAACATAGTCATTGTTGACTTCAGAAGATGCATCACTTGGTACAACTTCACTTTCACTTTGTTTCACATATTGATCATATGGGACAATATTGATATTACCCATATTTTCAATATTTGATTCAATAGTTTCAGCTGATTGTACTTTGTCATGCATCCGTGCACATCAAGATCATCGTATAGTTTTAATACCTCAGAGATGAGCTTGTCATGGGATGGCCCAGCTAGTGATGAAGAAGAGACCTTGGGAGAAACCATTGGAGAAATGCTAGCCATAAAAATTGTGTGTGCCATAGGTCCATCATCCACATCGAGTCGTGATGCATCACAAATGACTTGAAAGGCATTCGATGATTGTGACCTATCTCCGAATAGGCTCATCCACATCCGCATCATAGGTCTTGGCATTGCCTCGAAGAAACAGAATTCCTCTTCATTCAAAGTAGCACCATTGTCCCGAGCTTGAGCCGCAAAGATCTTATCTCTCGTAATCAAGATTCTGTGGGCGCTGGAGATGTACGCCTTCCTTGCAATGTGTCCCTCTCCACCACACTTATAACATTTGATGAGCTTAGTTTGACCTTGGTTACCATTCCTTCCTCGATTCGGGTTTCCAACATAACCTCTCCCAGCTCCACCTCGTCCCTGATCATACTGTCTTTCCTGAATTGGTTGCACCACGATCCTTCCATCTTTAATAGTGGCTTGATTGTGTGGGTTAGATGCGGTTCTGAGGTTGTTGTTGGTTTGTGGGAGAGTATTCATGTTTTGACCGATGAGAAGAGCTAGTTGATTAATGAAGCTACCCACGGAGCATCAAAGATCAACTTGTTTGTACATAGGATCATGAATGAGTTTGTGATTACCATTACCCAAGGGTATGACTTGTGATGCTTTGGTTGTGATTCCGATGTTTGAGTAGAAAGTCAGAGAGTCATTAGACGAGCTTGTCTCTCCCTCGTTGGTTTTGAACTGATTGAGAATTAATTTTTCAAACATAGCATGTCTCTCATTCTCAAGGAGGAAGGCATAGAGTTGCTCATAGTTTGTATTCTTCAATCCTTTAGTGAGCTTCACAAAGGTAACAAACTTGTGCCATTCGATTCATGTTGTTCACAAATTTTGAGTTCAATCAATGTTAGGCATAGTCATTCTGATGTTCCTCATGTCATTAACTAACTTATGAAATCTCACATAGTACTCATAGACACTCTCATCCGGTTTCATCTTGAAATGCTCAAATTGCCATAGAGTTGGGATTCTCTGCCTTCCATAGTTAATTCGTAACCCGAGAGAAGCATCTTAACATTGTCCCAAACCGCCTTAGCATCTGTGTTATGATTGATCAGCTTGTAGATGTCTTTAGGAAGACCTTGAAGAACAATGTTTGAAGCCCCGATATCCGATCAAATCTCTTTTTTTCCTTATCATCAAGCTCATCATACATCTTTGGTCTGTCCATTCCGTAAAACAGAGTACCATCTGCATTAGTATCAAGTATGTCTCTAGTCGCCTCAACTCGATATGGTCCTTCATCAATGGATTTGAGAATGTTGACACCATTTTCCTTTCCAAGGCAATACAGCTAATTCGCTGAGCCCAAGAGTCGTGAGGGTCGGCTCAAGCATGGGTGGACGAGTATCCGAGCCACCGCTTGAACATCCCTAAGCAAGGGAGATGACAGTGGGAACGTTGGTAGACATGTTAACAAATTATACAGGATTTTATAACTCTATGATTAAACCGGGAAATAGATTCTTTCACGGATTTTACTAAATCAAGAGAAAACCGTAAACAATCACTCAAGACTCTAGATGATAAAATACTAAATCGCTAGAAGATAATGCACTAAGTCGCTAGAGATTAATGCACTAAGTCGCTAGAAATTAATGCACTAAGTCGCTAACCCTTAATTCGCTACACCCCTAAGTCGCTAGAGTCCCAAGTCGCTAACAGAAAAGCAAGTCGCTAAGTAGTAACTCGCTATGCATCAAGTCGCTAACCAAATTTTGGCAAAGAATTGCCACACAAGTCGCTAGAGACACAAGTCGCTAAAGAGCAACTCGCATCGACCAAGTCGCTACCATTAAAGTCGCTACCGTAGTGGAGAATCCACTACTTGTACTTTAACTCGCTAGATCTAACTCGCTAGCTCCAACACCGTAAGTCGCTACAAAAATGTGAAGCAAGTCGCTACCAAGAAAGTATTCCGTGAGCTAAGTCGCTAGCTTGAAAAACCATATAAACCTCACTTTTCAATCCAAAAACAACCCAACCAAGATGATTCAAGCTTACCAAATGAAAACCTAAACACTTTTGATGATTCTAAACATAAAAGTACCAACAAAATTCAAACTTTAACACAAGAAATCAATCAAATGATGCAAAAACCACTAAACTTTTTCAAACTCAAAAACCACCTAAAAACCACTAGAAATCCAAAGATGTGCAAGATATGATCTAACCATGGCTCTTGATACCAATTGTAAGATATATCTTTTCACATACACATCATAACATTAACACAAGGTAGTATATAGATGGAATTCTAGAGAGAGAAAGTTAGAGGTTTAGGGAACTTAGTGAGAGAAAGTGAAAGATATTATTATGAGCTCCAACTCTCTACCTTGGGAGGTAGAGAGTATTTATAGTCTTACATAAAACGCCACACATCGGGCTGTGGATCGTGCATACTGGGTAAAGACCCGTACGTCCTCCACGGTGTTACTTAACTAAATACTACTTAACTTAATATTACTATGACTACGAGCTTTCTAACGATTACATATACTTGAGGTGACCGACTCTTTAATACCTGGAATTTCTAATTCCTAACAACCTCCACATTGGCTCCGGGTTTATCGATCATAAATACAATTGCCTTCAATGCCTCAACCTCGGCATGTATGTCTAGATGATTGGAACTTTGATCTTTATCAGTTACTTGCACATCTTTATCAGCTAAGGCCACCTCTTTATCATAAGGCTACATCTTTATCGCTTATCACCACCTCTTCATGTACCTACAAAGCAAGATCGAAAAATGTAATGTGCATTGGTCAGTTGTCAACGTGAATAGTCGCACAAACGACGTAGTTGATACGGATGAAAAATAAATGATACAAAATGGGCGACTTACCTCATTAGTGGGATCATCGGGTGTACTTGTTTTTCTAGACTATCCAACTCGCTAAAATAAGCATTACTAGGTGCAAACCATGGTTGCAACCTTTCAGATTTGTTGGATCAAGATCCAATCATCGGATTCGAACCCTAGTAAACAAACAATTATAAAGTCAAAAAAATATAAAAGAAGTCGTAGTTATTTGACAAATACAAACAAATGGAAATGCTTACAGACCAAAAGTTTGCTATAATCGCGTTTGGCAAATGTTTTACACTTTGACCAAGAAAGACAACGTGGAATCTTGGTCGGGTCTTTGGTCCACCATGAACTGCTAGTGGGATAACTCTCAAGAATCCATATCTAAAATGAAGTAAAACAATAAAAGCATTGTACAATGAAAAGCAAGATAACAAATTTGTATCCAAAAATAGTAAACAAAAACTGATATGTTCATAAATGTCTTCAAATTAACCTTAAAAGCCAAGAGAATGCCGTAAATATTATATGTTGCAATTTTAGAAGGGTTTTCATGCGCTTCTTTGAGTGAGCATTGTAATGTCGGTACCACATTGGCTAAATTTTTGTAAAACGATCCACAAGAACTCTCCCAATGGATATGCATTCCATGCCCCAAAATCCTCAACTAATTGCAACAAATGATTGTCAACGATGTACCAAGGTCCACCTACCTATGAACACTAATTCCCACTATCAATGCACATACTCTTACCAAGATCCTCATCCGATAACTTTGAAAATTGTGTGTCATTCCCAAACAAATCTAAAAGCTCATTCCCTTTACGCTTACCTTTCTTATAAATTGTTTTTCAGAAAGACACGCAAAACCAAAAGGATCAAGGATCAATTTCTACTGGGAGGCAAACGAATCAAACGAAATCCCGCCATCAATAGAACTCTCCACGACTAATCAATTTCAATACATTATTCCCAATTTTGTATAAAATGGGGACAAGAATCAAGCAGCTTAGGATATATACCGTGTTGTAAAACGAAATTCACCATATGATTGCCTTTACCTTGCTGAGGAATATCTAACCATGGCCCAAAAACAGTTGCTCTAAACAACCTCATTCGATCCGGATTGCTTAACAATTTAGACTTAATATCCGAAAGCAACTTAACCTGATAACGAACCGTTACCTTAGCATCAAAATATTGGGGAATGTAAGCCATTTGGGAGTTTAATTGACTGACTAATTAGGGGTTGATTTAGGGTTTGCTTGGAGAACGAATTGATTTCACAATTTTGAATTGTGTTTTTGTGGTAGTAGAGTGTTGGTGTGTGTGTGGGTAAAAATTTAAAAAAAAGGGTAAAAATTTAAAAAAGTGTAAAAGTTATGTTAAAAATGTACTAAAATGTACAAAAAGTGTACAGTAAAAAAGTCGCTAATATTATTTCACTTAAGTCGCTCAGCATTGGGAAGGAACTAAAAGTATAAAAAAATATTTTAGTAAGTTTGACTTTTTTACTAAAGGACAAAAATTCAAGATTCTTAAAAAGTCGCCGATTCGGCCACTTATCTATCATAGCTGGTAAAAGTCAGAAACAATATTTGGGTACACAAATTACGAGGGACACTTGTCAAGCTTAGATTAAAAGTAGAAAAGTCGCAAGTCTCGAGGTCTATTTTAGAGATACCCCAACTTTTTTCCTAGAAAGTTTTGACACCTTGAGCAGAAAGTGTATTTGCATAATTACCCGTTTGATTAAAGTTGATGGCCCCCCTTTTTGCTCCTTTGACAAGAAACTAACATATCATCATGTTGAAACAAGAGAAGATCTTGATCCTAGATCATACTCCCTCCGTCCTATTTTTATTGTCCACTATTGACTTTTTTAGTCATTCTTCTTCAACTTTGACCATAATTATTTTTATTTGTGTTATATAATACTTGATGAAAAATATATGAATGTATTGGGTTTTAAAATGCATTTTCATTGGTATAATATTCATCAAATATTATATAACACAAATAAATATATTAATGGTCAAAGTTGAACAAAAAAGACTGATCAAAGTCAAATGGACAATAAAAATAGGACGGAGGGAGTACTATCTTATAAAGTATTTAAGTCATCTTTAAATAAAAATACTTAAAATTTAGCTTACTTATTATTGAAATTTAATAGCTTAAAAGACAAGAAACATAATGTATATTGCTTTAATGCACACATTTAAAAGACAAAACACAAGTCTTACTAGAACTATAATGTACACTACTTTAATGCTATTAATATATTACAGTAAATGTTTTTAATGTAGTCAATTACTTAACTGGTAAATAAATACAATTAATGCAGTTATTAAAATATCTCTTACATAAGAAATACAAATTATCAAACATATTGTACAACCAATTTAAATATTGTTTTACATTATACAAATATTAAAGCACGAACGGGCAACGGGCTAAAGCCTGAATAAACACAGGCCAAACATGCTCATGTTATATAAATTGGCACCTCTAATATTAAATATCACAATTGTACAATGAAAAACATTGTCATTAGTTAAAAATTTGAAATACTTTACGTGAAATTTTTTATATCGTAAATTTATTGTCAAAATGAACATAATAAATTAAAATACATGATTCACTTGAAAATTTTATTTCAGAGTACCCGTATGGTAATATATGTAACTTAAGCATACTTAACCGGGATCCTCACTCTTTCCGTGCCTCACTTGGCACCCAAAATACTCACCTAATAAAGTTTGAACCTGAAACCTAACGACGACATAACGGCCAGACCGTCTTACCTTGAGGTGTATACTAATAAAACTCAAAATGCACAAATTTTCCCAAATATTATCCCATGCCACACTAATAAAACACGGTTCAATTAAGCACTTACATGTCACTAACTATTTGTTAACTCTATACGTAAAATCCAGCAACTTAAAATATGCACATCAACTATTCGATGAAATGCCTCAAAGAGATATCAAGTCATGGACTATACTCATTTCAGGATTTTCGCGAACTGGGCTGTATAAACGTGGGTTGGAACTATTTAGCCAGATGCAAAAACAGGGTGTTACTGCTAATCAGTTCACGTTTTCGAGTGTTTTAAAGTGTTGTGCAGGTGCAAACGAGGTTAATAAGGGTAAGGGGATAATTGGGTCGATATTGCGGAATAGGGTTCGTGTAGATGTGACGTTGAATAATTCTGTGCTTGATTTTTATGTGAAATGTGAGGCGTTTGATTATGCGAGGAAGTTTTTTGAGTTTATGGGTGATAAAGATATTGTGTCATGGAATATAATGATTAGTGCGCATTTGAAGAATGGAGATGTGAGTAAAGCTGTGGGGTTGTTTTGGCGATTGCCGGTTAAAAATGCAGCAAGTTGGAATACGGTTATTGATGGATTAATGCAAAATGGGCGTGAAGAAGACGCGTTGCAGCTTCTGTACCAGATGGTGGAAATGGGTTCAGCTTTTACAGATGTTACATTCTCGATAGCATTAGTACTGGCGTCTTCTTTGAATCATGTAGAACTAGGAAAGCAGATCCATGGTCGATTAATGAGGGTTGGTGTAGAAGATGCATTTATCAAGAATTCACTTATCGACATGTACTGCAAATGTGGTGAAATGGAGAAGGCAATGATCATATTCAAAACATCAAAGAAATCTGTTAATGGTGAATCACTTGCCGACTCTATGTCTCTCAGTTCCATGGTTAGTGGGTACGCTCAAAATGGTAGGATAGAGGATGCTCTGAGAATATTTAGCTTTATGGTAAGTGAGAATGGTGAAGTGGACAAATTTGCTCTCACTAGTGTACTTTCTGCTTGTGCTGATAACGGACTTTTGGATCTTGGTCAACTTTTACATACATATATATTGAAAACTGGACATGAACCTGATGCATTTGTATGTTCATCGTTGATAGACATGTATGCCAAATGTGGAAGGCTAAAATGTTCTTGGTTGATTTTCAAAGAAGCTAAGACTCGAAATGTCGTATTGTGGACTGCTGTAATATCTAGTTATGCGTCACATGGTGAAGGGAGGGAAACAATTCGTCTTTTTGAGCTGATGCAAAATGAGGGGATTATACCAAATGAAGTCACTTTTGTAGCAGTTTTAACAGCATGTAGTCATGCAGGCTTGATTAATGAAGGCTGCAAGTACTTTATGTTGATGAAAGATGTTTATAATATGCAGCCTAAAGTTGAGCACTATACTTGTATGGTAGATCTTTTGGGTCGCGCTGGTCGGCTGAATGAGATAGAGACTTTTATGTCTGAAAATAGAATCTCACACTTGAGTGCTGTTTGGAAAGCATTTCTCTCTTCTTGTCATCTACACAAAAATGTAGAGATGGCGAGAAGGGTGTCTGAAAAGCTAAATGAACTAGAACCATCAGCAGCTAGTCCTTACATTTTGATGTCTAAAACTTGTGCCTCTGATAGCAGATGGGAAGAGGCTGCTAAGCTAAACTCTATGATGCAAGAAAGGGGAATAAAAAAGAAACCAGGGCAATCTTGGATCCAATAAGAAGCAACTAACATTATTGTTAGAAGGGTGTGATATCAGCTTTTGAGCTTCTAAACTGTGACATCCCCAAAGCCCGAAGCAATGGACTGGCTCAATATCGTCGTGTTTCATTCAATAACATGGAAGGTAGTAGTAACCCACAACTTTATGACTTATAAGGGCTCAAACATCTCATTGGGACGAGTGGTTACATAAACTCTAGTCTTGGAACACTAATTTGAATTATAACTGACCTCATTATCATTATGTCATAAGCAAAAGTTGTTATAATAGTGATGCTCATACGTTGAACTGCTCAGGTCGAGATTACTGGCAAGGAGATGTGTTTGATTCATATGGAATCTATTATCACAAGTGAGCTATTATGTGATGCATACTGATCACAATTTATAAGTGAGCTGTTATGTTTAATGACTGTTCTTGAGTGATGGATAAGATGATAAGAGGTGAAGCCAGGGATAGTCTTGAGAAGATGTGGAGTGCAACAATCATGCGAAGAAGGATATGCTGAATTCGGAAGGTATATGTGATGTATAAACAAATAGAGCTTCTGACAACACTGTGTGTAAGTCCTGAAAACACAAGTTAGAATAAAAGCTTTAAAGAGAAATAAGTACAAGGTAAAGAGGTAATAAGTTTATTAACTTGAACAAAGACCGGGAAAATCGCATGAATTGAAGACGTTAATATGAGGGATGTAGAGGATATCAACGGGTTAATTGTGATAAGTGGTGTATTTGAGGACCCAAAAGGGACTAAGCTTTCAAATTTGTGTAATGAACTTGCTTTTCTTAGCAGGAATTAGTCAACATAATCTATCGCTTATTGGTTTCTCGCCAGGGATGAAACTACTCCTATACCATGTCGTAAGTTTGTCATTGTACTACTCTTATATCATTGTTATAGAATAACAGGTTTTCACAGCAATTTTGTTATGGGAAATTGAGCTCATTGTGTTAATTCGATTGGTCTTTTTAAAGTCTTCATTGTTCTAATTGGGTTTCCATTGTGAATTTCAGATCTCATGCGAATTGCGACGATCAACCTGCGATTGCTGTAACTCCTATCAACTGTGACCCGTACTCAGGCCCACCTCCAAATCATTTTGATTCTGATATGGCACAACATAATGATGCACTTCTCTCTAAAGAATCAGCCAGCTATGATCTTTCTGCCTCAAACCACTGAGAAAGAATTGCAAGACGTTTTAGCTGTCGCCAAACATGGAGTAGCGGTATCCGGGACAGGGAGTGCTGCAAAAACTATAGGACCGCTTATCGGGTCAATTGACATTTCGGAATCTGACGAGGGTTTTCTGTTTCGTGTTGCTCTCCCAGGTGTTAAGAAGGACAAAGAGTAAGTACCACACTGTTAGCTCTTCCAGATGTTCTTTGTAATTGGTATTCTCTACTTTTTCCTAATAAAATAATAACCAGTTTTAGTGTTTAGATAAAAAATGATTTTGGTTGTGAGTTTCAGAATATAGACAGCCAAAATATACTGCAAACTGATTTTTGAGAACTGTAAAAGTCACAATTTTCAGTTTTTAAATGCACATCCATGTACCCTAATACCCCTATATAAAGTCTAGTTTTTTTTTAGTTATGGTGTACTTATATAGACTCTTGCATATATAACTTCAGAAAGGAAAGGACGCCTGAGATTCACAGTTAAACCCTTTATTCAAGGGGGTGTTTTGTTTTAGCTTATTTTTGGCTTATTAGCTTATGTTGCCAAAGCAAGCTCATTTTAGTGTTTGGATAAGCTTAGGGGTCGCTCACCCATATCTGCCCAAAATAAGCATTAAAAGTAAAATCATATTTTGTCGAATACTCAAAACTGTGACTTGACATCATTTTCTATGAACTCGAAGTTCAAAATATATATCAATCGGCTCATAGATGTTAATTTTATTTTATTTTTAATTATTTTTTGTGTACTGCAACATTCAAATGTGATATTCAGTCTGATGGGACCATCACAATCCAAGGAGTAACACACACAGGGGAGAAAAAGGTTCATGCCCACGGCATGGTGTTTGAGATGCACACACAAAATCTTGGTTAACCTGGTGATTTCTCGTCTCCTTCCAGTTAGGCGGTGATGTTGACCCTTCAACCTTGGAGGATGTGTTGGCTAACGGTGTGCTCAAGGGTGTTGTCAAGAAAAAACCAGTCCAAAGCTTATAATCTTGTTCGCTGTCTTGATGTATATTGCAGTCAAAGATCATAGCCACTTTCGGAAGATATGTTTTGTTGAAAGATTTGAATGCTTGAGCAATTGGCCTTGTGGTTTTCGGAAATGTCATTTAGGATTTTTCTTGTTGTAATGGTCTGTCTGTTTATGCCATTCTTTCGGCTCCATAAAACAAAAGAAAGTACAAGAAAGGTTTTAGGATTGAAACTTTGTGATTTTGCTTCACTAACTGCATCTATGGGTATTTGGGTATCTAGTTTCGGTTTGAGTGCTTGGTTCTGTTTCTTCTGTTGAACAAGTTGGGTATTTGGTTGTTGCATTTAAAAAATTGGAATCTGAATCTTAATATTAAGATACTTGTTACTAAAACAAGAACTGATTTTAAAACATGTATTAATTAGCTTTGTTGCTTATGTAAACAATTCGAGTGTCATTTGTTAATTCGTTCTCTTTTTTCTCTAAAATGATCATTGTTCTGAAAGCCGAACTGTCTAATTGAGCTGGAACCAGGACACGGACTGTTTTTCATAACTGGGTGAATCAACTGATATCGCCTCATCAAACACGAATAAGTTGACTTTTCTCAAACTCGTTCCCATCCACCACATTCGACTTCAAACCACCAACACGCCTACCAGTACTAGTACTCGCCCTATCACTATATCACCCTTACCATTACCTACTACTCCACCATATTAATTTCGACAACTTCTAAGCTTTTTGTTCATGAAATTTTGAAATTTAGGCTGCTCGGGTCCAAGTCTGTAATCTGGTGAAGACTATCCACAGATATTGTGTGGATGATTGACCTTGACCCCAAGAATAATTGTAATGTATTATTGATGCACTGATTTCATTTAAACCACATAAGTTGATTTTCAACTTATTCTACAAGTCAATGAAATTTTGTTTTTTTAGTTTACTTGGACTCGGGTCATTTTCTAGAGGAAATTCCGTTTCCATGCTTTTTCTCAAAATAAAAGACAAACATATGTTTGTTTTTAGGTCTCTCAAAATATGATTTTGTTATTAAAATAATGAGAAATAAACTTCTCTCTACTTTCTCTTCGTCCTTTCTAGCCAAAACTTTCTATGCTCATCATCTCTTTTGGTTTATTTATTTTTCTAAAACAGCTATGTATACTAGCTTTATTTCTCCTCCAAATAAACATGTACTGATTTAAAGAACTGTTGTCTTGGTAATTCATATGATACGAGGGTAGAGATATAAGTAATGATTACATGATTTTTTGTAGTAGAATTCAGAAAAGGAAATTAAAAGAAAAAAGATGATGATAGTTTAGTTACGAAGTAACTTTTATGAACAAGTGTTAATGTTATAAGTAATTTTATATGAATCGCAACTTTTTTAAGAAGAAATGCATGTTATCATATCAAAAGTACTAAAACTTCAATAATTATAAAAGCATTAGGTATAATTACGCAATACTCAAGTAAACCTTAACGCAACCTCATTTTTAAGGCAAGGTTATAATACCGGTGGACTGCGTTAAGGAGCAAGTGAAGCTGCGAACGCAGTGTTAAGCCAACTTAAAATTAAAATAAATAAATAAATAAATAAATTTACCCCCTCCAACGTGTATATTAACGTTGGGAATTCAAAAAAAAATTACAACCCCCCCCCCCCACCCCAACCCAAACGCTTAGTAAAAGCTGCTAGTTGTAATTAAAAAAAAAATCAAAACTTTTTTTCCACCACTATAAATAACCAATTAACACAACGTTTTTCACACTTCCACAACTCAAACTCAAATTTATATACTTCTTTTCTAACAAAAAAACTTGTTCATGCACAATGGATCTGAATCAAAGTGATGAAACACCTACATACTGGTCAGATGGAGATGACGAAACTGACTTCGAAGCTGATGGCCGCGTACGAATACCAACAACAGTTGGAACAAGCAGCAACTCAACCTCGCTTGTCCCGTAACCTGATCTATCGTGAACGTGAGATTGCCGAAGAACGCTTACCGAACGACTATTTCAATCCTGGTTGTAAGTATCCGCACCGGAATTTTCGAAGAAGATTTCGTATGAGCCGGAGACTATTTCTAGAAATAGTCAAAGATATTGAATTTTATACTTCCGATCCTCTTCCAAGTCATTTTGCATTCTTTGAGCAAGCACCCGATTGTACGGGTCGAATGAGTAAAAGCGTTCTTATGAAGTGTACATCTGCCATACGCCAATTGGCATATGGCACCGCACCGAAGGCGCGCTTTGATGAATATTTGCAAATGGGTGAGCATAATTTCACGGATTGTCTTGATAATTTTAACAAATCAAGTATTGATTTTTTTATGTCCGAGTATTTAAGAAAACCAAATATGGGCTTCCATATTCAAAGTATTTAGAAAGACATGGGTGGCATGGTTTTCCTCAAAATGTTTGGTAGCATTGATCAGACGACAGAGCCTCGAAAAATTATCCTGGTTGGCAAGGGCAATATGGTAGGGTATAAAAATTACCCAACAATAATGCTTGAAGGCCTGTTTATGGATTTGGCATGCATTTTTTCGGGGTGGCGGGGCTTAATAATCATTATTAATGTTTAGAAACCTCTTATTCGACTGCCATTCGATGACGCCGCCCTCGTAGGCACCATATGGTAAATGGAACCATGTATGAAAAAGATATTACCTGCCTTCCCAAAAATTATGTTTTATACAAAGATTCACATAATTTAATAAAAGTGAGGCCACTTTAATTTTCAACCACTCAAATAGAATATTCCCCCACTAAATTCTATAGGTTTTACTTAAAAAAAAGTGGACAATTATTTTGAGACATCCCCAAAAGGACGTGTGGACTATAATTTTGAGACAGAGGGAGTACTTACCGCATGGAATTCTACCCACACAAGGCAACTTTCACAAATCCTCATTTCTAAACAACCGACGCATAAACATGGTTATTTTAAAGGAAACAAGAAAGTACCTAAAGGATGTCTAACGTGTTTTTGATGTGCTTCAAAGACATCAGTATAATACAAACAACCGCACGGCCAAAATGAAAGTTATCAAGATACGTGAGAATCATGTATTCTTGCATTATTTTGCATAATAATATGATTTTAAAAGATCAAAAGTTTGACTACGTAGTATGGCTAAATGTAATGATCCGGCCACCACGCATGAGGCAGTATATGGTCGAAAAGGCAAAAAGAAACACGCCGACAAAGAAACGCATACTCACTCCAAATAGACCTACTTAGCATCTTGGCGTAAACATCTGAAACTAAAACAAATAAACATCAACAAGAAGATTCCGAAGACGATGAATAAGTATTTGTAATTCGTATGTTTTTTAATTTCGTATGTTTCTTATTTTTTTTTCGTTGTAATTTTTTATTTTTTATTTTTTATTTTTTTATATTTTTTTTAATATTTGTATTGTAATGTTTAAGATTTAATATTATGTGGTTTATTAAATTAAGTATTAGTTTTAGTTTAGGGGCTGAATTTAAAAATAATTGAGTAATGATAAGAGGTGTTCTTTTTTTTAGTTAAGGTTAAAAAGTTAAAGCTGATGTGGCGCTGACGTGATACTGAGTGAAACTTTAACTCTAAGTGATTACACCTTGTGCTCTAAAAGATCAGTAAGCTTTTGCTATATACTTATTTCAGAATTATTTAAAGAAAAAATTGGATTTTGTTTTTCAAAAGCTAAAAGACAAAAATAGCGTAAATCCTTGTTTTGTAAATGTTTCGCTGAGAGACATGGAGAAAGGGAGGTGATTTGCATACTTTATGAATTTATTGGAACACTTAAAAACACTCAAAAGTATTATATCTTGACATTTATATCCTTGCAGGAGTTATATGGGTAAAGTGATCTAAAGATATGTTATACACACAATAATTTTGAGTGTCCCAACCCAATTAATTAATGAAGTGTGCAAATCACCTCATGAAGAAAGATATAGAGGCTTAGAAAAGACAAAACTGGAAGCAAAAGAGAAATTTATATTTTCTTTATTTTAATGCATAAGCATAGATGTGGAATCAGGTCTCAAAACAAACATATATATGTCTTTCAATTTGAAAAGAAGCATAGAGTTGGCATTTACTCCATTTTCTATTATAACAAAATTATCTCCAACCAATGATGTTTACTCATTTATTCACAAAAGTATCCTACTCGTGTCCACATTAGTTGTCACGAAAGCAACCCGTCGCTTGTAAAAATTTGAACCAACTCGCTAATCGGAATTGAAAGTAACCCATCACTTGTAAAAATTTGAGTTTAAATTGAACTTCTGTATATCTCACGTTATTGTAAGTAAAAACGAGTGAGTGTTATTCTCTTTGTGATCAACCAAACATGAGTGCCTTTTCATTTTCTTATTTTTCTTCTTTCCATTTGTGCATACTTTTTGTTGTGGTCTTGTTTCATTCATGCATTCTCCGCCAAACACCGCCTCATTGACGGCTTAACCGGCTTTTCTTGGGTTACTGGAATAGAATGATTGCCAAATGGGGAATTGTTTGTGATAACATGACTAGTCATGTTCATCATATTCATCTTCCAGGCCTTCATGGTCATTGTCGTGACTTTCATGACACAAACAAAGTTCTCAAAGCAACAGTTGAAAAGGGAATTAAGTCCGTCCTTAGCAGCTAAAGCATTTGGATTTGAGTCAGTAATGATTTTGGTTGATCCTAGTTCATTAATTCAATTTAATTCTCTTGGAAACTTGAGTTTATCCTCCATTTCCTAAAAGAAGTCTGTCCTTCTATCTCTGCACCACCTTGTCTATGTAAAGCCATGACGAATCTGAACAAGCCCAGCCAAACCAAGCCTATTTCACGATGTTTCACAAACTTAATCAACTAGGTTTTTGAGTTCGAAAAGGCCTTCCGCCGAGCTCGGCTCGAAAAGCTTGAATTTATATATAAACAATAAATTCGATGCCCAAACTCATCAAGAAATTCAAAATAATACGCGATGAACTCAAGAGCAAAGAACTTATACAAAACATTCATGAGAATTAGTGTATTTAATCATTATACCAATAGTCACGTTAGCCTTTAGGTTGTTGGGATTTTAGAACAAGTTAACCATTAACCTCACGAAAGTACGAAATGGATATGATCTAGTAATCGCGAATTAGGTTAAACACGCATTCAAAAACAATTAATTAATATAAAAATTAATTAATAAAAAGAGATAAAAAGAAACCCTAACCTTGCTTGGCAATTGATCTTTAGTAACGGACAATAAAACCAATAATAAACTAAGCACCTAAATAGACACACAAACCCCATAACGCATAATGCCGATAATGAAGCTAGTCAAGAACGTGCATTAAAACCAATCAACAATTGACCCAATTTGAATATAACATCAACAAGAAAAACCACCCAATACATGTTGCTATATTCAAACCAAATGTACCTAAACCTGCTTTAGGCATACCGAGCATCGGACAAAAGAGGTGTCCATATCTTTTGTTGTTACATTGGGTCTGTAGTATGACTTAAGCAAAACAATTGATTAAAGATACATCTTGGACATGCAGTTTACTAATTCAATATATACTCAAATCATCCAATCGATGAGGAAATCGTGATTGGTTGGACCTACAAAATATTTATCAATCACATGGTATTATTGTTAGCCTTAATAGTTTTATTAGAAGTATACATCCACGCTAGGAACTTGCAACGCCAGGTTAGATATCGCGGATGGAATAGTCAACGCTCGTGGATTGGACTGCCAAATGGGTATTAGCTTAGTTGCTAGCCTTATATCAATCCATGTCCAATCCAATCCAAACGAAAGCCTTATGCTAAGCCCATTAGGGCATCTAGTTACTTGTAATTATAAATACCAAAGTCCTTCATTTGAGGGTGTGCTCGAGTGTGTGTGTGTGTGTGTTTTTCCTTTGAAATAAAAACATTTATTTTGTTCCATCTTTTCTTACACATATACACGTTTGCCATCAAGTCACTATCTTCTATCTTTATTTCTTTTCATCTTCACGCTATAGTTTGAAGTTTGTGTTTAACGAAGTTCTACGATAACGGTTGGGTTTGTGATAGTGCCTAAAAGTAAGGTCCTACAATTGGTATTCGCCACACCTCGCCGGGAGTATGAAACACGCAGGTGTAAACGGAAGTGAACATAAGCACAAGATAATAGAAATCATACCAACATATTATTTAAAAGAAAGAGTACACCATTACAATACTACAATTACCCAAGAAATATCATATATTACAAAGTTTAGATTCCTGCTTTATTACATAACAACTTGTAATGACAAGTGAAAACTTTATGCAAGACTTGATAGAAAAGCTACCAACCCACCAAATGCATGAGAGAAAACGGGTCAACTATGAAAATACAGCTGCAAAACACGCTTAACAAAAATAAGAAAACTCGTAAGAAATATTCAAAGCTGTCAATCAAAAAAGGCCAGTCCACAAAAAGCAAAGGTATTGTGTATCCATTCCTTCCAACAAATCTTTCATACAAAAACTTGCAACCCTGTGTACACAACCCATTAAAAATAAAAAATATATAGCGTCAAGTAGTCAATATGTAAAGGTCATATTAGTTCTACACATAATACCACAAGTATATAATAATTTAGATGCTCCTAACATGGGAGACAAACGCCCTAATCAGGGAGACTTTAAGCGATGCTCCCAATATGGGAGACTTGCACCCGCCTCCTGTAGACTTTAATCGGGAAATGCTCCGCTCCCATAGGGAGACATTTTGTCTTCGACCGGGAGGCTTTAAGTTGATGTCTCTAACATGGAGACTTGTAGTGATGTTCAACACGGGAGACTTTAGGATGCGTCATAACATCGACGATTCAATAAGTTCAAATAATACTCGTAGGAATAAGTTCAAGGATTTGATTCGAAGTTCACAAGTTCTAGTCAAAAGAGTTCACAATTTTAAGGATCAATTTAATTCAAGTATGGTTCATGCACCTCACCAAAAAAATATAGTAAACTAAAAAAGGGATTGTAATACTCAATTTGATGAATAGATGCCACCATGAAGTTTGCCGTCCTAAATGTAGCTGAATCTCAACCCACTCTATTATGAATGATATGATATGCAATAAGTCAATGAATGTTATACCAATTCGATGATATTTATACCATTTGTGAGTTTTGAAAATAATACTTTGTCACTAAAAATACTCTTTTGACGCCTTGACCACTCAAAAATCACTTACAAAGTATTTACACCAAAATGTCATCCTACAATGGTTTTATAATGATTTATATAAAATTTTCACTCTTCGTCGCTAGTTCAAATGCCTGACTTTTCTGAAAGTGACAAAATGGCTTTGGAAAACTAGTCGTAGAATGGTGTACGATCGCTAGAGAAACTAAACCTTCTAATGCAGTTTTGGAAAGTTTGTTATCGGAATTCAAAAGTTTCGGCCAGAGTTTTCATTCAAAAGGTCTCAAATATAAAGATAATAAGGGTTAAAGATAGTGATTTTGTTGAATTGTAGTGCAAAAAGTGAGTTTCGGCCAAGTTTAGACATCCGTAAATAGTTTACCACAACCTCACAAACGGGCTTGTCGCTTTGAAAAAATATGCCCGTGAACTTGATTTCATTAGAAGACATTTCGCTCCAAAAGTTCCATATCATGGTTAAAAATGTACCAACATGGACGCCATAAATACCGTAACACTTGTATCGTAGAAATAATATAGTTTTCGTAAAATAAGCATTTAAGTTTATGAAAACGCGCATTATCTTTGTCGCTTCAAATCCGCTTTCTACGATAATACGCCCTTAGCTTCTATCAAAAGTATACTAATATATTTTGACAAGTCAAATAATTTGTAGCTTAAGGCTCGCTTTTTGACCCGTAACAATGTAAAAAATAGTGTGCTGAATTTTCCTAAAAAGTATATTTTCGTCACAAACTTTGTAATTCACCACTCACTTCAAGTTATAACCCGCTTTTATCCGCTCGCTGCCACGGATCTGCTTTTAAGTATATTTCTAACTATCACACAAAATGTCGTGGTTATAGTCGGATTTTCCAGAAAAATCGAAACAAGGACAGAAATACACTTATACGACGAAAATAGTTTTCTGACAAAACATATTCTAATCCCTTCAAATCAACTCCAAAGCTAATCTAATCCTACCATACACCTTCTTAGGGTGTCATGGGTTCCTCAGCACATCAAGACCAAAGAATACCAAGGGGATATTTATAGGATGACCAAATATATATATATATACTCTAAAATCAAGTAAAAATGGTATAAATCACATATGTCTTGCATGTTGCTCCAAAATGAAAAGATACATATGAGATGATAGTAAAACATGAAAATGAAAGAAACAAGCTTACAAGTTAATATGA
>OU343218.1:28616290-28854574 GCA_910596185.1 Chrysanthemum makinoi | reverse complement strand
GATCCCACGGTTCCCTCAAAGGAGGGATCCGTCTAGGCTAATCCTAGGGATCCGGTATCTGCAGATCAGAATCTACACCGAAATGATGTGCAGATTTTGCACACTAATAATTCTTAAAATAAAGCAATAGAAGCAAGCATGTCATCACAAAAACACTACTTATAAAAGCATGATAAAGTAACAATATCCAAGTTACCATAAACCAAAAGTGCTAAAACGTAATCATCCAAACATAAGATAAACATATTCCTATTGTCTCTTTCGTCAATCCTTTCTTTTCCTTTTTGACGGCTTAGTGAGGTTGTAAGCGAGGTTTTGAATCATGCCCCTCAATTGTTTAAATTCCGCGGTCTCGTTTGGAATGGTTGGAAGTTGTTTGTGGTATTCAAGGATTTCTAATTTGATCTTGGCTACGGGGTCGACATCTTCTTCATCTTCTTCTTCTTCACTGGCCGAGGAGTCCGAGAGAGCTTCCGGTTTCTCTCCATTGACCATGAACCGTTTAGAGGGTTGTTTGGTAAGAGGTACTATGACGTGATCAGAAAGGTAATGATCATCGTTGATAGGAGATGGTTGTAATGTACCAACATACTTACAAAGTCGTGTTAGGAGCATACCATACGGAAGTACCATGTTGGAAGCTTTGAATACCCCAGCCATTCTCCTTACCATGTAATAAGCAAGATTAAATGGCCTTTGGTGGATAAGACAATAGATCATTTGCACAAGACATGCGTTTGGATGATCTTTGTTTCCAACTAGGCTAATGACATTTTCCCTAAGGATTTCTTCCCATTTTCTAAACATGGGATGCATTTCGAAAAGTTCCATTTGAAAGGGATCACGGTGAATGAGCTTTTTGTTACAGTTGTAACGGGATTGGTCGGTCCTAACTTTGAAGATAGTATCTCGAATGGTTTCGGGATCGTCGAGAGGAGTGTTATAGAGAGGCTTAGGATCAAGTGCAAGGTTTTGAGCGTTAATTGCCCAGTCTTGAGAGTACATACAAATTCCTTCACAAGGAATGCGAAGAATTTGAGCAAAGGTGTTGAGAGGAAGAATAAAATTTTGTTTGTTGATGATGAAGGCGATTGAGATGCTATTGTCGGTGTTTCTAATGATCCTAAAGCTTTTGTAAAATTCAAAAATGAAAACCGGACAAATTTGTTCATCTATGTCAAGGAGACAATCAAAGTTGATTGTCGAGAAAACTTGACGAATGTCGGTATCTTCAAGGAAACATTCCTTGACTACACGACCTTCGTGGATAAGTCGTTTTACAAGGTTTTGAATATTTTACGGTCGGTTTTGGTCAATCCCTTTTTACGATAGTAATGAGTAAGGTAGTGAACGGTGTCATGATGATCTTGTTGAGTAGCTTTGGGCATGGTTGGTCAATGGTGTTCTAGGAAGGAATACTTGAGAGTATGGAAGCCAATGAGGATGGATTCAGTAGCTTAGTCGTTTTTGTGTTATGTGAATAGAGGGAAAAAGATCAGTGGTGATTTTTTGAAAGCGTATAGCTGAGTTCTGTTCCACAGTTCCCCCGGATCCTTTGTATTTGGGATCCGGCTAGTACAACTAGAGGGATCCGGCTACTGTGGACAGAAAAGGAGTTGTTTGGCATTATTTTTGTAGTAGGCTTATAAATTAGCTTGCTAAAAACTAGTTCGGAGGTATTAGATGAAGATTATTTTTGAATGACGACTTTTGATGAATTACATGTCGAGGGTTCATATGTGATGACGGCGTTAGTTTGACGAATAATGTTAGCCTTAATAGTTTTATTAGAAGTGATGGTCATTCACGATTAGGAACTTTGTAACGTGTGTTAGATATCGTGATAGAATAGTCAACGGGCTCGTGGATTGGGCTAAGCTAAATGGCTAATAGTTGAGACTTGCTAGCCGTTTATAAGCTTAAGCGTGTCAAATCCAAAGCCCAATCCAGCCCACGAAAAGCCCAAGCAAAGCCTTTTAGGGCATCAAGTCCCTTGGACTATAAATACCCCTCAAATGGTCATTTGAGGGGTGTGCTTGAAAGTGTGTGTGTGTGTTTTTCCTTTGAAGTAATACAACATATTGTGTTTATCTTATCCTCTCACATACACGAATTCATATTCAAGTCACCATCTTTCTCATCTTATTTCTAAGCTTTGTTTGTGTTTGTGTTTCACGTTTTTTACGCGTAACTTGGGTTACGTGTGTTGGGTTTGATTGGTTTGTGATAAGGTTGATAGATATAAGGTCCTACAATTGGTATCAATCGCCTAACAATGGTTTAGGAGTGTTTGTGTTTGTTTTGAAGGTTGGTACTATACGCGTAGCTTCGTTATAAAAGTTGTCACGCTTAAAGCTTTAATTTTTGCACTTAAAAATTCAAGATTCTTGTGGTTTAAGGTTTATTTGGTGCTAAAGTTTCAGTTTTTTGCAAAAAGTTCGAAGCTTTACGCGTTTTGGTTAAGTTTTAAACTCGTATTTGGTTCTTTGGTCATTTATACTCGTAACTTTTCTAAGCACTTTGGGTGAAAAAGGTCAACATTTTTGGGTTATTCGAGTGTTTTTAAGGATATCTGTGCAAGAGAAATCGTTTGAATCGTTGGAAATTTTTTACGAGTAGGTCAAAACCCTAGTTCTACTCGTAAGAAAGTCAACTACGCATAAGGTTCTACTCGTAACTTTTTGGTGCAGATTCTTCGAGCTTAAACGGTGACTCAGTGCTTCCCTCACTTGGATAAGTTTGTGGAACACTTCGACTTTTGGATATCTCTTACACTGTGATAGTGTAAAGGATTTTTGGGCAAAACCCTAATCTTACGCATAAGTTTCGACTTACGCGTAGAATACTTTACGCATAAGCATTTTTCTTACGCCTAAGTTTTCCTTACGCATAAGCTAAATCTTACGCATAACTTTTTCTACTCGTAACTTTAAACTTACGCATAAGATCCTACGCCTAAGGAATCCTACGCCTAAGATCCTACGCCTAAGGAATCCTACGCATAAGCTTCCTACGCATAAGATCCTACTCGTAACCATTTCCTACTCGTAACTTCAGTTCTCTACGCCTAAGCTTTTTGGCGGGAAAACTTGAGTAAAATTTAAATTTTTGAGGAGACTAAACGTTCAATTTTTACGCGAAATTCAAATTTTGGTTTAACTGTGAAAATTTTGGTCAAAAATTCAAATTTTTGGGCCTAAATTCAAATTTTTCGGGTCAAATTTGGCGTCAAAATTGTCATAACTCAAATTTTTCATACGACCTTAGAATTGATTTTTATAGTGAATTTCAAATTTTGGGAGAAATTTTTTTTCGCCTAAGAACCAAGGTTACGAGTACGACTTTCAGAATCACCTCAACCGAGTTTAATCTTCATCAACCACAACTCCTTTATCGTTGAATCGATCCTACATCAACTTTATCAGATCATACCTTCATCAATGGCTACTCAACAAGACATTCATGCAGCCGATGCTGAAAACCGACCTCCTATGTTGGCAAAAGGTGGTTATCTTCAATGGACAAGTCGTATGCTTCGTTACATCAAGACCAAACCTAATGGAAAACTCATGATTAAATCCATTCAGGATGGACCCTTCAAGCCTCGACAAGTTCATGTACCTGGAAATGCAGATGCAACACCTCCCGTCCAACCATCTTCTCGTCTTCAATACGAATCTGAATACACTGCAGAGGATCAGAAACAAGTCGAAGCAGATGACATGGCAATTCATATTATCCAACTGGGTTTACCTATAGACATCTTTGCTGCGGTAGACAGTTGTGAAACTGCTTTCGATATGTGGGAACGTGTTAGACGACTTTGTCATGGAACAGAAATTGGTCATCAAGACATGGAGAACAAGTTGCTAACTGAATGGGAAAAGTTCACATCTACACCAGGAGAATCCATTGAATCCTACTATGGAAGGTTTTGCACTTTGATGAATGAGCTAATCAGAAACAAGCTGACACCCAGAACTATCGTTCAAAACATCAAGTTCCTGAACAATCTTCCAGAAGAATGGGGACGATATGTCACTATTGTCAACCAAACAAAAGACCTTCATCAGGTGAACTTTGATCAACTGAATGATTTTCTGAAACAAAACCAAGCTGAAGTCAATGAAGTCAGGAAAGAAAGATTGGCAAAGAATCATGATCCATTGGCACTTATTGCAAAGACTCAACCTTCAGTGAATACACAACAACAAGCTTCATCATCTTCCAACAACAACAACTTGCAGCAATACATTCCACAACCACAACAACAATTCTATCCAGATCAACAATACCAGGAACAAGGAATCACTGATCCTGAAACTGACCCAGAAGCGACCTTGCATCAGATATACTCTTTATTGGGTAACGCACTAAAAAGTCGCTATTCCACACCAACTAACAACAACCAACGGATTTCATCAAACACTCGAAACAGGCAAATTGCACAGCCGGGTGTGAATATGGGTAATCAAGGTCAAATGGTTGGAGTTATTGGGAATCAGCAGGGATATGCTACTGGATATCGCATGGGTAATCAGGCTGTTCCGTATCAGGGTAATCAGTTGGGTCAGAATGTTGGAAATCAGATGGGACAGAATGTTGGGAATAGAGCAGTGGGTAATCAGAATGGGAATGTTGCAGCTCCAGTCGTTGGGAATTATGGAAATGTGAATCAGGGTAATCAGGTTAAGTGTTATAACTGTCAAGGAATGGGTCACATGGCACGAAACTGTCCCACTAAGCCGCACAAGAAGAATGCTGAGTTTCTTCGGAAAGCTATGCTGTTAGCACAGAAGCAAGAAGCAGGGATGCAGTTGAGTGCTGAGGAAAATGATTTTTTCGCTATTGTGGATGATTTGGAAGACCTCGAGGAAATCAATGCGAACTGCATATTCATGGCAAATCTTCAGGAGACTAAGTACGACACTGACTCTGACGCACCTCCTGTCTATGACGCCAACGCAGTATCTGAGGTACCAATCATTGATCCATGCTATAACAATGTCATATTTGATGTGTTTACTCATGATAAACAGCATTCTGTGACGCCAGCACCTACTTATGATACATACCTGGACAATCCGAGTTGTAGCAATACTAACTCTGAAACTCCAGATGTGGATCCTAGTGGAGGCTGTGTGGCACAAAATACTGAGACTGATGAGGAAACACGTGCTTATTTTGAATCATTAATCAATCAATGTGGCATTGAAATTGAAAAAGTGAGTAAGGTCAATCGCGAAGTTAAGGCCGCGAATGTTAAATTGACCACTGAGCTTGAGAGTTACAAGGAGCACGCCAAAGCTTTTGAATTTCATACTAACAAAATGTCTGAATTAGAAATTGGTTATCGAGATTCTGTTTTAAGAGAAAAACAATTGCAACTCAAATACGATACACTTGATGTGAATCTGAATTTGAAAATAAAATCTTTAAACAAGGAAATTTCTGATCTAAATGACCAACTTTCTAAACAAAAAGCAACGTATTCTGATCTTGAAAAAGAGAAGAAGAAGTTGATTGCTGATTTTTCAAAACGAGAAGATTCTCTTCTTGATGAAATTCTTGATAAAACGGAAAAAATCAAAACTTTGGACAATTTGCTTCTTACAACGGGTCATTCAGCTAAATCAAACAAGATGCTTTCTAACCAAGTAAATCCACGTTTTCATACTTCACATAAGATGGCACTTGGTAACGACCCTTCTTCGTTTCTCAAGAAAGCTCAGAAATCTCAGAATGTGTTGCACAATGGAAAACCTTTGCATGAACCTATAATTGTGCATGATTCTCTTGAAACGTTGGAACTATCTGAGGAGAGTAGATCAAAAATGAAACAAAAACATCCAGAAATCAAACCAATTGATTATAACACATGGAACAAAATTAATGGTATTTCGTTTGTTTCTCAATCAACGTTTTCCACCAAACCAAGTGTTTCAAACAAAGTGTCAACACCTGTTTCAAAATCAGTTTCAAAACCAGTTGTTGTCTCCAAATCTCTTTTGAACATTGAACAAATGTCTTCAAACAATCCTTTTAACACAAGTGATGCCAGAAGTATTTTGGAAAATGTGAAAATGAGAATTGCAGATCTTCAAGAGACCGTTAAAACTAAAACCAATATTACAACAAACATCTGGTTTAATAGTTTTGATATTGAACAGAAAAAGTTTTTTGAAACTCAAATTGCCCCTCAGCTGACTAACATCAACTCAAGGGTAATTCATTTTGAACAAGCCTTTTTGAAAGAAACAACTGACTTTGTCAAGGACCATAAATCCCTGGTAAATCAAGCTAATGAAAGTGTTGAACACATCAAAGTTTTGGAAAATCTAAATGATTCACTCTTCGAAGATGTTCTGACTACTGATATTATGTCCATCATTTTGCAAACATATTCTGTTGAAGATCATGAAAGACTCCAGTATGAGACCTCCGCAATTGTTTCAAAATATGAAAAAGCCCTTGAAAAACTTGAAAAAGAAAATGTGTCATATTTTAAACAACTTGATCGAAAAACTGAGGAATGCAAATATGACAAATTGTCGTATGATCGTGCCTACAATGACATGAAAACGAAAAATGATCTTTTGAGGGCTCAGCTGGAAAGTCAAAAAGGAAAGGTAGTGGATACTGTGATTCAAAAACCATTGACCGCGGAGAAGGAAAATGTTCCCAAACCGGTTTCCAAACCAAAAATGTCTGTTTCTATGCCTCCTCCAAAAGTCAATGAGAAAAATGTTTCATCAAAACCAGTCACTCCACCTGCCCTACCTAAACAAAATGTTGATAAGGGAAAAGCGGTTATCGAGAAACCAAAAGTTTTAGCACCTGGCCTTTTTAAGATGAGTACCACTAATGCGTCTGCCTCCACATCTAAAACATATGGAACAAACGACATAAGTCTAGAAAAGCACTCTAAAGAGACTAGGAAAGCTGAAACCACCTCCCTTCATAAAAATGTGAATCCTAATGCGTGTGCCTTACCTTCTACAGGACTAGAAAGCACCTCTAGGAGCAGCAGACTAAAGCCTAAGAGCAATACAAGGAACAATAGAGTCTCGCATGCCTCTAGGAGTAGTAGCTTGAATAAAGAGAAGAAAGTAGAAGAACACCCTAGGAATTTACCGTTTTTGAATAAGAAAGACAATTCATCTGAATGTACTGAACCTATGATATCTGCTAAGTTGAATGAATCTGTCTGTTTAACTTTCAAGAAATCTTTATCTAATGTTCATGATGATTGTGTTTCTAAGAATGAGATTGTTAAGCCTGTTAAGAAGAACGTCCCAAAAAGATCTTACGCTAAACGAGTAGGAAGACTAGTTGCAAAACTTAGGCTTTACACTACTGACAGGAACTATAGTGTATACTTTAGGGATGATATTTGGAAACCTACAGGTAGAACTTTCACACTCCAGAATGGTACAATGAGTGATAAACCAGAATTCCCTGTAGAAAACCTCTCTGCGTGTGATAAGGATTTTACCTCTAACCCAAAGGAACCAAAATCAAAACGGTTTCCACAATATTCTTTTTCTGTTACTGGCAGGTTATCGAAATTTGTCTTTGGATCGTCGACTCGGGTTGCTCCAAGCACATGACCGGGAATCTGAAGCTGCTGATCAATTTCGTCTGGAAATTCATGGGAACCGTACGTTTCGGAAATGATCATGTAGCAGCTATCATGGGTTATGGAGATCTACCTTTTGGAAATTATTTGATCACTCGGGTTTACTATGTCGAAGGGTTGGGACACAATTTGTTTTCAGTCGGGCAGTTCTGTGATGCAGATTTAGAGGTTGCTTTTAGGAAAAATGCTTGCTTCGTTAGAAACTTGGATGGCACTGATCTCTTAACTGGGAATCGTGATACAAACTTGTATGCTATCGACATCAATCAAATGGCCTCTTCATCACCAATATGTCTTATGACACGAGCATCTGGAACACAGTCCTGGTTGTGGCACAGACGGTTATCCCATCTCAATTTCGACACCATCAACAAAATTGCCAAAGACAACATCGTCAACGGACTTCCAAAGTTCAAATACACCAAGGATCACTTATGTCCATCATGCGAACAAGGAAAAAGCAAAAGAGCATCATATAAACCCAAAACCGTACCTAGTTCGGAAGCAAAGTTGCATATGTTGCACATGGACTTATGTGGCCCAATGAGAGTTGAAAGCATTAATGGGAAAAAGTATATTCTTGTTATCGTCGATGATTATTCGAGATATACATGGGTTAAGTTTCTGAGATCAAAAGACGAAGCACCAAGCATCATCATCACCTTTCTGAAACGTATTCAAGTACTTCTTCAAACTCCAGTAAGAGTTGTAAGAACTGACAACGGCACATAATTCACTAATCAGGAGTTAAGAGCTTATTTTGAAGATGTTGGAATTACTCATCAGACATCAGTTGTTAGAACTCCACAGCAGAATGGGGTAGTTGAAAGAAGAAATAGAACTCTTGTGGAAGCTGCTCGCACAATGCTAATCTATTCTAGTGCACCGTTATTTCTATGGGCTGATGCTGTTGCCACTGCTTGTTTCACTCAGAACCGATCCCTTATCCATCCAAGATTCAATAAAACTCCATATGAGCTTGTGAATAACAGAAAACCGGATATCTCTTACTTTCACGTATTTGGCGCTTTGTGCTATCCTACGAATGACAGAGAAGATCTTGGAAAACTGAAAGCAAAAGGTGATATTGGAATCTTCATTGGATATTCAGATAACTCGAGGGCATTCAGGGTGTATAACAGAGGAACTAGGAGGATCATGGAGACGATGAATGTGAAGTTTGACGAACTTTCACATATGGCTTCTGAGAGACTCGCTCTAGAACCCGCACTAAACCGACAGACTTCTGGACACATCAGTTCAGGACTCGTACCTCAAAGAGCTCAATCAACTTCGTTTGACAATCCTAAAGAACAAGAATGGGAGAATTTATTTGAGTTAATGTTCGATGAATACTATGGTGGAACTTCGACAAATGCATCAAACCATCATTCCGCTGCACCCGCTCAAAATCATCCTCCACCACCAACAGAAGATGCATCTACAACGGTCGAAACCAATGCACCAACTCCATCAACATCATCTACATCTACTACAGTTATTGCACCCGTTCTACCAGCAGTTGATGAGCAAAACCAAAACCATAACGATGCAACGTTAGATGAAGACTTATTTGAAAACCCGTTTGCTACGGAATCAGCTGAATCTTCTTCAAGCTTACGAGAACCATCTAACTCGCATACGTATAACCAACGGTATCCTTCTACTCTGAAGTGGACAAAAGACCACCCAATTGAACAAGTTATTGGTGAACCTTCAAGGCCAATTCAGACGAGACGCCAACTTGCCACCGATTGCGACTTATGCATTTACCTTTGCTCAATTAGCAATATAGAGCCAAAGAACATTCGCGAGGCAATGGCAGAACCCGCATGGATAGAAGCGATGCAGGAGGAACTTCTCCAATACCGTCTACATGACTCTTGGGATATGGTTCCAAGACCAATTGACACTCGAGTCATTGATCTCAAATGGTTATGGAAGAACAAAAGGGATGAAGAGATGACTGTCATTCGCAACAAAGCTCGTCTTGTGGCCAAAGGATATAGACAAGAGGAAGGGATAGACTTTGAAGAGTCATTCGCGCCGGTAGCTAGACTAGAAGCAGTCAGGATTTTCTTAGCCTATGCCGCTCACAAAAACATCACGGTTTATCAGATGGACATTAAGACCGCGTTCTTGAATGGAACTCTGAAAGAAGAAGTGTACGTGAGTCAGCCAGAAGGCTTCATAGACATGAATCATCCAGACTACGTCTACAAACTCAAAAAGGCAATCTATGGATTGAAACAAGCTCCGAGAGCGTGGTATGACGAACTGTCCTCTTTCCTTATCCTAAACAATTTCACCAAAGGAACAGTTGATCCTACCTTGTTTACACAAAAATGCAAAAACGACATTTTGATTGTTCAGATTTATGTGGACGACATCATCTTTGGGTCCACTAATCCGAATCTTTCAAAACATTTTGAAAATCTCATGAAAAGCAAATTTGAAATGTCCATGATGGGGGAAGTAAAATTCTTTCTTGGTTTACAAATACATCAGTCCCCTCGTGGAATTTTTATAAATCAAGCTAAATACACAATTGAGATTTTGAAAAATCATGGTATGGATAATTGTGATTCGGTCGGAACACCAATGGTAACTTCACCAAAAATTGGAGCCGATTTGTTTGGGAAACCTATTGATCCGAAGAAATATCGGAGCATGATTGGTTCTCTCATGTATCTTACTGCTAGTCGACCAGATATTCATTTTGCTGTTTGCTTATTAGCACGGTTTCAGGCAAAGCCTACCGAACTGCACCTCAAAGAGGTTAAACGGATCTTTCGGTACCTGAAGACATCCATTCACATGGGACTTTGGTATCCGAAGGAATCCGGATTTGATCTAATAGCCTTTTCAGATGCAGACCACGCAGGTGATCAAGTTACAGCAAAAAGTACATCTGGAGGAGCACAATTTTTGGGTGAAAAGTTAGTAAGCTGGTCTTCAAAGAAACAAGATTGCACTGCACTATCAACCGCTGAAGCTGAGTATGTGTCTCTATCTGCGTGTTGTGCTCAAGTTCTATGGATGAGAACACAACTCACAGATTATGGCTTTACTTTCGATAAAATACCTATGTATTGTGACTCGAAAAGTGCCATAGCCATATCATGCAATCCTGTTCATCACTCAAAGACTAAGCATATCAGAGTCCGCTATCACTTCATCAAAGAGTACGTCGAAAATGGTACTGTTGAATTATTCTTCGTGAAGACAGATTACCAACTCGCCGATCTATTAACTAAAGCCCTTCCAAAAGAAAGGTTTGACTATTTAGTTCGACGAATTGGAATGCGAAGCCTAACCCCGGAGGAGTTAGAAAGTCTTCTCGAATCTTCTTGAAAATGATTTTCCAAAAGCTTCGCTGTAAATATTTTTGAAAAACAAAATACAAAATTTGAAAAACCAACAAAAGCAAAATATAAAAATATAAAACTTTCAAAAATACAAAAACAATATAAAATCAAAAATCCAAAAATATTCTTCTCACGACATGTCTCTCGTATAATCGATATTCTGTACGTTTCTAGAAATGTCATTCAACAATGATACGGGTATGTACAGATGCTTGAGCGAGAGTTATTTATTTGTTTTCTAAAACACGTCGTCTCTCAAAACTTCTTAATCTATGGCTTTCGTATACTTCAGTACGAAACCCGGACTATAATGATGACTTTTGATTATTGTTCAAATCAAAACTCGTGCTTTTAAAGAGAAATCACAAGTGTACGCTTCAGTGCACTACATTTATAAATGGTGAGAAATCATCATCATCTTGAGCACCTTTTCAAGATTGTTCAAAAAGATTTTCAAAATCTTTCAAAATATTTTGTGCTCAAGATAACTCCCTCTGAAACCCTTTAATTGATTATGCTTTATTAAAGGGGGAGTATAAATCTAAAATGTTCCAAATTCATGCTTAAATCAAATTCGTTTGTCTCCCCAAAAGATTCTAAAATGTTGTTTAATCCGTTGATATCAAAAATATCACGAATATGCTATTTTTGAGGGGAGGAGACGTGATTAAAATGTGATCAAAAATGTTTAATGATCGGTGTTTGAATCTCATAATGAGCTCGACTCAGACGAAACCAATGAATTGACGGGAATCAAACTCAGTATATGTACCATCTCGAGAAACTTGTGATAGATATGCACCTTCATGGGTCTAACCTCCTTTTCAAGGAGTGTTTACAACTTCAAGTTAGTTATTAGAGCTAGTTGTCACCTAAAATCTGACAATGGAACTCTTTTACTAGGCAACGTAACCGTGTCTCGTGGGGAATTGTCTATCATGAGCCGATCAATTCAAAAAGTGCAAACTCTACCCTCGATGTGCATATTTTTGTTACAACTCATAAGCACATGTGAAGGGGGAGTGTTTCTGAAAATATAAAACTCTCAGAGTGTTCCAAACATGTTTTCATCATAAACACGTTGAGAGATTTTCAAGAAAAATGGTTTTATGGCAACATGGGACAGTCATGGAGTTGTAAGGTGGCTAAGGATAGTGTTAGTGCAAATATTACGATATTTAATCTATACAGTCTCGTTTGTTTTGATTGATGACAAACATGTAACTTGTAATACATAACGTAAAATGTACAAGTTACTTGTAATTACATTTGTCTCAACATACATTCAACACCTCTCGATGTCTCAAGTCCTCGTATGTTACAACACAGGTTCGTACATGTTTGTTATGTGGCATTATGATCAAACCCATTAACAAATCATATAGAATGTTTAAAATACGTTTAGAGTCACTAAGTATTTTAATAGGTTAACCATTCTATTTAAAACCTCATTTTACATTTTGCATTCACAAGTATTTCAAAAGATAACTAGACATTTCATTAACTAGTTACATAATACATTTTACAAGTTTACTTTGATAAACCTTTTAATCTTAAAATGGAAATACATGTTACATCATGACATGCATCATCCTTGTAATCTTTAGAAGATTTCATAGAATATTTTGTTTAGATTTGGACTCTACATAGCTTACACAATCTTGGATGGATTTGGTTGACTTGGGTAAGATTTTGGTAATCTTGCTAATCAGACCCCCACGGTACCAAATGGTACACGGCGGAACCCTTTTGAGGGTTCCGTGGTCCGTGGGCTCCTTCCATTTTGGCTATAAATAGCAAGCCAAACCAAGTTGTTTAAGTATCCCTTCAACACACTTTCTCTTTACCCTTCTTGCATCATTTAGATCTGTAGATAACAATGTAGAAACATACATTAATCACCCTCACCATCACATGATCATAATGCTTCTAACATTCATCTTTGTTGTAAGCATACTCTACATCTTGATCAACCAAGGAAAGCTTGGAGATCTAGCCATCCTCACTTACCACAAGCTGAAGATCTATCACAACAAGTTTAGGGAACTTGTGATCTTCATCATGAAGGTTTCCTATCAATGGAAGTTCATTTAGAAGTAGTTATTCATATCCATTAGACATTTGTGTCATGGATCATTAGTGTAAACATCATTGCATCACAACAACACTTTCACCAAACTAGATTAGATGGTTTATGTGTTTGTGCCATAAAACACAAGGTTTGTTATGTTGGGCCATAAAACATATTGGGAGTGGTTGTACCCTTGTAAAAGAACTCGACATCTAGCTTAGTGTCGGAAATATTGTATAGGCGACGTTAGGTTGGTTCTACCTCGAACTAGAACCCGTTATTTAGCTTTGTACCGGAAAAAGTGTAAGCGACGATTGTAAGGTTTTCTCCGAGAAGGGAGCTTGGTGATTTAGTGAAGTAACTCTCGAGTTGGGTACTCGAGGAGTGGAGTAGGGCGGAAAGGAGATCCGTGACGGAACCACTATAAATCCTCGTGTTCGGTTTGCACTTTCCTTTCTTTATCTCTTTACTTTTATACTTGCACTATACTATTGTTTGTGATGTGGTTTGATGTTCATGATTGTGTGACAACTTGGTTTACCATACTTTATATTAGTCACAAACAATAATTGGTACTTTCATATTATAACAAGCTTCATAAGCGATTTGATACTAAAGATCTAAAGTTTTTAAACGGTAACGTATTCCCCCCCCTCTACGTTTCCACAATTGGTATCAGAGCCACGTAGCTCTTATTTTCAAAACAAATGGTTTTTAAAATAGAGTACGATCCATGTATCAAATTACCATTGAAGCGAAAAATAATATGAAAAATGCTTTGCTTGTTATACTTAGAAATTTTGTTGTTAAATGTAACTTTGTATACAAGCTTGAAGGTTTTCTTGAAAAATAAAATAAAAAGTTTGTTGAAAGAACTAGTAAGTATTGTATTGTGTGCTTATAGAAAATTTACGAAGAAATATGATTTTAAAGGAGTGTTTGGGATAACTATAAATCTAGTTGAAAAATCACCTCCGTAAATGTTTAAGATAAGTTACATAAGTAGATATGTTGTTAAATATGTGTATTATATGTTTACTATGAAATCTAGTAAGTCACACACGTTTTCTCTATGTCAAATACTAGTTTTGGTGAATCTGTCTCAGAGGACCACGGCACCAAATCTTATAAAGGGCGGATCCCTTTATTTGGTTCCGTGGAATCCGTGTGTACAGTATGCAGTTTTTTGGGCAACTTCAAAAAAATCATAACTAATTAACCGTAAGTCCGTACGAGTCGAGCCACCTATCATTTTAAAGGAATTGAGTCTACTTTCATTTAAAAATACTCTCATGGCCTGAGTCTAATTTTAAATAAGTGAAATATACCAAATACTACAGTATGTCTAAAATATTGAGTTTCGCTTTAACATAAAAACTCAAATTTTTGAATCAAGCAATTTAAGTTGGTATTCTTAGAACTTTGATACAACTTCCTTTGAAACTAAATAATTTGGTAATATGTTTAAAGGAAACTAATCAAGCTTGGTATACATCGTCATATTTAAACACAAAATGACGAAAAGTGTCTTTCTTGTTATGCTATGCTAAATGACCACTTGTTTATGTTGTTTGCATATATGTTGCTTGCTTACTTTTCAAATTGTTGTTTACACTTGTTTGTTTGCATAATATAAGTGTCAATCTTGCCATGTTATTTATTCGCTTGTTTGACGATTTCTTGTTTATGCACAATAGGTTATTTGATAGATTTTGTGCACTAAGTTGGAAAATTGTTTTACCATCGCTTGTAGAATTAGATCACTTCATTTGCATAGGTTATACTAACATCTCGCATAACTTATGAAATGTCATAACTCACTTAGCAATAAGTACTAAGTAAATTAGTCAAGTACTTTGAAAATGAAGGTTTTAAGAGAGTGTTTGGTACAAGGACAAAAACAATGTTGTATGATGTAATTTATGTGTTTTCGCTTCGTAGGATGATAAACTAACTTAAAACATTGATGTATGCTAACCGGTTCATGCAGGGGATAACACACGGGTGTTATCAAATTTTACCCATTTTCACTTATATGTGAAAATCGTTAGCCCTTGTTCAAAGTCTATGCTCCACTATGTTTGTATATGTGTTATTGACTTTTCCTAACTAGAAATGATTAATGTCACATGTTTTAAGCAAAAATTCAGGTTTCGAAAAACTCCCGACACCTAAAAAATGGGTCTGTGAAGTTTTCTGGTGTCCACGGATTAGACGGCACCAAAAATTTGGTACCGTCTGTTATGCATTTTGGTACCGCCGTTCATTTCTGTAACAGGCGGACCAGGCGCACAAATTAAGGGTTCCGCTTGTGCGAAAAATTGGTGCCGTGGATTCTACAGGTAAGTTGTTTAATTTTACTAAATCTCGCAATCTAATTTACCAAATTTTGTTTCTAGGATAGTTGTTAATGCATATCTTTCATACCTCACTCAACACATCCTCAATGAATTAACTTAGGATGTTTGACATGATCTTAGACACTTCCATCTCATTAGAAACTACTATCTTTGTATGAATTAACATCAAGTGCATGAATCCTTAGTTCCATAAATCGACACATTCAGGATGGTCATTTTCACACCTTCACTGTTACTTTTCCTTAAGCTTAGCATTTCTCAAAGCAAAGTCAAAATGACTAAATCTTTAACCTCAAATAAGACACTTAAGAAAACCACTAGGATTAGCATTCGATCTTGTTGCTTCATTAACTTGAACTCTTCATCCTTAGACTCATTACCTCTCAACATCTCATCACCCATTCAAGATGTGAACTTTCTAAACTTAAGTACTCCAACTCCACCACCAAAATCACCCACCATTATGACTACTTCACAACCATCCAAAACACCTCACTACCAAAGTCTCTAAAGCTTGTCTCTATCAAACTTTGTGCAACACCACCAACATCTCCTCACCCGTTTGCGAATGACTTAGATGACTTACCAAGACTAACAAATCTGGACTCATTATTTGCAAAGATATCATACACAAGTCTATCATATGACTATAGATATTGTTTTGTATCTACATGTATTGCCTCACTTGGTTAACATGAAAATAATGTGTCATCCTTCAAGACGATAAGTATTTACATAGAGTCATAACTCACACGTATGTTAAAGACATACTATCAAGTCTTGTTATCCTTGAGTTCAATCTAAGCTTTATAATCTCAACAAATTAGGATTGACAACTTAAGTATTTCATCCGAAATATTCAAGTATATGCGACTTACGATTGTAGTCATTAAAAGTCATATCAGAAAAATCAACACCCAAGTATTTTAACAACACATGTTGAAACACTTATCCAAAACAAACAACCCATTGTGCCACTTATCCCTCTTTGACACCTACTATCCCTCTTCCATCTTTTGGCACCATTAAGAGTATTGCTCATGATCTTCCAAGAGCATCCTTTAAATCAAACGTCCCTTTCAAGGTGAACCTATACCTCAGCCCCTAAGCTTCATAGACATGACCAAAACTTCAAGCACTTCACCCACTAGTTGTAGCAACCAATGAACCATAAGAATTAGTATCCGTACTTTTGTGTGTTCAACATCTATGGACAAATAATCAACCTAAGTACTCCCATAGCACAACAAACCCCTACATCACCACATCCTTATTTAGACACACTAGAAAACCTACCACCTAGATCAACCAATCCACCATCCTTACCATCATTTGAATTCGTTGAATGTAATGCTCAAAAAGCCCTTGTGTCCAACACTTGTACTGAATCAAATGCACGTTTGAACAAAATCAACCATTCTTTCCCACATATAAGGACTTAGATAATTCATTATGGCTAGAACCTCAACTATCAAATAAGCATGGTGCTCTTGGTAATTGTTGTCAATTTCCACTAGGTATAAGTAGTACTACCTTCACAAATTATCAAAGTATTAGTAATACTTTGTCGTTAAACTTCTGCATAAATTTCGTTAAACCTCAAATCAACATTTTAACAACATATGTTAAAATGCAATCTCAAAGCCAACATCATACACCCCAAGCAACAATGACTCTTGAGGAGTATACATAAGAAACTCGAGTGAATTCATCTTGTCATCATCTAGTGAATATAATCTTGAGACCAAGTTTATTTAGATGGGACTATCCGATTCAAACACTTTGGCTTCATATCTTCATTTAGGAAAACATGATGTTTTGAAGAACATTATGACTAAGATTCATGCGTTAAGCTTTCATTTTGTTAAAAGGATATTGTATATCCTATGCATCACTCTGGCGACATAAATAGTTGTGTTACAAGAGATTTCATTACACCTCATTGGCTAAATGATCTTGAAACAAACATCTACAAGTTCTATGAACTAGCATATCCAATTCATCTTGTCATACTTGTTTTCATAAGCATGATAACTTTATCCCATGGGATAATCTCATTTGTTGAAAGATACTATTTGTATCTATTTCCTTTCAAGTGTACATCATAACCTAACCTTGCTCAAACCTTGTGCACATCCAAGGTTAAAACTACACATCTTTAGAGCATACACAAGATCTATTGAAGTTGGTAACCTCACTTAGATTCTTGTTAAATAAAGAGCTCTCTTGAGAACGTTCTTAGTTTAACATATTCCATTCTCTAGTCTTAGATGATCAATTCACATTTAAAGTACACACTTCAACTCAACATAAAAGATGTCATCCATTAGATCATACAATTAGTTGTGTAATTTGAACAACTTTAGATTCTAAACACAAGATTCAAACACATTGTTTATCAAACACACCATTGTTAAAATTCATGTGTATAACATGACGTCTTCATCACCTTAGTTATATTGCATATTAGTTGTGTCACATTAAGCCAAGTATTGGTAAACTATCATCTTTTATGCACTTTAATAGGCAAAAGTAGGAGTTCCCATCTTTCTAACATGAGAATGACTACTGGAGAACCTATTGCACTAGAAACTCAATTTGACCTAACGGTTGAATTGCTTCCTGAAGAGAAGTTGGGTATGTGGAATCACCCGTAAAAATGGTCGTGTTTAGCCTTAATTGAGCACCGCTAGTAATAGTCTCATATTCATTCTCCAACTTGAAAATTCTGTTTTCCTATACTTGCCTAAAGTAAGTGTTAAAACATTGATAGTTTGCCTCGCCTTAGGAATACTAATCAAACAAGTAGTATATATGACTTTTCTTTTAAAACCACTTGCATTGCACTTACATGTGTTGATTACATGTTCTTGTTTGATACGATAAGTTGATTTGACATTATCTTAGTGTTTGATAACTAGTCAAATGTGTAAACCTTAGTACGGTTTTATCTTCATAATGCTTGTATTCTTGTTTCATGCTACTAAACATTTAAACCTAAAATTTATTTGCATGATGCTTACTTTTGAATTATTTTTAGCATGATTAACATGTTACTTATGAACTCATAATATGGCATTCTGATACGTGATAATTTTGATATGATATATTTGTGTTTGAAAGCTATTAGTTGGCATTCATTACATCAATGTGTAGTACGATCCAAATGATACATGCTCTTGTTTACAATGATCAATTGTCTTTACATTTTCTTGGTGTTTGATACCTACTTGATTAATTATCAAATGTGTAAACCCTAGAAAGTTTTTGTCTTTGTGATGCTTTATGCCACTTAATGTTAAGCGTAAACATGATTTGCATGATATCTAAGGTTGAAGAAATTTTTGTCATCTATATAATGTTTCACATGACTAATGAGAAATCATAATATGTCATTGATGTATCCATGTTTGAAAGCTATTGTCTTTTGTTGACATTCCTTAAATCTATGCACAAGATGGTCTAAATGATACATGCTCCAAATTGTTATGTCTTAAACATGGCTTGCATAAATCTTTCATCTTGTTTCTTTTGCTTCTTGTCACACTATTTGTTTGCTACGTGTGCACATATAATCTGTCAAAGTGCTTTTGTTATGACAATCTTTTAGAAGCCTTTTTATCTTACAAATTAATCACATAGATTATTGTATATCCAAGTATGCTTAAGTATCTAAGTCTAACGACAAAACAATCTCATAATGAAATGTCTTGAATAAAGTCATATTCTTGCATAATATGATTGCTTTGATGCTATCTTGTGTGGTGATTTCTTGTCTACTAAGTGCAATGTGTTGTTTTTGCTTACTAAGTGCAATGTGTTGTTTTTGCTTATATAATATGTTATCATTTGATTTCTATCATGTTAACATCTTTTGTCACTAACAAATTTGTTTTGTAGGTTGATAACAAATTATTTGTTATCTCACTTGGTTCTAACTTTTATATGCTCATTTTGCATAATCCTCTTTATTGCTATGTAGATTAGTACTATGCTTTATGGGACCCCTACACCTGCATATAGTTTAAAAGCATTGAGTTCTAGAGGGCTGGCTTTGCATTTTTGTCTTTCAACCGACCTCTTTGTAAATCTCATTTTTGCCTTTGCTTTCCAAAAATCATCTCCATCATTATTTAGTTATAACAATACTCAAATCCTCTTCACTTCCTATTAGGAAACCACATGTCTCATCATACGATCATCTCGTATTAATCGAGAAGAGGTACGTGACTTTAAGGATGAAGTTCATTGTATGCTAACCATCATCCAGAAAAACATCACTAAGCTCACCTCTTTCGTTAACCCGAGTAACCTCCTAAACACTTTGTTTTCATTCCTTATTTGATACATTACACATTATGTTGGATGTCCACCAATTAAGGGGAGAGAAATCCATTCACATAATTGTCTTTTGTCAAAATTTATGTCTCTTAGACTCTAAAATACCAACACATAGGTAAACACCACTTAGCTAAAACCGGTTCACGAAACCACAACTAGTTCAACCTTTTTAACCTTATATCACAAGTTTGCACCAATACCTCATCAAGTGAAAAACACATCATGTGTTTTACAAACTTCTTCATCTCCACAATCAACGAATCTAGGATTTTCCTTAAACTAGCACCTTACAACTTCACTATCTAGAACACCATCATAGGATCTTATCCTTTTCTCGCTTGACATATATCATGCATGTCATTGTTAGTGCAAACAATATATTAATCAAAACAGCCATTTCCAACACGTTGGTCCATCCAACTCTCACTTATATGATGTCATTCTATATAGGTACTCATTATTATTATTATTAGTATTTTCCATATTGTCTTAACTTCTTTTCAAAATGATAATCATCCATGTCGGTCAAAACCATGCTAATACTACCTTTCCCATTGTCACCTAGAATAGGTCATTTTTATAATTCGTGTCAATCAATGAACGAATTTATCTTCATGTTATCACTTTTATATATTCTTAGATAGAACACATTATTGATTACTCTTGGGTTGAAGCATATGAGAACTTGCTCAAAATAATAGGTTGTTAGCATCAATAAATCATTCACATCATAACCCTTATGCATCATTGAAATGCAATGTCCATTCATATTTTTTTAGCTTTGGTCACTTGACATGACGAAAGGATTGCATGAGTCCATATTTTTTTATTTGCTATACATATGAGTTTCTAACTCCTTAATAGCTTCCTACCTAATCACCACCACCTTCCATCACCACTTTCACTAATCATCACCACCATGGATTAGCGAAAACTTACTTTTGTAAATCTCGAGTCATCTACCATCACCACATGAATCCTACTAGTAAACCGACACCAACACTAGCACCACTAGTGGCACACCCGGTGGGAGACTTCATATCTTCTTTCTAGGAACTATTTTGTAGGTTTTTATCATATTATATTCTCACTTTTCTTATGATTGTAATTAGGAGACTACACTTCATGAGATCTTTGATTATATCATTTATCACATATATACATCTTATTTTCTTTGTGAAAAAGATGAAATATATTGCACTAATGTTTTTCATTGTAGGTTCATCATCATATACACTCGATTGTATATAATTTACTCATCTAAGGATGAAGTTTGCATCAATTATTTTTCTTATTTTAGGTGCTTCTTGACACCTTAGAACAAGGAGGAATGTCCTTTAAGCACTCATATTGCATCGTCTATACACTTGGTTGTATATGACATATTTGTCTAAAGACAAAGCTTCTATTATACTAATATTTATTTTGAAGGTTCATCTTGACGCCCTAGAGCAAGGGGAGCTTCCGTCAAGAATTTACTGAATGCATCTTATACACACTTTGTTGTATAACACTTACTCGTCCAATGACGAATATAGTTTTGCACTAATATTTGTTTTGTAGGTTTTAATCATACCCTGACGCCTCAAACAAGGGGGAGCAACCGTCAAGGGGGAGCATGCACGCTTTTAGCATCATTCTCACTTTTCAACAAGCATTTGTGCTTCGATAAAAAGTGGAGAAAATAGGCTAACATTGCTATGCATTTTCTTTTTCATATATTTCTCATAATTTTTGTTGCATAAAACTAACCTTGATGTAGGTTAAGCCTCTTTATTTGATCCATGGATCCGCTACCAAACAAGGGACGGATTGTAGTGGACGATTTAACTTCACTAGGGATGATGCAAGCTCGCCTTTTTGGGGAGAAATTAAGTTAAACTCCAAGGACACGCCCTTTTTGTTTTCGACAAAGGGGAGAAGAGTGTATACGGAGAAGGTAATGTAAAGGTAGTAAGGATACAAGTAACCTTTTACATTTTACTTTCTATTACGTTTACATATCTTTGTCATCATCAAAAAGGGGGAGATTGTTAGTGCAAATATTACGATATTTAATCTATACAGTCTCGTTTGTTTTGATTGATGACAAACATGTAACTTGTAATACATAACGTAAAATGTACAAGTTACTTGTAATTACATTTGTCTCAACATACATTCAACACCTCTCGATGTCTCAAGTCCTCGTATGTTACAACACAGGTTCGTACATGTTTGTTATGTGGCATTATGATCAAACCCATTAACAAATCATATAGAATGTTTAAAATACGTTTAGAGTCACTAAGTATTTTAATAGGTTAACCATTCTATTTAGAACCTCATTTTACATTTTGCATTCACAAGTATTTCAAAAGGTAACTAGACATTTCATTAACTAGTTACATAATACATTTTACAAGTTTACTTTGATAAACCTTTTAATCTTAAAATGGAAATACATGTTACATCATGACATGCATCATCCTTGTAATCTTTAGAAGATTTCATAGAATATTTTGTTTAGATTTGGACTCTACATAGCTTACACAATCTTGGATGGATTTGGTTGACTTGGGTAAGATTTTGGTAATCTTGCTGTCAGACCCCCCACGGTACCAAAATGGTACACGGGCGGAACCCTTTTGAGGGTTCCGTGGTCCGTGGACGCTCCTGTCCATTTTGGCTATAAATAGCAAGCCAAACCAAGTTGTTTAAGTATCCCTTCAACACACTTTCTCTTTACCCTTCTTGCATCATTTAGATCTGTAGATAACAATGTAGAAACATACATTAATCACCCTCACCATCACATGATCATAATGCTTCTAACATTCATCTTTGTTGTAAGCATACTCTACATCTTGATCAACCAAGGAAAGCTTGGAGATCTAGCCATCCTCACTTACCACAAGCTGAAGATCTATCACAACAAGTTTAGGGAACTTGTGATCTTCATCATGAAGGTTTCCTATCAATGGAAGTTCATTTAGAAGTAGTTATTCATATCCATTAGACATTTGTGTCATGGATCATTAGTGTAAACATCATTGCATCACAACAACACTTTCACCAAACTAGATTAGATGGTTTATGTGTTTGTGCCATAAAACACAAGGTTTGTTATGTTGGGCCATAAAACATATTGGGAGTGGTTGTACCCTTGTAAAAGAACTCGACATCTAGCTTAGTGTCGGAAATATTGTATAGGCGACGTTAGGTTGGTTCTACCTCGAACTAGAACCCGGTATTTAGCTTTGTACCGGAAAAAGTGTAAGCGACGATTGTAAGGTTTTCTCCGCCGAGAAGGGAGCTTGTTGATTTAGTGAAGTAACTCTCGAGTTGGGTACTCGAGGAGTGGAGTAGGGCGGAAAGGAGATCCGTGACCGAACCACTATAAATCCTCGTGTTCGGTTTGCACTTTCCTTTCTTTATCTCTTTACTTTTATACTTGCACTATACTATTGTTTGTGATGTGGTTTGATGTTCATGATTGTGTGACAACTTGGTTTACCATACTTTATATTAGTCACAAACAATAATTGGTACTTTCATATTATAACAAGCTTCATAAGCGATTTGATACTAAAGATCTAAAGTTTTTAAACGGTAACGTATTCACCCCCCCCTCTACGTTTCCACAGATAGGAAATTCGTCCTATGATCCGTCAGAGCCGAAGGGATCTACCCAAGGACATCACAAATAGTTAGCATTAGAAGTCCTTAGGAATGATTGAAAAAAGGAGTAATGTGAGAAAGGAGAAAGAAGGGGTTGAAGAATTAAAAAGAAAAGTTAAAGAAAGGGTGAAAAGAAATAGCCCTCCATAATCAACCTTAGGGCAGAAACCGGGTTCAATTCATGCTACTTTGGTTGTCACTAAGATGACACTAGTATTGAAGACAAAGACGTCATGGACCCAGTGACGCACTACACCTAACCTTCTAGCCACTCAATTCCTCTTAAAAGGATTTGTTTCATTCTCACTGGGAACCCTACATAATCTATTGGCTTTCTCTTAGAGATTGCTGATATTGAAGAAGGAGACCCTCTCCCTAGTCTCCGCTCAGGAAAACCAAAATGCACTTATTGAGTCTAGAGCCACGAGATTCATCAAAAGATCTCATAGGAACACTTGACATGACATCGCTTGTTGTTCATCAATAAGGACACAAGTGATATATTCTAGAGTCCTACGCAGATCTTAGCAATCTGCCAGAACATTTATGAGAAGTTTCACTTCTGTGATCTTGAGTGATTGAATGGAAACTCTGCCAGGGTCAACATCAAAAGCGACCGACGCAGCCGTCACTTCGGTAACTCCCCGTGGATTACGCAGTGTGTCTCAAGCGGTCTCTGATGCAGTCGTGAGGTGATGCTTCGATGTACCTCAACGACTCATCTGGCTGTAGATGTACTTTATATCGCGTTATCTCACTTGTGGGACTCCGGTTCAGGAACGGCCTTTGTGAGAATTAGAGATGTGTTTTCACACTATGCTGTTAACACCCTCGAAATTCAAACTTGTAAGTGCCGGAATCCGATTATTACTAACTGTTTTTATGTTTTCTTCTTATGGAAGCTCCGGGCGGATTGATCGTCTTGATTCTCCACATGCTCATACCAACAACACATGAAAGTTCTCATCAAAATCAAAGGCTACTCAAAGTTAAAGATGATTCTTCGTCAATGTCAAAGAATCTACAAAGTTTAAAGACTTGAGAACTACATCATTGGTAACCAAAAGTCAAATAGAAGTGTGAGCATGGTGGAGAAAGACGTGGAGACACCTAACCAACGAAGTTGACAACGGCAGACAACCACATTATCTGATCACAAAGCATGAAGGAACAAAGATTCAAGACTATTCTATATCTACACACAAAGTTCAAGCTCGAGAAAAGTAAAGACCTTATCAAGTGGAGCATCATTTGAATGACCACCCCTTAGGGGGAGATTGTTAGCCTTAATAATTTTATTAGAAGTGATTGTCATTCACGTTTAGGAACTTTGTAACGTGTGTTAGATATCGTGATAGAATAGTCAACGGGCTCGTGGATTGGACTAAGCTAAATGGGTATTAGTTTAGTTAAGCTAGCCTTATATCAATCCATGTCCAATCCAATCCAAACGAGCCCATGCCAAGCCCATTAGGGCATCTAGTTACTTGTACTATAAATACCCCTCAAAGTCTCATTTGAGAGGTGTGCTTGAGTGTGTGTGTGTGTGTTTTTCCTTTGAAATAAAACATTTATTTTGTTCATCTTTTCTCTACACATATACACGGTTTTAACATCAAGTCACCATCTTTCTCATCTTTATTTCTTTCATCTTCACGCATAGTTTGTGTTTGTGTTTAACGAGTTCTACGCATAACGTGTTGGGTTTGTGATAAGGTTGATAAAAGTAAGGTCCTACAATTGTTTAGGAATATCAGTTGTGATAGATCGATTAGTATTTAGGATATAGGGATAGTTTTTTTTTTCTTTTGAAGCATGCATGAGACATAGGGTGTGTTTATATAGTGGTATAAACCAACCCAATGGTTGTATTTGTTTCTTGATCGACAAGCCAAAGAAACCCACCAACCCATTCACTCTTTTGCCCGATCAGTTAGAGACATCAAGGCCCAAGGCTAGTCCATCCAATCCGACCCAAGTTCAATAAAATAAGCTGTCCATGGGTCATACATATCGGGTCAAGTACATGCATGTTTGGGTAATATAATTCAAGTATAAATTACGTTCGACACGTATACTCATGTTTATCGTGTGTGCCCCCATCGGCTCACACACTCTTAGTCGTTTTGTCGTGTTAAAAAACCCCACAAACCAACAGCTCCCACTTGGGAGTTGGTGTGTCGAATGGCACACAAAACTAACGACGGAAACGCCTAGCAAACACTCTCACTCGCTTTTTAACTAAAAGTGTCTGAGAGAATAGTTTCGCAAAAGTTTCTTAGTAGCATGGTCATTCAATGTCTGGCTCTAATCATCCTTTGTTATAGATACCGTTAAACCATGGATAATGGATCTTAAATCATTTCATATAGTTTAACCATTTAGAATCTTGTTATAGATTTTAATTCAGATATTCCAAGGTTGTTTGTTTTATTCCCTAAATTCCAAGTGAAGTTTCATTTCAAGCTTAAGGATCAATATCTAGCTTAAATAGAATGATATCTTCGGCATGTAAATTTTAAGGATAAACATATTGCTTCCACTCAATGTCAGATGTACTCAAGAGTTATCTTAATTCAATCAGAATCTTATTGTGATTAAATTCAAGATCTCAGCTCTTAGATGCATGATCCAATCCAAAAAAAACTTGTATTGCGTAAATTTTTATACTACATAAAGATTATATAGATTCATAACCCTTTTGATTACACACCGTCCTCGCAAAAGGTAATCATAAAGAAAGAGTTACAAAATCTTAATTGTCATATTCTACATACAAGAAATCATGTATGACAATTAATTATCTTTATATAATTAATGCGTGTATATATAAGAAAATTTAATCACAGTCAATTGCTTAAGTATGATTAAAAAACTTCTTATAAAATGTCATGCATTAATATGTATACAATTTTGTCCTTGTGAGTCTTTCTTCAAAAGAAACTCATTCCAACCTCATAGGTTAACTGTTAGGCAAAATAAGAATCAAGCTCAAAACTCGATTTGCCTTTTAAGGACTGTATCTTATCATTCATAGTTCTAAAACATTTATCAGATTCAAGATGTGATAATATATTTTAGTAGTTAGCTGATTTACAATAATCTTCTAACTTATATCCCTCAGCATTGATATAAAATATCACTCAAGTGATGAGGCATCCTTTAGGATTTATGAATTAGAGTAATCATTATACTTTGATCAACATTTTCATGTTAGTATGACATCAATAAGTGGATTTTAGAAGGTTAAGTATTTTGTTCTCAAAAACTTTGAGATATGTATATACTCTCACTTACTTTTGTAAGTAGAGACAATTCTCTAAATACTAAGTATTTAAGCAACAATAAATTGTTCTTTATGGAGAACCACAAAATACATTTTAAGTTCTCATCTCAAGATTTGTTAATAAAATGCTTCATAAGATTTTAACAAATTCAGAACTTAAATCAAGACATAATGGATTTCCTTCCAACAACTCAAATTAGGGTTTATAGAAAAACTCTAATTTAGTATCACTCTTTAACCAAAAGTTCTAGCAATAGTTTTGTGTTTCGTCAAGCTAGGAAGAACACCAAAACTACAATCTTCAAGCTAGGAAGTATAGAATAATCAAAAATCCAAAAGGATTTAGGATTCAATTGGTTTGAGTGGAAAACTTAAAATCCCTAATGAATTAGGGTTTTCAGTTATGGGTTATCTTGAATACCTTTTAGGTTTGAACTATATTGAGTGTATCCATGACACACGCAATTTCTAACCTTGATATGTTTTGGAGGTAGAGCAATTAAAGCTATCATGAACCAAAAAATATGAATAAGGTTTGATCCAACACATTAGACACACCATATTGAAGTGGTATCCTATGAGTTATTAGAATTGTGAAACTATATCAGAATTCTGTAGATAACTTAATTCTCTTTGGACCAAATACTTGTCAATTGGGTCGAGCCAAATTGCATATAAATTATTTACGAACCAAGTGCATGCAATAATGTATATTCATTGAACAATACAAGAACCTTATGTTCACGTGTTCACAAAAAGACAGAACTGTTCAAGAATTATATGTTCATGTGTTAACAAGAAAAACAGAACATTTCAATAATACATTATTAAGTCTTTGAATAATTCAAAGGCCTTATGTTTATGTGTTTACTAGAAGACATAACACTTTTACTATATATACTTTATGTTATAAGTCATTGATTTATTCAAGGACTTTATAATTATGTCTTAACATGTAAGTATAATTATACTAACAAAAGTAATCACTAACTCAAACTCTTGAGTTCTATAGTAATTTCAAGTTAATTTTATACTTCAAAATTATGATCATTATTATATAACCATAATTATGTTGACTAAAACATGTAGTCAAATGTTGAAGTATCTTTTTATTATATCATGACTTTTGAATGTAGTAGGGCAACAAACATCTAGCGTGTTCACGTCCTAGTAGAATCATTATTAGAATGTAGTATGGCAATAAACATCTCACGTGTTTAAGTCCTAGTAGAATTCTTGTTTACACGTAGTAGGGCATTAAACATCTAACGTATTTAAGTCCTAGTAGAATTATTAGTTTCCTTTACCTTGAGGTCAAGAGATACCAATAATATTGTTTTTCCTTGCACACACTTTGAGATTTCTCCCACTTGTGTAAGGTACAACATCATATTATGAAAACAAACAACACGTGATTGATTGTTCAAACGATATGATAACGTCATAGATATCATAAGTAGTTTTAGAACCATAACCTTTAATAAGGAATTGTGGATTGTTATTCTATAGATAACGCTTCAGGAAGCGACAGCAGGAAGGCAACGAGTTGTCTGATAAAATAAAATGCAATTTTCCTTTAAGCAATGGTTGTTCATATTCGGAAAGTAATGGATAATTTCAAAGCAATTTTGAAATGATATGGGTGACTAACAGGAAATAAATCCGGTAGCTCCCACTGAAATTGACAACATTACATGAATCATATTTCAGTAATAAAATGCGACTGCTCCCACTGGATTTGTCAACATTGTAAGTGTTACATTTCCAGTAGAAAGCATATAGCAGTTTTATATACTTTCCTATTCTCTTCAAATGCCTACGAGTAGCATGTACTTAGGTATTGAACAGAGTATATGAAGTTTTACTTATGTAGACAATGGACTAGTCATTCTTTTATTCAATTAACTTGAATCTTTAGGATGCTATTCCTCCTTTATCATCTACATAGCCCCAAGGGTAATTAGCACTTTAGGAATAATAAGAGTCCAAGAAGATTACCTAGCAGATATGCTAGTAATTCCTTTTCTCTTTGCGGTTTAAACTCATACATCGTGACAAGTGTAGGATGTTTGTTTATTTTGGTAGCTCTAAACACAATGTTTCCAGTTACACAAAATATTATATCTTTCAATTAACTCTAGACCACAAAATTGTAATGAAAGATCATAAATGAGTTTATCTTTGTATATACTATCTTAGTTTGTCAACTAAGGAGAAAAGATAGGTATAAGTCTCACTCTTCTTACTAGGAAAAGAGACTAAGTTTGTCTTTCGAAGAAAAACAATTTTGTTTACGAATTATGTTGCAATAACACAATTAATCAAAAAAAAAAAGTTCGATACTAGTATTTTCGATAATTACATTCTTAAAAGAATTAACTACCCAATTAATTACTAATAAGACTAAGATCCATCTTGCAACCCCACTTAATTACCATAGGTCTGACCAGTGCATAAAAAAATAGGACAAGAGGTAAGCAACGAGCGTTAATTGCATAATGCAACTCTTAGATTTATAAGACTGTTTAATGCATTAGTATCAAGTAATAATGTCAAAAGCATGTTTAGTTCTCATCTTATGCCTCAGCTTCAAGGTCTGACCAAGCTAACTCAAAATAAGTCGACCAAGTATGAACGTGTAAAAATAACCATAGATCTGACCAGTGAGAAATAAGACCAGAGAAGTCAATCCAAACGCACGTGTTCATAGTTGGATGGCATAGACTTAAAATTAACAATAGGTATGCATATATAAATGTGATAAAAGTCGTGTACAAAGAAGCATGCGAAACAACTTTGTAACACTAATTTAAAAACTTTTGGTAATGACACTGTAGTGATCATCATGGTTCACGGTAGCTCCAATCGAACGCACAGGGAGGCAGAGGACCATGTAAGCGTTGAAGCATAACCTAGACATCCTTTCGGTGCGACTGTGCGCACCTCTTTGAACCCCCTTTTGAGTTTGTTCTAGTGGTTGAGCCGTACATCCCAAGTGTTCATAGCGTCTAATTTTAAATTCTTGAAAACGTGTTTCATTATAATAGGTCACTTTATTTAACAAAAACGATTTTTCACGAATCAAATAGCAGGTCACAATGAGCATGATATTTAGGCGTGTAAATAAAGACCCATATTAATGTTATGGTTACGATATGTATTATTCCATATTGCATACAATTAGGTGTCAAAGCAAGCAACAATAATTCACATAATGGAATCACAAACATATAAACATAAACATCAATATATAACCACATATTGTTCCGAGTTCTCTCACGAGTCTTCCCCAAAAGGAGAACCATAAGACCGTCACTAGGATACAATACCTAGATCGCCCCATACATCGCAAAAGCAATTGAGTGGGTCTTGTGGTCGGAAAACACATAAAAACGTATGGCAATCTCAATTAACAAGTAATGACGCAACTTTATGTATTTAATAAACAATATGTAATTCTAATTATCATTATAATTCTAATTAACAATTAATTAATTCTAATTAACATTTAATTATAATTAGCAAGTAATTCTAATTAACATGTAATTTTAATTAACAATTTAATTCCAATTAACAAAGTAATTCTAATTAACAAGTTAATTCCAATTAGCAAAGTAATTCTAATTAACATGTAATTTAAATTAACAAATTAATTCTAATTATCAATATAATTTAATTTGTGTGTGACTAGTTATTTTTTATTAAAAATTGACATGTATTGCATATAGTTGTCAAAACAAAATAAAACGAATAACTAAATTAGGTTTCATGCAGCTTTTTAAACATGTTTATTAATAAGAAACGTGCAACCCATAATCGCAAAAACGAGATGGCTCGTGATGCCACTGTTGGGATTTTAGAACAAGTTAACCATTAACCTCTACGAGTACGCAGCGGATAAGGATCTAGTAATCGCAATTAGGTTAAACACGTAATTAATAAACAATTAATTAATATAACAATTAATTAATAAAAGAGATAAAAGAAACCCTAACCTTGCTTGGCAATTGATCTTTAGTAACGGACAATAAAACCAATACGAAACTAAGCACCTAAAATAGATGCCTCAATGAGTATCACACACAAACCCGATAACGTATACGTTCGATAATAAAGCTAGTCGAGAACGTAATTAAAACCAATCAACAATTGACCCACTTGAATATAACACGAACAAGAAAACCACCCAAGACATGCTTGCTTCTTATTCGAAACCAAAACAGCCAAACCTGTTTTGTAACTATACCCGATATCGGACAAAGAGGTGTCCGATATCTTTTGCTGTTACATATTCGTAAGTATGACTTAAGCAAAACAATTGATTCAGTAATACATCTTGGACATGCAAGTTTACTAATTCAATATATACCAAATCAACCAATCGTATTTAGAGGAAATCAGATTGGTTGGACCTACAAAATAGTGTATCAATCATATGGTATTGTTTAGGAATATCAGTTGTGATAGATCGATTAGTATTTAGGATATAGGGATAGTTTTTTTTTTTTTCTTTCGATGCATGCATGAGACATAGGGTGTGTTTATATAGTGGTACAAACCAACCCAATGGTTGGATTTGTTTCTTGATCGACAAGCCAAAGAAACCCACCAACCCATTCACTCTCTTGCCCGATAGTTAGAGACATCAAGGCCCAAGGCTAGTCCATCCAATCCGACCCAAGTTCACTCAAATAAGCTGTCCATGGGTCATACATATCGGGTCAAGTACATGCATGTTCGGGTAATATAATTCAAGTATAAATTACGTTCGACACGTATACTCATGTTTATCGTGTGTGCCCCCATCGGCTTACACACTCTTAGTCGTTTTGTCGTGTTAAAAACTCCCACAAACCAACAAAGGTTGTTTCTATAAATATGTATAGTAATAATATATATGTTCTTAGAGGTTCTCGAGCTACTAAAAGCTTGAGTTTGGCTCGTTATTGTTTCAGGCTGGTATATTGGGCTTGGGCTTGAGCCTTATAAAAGCGCGACTCAATCGACTAAAGCTCAAACTCAAGCTCGAGTTGCTTAATAAAAGCTTGGCTTATTTGCAACCTTAATTGGATGAATTGAGGACGGTAATATGAGGGATGTAGAGGACATCAACAGGTTATTTATGATAAATGGTGTTCGAGAACCCAAAAGGACCAAGCTTTCACATTTGTGAAATGAACTTGCTTTTCTTAGCAAAAATTTGTCAACATAATCTATCATCGCTTATTGGTTTCTTGTCAGAACGATGAAACTACTCCTATACTGTGTCGTAAGTTTGTCCTTGTACTACTCTTATATTATTGTTATAGAATAACAGGTTTTCACAGCAATTTTGTTATGGGACATTGAGTTCATTGTGTTAATTCGAAATTTCTGGTAAACTATCTAGTCTAAGTCCTTTAATTTGATATAAACGCAAGAGCATCTGTCATTTGACATGTTGCAATTACTTTTAAATAGAAAACCAATGATCATGGATTGCTGTTGAAACACTCTTAGGTTGTTGTAGTAGACTCCACTTTCAAATTTATGCTTACTTTCAATGGAAAAACAATACATAAAAACTCCACCGAAAATGAAAGATGCAAAAACACAACATATTTTAATGTTGCTTTCTTTACAAGAGTTTTATGTGTTCTTTTTAACTTTCACTTTCATCTTTAATGGGGGTTTTTAAGTTCCATGATATTTGTGTGGTCTTGTACTCTTCTTATTTAACGTATTAACATTATGCATTTAACAATACACAACTTTTATGTCAAAAAATTTAAATTTACATAGAGAACTTAAACACTCAATTAAATTATCCATTTTGACACATTTTTATGTCAAGACACAAAAAATTCAAGCCAATCTAATTATACATTTCTTATAACTAGAAGGGTACCCGCGTAATGCGGCGTCGGATACCAGGTGATTATTTTTTGTAGCGAGCAAATGTTTTTCATTTTAAACTTTCTTATTTAGCATGTCTCAAATAGTATAAAGTATTAGATATATGTTTTTAAAAAGTAAAACGTTTAAATTATTAATAATGTTGGTTAAAACTTTTATTCTTCAAATTTTAGTATTAAATTGATGGTTATAAGTTTAGCGAGATTTTATTATAAATAATTTCATTAAATGTATTATTATTGGAGTGCGGTTACATATGATTTAAATGAGACTTAAATTTTCATATTTTACATTAATTTTCTACTTTTCCTTTTATAGTAATGTTTTTGGTATTAAAATTTTAAGACTTCCTTTTATAGGAAGTTCCAAATGCTTTATAATGTAGCATAGATTGTGCAATGTGATTATAATATATAATTTGGAATAACATACATAATTTGTTTTATATATACTACTTGAGAGTTAACAGGGGCCCTCTAATTAATCTGTCTACCAAACTCAAATCTGGACGCATAAAGGTCATGGAATGTTCATTACATGTAGAATCATTGTATCTTCATTAGAAAGCAAATTCAGCAGTATACCTCTATAACTAACTCTACGCTATTCTAACCAATTTCATTGCAATCTTTCGTAACCACTACCATCTCCTCCTCCTTGTTTCTGTCTCAATGATGAAAGATCGAATGGAACGTCTTGTAGCTTTTCCATTTGCTAATAGTTGTGTCTCTGCATCTAGTGTTGCGGTTTGTGTACAACATGGTAGAAGATCGAAGGAAGATCATGACTCGTCGTCTCACATGGGTCTCTCTCTCAATATACTTTGAAAATTACTATTTTCATAACCTATATTTAGAACTTTGTGCTGATCATATTTCGTATAATTTGACTTGTGCTATACTTATCATGTTTTACAATTTTGTAGCGTATAGATCATATGACATGCCGAAGGATCAGAAATATGAAGATGGACGAACAACATCAATTGACAACATAATGAAGAACTCATTCCGGTTCTTAGCACCTTCGAAGCCTAATGTATCCATTAGGCTTCAACGGCTCACTAAGACCATCAAATGTTTGTCTCAATCACTTGGTAAGCTAACCTCACTTTGTTACGAGGAATGGTTGACATTTAGTAATTCATTGACTCTAAATATGATCCATTTATATATATGATGGGATAACTTTTTAGTCATGCGAAAATTGCATGAAAAGGTGTATCACACACTAATATATCTTTTGACAATGTAATTCTGTTTCAGCGTTCAAGGAGAATATGGATGACGGGCAAATGGAAATGGAAATCGGGCTTCCGACTGATGTAAAGCATGTAGCACATGTTGGATTTGACGGATCAGTAACCTCGGAAGCCATTTCACATGGCAATCAAACCAACTCTGATTTTCTTGGTTTTTGTCCTATCTCGTTTTCTCAACTTGAGGAGCGTCTTTCCAAGTGTGTGCCATTGGATGCATCTCAAGACTTCGAAAATATGCTCAATGATGCTATACAGGCTAGAAACAAAACCGATGCTATACGGGCATGAATAATTGATCTTGAGTAAAAGTTTACCATCATATCTATTGTACAAGTGATAATTGTACGTGTTTTGTGTTCTTGTTTAAAATCCTACATTAATTAATTGGTTTTTGGCTAAACATTTGGAATACGAGGCTTCCCTCAACCCGTGCGATGCCCGGTCTAGTGGTTGAGGGGTCATGTTTTTATCCATAATGTTGTATATGATGGTATTTAGATACCTATTAGAGAATTTGCATTCTATTTATTATTTAGATAGCTAATAATGTTATTATTAGTTTAGTTTATATTATTTTTGTGGAATCTATACTTAGATGCCTAATAATGTTATAATTACTTTTGTATTTACATTACTTTATTTCCATTAAAAGTTTTTATTAAAAAAAACCTCTGACAAACATATGTATGAGTCGTACAAATATGATTCTTACAATATATGAGCAATAAAACAGTAGCGGAACTTCATGTTTGGGGAAAATTTCATGTTTATATGTTCTTAATATAATTTGGAAAAAATTTCATGTTTGGTCCATGTGGTATACCCCAATTAACGACTTTAGTCCCTAAGTCGTTTTTATTACACCACACATACCTATTTTTTAAACCTTGCACTCATTTAGTCCCTATTTTGGATGGGCGTTAGTTCAGTCCGTTAAGTGTTTTGCGCTATTAGTCCTCCGTTAAAATTTTTTGCACCGTTAGTCCTTATATTTTCAAATATAGTTTTCCTCAGTTAGTCCCTCCGTTAATAATAGTTCTCGCCCGTTTTTTTAAGTTTTTGTTCGTTTTTATCCGTTTCCCCCCGTTTTTTTCGTTTTTCGTTGTTTTTTACGTTTTTATCCCTTTTCGTCTGTTTTTATATGTTTTCGTCCGTTTTTGTCCGTTTTTGTCTATTTTTTATCCGTTTTCGACAGTTTTTTTTTTACCTTTTTGTCCGTTTTTATCCGTTTTCGTCCATTTTTTATCCGTATTCGCCCATTTTTAACCTTTTTGCCCGTTTTCATTCGTTTTTTATTCGTTTTCGCACGTTTTTTTGGTTTTTATATGTTTTTGTCAGTTTTTTACGTTTTGGTCCGTTTTTATCTGTTTTCGTCCGTTTTTTTACTTTTTTGTCCGTTTTTATCCGTTTTCGTCCATTTTTTATCCGTTTTCGCCCATTTTTAACCTTTTTGCCCGTTTTCATTCGTTTTTATCCGTTTTCGCACGTTTTTTACGTTTTAATATGTTTTTGTCCGTTTTTTACGTTTTGGTCCGTTTTTATCCGTTTTCGTCCTTTTTTTACGTCTTCGCCCGTTTTTTACATTTTTGTCTCTTTCTTTCCGTTTTCGTTCTTTTTTTATTCATTTTCGCCCGTTTTTTTTATTTTTTGTCTGTTTTTATCCGTTTTCATTCGTTTTTTCCTTTTTCGCTCGTTTTTCATCCGTTTTTTATGTTTTTATCCGTTTTATCCTTTTTCGTTTGTTTTTTTTATCCGTTTTCGCCCCTTTTTACGTTTTTCGTTCGTTTTTTTACGTTTTTATCCGTTTTCGTTTGTTTTTTTATCCGTTTTCGCCCATGTAAGAGTTTAAGGAGTTTGGGATGATTAAAAATGGTTAAAAGGTTAAACATATAAATAAGAAACAAAACACTTATGTAACTTACTCAAATTATAAAATGTTATAAAATGCTTAATATTGTTTCGAAGTTTTATTATTCTAACAAAAAAACCACTAATACTTGATTGATCGAGCTTTAAAAGCTGTGATTTTTCTTTTTTTAAGTTATGGGCACTCATCAAAGTAGGATAATTTAGAGGACAATTGAAATGTATAGAAGTTTAAGGAGTTGGGGATGATTAATGATATGATGTAATCCAGTGGGTTCAGTTGTTAATCGATTCCTTTTATTACTATAGATCATGTGCATGAATAAATTGCGACTGTGATATTTTAGTGAATACTAATCGATACCTAAATATATATTCAAGAAAATAAATCTCAAATATTTTTATATAAACTATAATCTGAGCATTGAATCATGAGATTATGCCATTTTCAACAATGTTGCTACCAAAGCCCAAAAGCATAAAAGAGTGTTTTATCACACAACCCTCATACAACTCAACCAAGTAATTGTTTTGGTTTTAAAATTTAATGTACATGAAACATGTTTTCTTTAAAGAAACTGAAATTAATAACAACAACAATAAAGTCGATCTTTACAGAAACTTAAAGTCCGTAGATTATCTATTAAATTTTCAAACTTACAAAAAATTGTGAAAACCGAAAAAAAATTATAAATCTGAATTTAAGATTAGCTCATTTTTCAAAGCTTGAAACCAACTGTATATTAAATTTTACACGTAAATAACATTGGACAACAAAAATATAGATTATTTTGTATCCAAAAAGAAAAAAAGAATAGTCCTGTTTAAAATTTGAAGTCACTTAAATCTTATAAAATACGGCCCAATCCATCTACTCTCCTCAACCTACGCATCTTAATATCACCCATCCGTAACCTTGTCATACCAGAAACGCAAAATGAAAAACCATCACAGCATGTTGTTACTTGTCTACTTATTCACTTGCAGCCATCTCCCTTTTACCTCATAAAAACGCTCCTCCTTCCCACTTCACAAATCCGATCTAATCGAAAAACAAACATACAAATTAACCAAAAATCGTCACTTGATTTCTTAGATCTATCCGAATACCAACCTTTTTATCTAAGCCTCAACCGAACACAACCCACTTTAAAAAAGAATGGAAGTCTTTTAGATCTTGTATAAGGTCTCGATTAGGTGATGGTTTTTGTTTTGATTCGTTTTTTTCTTGTCTAAACCGAATGAAAGTAATTTGGTTTTGTTCTTTTCTTGAAAATATTCGGATATTAAAAGAACCTATTTGCTTTTATAGATCGATGATGGTTTCGCTGTTTTGAATCTTTGAAGGTTTTGATATGAACACAAACGAATCTGAGATCTTTGCTTTTGTTCTTGTATGAGTCTTGCCATGTTAGGATGTAGATGATGGAATAACAAAAAGACCTATGATCGACAAAGATTGTTTCTTTCATGTTTTTGTTTTTGTTTAATCCGAACAAAAGAAACGGGTTGTATGTGTCTTGCGGTGTTAGGTTGTAGATGAGAGTTGAGGAGTGATGGGTTTTGGATTAGACCGATGATGTGTAAACCGAGGTTTATGTGACTGTCATTTATAGGCTCCTGGTGGAAGGCGGAAGGCCTAAAGTCTTCATTATTAAGATGACGATTTATGGCTGTTGTAACCAACATATGGTTTGTATGCCTTGTGGTTTAACTCATGGAGCCTATTGACCTTCCGTAACACCATTCTTCACAGCATTCAATTGTACGAATTGAATGATTTCAACCCACAGAATGTTGTTTATACACAATTGAGAGTATGCTTGAATGATGTTGTACCGTACTTTCATTTGTGCACAACCACCCTTGCACATTAAATTAAGGGGGATAAGCTTTAAGTAGTATAGATAATGATAAAAAATGCGTGCCCTGGTATTTAATGATCCAAATCAAGATTATCAAAGAAATTCAAGTTTCATTCGTCTAAAGTGTTCCTTAAACTAGCATTAGTTAGGGTATAGTGTGGTACATTTAGGCTTGGCTTCACTGAAGACATTCTCAGCTAAACCAGTGAAAACAGCATATTTTGAAATTGCTATTATAGGCAGAAGCATTTGTAAGACTTTAACACATTTGACATCTAAAAGACAGTATGCATCACTATAGATAAAGTCTTTGGATAAAAATATATCAGATTCAAATATAACGCAGAAATATAAAGTTTTATCAATGTTACAACAAAATAGCCTGATACACCAACAAATAACATAAATCATATTGACTAATCTGACACGGGTATTGCCAAACAGTACACCCTCTGTTCGTTTCAACTCATTAGAAAGTTCAACACTAGACCATTATCTCAGTTTCCGATAATTGCAGAATAATAAGATGGAGAGTAGCAGTCTATAAATCAGTTTTAGTCTCTTAGTGCGTGTTAACTACTCACTTTTAGCCTCATATGTTGGTTCGTTTCTCTGAACAATTGAATAAGAAAAGTATACTAAGTTTATTGATATAAAACAATCGTTAGTTTTTACAGACTAAAACTACATGGGTATCTATAACCCATTAACCGTCACTTACAAACAGACACAACGGTTCTCTAATAGGTTGACTTTTCTAAAAGACACATATAACCGAAAATAACTGTCATTCGGTTATTTACTATTAACTAAACATACTAGACCCTTTAACTTTAAACAAACATACATAAACTAAATATTCTTGACTTACATAGATTAATAAGTTAGTATCCAATACTCATCCCTAATTTATTAATCCATGCCTTCGATATCTTCAAGCTCCTTTATCTTTATCTTTGAACTTTGGCTTGCTTCCACTTTCTTTGTCTTGCTCTTCAACTTGATCATTTTTGTCACCAACTTTCTTCATTTGTATTGTTTCGTACTCTTGAATCTCCAACACACTATTTCTAGTATCATGATCTTCTGATCCAAATTTCATGTTTCTTGACTTTATGTCTTTCTCAATCTGGCTTTCCTTCTGAAATCTTGATGGCGTCTCTTGATGCTTCTTGCATTCACCAATGTCAATACTTGGTTTTTCTTCTAAATGTTTCTCATCTGAAACAACTTCATGGTTCTCTCTCTCAAATTGTTCTTTTACTGGTTTTAACTCTTTCATCTATTTGCTTGTGCAATCTCTCAACTTCTTGAGGTTCTCTAATTCTCTCTGCATTTGTTTCTCAAATGCCATTTCTCTATTTCTTAGCTTCTTCTCAAACTCTTGTTTTTCCATCTCTAACTCTTGAAGCATTTCGAACTTCCAAAACTCAAATTTACTCTTTAAGTAAATTTCTATCTCTGACCGCATATCTTCTAACTTTTCTTTTGGAATTTCATTCTTCTCAGTGACAATTCCTTTCCTTCTCGGTTCTTCTTTTAAGGATGTTATATCCTTTTCATCTTTACTAGTAACCATCAATAGTGCTGGTTCGTTATCTTCGAACACAAGGTTTGCTTTTTCTTCTCTACGGTTTGGTTTTGGACAATTTGCAGCATAGTGTCCAAACTCATGACAATTATAACATTCTATTTCTCTTGTGTCTCTTCTATGGTAGTTTTGATCTCCAGGGTTTCTCATTCTTCTATCATAACTATCTTCATTCCTACTATCTCTTGTGAATCTTCCTTGGCCTCTTCCTCGTGTGTGATTACCACCTCCTCGTCTATCATTTCCATAGTTGCGTTCATAATTTCTGTTATTCCCTTGACATGTGAATAACAATTTCTTACTATTATCTTCCTCACTTCCTTTTCTAAACTTAAGCATTTCTTCACAAGTCTTAAGTTTTCCAATAATCTCCTCTAATTTTACTTTCTTAAAATCAACAACCATTTCAATGGTTGATACTACTGGTACAAACTTATCTGGTACTGCATTCAGTAATTTCCGTACTTTTGTTTGTTCATCAAACGTCAATCCACATGTAGCAGCCTTTGTAATAATACTCATCAACCTCCCAGCAAACGAATCTATTGTTTCATTTTCTTTCATCACAAGTTTCCCAAATTATGATTTAAGTTGTTGCGAGTGTGCCTGTTGTACATCTTATGTCCGAATAAATCTGGACTTTAGAGAGTCCCAAATTTCTTTTGTTGTTTCACATCCCACAACTTGCATTTCCAAATCTTCTGGTAACCCTTGAAATAGGTATACTGACGCTGAACTATCCTTTTTTACATCAATCTCATTTGATGTACCTGTTCCTTCTACTATATCCCATACTCCATTTGCCATTAATATCTTCTTCATTCTTAATGCCCATAATGTATAGTTCGTATTATTAAGAACTGGGCATTGATATGATGGTAACGATGTGGTGAAAACAACTATGTTTTCGTTTTTATCTCCCGTCATATCTTTTGATTTGATTTTCTTCTAGAACCAATATAATTCTAATAACAGTCGAACTTAAATCCTTCTTTCTAATCCACAATAGTAATATGCAACTTCTAAAACCAATATAATCTTAATAACAGTCGAGCTTAAATTTTCTTATCTAACCACAATAATTCTCAAACAATTCTAACGTTTTCCTAATGCGAATTGTAACAAAAATTTTACTTTTAATCTATTCTACTACTAGAGAAAAACAAGTATTAAGAAATATAAAACCTGTAATTTCCCTTGGGCCTTTTCAATTCTTGTGGGCTTTTAAAAAAAAGCGTTCCTTTTCTGTTCCCAAATAAAAACCCCGCTTCTTCTTCCTTCTACAGAAATTAGGGCAAGCTCTGGTCGCCCTTTTTATTTCTTCTATTTTTCTTCTAATCAAACGGTGGTGGTGGTTGATCGTTGTTTCACTCTTCTTTTCTGGTAATGATGGTCGTTCGGTTACTCTTTTCTGGCAAGTACACGGCGGTGGTTTTGCACAACCGGGTACGTTTTATTTCTCTTCTCTTTTTCTAATTCTCTGAATCGATATTGTCTTTAATCGAATCGTGTTTGATTCCTCTGAATCAAAACTCTTCTCTGTCTTGATTGATTAACCGGTATGCCCATGGTTTCTTCTTTTCCTTTCTCTTGATTGATTCCCTGAATCAATCGGTCTTTGTCTCTCTTCTTGATTGACCGGTATGCGCACGGTCTGTTTCTACTCTTGATTGATTCCCTGAATCAATCGGTCTCTGTTTTCTCTGGTTCGAATCTTTTGGCTCTGATGCCACTGTTGGTTCGTTTCTCTCTATGAACAATTGAATAAGAAAAGTATCCTAAGTTTATTGATATAAAACAATCGTTACTTTTACAGACTAAAACTACATGGGTATTTATAACCCATTAACCGACACTTACAAATAGACACAACGGTTCTCTAATAGGTTGACTTTTCTAAAAGACACATATAACCGAAAATAACTGTCATTCGGTTATTAACTATTAACTAAACATACTAGACCCTTTAACTTTAAACAAACATACATAAACTAAATATTCTTGACTTACATGGATTAATAAGTTAGTATCCAATATCATAATTGCCTCATAACATAATCAACAGCTAGCCATGGTAACAAATCTTTCCAGGTCCACTGAAAGAATTTTAATACCGAATGTAGTCATTACAATCTTCTTCCATTCTATCTTAATTTCTCTGCCTGAACCATTGAACGTAACATTAATATGTGGAATACACTTTCATTGGATGGAGAAAAATTGCATTAACTAGCTAAGTTCAATTTCATAGGTGCCTCTGATGATGCAGATAACACACTATGCTGAGTTGTTAGGGATTGTATTTTGCAAGTAACATAAAAATATGAATATCGATACGTAATGTAACAAAGTATAAGTGAGAATCAACACCAAAAAGAACTGTATGATAGTATAACCGATGTAAACAATACGCAAAGCCGTATTCGAGGGTGTGCGAGGTGTGCAGTCGCACATGGCCTCTAAATTATTGGGGCCTCTTTATACATATTATATGTATATATATCCGTTCGTGTTCTAGATAATGACTACAAATGTTTGATTTATGATTTTGCATCGGAAAATGCTAGCGGGAGTGGCTTTATAATGAGTATTTCTTATTTTTTCTCTTTAAAATAATATTTAACTTATGTTATTAGGCATCGTTTTCATAATTAAATTAAATTTTGCATAGGGCCTCCGCAAACCTAGAGACAACACTGACAATACGAACATGCATCTTCCTTGTTATCCTTGAACCTTCCAACAATGCACTTGATATATAATATTAACAAAGATGCTTGATAACGCTACACGCGTCGTTCAGGGTCAAGGAAACTTCCTTTTCTTCGAGCAAGTTTTATAACACCCTAGGCAGTGAACCTAATCGTTGTAGTGTAGTAATTAGGGTAAGCCACGGGTATTGATATCGTTCTCTAGGGGAATAGGAATGCTAGTAAGAAGTTACTACGCTAAGGTTGGGGTTGAGAAAGATTATTTTTTATCTTTTTATGTTTTTTTGGAAATTGAAAGGTACGAATCTCGGGGTTTGGATTTGGGGGGTTGGTATTGCTACCGATTACTCTACTTATCTAATTATCTAATCTAAGGTGTATGTAGTCTATGTCTAATTATTGTGTGTTCGTATGATAGTTTAAAGATGTGTTTACTTAGGTTTTACTACTCCTTAATTATCTCCTATTGGTGGTTGAATTGTCACGTCCTTATTCTTAGTTGCGTTGTGTGTCTAAGGTTGTAGGGTATGCGTATGTTCCCTAACTCTTCGAACTTACCAAAGGGTCTCGTCTACAAAACCCACTAGGGATAATAAACTCTTACTTTAAGGCACTCTTTGGATGGTTTAGCTTACAACTACTCAAGGAGTTATATTCTAAGGTTCACAAAGATTTAATCAAGCATTAAGTACACAACGAATGACCTATCGCATTACTAGATCATTAATCAACTAAGATAAGAGACAACCAATCAATAATCAATAATTAAGTTTCATACTCCCTAAGCAAACACACAAATAAATTAGCCGGACATGGAGAACATGCAAGCATACACACAAATAATCAAAGACATAATTGTATTAATGAAGTAAAGAACTTATCTTGATGTAAGATAGGGTTTGGAACCCTAAAATACTGTACAAGACAGCCTTGGTTCGGTTCTAGGTTTTTACTCCAAAAGACTACACACCAATACTTAAAAATTCGGATTCTATATATAAGATTACATATGCGACGGCGTCACCTTATGTTTTGTGACGCCGTCGGGTCGCCGTCATTAGGGTTTCGTCTTGGCCACGTTAGACTTGCGACGGCGTCACCTTGTGCTTGTGACGCCGTCCTCTTCACTCGACGCCGTGCGGATTGAATCTAGGCGTCCGAGTAGCAACGCCTACTCTTTCACAACTGGACGTCGTCACTTGAAAATAAGACTTTTGGGTTCTGTCCCGTCACAAATTCCTCGGACGGCGTCGCAGATAAGCAGTGACGCCGTTACCTTATGTTTTCAACAGCTGGAGTGTCTCGATTCTGACTTTGGCCATTTTCTTCGTATATTCACTCCTTTTCGTCCAAATAAGTGCCATTACAGCAATTTGCCTTCAAGAGACCTAAAAAGTAAAAAGGAACGATATTAAGTAATAACGGATACAAAAGTGATCAAATAAGAGCTTAAATGACCCCTCAAAAAGGTACATTTTAAAACCTTATCAAATATCCCTACACTTGGTATTTGCTTGTCCTCAAGCAAATGTGCTTTTAGCCAATTAATTTATAAGTTAGGGGTCATGAAGCATTGGTTTAAAACAGTCCACAACACATATAAGCCCCGCAAAAGTCATAACAAGCACGGAAATTACATACTAGCACCTCACATGGGGTGTTTAGATACTCACATCTCTCTCGGGTGTATATGAAATATAACAAATTGGAAATGGAAGATAAACACTCATTAACCGGTCCTAGTACATAGATTACCATAGGCTTGAGAATAGATCAAACCTCCATCGCTTTGGCGTAAGCACCTAGAAAAGACCATCAAAGAGGTCTTTAAAGGGTTGTAACGTTAGGCTTACGGTAGGGAAATAAAGGGTTTGGTGGGATAGGCTATTTAGTGGTGGAAAGTCAAAAATCTCTATGTTGCAAGTATACGAAGAATGGAGTTGCTAAGCCAAGACTCGACACTCTAAACTCTAGCTAACTGAAAAAAACAAACATAAATTGAAAGGATAGATGTAGGATGGTAGCCCGTTTTTTTTTTTTTTTTCATACACTTTTACTCTACCATTCTCTACGGTAACATCAAAATGATAGGGATTTATAGGCACATCCCTACACTTGAGTTTTTATTATTCTAACACTAATTTGACCCGAATTGAAAAGATCAAAACACTTGGGGTACATCATTATGCAAACAAAGGGAATTTGAATTTAACGTTCCCTTCCCGTCATTTCATAAACTTTAACTTTTCCCATGAATCCCAATCGTCCCAAAACTGTATACAAAGGATATGACTCGACTTAGCAACTCATGCAAGCAACCAGATAATTGAACTAAGGGTTTAGGGTGATAACAAAAATAATGCACTAAAAGTGAGTGCATAAAGGGTAGGCTAAGGCGATTTGGGTGTATATTTGGGGGTGGGGTGTAAACAATGCTCTTCATTGATATTCCGGAAAAACCAAAACATCACGAGAACCGCGAAAAGGATAGGCTCTGAGGTGTTAACTAGGGGTATCGTGTACTAAAGATGAGTACAACGCAAAGGGTGTGGGGGAATTACTCAACCGATGTGGAAGAAGTAATTATATTACGGGTATCAAACAAGGGTTATCCTAATGCCTCTTATCATTTAGTTATTCCTAACTACACAAGTGTAGTCTTACTAGCGATCTCGGAATGCATCACAAAACAAGTTCTAGAATCTAATATACTACCTGTTCACACTCTAAGCATTAAAGATGAATACTTTAAATTCCTACTAATCTAAGGGCGATCCTCACATTTTGGGTGGAATTTAGGTGGTAAAGGGTTTTTGTGCTAGTCATGCAACTTCCTATCCGTGAGACGCTTTTGTTAAGACTAATGGCCCACTCCTATATGTCATGAAAAATTAAAAATTTGGTGCCAAAATTACCCTAACCGACATTTTCTCATGGTTTATTACACAAATACATTTGGACAAAGCAAATAATCAAGGATAAGCATAGTTTCAAAGTTCCCGTTTTATTTTCCCTCCCTACACTTAAACTGAACATTGTCCCCAATGTTCCCCGAAAGTATCAAAGTTATGATAATGGAAGGTAATGAAAAACGAAAGAAACTAGTACTCCCCTGATTAGCTCGGTAGGATCCGTTGTGAAGTAGTGGTTAAATCCATTCCAAGAAGAATGTGTGCGTGAAAAAGCTCCTTCCCATCTTTTGTTTCTTCTTCTTGATAAATTAAACCTGCACACTTGAAGAAAACAAACGAACCATTCGCGTAAAATCGGCGGTAATAATATATATAAGACTCGATTTAAACTAGGATATAATGCTTGTGGAATGGATGTTTACAGAATTTCTGGAAAATTAAGACCTGGAAAATTCCAAAAATTTATAAGTAGCTCAGAAAATGAGAAAAAGTAATATGATGTTTTTACTCCTTCCTGACGCCGTCAGGTTGCAATCCTGACGCCGTCAGTTATCCTCGACAAAACGGTGCGATTTTCTGGAAAAATTATGGAAAATTTACATCTTTAGAATCTGGAAAAATTTCTGCAAAACATCCATTATGACTCGATACAAGCATTTGACTCGAACAAACACACATATATATCTTTTAATGAATTGTTATTCTCATGTTTACGTTTCTTTTGAAAACGTGTGTAATCCTCCCTACACTTATCCTTTATGTAAAATACCTTTATATGCAATTAAGACGAGGTTAAAAACAAAATAAAGCATTTTTACAAATTTAAACATGAGTATAAACAATTAATAAAAGATATATGACACTAACAAGCAAACAATTAAGCATGGGTTGCCTCCCACGAAGCGCTTTTCTTTATTTAAGAGTCTTGTAGCTAGACTCGTAGTCGTGCTCTTACGTGACTTCATTACCGTCATCTCCTTCCTCATGACGGTCTCTGTTGGGGGATTCCATGTTGTAAAAGTGCCCTATGATGCACCTCTCTAAGAGTTCATTTTCTCCCCACTCGGTTCTATATTCTGGTCCTAGGTTTAAGCAATCCTTATAGAATCCGAAAATCTTAGCCATAACATAATCTACTCCTTTTTCTTTATCCTCCTCATTCCTAGAATAGACCGATAGTTTAAGTTCCTTTTAATCATTAGAGAGTGATGAAAACTTCTCTATCTTAAACGGCATTTGGTAAGCTATGTCATCGGTCTCATCCTTGAATCGCACTATTCCAAACGAGGGGTCATAGGTCATCCCGGTACTTTCTATGAAAGGTTTTCCTAGAATAACGTGGGACAAGCTAGGGTCTATGGCCGTACTAATATTATTCACAATTATGAAGTCCGTAGGAAACGTGAAACTACCTACATAAACGGGCAATCCCTTAACTCTACCAAGAAAATTGAAACTGACACTAGGATCATCGGGGTCTTGCCTAGTTGAAATTGGCTTTTTCATTACCCAATTGTAGTAGGTGCTAGTCATTATGTTGATTGGGGATTTGCGGTCAATGTATGCCTTAGCCACGAAAAGGAGTCCTATGCAACATGGTATGTTAAGATTCCAAGGGTTCCCAAACTTGATTCTAGGGCTTTTCCTAACATACATGTGACGGAGGTCACGTACTAAGTGAGGGTGGCGAGATAGCTCTTCTTCCATAGGAAACTTATTGAAATAGTCATTATCTACTTCACCTACTTCCTCGGTTGTTTCATTAGCCTCATGTGTATGGTCCTCTTCATCATTGGCTCTATTAGGTTTCACTAAGGCGATGGTATTGACGAATTGGACATGCTTAGCTAACTTACTTGGGTCCTTAATCTCTACACCGGAAGGCTCGGGGGTTGAGATAGCATTACCCTTCCTATCACTATTGGTCATAGCTTTCAAAAGGTTATCTATCTTCCTATCCATTTTGGCTTGTTGTTGGTTAAAGCGGTCCGAGAGCTTAGCTATTTGGGCTTCTTGGGATGCGACAAGGTGTTGCAACATCCCCTCAATGTTTTGTTGTGAAGGGCCGTGAGATGGGGGTAATGAGAAATCACTAGAGGTGAATTCCTTGGTTTGTCCCCAATAGAAGTCGGGCTTGCCCTTCCATGCTTCTCGGCTTTCATTGAAATTCCTAGGTCCGGGTATTGTAGGGAATCTTCCTCCCGTTCCATTAACACGCGAGGATGCGTAGTCAACGGAAGCATGTTCGGGGGATCGGGTGCAAGTGCGCGTGTTATGAGGATCATAAAGCGGCTCACACGAAGAAGAAACTTTGTTCACCTGGCGTGAAGACTTAGGGTTTTCGTAGGAGCTCATTAGGAATTTAACTTGATCTTCAAGTTCGATCATCCTACGGTCGGAAGATTGTGAGTCAATAGGAGGCAAGGAGATTGCCTTAACGGTTTTGGGCAACTCATGGGGGTCATTCCAACTTTCGTTGTCATAGAGGGCAAGGTCCTCTATTATTCCCCATGATTCTTCCGCGGTAAGATCACTAAGTTTTCCACCGGCCGCTTGGTCAATGGATCGCTTGGTGAGGAAGTTGACATGATCATAAAAGATTTGGACTTGAAGCCAAAGATCAATGCCGTGATGAGGGACTTTATGGAGTAAGTCCTTGAATCGAGTCCATGCTTCATAGAGAGATTCACCTTGACGTTGTTGGAACATCAAGATGTCATTCCTAAGTTTAGTGGTTCTCCCTGGTGGGAAAAATTGAGCAAGGAAACGAGAGGTGAGATCATCCCAACTTGAGATGGATCCAGCGGGAAGTCGCTCAAGCCAATTACTAGCTTGGTCCCGTAGAGAGAATTGGAAGAGACGGTAGCGTGGTCTCCCGAGTAGTAGCATCAAGGTCAATGGAATCGACAAATTTGAGGAAATTCCTTAGATGCTTATTAGGATCTTCGGAACGAAGTCCATGGAATGCACATCCGTTTTGCACCAACCGGATGGTGTCGGATCGCAGGGCCGTAGTTTGGGCTTGGTCGGGAAGCTCAATGGTGTTCCTATAGCCTAGGTGGCTTGGTCTCGAGTATTTACCAAGAGTACGGGCTCTTGGCGGGTCAATTGGTGGTGGGTTGATGAATGGTGGGTGGTTATCACCTTCCATGATGAAAAGTGATGGGGTTTACGAACAAAGGTCACGAAGAAGGGGGATAGACTAAGAGAAAGCTAAAGATGAGAAAAACACTTGATAGGAATCAAGCAAAGAACCTAAACGAGGTGGACTATTAACTAGCTATTCTATTCCCCGACAGCGGCGCCAAAAACTTGATAACGCTACACGCGTCGTTCGGGGTCAAGGAAACTTCCTTTTCTTCGAGCAAGTTTTATAACACCCTAGGCAGTGAACCTAATCGTTGTAGTGTAGTAATTAGGGTAAGCCACGGGTATTGATATCGTTCTCTAGGGGAATAGGAATGCTAATAAGAAGTTACTACGCTAAGGTTGGGGTTGAGGAAGATTATTTTTTATCTTTTTATGTTTTTTTGGAAATTGAAAGGTACGAATCTCGGGGTTTGGATTTAGGGGGTTGGTATTGCTACCGATTACTCTACTTATCTAATTATCTAATCTAAGGTGTATGTAGTCTATGTCTAATTATTGTGTGCTCGTATGATAGTTTAAAGATGTGTTTACTTAGGTTTTACTACTCCTTAATTATCTCCTATTGGTGGTTGAATTGTCACGTCCTTATTCTTAGTTGCGTTGTGTGTCTAAGGTTGTAGGGTATGCGTATGTTCCCTAACTCTTCGAACTTACCAAAGGGTCTCGTCTACAAAACCCACGAGGGATAATAAACTCTTACTCTAAGGCACTCTTTGGATGGTTTAGCTTACAACTAATCAAGGAGTTATATTCTAAGGTTCACAAAGATTTAATCAAGCATTAAGTACACAACGAATGACCTATCGCATTACTAGATCATTAATCAACTAAGATAAGAGACAACCAATCAATAATCAATAATTAAGTTTCATACTCCCTAAGTAAACACACAAATAAATTAGCCGGACATGGAGAACATGCAAGCATACACACAAATAATCAAAGACATAATTGTATTAATGAAGTAAAGAACTTATCTTGATGTAAGATAGGGTTTGGAACCCTAAAATACTGTACAAGACAGCCTTGGTTCGGTTCTAGGTTTTTACTCCAAAAGACTACACACAAATACTGAAAAATTCGGATTCTATATATAAGATTACATATGCGACGGCGTCACCTTATGTTTTGTGACGCCGTCATTAGGGTTTCGTCTTGGCCACGTTAGACTTGCGACGGCGTCACCTTGTGCTTGTGACGCCGTCCTCTTCAGCTTCTGACGCCGTCTGGATTGAATCTAGGCCGTCTGAGTAGCGACGGCCTACTCTTTCACAACTGGACGTCGTCACTTGAAGATAAGACTTTTGGGTTCTGTCCAGTCACAAATTCCTCGGACGGCGTCCCAGATAAGCAGTGACGCCGTCACCTTATGTTTTCAGCAGCTGGAGTGTCTCGATTCTGACTTTGGCCATTTTCATCGTATATTCGCGCCTTTTCATCCAAATAAGTGCCATTACAGCAATTTGCCTTCAAGAGACCTAAAAAGTGAAAAGGAACGATATTAAGTAATAACGGATACAAAAGTGATCAAATAAGAGCTTAAATGACCCCTCAAAAAGGTACATTTTAAAACCTTATCAATGCTCTTGTCATCTAATTCATATAAATAAGCTAATGTTCATACATATCCCAAAGGTGTTCAGCTATTTGTCCATCATCATGCGTATATAATGAGTTGTGCTAATTGCTAAACACATAACCTAAAGCCATTCGCTATCTAGCGCCATATTAAACCTAACTAAGTTAAACCGGTGAGATCTATTGCCGTAGAAATCCTCACAAGTAGTATCAGAGCTATGGTTCGGCCTAGTGGTGATGTTGATGGTGTTCCCTCGGTTCGTTCAACGTATTAGTGGATCCCGATAAAAGACAAGGTTGGCGGTATGAACTATGAAAAAGGTGGATCGTGGACTATAAGGGAAGGCCCATGGCGGTTTGGGTTTGAAATGAGAACTTTTGGATGCAAAACCCAATGATACATTAGTAAAAAAGATAATCGCACATATAAGCTTGGTGGGCTACCCCTTCTATCACCAATAAATGAAACCTCAGTTGTGCTTATATGTCGAGCTTGGTGAGATTTTGGGGTCGTAGGAGTATTAGATTCAAAAAACCAAAACCGTACACCCAGAATATTCATCCATAGCTCAAAAACATGTTGGGTCGTATAATAATTCAAACAAAGTGTTTTTTCATAAGAGTGATAAATGTTGTTGTTGTGCTCGTGGGCTTCATGAGAAATAGTCCATTAGCTAAATGCAACTATTGATTATTGATGGCTCATTTCTTTATTGTTATAGGTCTTTGCTCCAAAGTCCAATCTATATCTAACCAACTTTATATATTTTGTGGATATCTTTTTCACTATAACCATGATAGAGTTTCTTAACACTATGGTCACGAGTCCTATATTTGTATGATTTAGCTTTAATATGGCATAAAGTGTTTGTTAGAATGACGGCTGGAAATTTTGCATGGAATTTGTATAGAGAAGCTATGTTACAAAGCCACAAAGGTTTGACCGGTTAAAACCGTTTTTTGGTTTGTGAAAAACCGGTTTTTATGAAAACTGGTTTCGGTTTTTTTGGTTTTTTCAGAATCAGGTTTTTTCGGTTATAAATGTTTGGAATCGGTTTTTTTATCGGTTTTGTACCGGTTCGGGTTTTTTCGGAATTTTACTAAAAACTTTGAATTTTATTTAATAAACTTGTTTCAGATATAATTCTACCGCTAGTAGAAAAGACCGATTCGGAAGCTACCGTCAAAGCTTGGACCGCTAATAAGTCACGAGCCATAGCGGATAAAATTGGAAATTAGATTTCCCTTTCTTTCCACCAAGCCAAAATGTCAAAGTTTGCAAACTCTTCGGGAGTTAAAGTTGTTAAAAGGTAGCCATATATTGCCCCAACTCGCTTGTTGGGGCCGATGTTCGTTGACGCTTTGTAGCGTCTTCACATAAACTATTATAAAGGTTTATACTAATGTCTTTTGCCATTCGAGACGATCCGGCCCGCATTTGTTCAATAATTGAGTTTTGTTGTTGACCAAATTTTGTTGCATAAATTCCAAATAATTTTTTAAAATTATCGTTAAATTTAAAAATTTGAGATTCTAAATAGTCGAGGTCTTGGCCGTCTAACCTAAAGGATAAGTTTAAATTTTCCGTTATTCTTGTGATTAAAAGTTCTACGCCTCCAACATTTAAACATGGATTAAGTGCGACGGAACAAGTAAAAACCAAAGATAAACTACCAAAATATTTTATAAATATCTATACTACATTATAATGTGTTTAGGACTTTCTAAAGAAGGAAGTCTTAATTTTTTAAGCCTACACATCTTACTATAATTAGTAATTCATATAATTAAATTCTACACTATAATAATTACATTATAATGTATACTAATGACACATTAAATTTTAGTATTAATATAGATGTTACAAACTTACAATAATACAAATTTATAGTTGTAATTTTATCATAAGCATTCAAGTTATTCAAAGTTTAAATGAGTATAAGTATAGATATCTATATTTGTATTGATATACTTTACGTAAATTCAAATACGCGTCTATTCTTTTCAAACTATCAAACGGGTAAACCGTCAAATACTAACTCTCATTGCATACTGCTTAAAGATCAAGGTACGAGAAAACTGACATGTTGGATACCACCGCTGCTTTGCGCGGGTACTATGCTAGTCTTTTTAATAACTTTAACCATTTTTCTAAACATTTGACCGGTTTTTTAACCAGTTAAAACCGGATACATAACCGGTAAAAAATCAGTCCACGGTTGAAACCGAAAACCGGTCTAATCAGGTTCAGTTAAATAATAACGGGTTTTAAAACGTTTTAAACCGGCCGCTAAAAAAACGGTTTTATACTTGCATCTCTAGATGCACATGATAAGTTGTTGAGTTGAATGGATTTAATTTACCTGAGAATCAAACTTTATGTTTCCGTGTAGATGAATTACAAGTTGGTGTGGAGTTAGCAGGATGTTTAAGCCAAAAACTTTGGTTGAATTATATAAATTCGCTAACCTAAATGCTGCTAAAAGAAAAACTAAAATGCCTTTGTTATCGGGGGTGGACCTAGGGGTTTTCGGAGGTTCACAGGAATTCGATGGATGTTTGCCGTTAAGTTTCGATTAAAATTCTTATTTCTCTGAAATGAACCTGGTCCCAAAATTTTGTATCACACAAATACATGTCGTGCTTAGTTAGTCCACAAATATATCACAAGAAATATATGTCTTTTTAATTAGATTACTAGTTTTAATGAAATCATACATTTGCATTCATTTTTCTTTATTTTATTCTCGGAAAAAAATATGCGCATACCTGATAAGAGTCTTAGGTCCGCCCTGCTTGTTACCTATTCCAAGGTTTTTCAAGAACGCATATTCAACTCGTATATAACACCCATCCTAAGCCCACTATTCCTATTGCTAACCCAATACCAATTGCTCCATATCAAAGGCATAAATCTACTCTAAACTCTCCTTATTCTAAAAGATAGTTAACCCAAAAAGAATTTGAAGAAAGGAGAGCTAAAACTATGTGCATTTTAGTGTTTTAGTTGTTGAAAATTTAGTGCACTTATGGGATTAGTTCACACCTTGTAATGGGTTAGGAGGTACGGAGTGTACACCCATAAGGTCCATGAACACCCTGACTCTTGTAGTGGTTTGTATTGGTAGTGCTAGTAGAAAGTACTGCTTGTGGAAAGTACTGCTTGTGGTTTCCAAGTGTTTCCACTGATAAGCAGTGTTTCCACTGAAGCTTGTGTTTTCCACTGAAGCTTGTGGATTCTACTAAAGCAGCACTATGAAAGTACTGATAAAAGTACTGCTTGTAACAGTTTTAACCTATTCAAGTGGCAGTTTCAACTGCTTGATGACCACGTTTAATTGGTCATGTAACCACTAACGGCTATAATGGGGATAATTATGGGGCTATTAATGGGCCGATTAATACTCATAATTCCATTTGATTAGCTAAGAGTAATCTCCTATAAATAAGAGATCTGATTATACAGAAAACGATTAACACTTCTAAGCAAAAGGGTTATTGAATTGTGCCTAATTCTATAACTGCATTTGGTCTTATCCCAAGTAGATATTCGTGTAACCCATGCATTAGGGTCGAATAGTTTACTTTGGAAAGTGATCACACGATTCCAAGTGATATCCGGTAACCACCTAGTAGTATTTGTTTCTGCTGACATTGATTATCTTACCCTGTTCTGGGAGCTACACACCAACAATCAAAGTAAACTATTTTGTGATAATCAATGGCTGCTGCTGCAATGAAACACATGGCTTCAAACTTTTCCAAGCTTGATAAGTTTGAAGGGGTGGACTTTAGGAGGTGGCAGAAGAAGATGCACTTCTTGCTGTCAAGCATGAGTGTGGTGTATGTGCTAACCACTCCTATTCCGATGATGGTGATGATGCTACTGTGGAGCGGTCGGAGGAGGAGCAAATGGGAGAATGATGGCTACATATGCAGAGGTCTTATTCTCAATGGTATGTCTGATTCTCTGTTTGATATTTATCAGAACTTTGAATCTTCCAAAGAACTGTGGGATTCATTGGATGCCAAATATATGGCTGAGGATGCATCAAGTAAGAAGTTCCTTGTTAGTAATTTCACAAATTACAAAATGACTGATTCAAGACCAGTTATGGAATAATACAATGAACTTCTTGGAATACTTGAAAGGTTTACACAACACAATATGAACATGGATGAGGCCATTAAATTCTCTTGTGTCATTGACAAACTCCCTCCTTCTTGGAAAGATTTCAAGCATACTTTGAAACATAAGAAAGAGGAGTTAACTCTGGTTGAGTTGGGCAGTCATCTGCGCATTGAGGAATCTCTCAAGGTGCAGGATAATGACAAGCCAAAGAGTAGCAATGCTACTGGTGCATCTGTTGTCAATATGGTGGAGCATAACAACTCCACCAGGTACAATGACAACAAAGGCAAACGCAAATATCATGACAACACAAGGGCAGATCCTAACAAGAATGCAACTCCTACTTGTTGGAAATGTGGCAAAACTGGTCACATTAAAAGGGATTGCAAAGGTGTAAAGGTTGGTGGTAAAGCCAATGGATCAGGCACTAATGGTTCAGGGAGTGGTGGTTCTTCCAACTCACTGAAAGGTCAGAATATGTTTAATAAGTCTTTTCAGATTTATTATGTTACATATGTATCTGAATCTAATTATGTGCAGGATGATAATGTTGCGTGGTGGGTTGACTCTGGTGCAACAGTTCATGTGTGTAAAGATAGAAGCTGGTTCAAGACTTATGAGTCACTGAATGATGGTTCTATTCTTCACATGGGAAATGAGTCAACAGCCTTGGTGCATGGTCGTGGTTGTGTAGATCTTAATTTTAGTTCGGGAAAGATTGTAACTTTGTTTAATGTTATTCATGTTCCTGATATAAGGAAGAACTTGGTTTCAAGTAGTGTATTGAATAATCATGGATATAAACAAGTTATTGAGTCTGATAAATTTGTGCTTTCTAAGCATGGTGTTTTTATTGGTTTTGGTTATTTATGTAATAAAATGTTCAGGCTTAATATTGTCACTGATAGTGTTATTTCAGCTTTTGTGATCACCACTGACCTGACTGACTCTACCCTATGGCATGCAAGACTTGGCCATGTACACTATAAAAGAATGCAAGATATGTCTAAGGATGGGTTGATCCCAGCTTTTGACATGGACACTGAAAAGTGTAAAACTTGCATGTTGACCAAGATAACCAAGAAACCCTTTCAGGGTGTTAGCCGTGAGACTAAGCTCTTGGAGTTAATACACAGTGACCTGTGTGATTTGCATGCCACTCCTTCTTTGGGGAATAAGAAGTACTTTGTGACATTTATTGATGATGCTTCTAGATTTTGTTATGTCTATCTGTTACATACCAAGGATGAAGCATTAGATAAATTCAAAGTGTTTAAAACTGAAGTTGAGTTACAACTTGGGTCTTTGATCAAAAGATTAAGGACTGATAGGGGAGGTGAGTACATGGATACTCTGTTTTTTCAATCCGTTGGTATAATCCATGAAACGACTGCCCCTTATACTCCTCAGCAAAATGGCATTTCGAAAGGAAAAGCAGGTCTTTGAAGGAGATGGTTAATTCCATGTTGTCCTATTCAGGAATGAGTCAAGGGTTCTGGGGTGAAGCTATGTTAACAGCTTGCTATTTATTAAATAGGGTTCCCAACAAAAGGAACAAGGTTACCCCTTATGAACTCTAGACTAAAGAGAAACCCAACCTGAACTATCTCAAGGTTTGGGGTTGTAGGGCTGTTGTAAGACTCCCTGATCCAAAACAAAAGACTTTGGGTGAAAGAGGCATTGATTGCATCTTTGTTGGATATGCTGAGCATTCCAAGGCTTTTAGGTTCTATGTTATTGAACCTAATGAATATGTTTCAGTTAACTCAATAATTGAATCAAGGGATGCAAATTTTGATGAGAATAGATTCTCATCAGTCCCTAGACCAAGTCAGGACTCCAAAGTCATTTGGACCTGAGTTTCAACTATACTTAGTTGAAGGAACAAGGAATGAGGTCTCAGACCAATACTCCTATTGCTTCATTGTTGAGGATGATCCCAAGACATTTGAAGAAGCAATGAAGTCCCAGGACATTGCCTTCTGGAAAGAAGCAATCAATGATGAGATGGATTCCATCATGGGCAACAACACTTGGGTGTTGGTTGATCTACCACCTGGTTGCAAACCTCTAGGTTGCAAATGGATTTTCAAAAGGAAAATGAAGGTAGATGGAACTATTGAAAAGTTCAAGGCTAGACTAGTCATTCAGGGCTTTAAACAAAAGTCAGGTATAGACTATTTTGATACTTATGCCCGTGTGGCTCGTATCAGTACCATAAGACTGCTGATTGCTATGGCATCTATTCACAATCTGATTATTCATCAGATGGATGTGAAGACAACTTTCTTGAATGGAGAATTGGATGAGGAGGTTTATATGAACCAACCTCAGGGCTTCATCATGCCTGGCAATGAAAACAAGGTATGTAAACTGATTAAGTCTCTTTATGGACTTAAACAGGCACCTAAGCAATGGCATCAAAAATTTGATGAAGTGGTTTTGTCTGGTGGTTATGTTCTTAACCAGGCTGACAAATGTGTATATAGCAAATTTGATGAATCTGGTAAAGGAGTAATCATTTGTCTATATGTTGATGACATGTTGATCTTTGGCACTGACCAAAATCAGGTTGACCTGACAAAGGAATTTTTGTCATCAAGGTTCTCCATGAAAGACATGGGGGAGGCTGATGTTATCCTTGGTATAAGGATTAAACATGAAAGTAAAAGAATTTCTCTCTCTCAATCTCATTATATTGAGAAGGTACTGAGGAAATTCAATTACTTTGATTGTACTCCAGTGAGTACACCTATGGATACTTGTGAGAAGCTAATGCCTAATAAAGGCAAGGCTGTATCTCAACTTGAGTATTCTAGGGTAATTGGCTGCTTGATGTATGCCATGACTTGTACAAGACCTGATATTGGTTTTGCAGTGGGAAAATTGAGCAGGTATACTAGTAATCCGAGTGCTCATCACTGGAAAGCAGTTCAAAGGGTACTGAAGTATTTGAAGAGAACTATGGATTATAGTCTCTCATATACTGGTTACCCATCGGTGTTGGAAGGATACACTGATGCAAGTTGGATCAAGTAACAGAAGACAATTCGTCTACCAGTGGCTGGGTATTTCTACTTAGTGGAGGTGCAATTTCTTGGGCATCCAAGAAGCAAACTTGCATCACCAGTTCAACAATGGAATATGAATTTGTGGCTTTAGCAGCTGCTGGTAAAGAAGCTGAATGGTTGAAAAACTTGCTTCTTGAGATTCCATTGTGGCCTAAACCTATAGCACCTATTTCTATCCGTTGTGATAGTGCAGCTACATTGGCTAAGGCTTATAGCCAGATGTACAATGGTAAGTCTAGACACTTAGGTGTCAGACATAGCATGATTCGTGAGCTTATCATGAATGGGGTGGTATCAATAGAGTTTGTGAGATCTCAACAGAACTTAGCTGATCACTTGACGAAGGGTCTGGCTAGAGACTTGGTTATAAAGTCTGCTAAAGGGATGGGTTTAAGTCCAACTTAGTCACTGAATGCTAGGACACCCAACTCCCTCCGAAGGAAACTTGGGAGCTGAGTTCAATGTGGAAAGCTGAACATTCAGTGGACTGGAGCACATGTTTTATTTACATCCCAAGGTTGTGCTCGAAACCTGCTGAAAGGAGGATGAAGTCTTTACTTCTTAATGGTTATTTTTCTTTGAAAAAGTGCTTGGCAGGAGCATGAATAAAAGAGGAACCACCTATGTAAATGTTGAAGTTTTGCCGCTTCAGGAAGCTTTGGACTTTTAGCTTTTACAACATTTATGAATTTAGATATGGACACATGGCTTGTATAGTGTCGGAGTGATAAGTGTTTGAAAACTTGTATGTATTTTATCTTCAGGTATTCAAATGGGTTGAAGGGTTCAACTCTTAGAACACCCTGATTCTCGAATATTTGAAACGTGTAATTTACTAAGATGAAAATTCAATCCTCAGGACATTTTCGTTTATGCACATGTTTTGCTTAATGTTTGTTTTTCATGCAAAGGAAGTGAACTAAATTTGGGAAGGATTGTTGGAAAATTTAGTGCACTTGTGGGATTAGTTCACACCTTGTAATGGGTTAGGAGGTACGGAGTGTACACCCATAAGGTCCATGAACACCCTGACTCTTGTAGTGGTTTGTATTGGTAGTGCTAGTGGAAAGTACTGCTTGTGGAAAGTACTACTGCTTGTGGTTTCCAAGTGTTTCCACTGATAAGCAGTGTTTCCACTGAAGCTTGTGTTTTCCACTGAAGCTTGTGGATTCCACTGAAGCAGCACTATGAAAGTACTGATGAAAGTACTGCTTGTAACGGTTTTGACCTATTCAAGTGGCAGTTTCAACTGCTTGATGACCACGTTTAATTGGTCATGTAACCACTAACGGCTATAATGGGGATAATTATGAGGCTATTAATGGGCCGATTAATACTCATAATTCCATTTGATTAGCTAAGAGTAATCTCCTATAAATAAGAGATCTGATTATGCATGAAGCATATACAGAAAATGATTAACACTTCTAAGCAAAAGGGTTATTGAATTGTGCCTAATTCTATAACTGCATTTGGTCTTATCCCAAGTAGATATTCGTGTAACCCAGGCATTAGGGTCGAATAGTTTACTTTGGAAAGTGATCACACGATTCCAAGTGATATCCGGTAACCACCTAGTGGTATTTGTTTCTGCTGACATTGATTATCTTACCCTGTTCTGGGAGCTACACACCAACAATCAAAGTAAACTATTTTGTGATAATCAATGGCTGCTGCTGCAATGAAACATATGGCTTCAAACTTTCCGTTATTCTTGTGATTAAAAGTTCTACGCCTCCAACATTTAAACATGGATTAAGTGCGACGGAACAAGTAAAAACCAAAGATAAACTACCAAAATATTTTATAAATATCTATACTACTTTATAATGTATTTAGGACTTTCTAAAGAAGGAAGTCTTAATTTTTTAAGCCTACACATCTTACAATAATTAGTAATTCATATAATTAAATTCTACACTATAATAATTGCATTATAATGTATACTAATGACACATTAAATTTTAGTATTAATATAGATGTTACAAACTTACAATAATACAAATTTATAGTTGTAATTTTATCATAAGCATTCAAGTTATTCAAAGTTTAAATGAGTATAAGTATAAATATCTATATTTGTATTGATATACTTTACGTAAATTCAAATACGCGTCTATTCTTTTCAAACTATCAAACGGGTAAACCGTCAAATACTAACTCTCATTGCATACTGCTTAAAGATCAAGGTACGAGAAAACTGACATGTTGGATACCACCGCTGCTTTGCGCGGGTACTATGCTAGTCTTTTTAATAACTTTAACCATTTTTCTAAACATTTGACCGGTTTTTTAACCAGTTAAAACCGGATACATAACCGGTAAAAAAACCGGTCCACGGTTGAAACCGAAAACCGGTCTAATCAGTTCAGTTAAAAAATAACTGGGTTTTTTTAAAACCGGTTACGGTTAAACCGGCCAGTTAAAAAAAACGGTTTTATACTTGCATCTCTAGATGCACATGATAAGTTGTTGAGTTGAATGGATTTAATTTACCTGAGAATCAAGCTTTATGTTTCCGTGTAGATGAATTACAAGTTGGTGTGGAGTTAGCAGGATGTTTAAGCCAAAAACTTTGGTTGAATTATATAAATTCGCTAACCTAAATGCTGCTAAAAGAAAAACTAAAATGCCTTTGTTATCGGGGGTGGACCTAGGGGTTTTCGGAGGTTCACAGGAATTCGATGGATGTTTGCCGTTAAGTTTCGATTAAAATTCTTATTTCTCTGAAATGAACCTGGTCCCAAAATTTTGTATCACACAAATACATGTCGTGCATAGTTAGTCCACAAATATATCACAAGAAATATATGTCTTTTTAATTAGTTTACTAGTTTTAATGAAATCATATATTTGCATTCATTTTTCTTTATTTTATTCTCGGAAAAAAATATGCGCATACCTGATAAGAGTCTTAGGTCCGCCCTGCTTGTTACCTATTCCAAGGTTTTTCAAGAACGCATATTCAACTCGTATATAACACCCATCCTAAGCCCACTATTCCTATTGCTAACCCAATACCAATTGCTCCATATCAAAGGCATAAATCTACTCTAAACTCTCCTTATTCTAAAAGATAGTTAACCCAAAAAGAGTTTGAAGAAAAGAGAGCTAAAACTATGTGCATTTTAGTGTTTTAGTTGTTGGAAAATTTAGTGCACTTGTGGGATTAGTTCACACCTTGTAATGGGTTAGGAGGTACGGAGTGTACACCCATAAGGTCCATGAACACCCTGACTCTTGTAGTGGTTTGTATTGGTAGTGCTAGTAGAAAGTACTGCTTGTGGAAAGTACTGCTTGTGGTTTCCAAGTGTTTCCACTGAAGCTTGTGTTTTCCACTGAAGCTTGTGGATTCCACTGAAGCAGCACTATGAAAGTACTGATGAAAGTACTGCTTGTAACAGTTTTGACCTATTCAAGTGGCAGTTTCAACTGCTTGATGACCACGTTTAATTGTTCATGTAACCACTAACGGTTATAATGGGGATAATTATGAGGCTATTAATGGGCCGATTAATACTCATAATTCCATTTGATTAGCTAAGAGTAATCTCCTATAAATAAGAGATCTGATTATGCATGAAGCATATACAGAAAACGATTAACACTTCTAAGCAAAAGGGTTATTGAATTGTGCCTAATTCTATAACTGCATTTGGTCTTATCCCAAGTAGATATTCGTGTAACCCAGGCATTAGGGTCAAATAGTTTACTTTGGAAAGTGATCACACGATTCCAAGTGATATCCGGTAACCACCTAGTGGTATTTGTTTCTGCTGACATTGATTATCTTACCCTGTTCTGGGAGCTACACACTAACATTAGTATGACCAACTGTATGTCCCTGGTTACAAGTGTGGATCCTTGGAAATATTGGATTGGTTGATCCCAGCAGTGAATCGTTTGCATCATAGTGACAATTAACCTAGTGATACAAATGATGAATAAGGAACTAAGAAAGTAACTGCATACTTACCATTGATTTCTTAACTCGTGTGGTCTTGTACTCTTGGTTATGGATGTATTAATTTAGTTTAATTAGTAACACGCAACTTTTAACATCAATGGTTTTTAAATTATAGAGTAAAGTCCAAAATACATCCCTGTGGTTTGTCCCGTGTCTCGCTTTACATCCCTAAACTTTTTTTTGGCACAAAATCATCCCTCCGTTAGTAAAGTTGGCACATATACATCCCTCAGTTAGTAAAATCAGTTAATGAGGACTAACGGTGCAAATATTTCTCCGTTATCTCCTAACGGAAGAGTAAACATTTGCACCGTTAGTCCTTAGGACAAACGATGCAATAAAATTTATTGCATCGTTAGTCCTAATAAACTCTTCTGTTTATTTTGTCTTCTCCACTTTTCTCGATCCACAACAAAACACAAATACCCAAACCTTGATCCCTTTTCTGATTTCGTCTAGGTCAAACAAAAGAAAAAAGGGTAACAGAAAAATGGACACCAATTTATGATTTCTTTTGTCCCCTCTTCTTTTTCTGCTACCCTTCGCACGCTTCCAACGAGGGTCAACCCTCTAAAACATAGATCTTGAAGGCTTCATGGGTCACTTTCACCTTTTCATCTCCCAAGACTTGATCACAAGACATCCTTGAAGAAGAGGATTGATAGAGAACTTAGCAAAAAAATGCCCCTTTTACAGATTCAAGGATGCGAAGGCCATGGTAAAACAACCCTTTTTATTTTCTTTTACGTGGCTGCCGACCCACAAGAGTTCCACACACACCCACCAAATCTGTGATAAACAAATGGTAGGTTATAGCATTCATAAGGGTTTTATTGAAGTTGGTTGTGGGATTCTTGTTTGGGTAGAGTATAGCAGCTTTGAAATTGGATTCTGGGTTGATTCTTTTTCTCCTGATAGATTTTCACCAAGGATCTCATTAAGGTTTAATTGATTCTTTTGCTTTTGTGTATTTACTATGTTTTAATTTCTGAACACTTGTGTTAATTTTCTTGTTTCTCTTCTTTTGCTGAGATAGTTGGAGTCGCGTTCGGTTTTATTGAGGGTCGGTTGGACCACAGTTGGAAGGGGAGTTATTGAGCTTATGGCTTAGCATAATCTTCCATTTGGTAAATTGGTAAGCTTGGTTTGATGTTTGTTATGGTCAAAACCCACTGTGGTTATCACCACAGTGGTGAAAATCTGGTAAACTATAAGTTAAAAAATGGGTCTTTGGCATTAGTTTGATGTTATGGTCGAAACCCCCAAATAAACAGAAGAGTTTATTAGGACTAACGATGCAATAAATTTTATTTTATTGCATCGTTAGTCCTAAGGACTAACGGTGCAAATGTTTACTCTTCCGTTAGAAGATAACGGAGAAATATTTGCACCGTTAGTCCTCATTAACTGATTTTACTAACTGAGGGATGTATTTGTGTCAACTTTACTAACGGAGGGATGATTTTGTGCCAAAAAAAAGTTTAAGGATGTAAAGCGAGACACGGGGCAAACCACAAAGATGTATTTTGGACTTTACTCTAAATTATATAGACTACTCTTTTTCAAACTTGACAAGTGACAAGATTGAACTCCCTGTTTCAAAAATAGTACGTGGAAATTAACTATTAATCTGATATATTTAGCCCAAATTATATTAAGTATGAGTCTAGCCTACTGGTTGCATGAATAGCACCGAATATATACATTCGTTTGGTGCTATGCATATGGGTTAAGCTCATAATTAATATAAATTAAGCTAAATATACTAGATTAATAGAAATCAGCATTCAAAGTTCTCTTTTCATTTTGAGGAACGTGATAATTTTCTTGAAATTACACTTCTTCGAAACCAACTGACCCGCTATTTATGCAATTGACAAGTTGAATTATTGTTTTGAAAGTTTACATAACTTGCCGCTTCAACCAGTTTAACTAGAAACCGATTGTCACAGCGCTTTGAAACCAACTGAGAGTAGAGATCGTAGCTCTTGTACATTTGAGCTTTTATAAATTGCAAGTTTAAGAGATAAAGAAAAATCCCTAATTAAAACTGAATTCGTCATGTATAAACTTCTAGATTTTTTATTTATTTAGTTATTTATTTTTATTTTTTTATAATTTGGAAAGCCCTTCTAGATGAAGCACACCATGAGAAATAAAGAAAAAATTTCAAATCTTTGACCTGTTTGATAAAAAGACAAACAATAGCAACCTTAATTCCTACCCATTTTTTGATATTTTTTGTTTATTGCTCTTCAAAGGTCTTAATTGTACAACGTCACATGAATTGTTTTTGACTTTTTTCTTAAAGACCACATCACATGAATTGCATGGGAAGAAGACGACCGATTTAATCGTTAACGACTGTGTTCATGATTTAAGTTTTTAATTAGAATCATTTAAGCAAAGTTTTGTATTAGCCAAGAAAAGATTCGATAAAGAGAAAGACTAAAATGAAAAAAATAAAAAATATTTTTAGTCATACATTTTAAATAAAACAGAAAATTTTAAAATAATATACATATATTTTTTAAGATGCATTTGAAATATTATAAATTTATGATCAAAGAAATCTGAGAGTCGCGTAAACACTTTCAGATTGAAGTATTTCGATAGTTCTATCGAAATCTTAAATCGGATAAAACTCATATTAAGAATTGAGAATATGTTTTTGTTGTTATGAAAACGAACTAGAGATTGATAATATATATATATTTGATTAACAAAACTGAACAACGATTGTAAGTGCCATAACAGTTATTTTAACTACCAAATCAGTTAAATCAAAGGGCAAAAATCAAGTCCATAATTCCGGGAATTTTATTTTCAAATGTGTTTTTAACATAGCACTTTAACATAGCTCGAACCCAGTCAGGGGCTCTGCCCTTTGGACCCTGCCAGGTGTTGCTGCCCCTTGGACCCTACTACCAGGGGCGCTGCCCGTGGACCCTCGTGATTCAGGGCTTCACCCCCGAATGATAATCATAATAACGTCATACAAGCGTGCACTCCGCACAACCCCGACTTGTTGAATATTTATCAGGATTACACATTGGTCAACTAAGTCAATGCATTACACTTAAATCATATTGGTGACACAAAATCACCAACATTCCTCCCCCATTTAAATGTAATCTTGATTAACTTAAAGCAAACTCATAACAAACAACAAACTGATGCATAAATGAAATTTCAAGACGATTGAATTTAAGATTAGTACATTAATTAAATGTCACATTGCGTAAACGCACAATTTCCCTTTATGGGAAGAGCTTTACTTATGATGCAAAACACTTATCTTATTTGCATCAAGGTGCTTAGTGATTATGCTTATTGTTGCTTAATCATGGATTATGTTCATTTGACTATTTGAGTTTGGATATTTGAAAGTTGAATATTCCTTGTACACTTTTACTTCCTAACAAACAAAACCTTTTTACACACTCCAACAAAAACATTCTTGTCTCCTACATTCTAAACACAATCCCATTACTTCCCAAACACATAAATATTTCCTTAATTATTAGTTTGTCCCCAACATTCTAAACAAGTTCATATCACACATTCCTACACATTACTTACTCTTCTTCTTCCTCACTTAATCCTTGAATTATTTCCATTTCTCACCATTCTTTCACTAGACACTTCCTCCCCAAGTTTGAATTTGAATATGCGAACTCAAACTTCTTACACACTTATTTCTCAAACACTCAACCCTCTCACAGCCCTCAAATCCCATATTCAAAATATACTTCTTTATTCAAACTTTTCTCCTTCATCCCAACATAGGTTCCTATTTGTCAAATCACAACTCACTTTACAACTCACTCACTCACTCACTCACCTTACCAACTCACAATGACAACTTACCTCTCTTACACATTTGCTTTTCCTACACTCAACCCTCTCACAACCTTCAACATCCACATTGAAATAACAATATTATATTAACTCTTTTCTCCTTCATCCCAACATAGGCTCCTTGATAACATCAAATAGTCCTGAATATTAAGTGTCAATTTCCCCCGATAATGCTTGTAATTTATATCATTTATATGGATTTACGCTTGTTTTCCATTGTTTTCCACTTTCAGGTAAATTACGAGCATTGGAGCTAAAGAGACGCGGAATTGGAGAATTATCTAAAGATTTATCACAGTATGCTACTTTGAAGAAGTTACGGCGTAACTCGTCTCTCACATTACGCAGTAACTATTGCGTGACTCAGAAAACCAACTTATCAGAAGGTTACGGCGTAACTCTTCCCAAAGGTTACGACGTAACTATATTAGGTCAAATGAGGTTCCACACCGTTGATACTTACGCCGTAACTACTACATCTACTACGACGTAACCGAGTTTATTGAAGACTACGGCGTAACCACTTATAAGGTTACGCCGTAACCAGCAGATCTAGTGCAAAATACGAAGAAATAGAAGGTTACGGCGTAACTCTTATATTAGTTACGCCGTAACCCAGATCTGACCTATAAATACCCCACGAATTCCAGCATTTCTAATCATCCCATTCCACACACAACACTCAGAGAACGTGGGAAAAAGCTCAAGGCAGGTCTAGAGGAGCATACGGAGCTGTCTCCAAGGGAGAAATCACTCCCCTACGATAAGCATTAGCGTTTTATATTTCTTTTACTTTCAATTCATGTATTTCGTACCTTTGAATATTGAATTGGTTTGCATGATTAATATGAGCGGCTAAGCACCTCTTGGTGCTGGCCTAGTTATGATTCCTTAATTGTTTTGTTTGCGTTTACTTTACTTCCGTACAATTATTTCTAAGTGTATGCATGCATAGTTTATTGGTAGCCACCCTTGGTTCGGTAGTTTTGAATTGCGGTAGAGGCCAATTGCCTAGGAGATATGACCAACTGACCCTAGGTGAGCGGACTGAGACGGGAAGGGTAAGATATGACCAACTAACGACCCTTTCTACTTGTGCGATTTGACCAACTGATCACCTATCATTTGGATGAACTTAAGAATTAGGGGGTGCGTGTCTAAGTTCCTAACGGTCGGGAATTCACTATTATAAATCTAGCATGTAGCGGTACTTAATGACTTGGCTAAGGGGACCAGGAACAACAGGACTTATGAGGGGACACCTGACTTCTCCTGTGGTGGCATCTTTGCTGATAGGTTAGGGCGAATTGACCAAATGCTGTCCTCTCGACTTTGACCCCACATGAAGTAATTGGAAGTAAGTAGACGTAGACATAACTAGCTAGGAGGATTAACTAGGTTAGCACCACTCTCCTCTATTGATTTCCCTTTATCATTTATTTGCTTTTATTCTGTTTTATTTTGCATTAGTAGTTTAATTAATTAAATTCCTATCGAAACCATTATTAATCTGTGACACCTAGACTTAGTAATAATCCAACACACATAGCTCTTGGGACGACCTTGGCTTTACCGATTACAACACTACACACGACCGGGTACACTGCCCATTAGTGCACTAGGGTAGACCATATTAAGTCTGTTTTTAATTTTCTTTCTTAAAATGTCAGGATACAAGACTCGCAGCTCGAGGCCTTTTCTGGCCACCCCATTCGACGACCCGGAGAAGCAATTTCGGAGAAGGAAAGTTTACTCTCCGGTTCCTATTCACAACATCTTCTCATTTTACGAATCAGACCAGTCTGACGCAGAACCGGAGGTCATCAATGAAAATGATATCGATGACCTAACTATGGAGCAATATTTAGAGCGACCAAATAAGAACTGCCAACGAAGCTTCACACAGGATTCTCACACTGACAAATACTCTATTCCAGATCATATTATTCGAGAGTTACACGGACTTAAGTTTTCTGGAGTCGAAGATGAGGACGTTCAGGATCACGTAGAAGAAGTTCTCCACTTATCCTCTCTTTTCAACGTCAGAGGTACTCCAGCTATTCAGTTACTGCAAGGATTTTTGCAATGACTCTTACTGGGAAAGCGAAAATATGGTACAACAAACTCCCTGACGATTGTAAAGGAGCATGGGATAAACTTAGAAAAAATTCGTCCTGCAATTTTGCCCTCCTTCAAAAATGGCCAAGCTTCTTGGGAAAATCTATCAATTCGTTCAGGTTGGAGAAGAAACGCTTTACCAAGCGTGGGAAAGATTTAATGAGCTACTCTATCGATGCCCTACCCATGATTTAAACAAACATCAGATCGTCTACGTCTTCTATCGTGGGATTAATGCGCTAACACGAGAACTTCTCGATTCACCGAGACCTATTCCTAGCATGACTCCTGACCAGGCCCTGGAATGTATTCAACGGATTTCTGAACATTGCTACAAGTGGCACATGGATACAGGGTACAGACCGAGAGACAATTTCGATCATAAGGTAATGAAGACGATAACAAAGCAAGAATACAATTATGGGGAAATTTTCGAGAAACGAAGGTTAAAAAGAGAAGCTGGAGCATGCAGGGTCGAGAGGGTTAAGAGCGTGTTTGGGACCAAAACCGAGAGCGATCTTGAGAGAAAAATTCTTGACCACATCAAGGAATCAAGAGAACGAGATGATAGGATTGAAAAATTGATGTGAACATTCGTGGATAATACAGTCTCTTCTCTCAAAATTCACGATGATAGGATTAAGAGATTGGAGAAGAGTGTTAGCCCATGTTCAGAAGCCATCTCTGATTATCTAGCAGCTCGGGAGGAGGAAGTTGTCCACACTGTTGAAACTATCCTTAAAGAACCTATGACCTTTTCGGAAAAATTTAAGCGACGAATCAGCATGGAAAGACAGTCACTTCTGGACCAAACTTTACCGGTAAACTTACCTATCAATAATTCTATTAATCAATGTTGCAAAAATCGTGAATCGGTAGTCGGGCGGTCGACCACCCTGCAGCGAGTAATCGGTCAAGTCGGGATTAATCGGTGATTAATCGGATTGGCATTTCCTGCAGTTTTTTGGTATTTCTGGAGACCAAACTAAAAATCTTAACTGATTCCAAGCCTGCTATGTTTCCAAACCTCAATAAAAGGCTCCAATTCTGATTATGATGCCCATTGTGCGTTATAAGTGAAATATATGATCCCCAAATTAAGTATAATGCCTAAATTATTATTATTTTTAAAATGACCAATTTGCCCGATTCGGCCGATTTTTTACCGATTCGGACGATTTTGACCGATTCGGCAAATTAATCGGCCGATTCGACCGATTTTTTGACTGCTTAGTGTCAATTTTTATCCTATGCCGATTTTTCGACCGATTTTCAAAAATCGACAAGGTACTCGGCCGATTAACGATTAATCGGCCGAGTTGACCCATTTTTGCAACATTGCTATTAATACTAATAATGATGATATTGCGCAGGAATTAAGAATTGATGAGACAATTCACCTCAACGAAAGATGTTCAGCGGTTTTGAGGAACGAGCTACCACAAAAGGAAAAAGATCCAGGATGTTTCACTCTCCCTTGCTTAATCGGGAGTTTAAACATGTGTAATGCCCTAGCTGATCTTGGAGCCAGTATTAGCATAATGCCTCGTTCGATGTTTTTGCGTATGGGGATTGGTAACTTAAAGCCGGCCAAGATGAAAATTGAAATGGCAGATCGATCTATGCAATCGCCGTTGGGCATCGTTGAAAATGTGTTGGTGAAGATTAAGAAATTCTTTTTCCCAGTAGATTTTGTGATTCTTGACATTCCGGAAGACAACAGAATACCAGTCATTTTAGGTAAGCTTATGCTTGCCACTGCCCATACTAAGGTGGATGTATTTGCTGGAAAGTTGACTCTTGAAGCTAATGGAGAAATTGCTACTTTCAGACCTAATGAACATTTGTCTACCCCTGAAAAGGTATGTGCAATTGACCCTGTAGGCAGTTTTGGAGAAGCTTTAGAAGAATTTCTTAGCGACCCCCCGGATCATGGAGAGGTTGATTCGGGGAGAGATTTTGATGTTTTCGTCAATTTTGAGGAAGAGGATAACTTAGGATTAAGTGCTGAAGACCTCTCAAGTGACGTCGAGATGGCCCATTGGCAAGACAACTATGTTAAGGATTTTTCGCAACCTTATCAACCTAGATTTCATGAGGTAGGAACCCGCATACATCATAGAAACTCCTATTATCTCAAGATCTCATGCAAAATCGGGTTCATCGACTTCCACCCATTTATTGACACTACTTCCCCAGTCAATATCATGTCAAAAGAATGCTACAACCGAGTTATGAAGAAAGAATTAGAATATAAGGGGAATAACTTTCTTGGGTTTGCAACTAACATCCATATCTTCGTTGGAACTCATTCATTTTTGGTGGACTTTATGGTTTTAGACGACGTAAGTGAATTTGTGGAAGATGGACTTACGGGAGTAATTTTAGGAAAGCCTTTTCAGGAAATGTCGGGTTTAGATAAAAATGAAAAAGAAGGGTTAGTATGGTTGAAGATTAACGATGATAAGACTATTTTCAAAATGCCGAGAACGATCAAGAACTTTAAAAATTGGACCAAGAGGCAGTTGAGCTAAGCCCAACCACTGCTCGATATTAGTGAGGAAGACAAAGAAAAAGGCATTGAACACCCTTACCAGAAAATCAAGAGTTTCTACACGGGTTGTTTAGAATTGGGGGACGACTACAAACGAGATGAGAATTTGGTAAGTTGGATCCAGCGTGGAGATTGCCATATCCAAGAAATGACCAATAAGCACTGGTAGCCCCGCGGCTCTGAGTCTAACTTAAAGACTCGTAAATAAATAAAAGTGCTCTTTCGGGAGACAACCCGAATTATCCCTTTCTTTTGTTTTATTTCCATTTCTGTAGGGTTTTGTGTTTTCTAACTATTTTTGCAGGAAACGAGGAAGTAATTGCTGCTGCAGTTTGCTGATCTGAACAGAGTTACGGCGTAACTCATCTTGGTGATTACGCCGTAACCAACCTTTTAGCAGCAGAATTCTTGACGCATTACCAATTACGGCGTAATACCATCTCAGTGGTTACGCCGTAACCACTCGCTTTGCAGCTTATGTCAGGTTTTGCCAGTTACGGCGTAACTCCCTCAAAAGAGTTACGACGTAACCTTCCTCTGCTTTAATTCTTTCATTTTAAAACACAATAACCTTGTATTAGTATTTTAAATGAACTTTGTGGGTGTGTTCCCTGTAAACCCTCACGAGACGTCACTCATTCACTTGGGACACCAAGTGGTTTAAAAGGCTTGTTGCATTCGCTAAATGCAACCGTGATTCCTATGAAAGTGAGTTAGGTTTGTTTTTCATTTTTCATTTTGTCTTTTTAGAATTATGCTTGTCGGTAGTGTGATTTCAGGGATTGAAGTTTGTTCATGATGCTTATATGAAGGCACGTCTCTTTTTCGTATGCCTTCCTTCTTTATGGAGCAAATTTCAGGGAAGTTCTCGCTCTAATTCTACTTTTCTCTTCACCTTTATTTAATGCTTAGTACAAAAGGGAGTTTGTACAATTCAAGTGGGGGGACGGGAGTAGAATTATCTCTTGAACATTATTTCGCCCTCATTTTTCTAGTTTATTTTGAAAAATTATGCCATTTTTTAAATTTTGACATGTTTTTCTTAACCTAACTAGATTAGACCTTAGCCGAGCACATACAACCCTTGATATATATGGTGAGATTAGCCTTATCCGTTTCCAATATTTTACCCCAAATCCACCAAATTATTAGTGTGTCGGTAGCTTGTAAACTTTAAAACTTGGCCTTTGCATCATTTCGAGACCATAGACGAGGTATGTTGAGTTAGCTCGATGTATTTGGACTTTTCAGTTTTAGAAGGCAATATTATAGGATTATCACCCAAACAGCCTACTATTGTGTGTCTATCGATTAGTCACCTCGACTTCTCGACCCCCATGTGAAACCCTTTTGTTGCACTCACCTTTAGTGCAAGATACCCCAAGATACACCCATCTGAGCCATTCCTTTCATTTTGGTAACCCAATATATTGTTTCGATATACACCTTAGCCTACCCTGTAGTCTTTATTTGTGATTGGGAAGTCATCATTTGCCTAAGTTCAATGTTCGAGTGGAAATGTTCGGAAATCATGCTTTCATCGACAACATTCATGAAGATCATTGAAGACCCCCCAAATTCCCATTGTTCATCTCAAGTGGGGGGATATTATGTTATGTTATTATGTTTCACAAAAAAAAAATAATAATAATAATAAAAATAAAGAAGTTGTTATGTTATTGTAAAGTGCGATGTTATAAGCACTATGTTATGAGCTTTATAGATTTAGTATCGAGGAGGCCACCTCGGTCACATTTGAAGATTGGAGTTGGTAGTTATGCCAACAGTTGAAGAAAAGGTAGTGTGCCCATCATGACGTCCTCTAATGACACATCTACCTTATATTTCATGATCCGGTTTCTTGACTTCAAAGCTTGAATTTTGGGCGGACGGTAAGTGGTGATGACTTGGTTGTAGATTTAGACTACCTGCTTGTTTTTTATTTTACACCACTTATATATCCCATGTCTTATCCTACCCTTTAGTCATGAAGCATGTCTAGGTGATGTAGCGAGCAATCTTTGGTGTCTTGGCCATGGATTTGGTCATGTATCATTGATTTAGTCCACTTCGCCATGACATGTTAGTAATGACGAGTCACCCCTTAACCTTTGTCGTGTCTACCCATATTGCCTTCAAGAATTGTTTAGCCCTTAACTCTAGTGGTGGAGATTTGTGTAACCGCCAAGCTTATGATATAATACATGTTATGACTGTGCGATTGAGTGATCACCCCGAAATTGACACTTAGAATAGTTGAGAGATTTAAGTGTTTTGTTCCCCTTTCGTGAGGTGTTCGGCTTTGTTTTATTCTAGCATAAGGGATTTATAAACTTATATTTTTCAGGGTATGGGAGATATCTTTTTAGGAATCTTTTTAATAAGGTCTACTTGAGGGCAAGTAGAGTTCAAGTGGGGGGATATTTGATAACATCAAATAGTCCTGAATATTAAGTGTCAATTTCCCCAGATAATACTTGTAATTTATATCATTTATATGAATTTACGCTTGTTTTCCATTATTTTCCACTTTCAGGTAAATTACGAGCATTGGAGCTAAAGAGACGCGGAATTGGAGAATTATCTAAAGATTTATCACAGTATGCTACTTTGAAGAAGTTACGGCGTAACTCGTCTCTCATATTACGTCGTAACTATTGCGTGACTCAGAAAACCAACTTATCAGAAGGTTACGGCGTAACTCTTCCCAAAGGTTACGACGTAACTATATTAGGTCAAATGAGGTTCCACGCCGCTGATACTTACGCCGTAACTACTACATCTACTACGACGTAACCGAGTTTATTGAAGACTACGGCGTAACCACTCATAAGGTTACGCCGTAACCAGCAGATCTAGTGCAAAATACGAAGAAATAGAAGGTTACGGCGTAACTCTTATATTAGTTATGCCGTAACCCAGATCTGGACTATAAATACCCCACGAATTCCAGCATTTCTAATCATCCCATTCCACACACATAACTCAGAGAACGTGGGAAAAAGCTCAAGGCAGGTCTAGAGGAGCATACGGAGCTGTCTCCAAGGGAGAAATCACTCCCCTACGATAATCATTAGCGTTTTATATTTCTTTTACTTTCAATTCATGTATTTCGTACCTTTGAATATTGAATTGGTTTGCATGATTAATATGGGCGGCTAAGCACCTCTTGGTGCTGGCCTAGTTATGATTCCTTAATTGTTTTGTTTGCGTTTACTTTACTTCCGTACAATTATTTCTAAGTGTATGCATGCATAGTTTATTGGTAGCCACCCTTGGTTCGGTATTTTTGAATGGCGGTAGAGGCCAATTGCCTAGGAGATATGACCAACTGACCCTAGGTGAGCGGACTGAGATGGGAAGGGTAAGATATGACCAACTGACGACCCTTTCTACTTGTGCGATTTGACCAACTGATCACCTATCGTTTGGATGAACTTAAGAATTAGGGGGTGCGTGTCTAAGTTCCTAACGGCCGGGCATTCACTATTATAAATCTAGCATGTAGCGGTACTTAATGACTTGGCTTAGGGGACCAGGAACAACATGACTTATGAGGGGACACCTGACTTCTCCTGTGGTGGCATCTTTGCTGATAGGTTAGGGCGAATTGACCAAATATTGTCCTCTCGACTTTGACCCCACCTGAAGTAATTGGAAGTAAGTAGACGTAGACATAACTAGCTAGGAGGATTAACTAGGTTAGCACCACTCTCCTCTATTGATTTCCCTTTATCATTTATTTGCTTTTATTCTGCATTAGTATTTTAATTAATTAAATCCCTAACGAAACCATTATTAATCTGTGACACCTAGACTTAGTAATAATCCAACACACATAGCTCTTGGGACGACCTAGTCTTTACCGATTACTACACTACACGCGACCGGTACACTGCCCGTTAGTGCACTAGGGTAGACCATAGGTACAACGAGACTTTATAAATATTAAAACCTGGTCAGTAAAACCTGCATCACTCCTCTAGGTTGCATCACAATCACACACTCATATTTGAATTTGAATTTTAAATATTCCTCTCACAACATCCACCCTTCTTCTCCAAGTTTGGTTATGCCAACTTGTGCCAACTCATATCCCTCACATAACCATATCCATTGTCATAACATTTCTTTCTATACACTCAACCCTCTCACACAACTTTTGAATTTGAATTTCAAATCTTAACTCTCACACCATTTCCAACTCACTTTCTTGCAATGTGTCATAACCTTCCTTCCAACATACTCAACCCTCTCACATAACATTTGAATTTGAATTTTAAATGTTTCCCTCTCGTACTTTAACAACTCACAATCCCACTTTCACACTCAACATTCTTACAACTTTAATTTGAATTTTGAAATTCAAATTTGGGAGACAATCTATTATCCAACCCTTGGAGAATACTTAAGGATAATCCCTTAATCCATTGGTTCTTTCCTTTCTCTTTGAAAATGGACAAACACCTCAAACTATCTTTTTAACACTTAGTTAATTGAGTTGATTGACCTTACAACACTTTGAGTGTTGGAATGAACTTGAAAAGTTCAAAGCGTGAAGTGCAATTGGGGGTTTAGCCAGGCGGGTTAATTATAAACCAACCTGAGCCAAGATCTGTTCCTGGCGCACCAGCGTACCAGGTTCTATCCCAACTTGAGTTGGTCTATAAATAACCCATCTTGGCTAGTGTATTCCTCGCCTCTTGCCATTCTTTCTCTTTACTTTCTTGCCTTCTCTCCCTCTAAGTCAAAACTTCTTATTGTGTTCTAATCTCTTCTCTTATTATTCTTGAAAGAACACATCTCCGCACGAGAGACACACAAGTACCTAATCCACACTTATGTGTGGTGTCGAGGGTCCTCTTCTCTATACCCTTTCTTCTAAAATCGAGTCTCTAGTTAGTTCAGGCTTGGTTCAAACTAATAATCATATTAATTTGCTTATGGGTGTAAAGTCTTCTGATATTTTTAAACAATCCCGTAATTACCCCTGGTCAGAAAGTAGTTTTGCATGTCAAGTCCTTATTAGCTTTTCTAGTGATCTAGCATATGTACCAAGTATAACCAAGCATAATAAACTTATGAAACATATAAAATACATAAATTTAACATGTATCTCAGAGGTAAAATGAAAGTGTGAGTTTGGGTCCTTACAAATGATGAAAAAGAAGAAAGAACAAACAAGAACAAGATCACTAATCCTACAAATCACCAAATTAACACCCAAGCTTCCACCCTTTTACCCAAATCTTTTAACCCTACCAAATGGCCCTTAATAAACTTGATCAACACCCTTTAAAACACTCTAATAGCTCAGCCCTTAAACCTTGATAAACCTTCCAATCAAACCCAAGATAGAACCAAGAAAATGATGAATTTGTGTGTGGAAAATGAACCTAGAATACTAAACCTTCAACACTTGATTAAGAAACAAGGTTGAAAGATTAAAGATGATGGTGATTATGGTGTTTTGGTTTATTTTCCTAGAGAGAAAAACAAGAAAATGGAACTAGGTGATGTAAACTATGTAGGATATGAGTTAGTGGTATTATATGGTGGAAGACATAAGTTCATGAAATGTGCCAAATGTAAGACACCACAACAAAGGTTGAGATCACACAAGTGTGTAAGTGTGAACGTGTACAAGAGGGGAGGGGAGGAGTTTAGATAGTGGGTTTTGTGATTATTTTTTGTATATGTGGGGTTATAAAGTGTAGTTTGATCCCGGTAAGTGAAAATTAAGGTTTTTAAGTCGCGTAACGTTAAACCGAGTTGTAATAAAATGTAAAATGTATAAAAATGTTAAATCTTATTAATATAACTTATATTAGTAGCTTAGATGAGTTGTGAGTTCATTAGAGGGTTTAAACGTAGTTAAAACCTAAAAACATAGTTTAAATACGCGCAAAACGTAAAAGGTGCAAGGTTTACGTAAAATTGGAAAAAGTAAAATGTGCCTTTTAAAATGCATAAAACTAGTAGACTGAGCATAGTCTAGTGTTGGTTGGATTAAACGTAAGTTAATCTACGTACGCAATTAAACTAATCCAGTTGCTCGTAAAGGTAAGTTACTTAAAAATAAAAGATTGAGTAAATTAATTAATTAAAGAATTTAATAATGACCTTATAAATTGATAAGTGTTACAATCGTCATAACACATTGGTGAAAAAATAGAGAATACTAATTGAATACATACAACATGTCATGACGTCGTCCGACATATAGAGGAAACTTATGTCGTGACTAGTCAAAACCATGACAACATAGTTAATAGTCATACTAAGAGTTCCCACAACTCGGGACAAATACAAGTCAACATAAATCCAAGTACAACAAATAACAACATAGTTCTAAAGAAGTGTTTCTAATGCAATTCAGCCAACAAAAATGACCTGCAAGGGTTAATCTTAGGTCTTGCTATGGCTATGTAGGAAGCTTTATCCTCCTTAAGCATTGTTATTATTATCACCTGAAAATAAATACTCGAAAACCTCAACATAAAGTTAGTGAGCTCATAGGTTTAAGTAGTAAACCCATTTATTGTGCATATAAAAAGTGTATGACAATGGTGAGTACGATATGAAATTCTGTACCTCTTTGTGAGATCCTCACCGACATCTGTTACGTATAAGTTTTGTGCGCTTTGGGACTATGTGAAACTATGGATTGCTACGTCTGCCTTAAGCCGGTACGTCTCTGTGTACCCCTGCGACTTCAATTTTCGAGGACGAATTTTTTTATATGCCTTCTTCTTGAAAAAGAATTTAAACCCTACTTCTTGAGGACAACATTAGATGGAGCTTATCACGTATGCCTTCTTCTTGAAAAAGAATTTAACCACAACTTCACATGGATCCAACCGAGCTAATCAAGGGAGTACTAGTTTCTTTCTCTTTTACTTGCCTTCCTTTATCATAACTTTGATACTTTCGGGAAACATTAGGGCAATGTTTAGTTTAAGTGTAGGGAGGGAGAATAAAACGGGAACTTAGAAACTATTCTTATCCTTGGTCATTTGTCTTGTCCTTGGTAAATTGTGTAATAAACTATGAGAAATATTTGTTAGGTCAATTTTAGCACCAAATTTAAAATTTTTTATGACATGTACGAGCTAAAACTTTAGTCTTGATAAAGCGTCTCATGGATAGGAGTTATATGACTAGCACAAAAAAACCGTTTACCACTCAAATTCCACCCTAAAAATGTGACGTCCCCCCCTAGATCTTTAGGAATAAAAGCATTCACCTTTCATGCTTAGAGAGTGTACCGGTAGTATAATAGATTCTAGAACTTGTTTTGTGATGCATTCCGAGATCGATAGTGAGACAACACTTGTGTAGTTAGGAATAACTAAATGATAAGAGACATTAGAATAACCCTTGTTTGAAACCTGTATTATAATTACTTCTTCCACATCGGTCGAGTAATTACCCCACACCCTTGCGATGTACTCATCTTTAGTACACGATACCCCTAGTTAACCCCTCAAAGCCTATCCTTTTCGCGGTTCTCATGATGTTTCTGTTTTCCGGAATATCAATAAAGAGCATTGTTTACAATCCACCCCCAAATGTACACCCAAATCGCCTTAGCCTACCTTGTATGCACTCACCTTTAGTGCATTATTGTTATCATTACTAAACCCTTAGTTCAATTATCTAGTTACTTGCATGGTTGCTAAGTCAAGTCATATCTTTTGTACACAGTTTTGGATGATTGGGAATCATGGGTAAAAGTAATATTTTATGGAGTAACGGGAAAGAACGATAAATTCAAATTCCCTTTGTCTACGTAATTAAATACTCCAAGTGTTTTGATCTTTTCAAATCGGGTCAATTAGTGTTAGAGAAATAAAAAATCAAGTGTAGGGATGCTCTTATAAATCCCTTATATTTTGATGTTATCGTAGAGGATGGTAAAGTAAAAATGTATGCAAAAAAAAAGAAAAAAAAATCAAAAAAAAGAGAGTGTAAAAAAAATGAAGAAAAAAACATACAGGCTACCATCCTACATCTATCTTTATGTTTATGTCTTTAAATTTATATTTGTTTGTTTCAAGTTATCTAGAGTTAGTGAGTCGAGTCTTGGCTTAGCAATGTCACGCTTTTCATGCTTGTAACATAAGATTTTTGACTTGCCACAACTAAATATCGCCTATCCAACAAAACCCTTTGTTTCCCTAACGTTACAACCCTTGCAAAGATATAGTCTCAAGCTTATGGTAATTTATGTATTATGCCAGGTAATGAGTGTTTATCTTCCATTTTTATTTATTATATTTCATATAAACCCGAGAGATGAGAGAATCCAAACACCCCTTGTGAGGTGCTAGTATATAATTTTCGTGCTTGTTATGACTATTGTGGTGCTTTTATTTGTTATTAATTATTCTAAACTCATGCTTCATGCCCCCTAACTTATAAATTGATTGGCTAAAAGCACATTTGCTTAAGGACAAGCAAATACCAAGTGTAGGGATATTTGATAAGGATTTAAAATGTACACTTTTAAGGGGTCATTTAAGCCATTAATCGATCACTTTTATATTCGTTACTGCTTAATTTCGTTCCTTTTCACTTTTTAGGTCTCTTGGAAGCAAAATGATGGAATGATGCACATTTGGACGAAAATGAGTGAATACTGAAGAAAATGGCAAAGTCAAGATCAAAGCCACTCAAGTTGCTCAAACTGAACCTGACAGCGTCCCAATCAAAGGGCGACGCCATCCCTCTATGCAGACTTGATAAAAACATGCACCAAACGGCTCAGTGTAATTTTTGTTCGTACAACCTGACGGCGTCAAGCTTTGAAGAAGAAGGGCGTCACTCAGACTTTTCATCTCAGACGGCCCAGATCCATAACCAAGACGACGTCCCAACTGAAGACTGACGGCGTCACAACTCTAAGGTGACGTCGTCCCATCGATGACTTGGCCAAGACGAAAACCCTAATGACGGCGAGCTGACGGCGTCCCACCCAAAAGGTGACGCCGTCGCAAGTGTAAATCTATATATATAATTCGATTTTTCTGCATTTAAGGAGGTAGACTTTTGGAGAAAAAACCCAAAACGTTTGTAGTCCGACTTGGACAGTATCTTAGGGTCCCAAACCCTATTTTACACATCAAGATAAGTGTTTTAATCCAAAGTATCATTATGTCTTCAATTGACTGTGCGTATGCTTGCTTGTTTACCATGTCTAGCTAAATTTCTTGTGTGTTTGCTTAGATCTATGAAACCTATTTATTGATTATTGTTAGGTTGTTTCTTATCTTAATTGTAATTGGCTTAGGAGTGCAACTAGGCTTTCGTTGTGTTTAATGCTTGAATATTCTTTGTGAAAGTGAGGCTTATTAATGAAATGTTTTAAGGACTTGCAGATTTCGTAGGCTAAACCCAAAGATAACCTCAAAGATTTAGGGCGTACGCATTCCCTACGACCTTAGGAATACAACGCGTTAAGATAAGGTGTGATAATTCAACAGACCAATAAAAGATAACTAAGGAGTAATAGTATCTAGGTACACACATTTTTAATCATCATGCGAGCACGCATCAAATAGACATATCTACCCATAGTAATAGATAATTAGATAAGTAGAAGTAATCGGTAGAAGTACCACCCCCAAACCAATTGCCCCAGATTCTACCTTAGCTTTCTAAAAAACCAATAAAAAGATAAAAAATAATCATCCTCAACCCCCACTTTAGCGTAATACATTTCTTGCTAGCATTCCTATTCCCCTAGAGAACAATATCAATCTCCGAGGATTACCCAATACTACACTACAACGATTAGGTTCACTGCCTAGGTGGTTGAAAAACCTGCTCGAAGAAAAGGAAGTTCCTTTGACCCCGAACGCGCTTCGTACGCGCATCAAGTACATCATAACAACTATTATATACTATCAATTAATGACTGCTCCGAACATGGGAGACTCGGCACTGCTCCGAACAAAGGAGACTTTGTGTTGCTCCGAACAAGGGAGACTTTAGGTCAAGGACGTACGGTCCATTAGGTTCAAACAAGTCATAAGCTCCTAATTAAGTCCAAGAGTCTAAGGGTTCAAAATATATTAAAGGGTTCAACTTAAGTCAAAGAAGGTTCAATATAAGTCAAAGGTTCAAAATATATTAAAGAATCCAAATATATTCATAATTTAGAACAAAATATAGTTTAAGTTTTAAATTTAGCATTTTACCCTAAATAAGTAAAGCGTTAAAAAGGGGGGCTGTGAATACTCACCTTGGCCAAATAGCAGCATGAACGAGGGTCAAGTCAGATAGTATGAGGGCGTGGCTCCGACACGCAACCTAGATTAGTACGGCAAGTCTTAGTTTCTGATTTCTTGTTAATTAAAGTCTACTTAACTTTATTTAATTTACAAGTGTTGTTGTTGTTGTTGTTTGTGTTCCGACATTAAGTTTTCTTTTGGAAATATTATGTTCAAAATATAATAGTATAATTCGGCTAGTAAAACTTGTTGAAATGACTTGAAAAATGAGTATACTTTGGCTAAAATGGATTACACAAAGAATTTGACGAAAACATGATCTTTGGTTGGTAAGGAAATTCGGACGCTATAAATATAGTGGATATATTTTGTTTATATATATATATATATATATATATATATATATATATATATATATATATATATATACACACATATACATATACATATATATATACATATCATATATATGTATATATATATATATATATATACCTATAAGTACCTAATATGTTTATTGTTAATATTGAAAATAGTATGTTGTCAAAATATTATAATTTGTCGGGTTTATTTAATAGGATAGTCTTGCTTATATTTTTGAAAATGTTGAGCTTAAATGAAATGTACATATATTAGTTTTTGAAGAATCCTTTTGAAAATAAAATTATCATTTTGGAAATAATTGATCTTATGATATTTATAAAACATTGTATCTCAGTTATTATTTATAAATGTTCTGTTACTCCTTGTGTAAATATATCTTATGCATGTGTTTTATACATATTTGCAAAGGCGTAAATGATTTTATTTAGTTGACGAGAATTGAGAAGAAGAACAGAACGGAATTTGAGTTGTATGTAGACTCGAGACAGCACGAAGTTTAATGCCCGAGCGGGTAGTTAAACAAAACGGACCCTATTTACAATTGGGCTTCGGCCCAAGCGTTACACACACACTATGATTTAAATATTTGGGTTGGGCATTGTTGCATATAACTGAAGCACTCTTATTGGAGCCAGATGGACTCACAGGGCCAAGGACAATATCACTAGTGTAACTCTTAAGCAGATTATGCTTTACATTTGTAAAATTCGTTTTTGATGCAAGGAAGGCTAGACCGGACACATAAATAGCGCGAGGAACTTTACGACCTGTTTGGTTTAACAAATATACACTCGAGACTTTTACGATTAGTTTTCGTGGCCTATACCCAAGTGGTGTCTTACACGCCCTCAGGGTTCTTCGTTGAGACCAAAACAATCAGACAAACCTCTGCTCTTCGCTGTTTGATTTGACACAACCACATAGTCTCGTTGAGTCACATTACAACCACCGTGGTGACAACAAGATCAGAAGGCCATTGAGCCAACAGGGAACTCACGCACGCTCTACATGGGGTGGGTTGAAGCTAAACGACTACACATATCAATAGAACCTATATCGAAAATGAAAGGGGAATCCTTGCAAAACTATTTGAACCAAAAGTTAGATATGCTTTTAGCCGAAAACTAGAACGACTCTACCGAGAACCAAATTAAAAGTTCAAACAAAAAACAAGCTTAGTTTATCAAGATTCATATAGGAGTCACACAACATCATTAAGTCGAGATTTAATAAGCCGAGAATGATTAAGCAGTAGACTTACCTAAGCCAATTTTTACCATGAACCGATTATCCAAATTATCCATTTCAAAATTTTTAGTTTAATTCATGTGTCCATGGCACCACACAACAACAATTTGGTCAAGACCATTAAACCAAAATTAATCTTTTTAATTGCTCATAATCGTACAAGCAGAATAATTCAATTGACAAAAATAAATGAAGAAAACACAAGGATTATTACTCTTACAAAGATAGATGGTTCGAATTGGTGGACCGAGTAAACAAAAATCCAAATTAGAACATGACTTTCTCGGATTGGTTGGAATTGAGACTTGAATCTGACTTCTAACACCTCAATCTACAAAACCCCTAACCTAGTTTCAAAAAGCCCTTTGATTTCGCAAACCCTAATTTTTGTGTATTGTGACAATTGAGAACCTGAAGAAAAACCGACTTTATTTATATAGGAATAAGGAAGATGGAGCCTCCTCGCCTTTTGACCTCGTCTATAGGGAACTACCCTTCCTTGGCTCACTTCTCTATCCACAGCCGCGCTTCATGTGAGGTCTAAGATGATAGGAACCCATATGTGGAATGGGGGTGAAGATCTTTGCGGTTTACTTTTAGAGAAAGGAGAAGGGAATCAATTTTGGTGATAGTTTGGGGAAGAGATGCGTAGCAGAGGGAGACAGGAAGCAGAAAGCAGAACGCAGAAAGTGATGGATCGTGGCATATTATGATAGATTATCGTTATGGTTATTGTTTATTGGTATCGTTTATTGTTTATCGGGTATTGTTATTGTTATTGTTATTATTATTATTATTATGGAAGTGTATATTTTATAAAAGTTTTATAACTTAATTGAACAAAATAAAAGTTTGATAACTTAAGCGAATAAAATTGAAAAGTCAGGTAACTTATCTATCTAATAACTCTTTTTTTCAAATACCAATTAGTGTTTAGTCGATTATCAAAGATTCTTTCATAGTTGAAAAGATACTACTTTTATATTGTTCATCTTTGTTTTATGGGTATCGAAATAAAGAATGAGTTTCGTTCTATTAAAAATTGTTTGATCGGAAGCTTTAGATTTTAAATTGATAATTATACTCATAAATGTAGGCATAGTTCATACTTCATACCCATTATCAAAGGTGAGTTTTTTCTCTCTAAAATCGTACCATTTCCTATACCATGCCCACTTTCAAACCAAACGCATTGTAAAATGGTTTTTTTGATGTTGATTCCCTTGCTCAAAAAAAAGATGTTGATTCCCATAAGGATACAAAAAGGGTCTCCTCATCTGACCCGTACCATTTCCTATACCATGCCCACTTTCAAACCAAACGCATTGTAAAATGGTTTTTTTGATGTTGATTCCCTTGCTCAAAAAAAAGATGTTGATTCCCATAAGGATACAAAAAGGGTCTCCTCATCTGACCCACATTAAGCACGAAAACATATAGGTACCACATGTTTATTTTACAATCCCTTACGCCTAATCCTTTAACTTAGACGATCCGTTACGCTAACAGGTTAAATGATCGTATAGTCTAATCTAAGACGGGTTTAGGGGTTTTATTTTGTACACATTGAACATTTTTTAGACATTGAACATCTAGAAGGGTGGCCTTTAAGGGTTTAAGGTTTTTTAATCTTTGAGACAAGCTTGATGATGGGTGAGTTTGGTTTGATGTTTTTCTCCGGAAAAGGATCTATTCACAAGATGATCGGGTCAGAACCCTCTTCAAAAGGACACTTTAACGAACTTAAAGATAAACAACATATGAATCTATAATACCTATATCATCTAGAGTAACTGTACATGTTACAATGAGACATGCCTTGTAGGAAAATACTTTCGGACCACTACGAATCTACTATTGGAGGTATTTACCTTCCTGCATAAACGCATGTTCCAACTGAGTTTGGCCTAAGTCCATTTTTTTGTTAAAAGAATCATAAATACTAGATTTTCAAGTTTTCCACAACCACCAAAAAAAAACCCCATTTTATCTACTATTACCAAAACTTTCAAACTAAAGATCAAAAACATTCAAATAAGGTTCAAAACCTGGAATGTACAATGTTTGGAGAATAAATAAATAAAAAAAAATTGGTGTGACACTTGTTTAACCAAATATATCCAACATACTATGACCAAACTACTACAAAATTGGCCAAAAAGACAGTTTCACATACATATCAATCGAAATACTTGTTACTGTCGAGCAGTTGAATGCACAGACTGATGATATCGTTCAGCTCATCTAATAAAAAGGGTGCAGAAGTAGAAGGATATACACCACCTTGTTCAATCCTTAGCATCCACCTCATAACGTAGTAAGCACACTCCCAACCTTCCTCTTGTTGGTTGCACTATAGTTGAAAAACAAGTATATAACAAATGTATCACCAAAATAAATGCGTTATGCAATAAGGTTTAATGATCACGTTAGCTATTTTAAAATTTGGGTTGCCTCAAAGTTCAAGAACTAAATCTAGTTAAAAGGGTTCGACTTTCAGTTTGATCTTGTATCAAATGACCAATTTTTTTCAAATTTACTGTCCACTCATCAGTTAACACTGTTATCTCGAATATAAAACAATTTTTTTTTTTACTGAAATCATGACAAACAAAGAAGTGTCAGAACTTGATACTGAACTGGGTGAGTATAAATAGAGGTTGAAGAAAGACTGAATTCGTTGGAGAAGAAGTTGGATTCGGAAATTGGAGCTTTGCGTTTAAAGCAAATCAGAATTATGAGCAACTAAAGCAACACCTTCATGAACTAAAAGATCTGATATTGTCCCGAACATCACCTGCTCAACCACAGTTCAACCAAACACTGCCATCAGACCCAAATAAGAATTCCACCAAGGCTACCCAATCTACACTCCGTTTTGATGATTTGGGTTTTCCAATGCCGCCTTATGAATCCAGAACAACTATGGGAAAAAAAACAATGCTACAGGATACTTTGAACTTGATGGATCTAGCAACATTGATTGGGGGGAAAAGTTTGGGCAAGTGTTGAAGGCTATAAAAATCAGTTAATTTTGAAACAGCTAATGGGGTGGAACGAATCAAACTGGAGATAGATTTATGCAGCAAAGTCTGGAACGTGGAATGACTGGAATTAATCAAACAGGCGACAGATTTATGCATCATGGTTTTGAGCATCTGATGAGGAAACTAAGAATGCAATTATTTGATGGAGAGGATGCATATGGGTGGATATACAGGAGTAGAACGACACTTTGAGATTCAAGGGGTACCACAACAAGAACAATTACGAGCTGCAGTTTTGTGCATGAAAGGGGTGGCTTTATCATGGTGTCGTTGGAGCGAGGATCGAACACCTTTCCAATACATGGGAAGGATTCAAAAGATGACTGTTAATCCGATTCAACAATCACAGCAAGGTAAACCGTTGGAACAGTTTCTTGCTAGTACTCAAGGAGGAACGGCTAGGGAGTATGTTTGAAAAGTTGGCTTGTCAACTAGTTGGGGGTCTCGGAAGAAGTGTGATAGACCACTCTTAGAACTCAATGAAGAATTGTTAAGAAGTGTGATACTCAATGAATTGGAATGAGAATCGGATTGCTTGATGTTATTAATGGAAGAAAAACAGTTACAACAGTTAACTGCTAAATGGTTTTGTTACAGTGAGATTGAGAGAGAAAGTTACAAGTTCAAGCTAAACAAATGAGAATGATTAACTATTTTTAAGGGAATTTATGGCGCCAAAAGTAGTTATGTGAGTTGTGCGGAGAACTCACGTGCACCTCATGATGACATGCACCTCACGTGCCAACACTTTCACTAACACTTTACTACTATCAATCCCTTCCCCTCAAATTGTTCTTGTCCTCAAGAACTAAGATCAAAGGTTGGAAATCTCCTCACAAGATGTTCCAACAGCTCCCATGTTGCATCTTCTTTAGTACCATCTGCCCACTGAATGAGTCCATACACTGCCACAGCATCGTTCTTTTTCACTATCTTCCTGTCAAGGACTGCAATAGGTGGAATCACTAACACTCCACTTTGGTCACAATGTGGCAGAGTAACTGATTGGTTCACTGGTTTGGTACCTCTGTACTCCTTGATTTGTGAAAGATGGAATACATCATGAATTTGAGATTGCTCCGGTAGGGACAGTCTATAAGCTACTGCACCAATCTTTTCAACCACCTCGAAGGGACCATAATACTTGGGAGAGAACTTGTTCTGCTTTCCTTGTCTAATTGTGACTTGCCTATGTGGTTGTAATTTTAAGACTATGTTTATTGCTAGAAGTCACCAACCGGTTGGTGGGGTCATGTAGTACCTTTTATTAATATTAAACAATAATGAAACAAAGTGAAGAAATTTTGCATTTGATCTGGTCGTGGAACAACCATGGGTTGCCAACCCAATTCTAGCCATATGTCATATTTTCAATGGATTGATATTTATTTTTTTAAACTTTTTTTATTTGTACCATTATTATTATTACTTTGTATTATTATACAATATAAATGTTTTTTTTAAATAAAAATTATATTAATAATTTTAGTTTTCAATTCTCTATAAATATAGTCCAATATCAACATGTTTTCATACACCTTCTCAATTCTCATTTTTTGTTTCTTAACTTTTTTTACATCTAGTATTTCTCCTATGGATCATAATTATCCAAATTACTTCCCAAACACCCAATATTATGGAGAATATCAAAGTCTTTTAAACTCTCAGTCTCCAAATCTAAATCAAATGCCAAGTATACCCAATCATGAAACGTCACAAAGTATTTCCAGAAATTTGTTTCAAGATTCTCAAAAACCAAGTAAAAGTACCGAAAAAATTGCAAAATAGGAAACCAAAGAAGATATAGCTATGATGGCAGCATGGTGTCATGTTAGTAGTGATTCAACCCGTGGAAACAATCAAAGAAAAAGTTCGATGTGGGCAAGAATTTGTCAAATGTATGAGCAGACGAGATCTGAAAACCCAAAAGATATCGGCCCTCGGAATGAAAATCAGATGAAAGGTCGTTTTAAACGACTTAGTGAAAATGGAAGCAAGTGGGTCGCTGCTTATAGGGCAGCGTATAGCAGAAAAACAAGTGGAATGAATTTGAAAGATGTCGAACTTGATGCGCATAGAATTTATGAGGCGGATGGTAGTAAGTTTTTAGACTTGACTGTATTTAACGAAGTTATGTGTAAAAATCCCAAGTGGATGTTAAACATAGATCGTGACAATACACGTTCACATCCTATGGATGAAGAACCTAATGAAGAAAGTGGTGGCAGTACGAAAAGATCGAGAACTAATGAAGAAGGAGAGTATGTTGTTCACTCCAACCAAGAAACACCAAATAGTGGGGGTTCAACTATTCAACGACCTGTTGGTAGAGACGCTGCTAAAAAGAAAGGAAAAGGTAAGGCATCACAATCTTTTTCATTCCCTAATAACGAATTTGTTGAAGAATTGCGTGCAATGAGGATCACTAGGGAAAGTGAAATTGAAGTAATGAACAAAAGGCTAGAGGTAGATAAGAAAAGAGAAGAAAGAGAGCTTAAACGGGAATAAAGGGAGCTTAAACGGGAAGAAAGAGAACTCAAAAAAGAAGAAAGAAAGACTAAAAAGATGTATCTTTTGCATTTGAATTCTTTGCTAGCAAGAGATCACTTGTCACCAGAAGAAGAAGACATGAAGCATAATTTGTATGAAATGTTGTATGGAAAGTGATGTTTTGAGTTATCTTCATATGCCTTCGCTGTATCATAAATGTGATTGGGACAATTCAATAATAAATGTGTTTTGTATCATAAATGTGATTGGGACAATTCAATAATAAATGTGTTTTGTATCATAAATGTGATTGGGACAATTCAATTAATAAATGTGTAAGCTTAGAAGGCAGAGCATTAATCATTAAAACTAAAACAATATCATGTGACAATTCAATTCATAAAAGTCTCTCCATTCAATTTCTATTTGTTCTATTAATATTTTCTATTTCAAGTTCTCTTAACAAATATGTCATCTGATTCTGATTCTGAAGACTTATCATCCGATTCTGATTCAAGTTCGATCTCATCCAACTCAATCGAGTATCATGAATGGGAATCACGTGTTGTTCAATATAATCAACGCACTGATCGCATACTTGAAGATGTTATTATCAACTATCCTAATTTAGTCATACAAGACCAACCTTCTAGAGCAAGACGAGTGTATCGTGATAGGAAACGTGAGCGAGGTGAGGCACTTTTAATGGTAGACTATTTTGTGGACAACCCAACCTTTGATGAAGTTATATTTCGACGCAGATTTCGCATGCATAAACACTTGTTTTTACGTATTGTTGATGCTGTTACTGCTAATGATCGATATTTCCAACAAAGACCTGATGCCACGGGTAGACCAAGTCTTTCATCATTGCAGAAATGTACAGGAGCTATGCGGGTGTTGGCTTATGGGATATCGTATGATGCCGTAGATGAATACTTGAGGATGAGTGGTGCTGTGACAAGAAAGTCTCTCATGTTGTTTGTACAGGGTGTCATTTCTTGCTTTGGTGATGAGTATCTTCGAAGGCCAAATGAAGATGATTTAGTGAGGCTACTCTATGTCGGGGAACAACGTGGGTTACCAGGTATGATAGGTAGCATTGATTGCATGCATTGGGAGTGGAAAAATTGTCCTACAGGATGGGCTGGACAATACGCAGGAAGAAGTGGAAAGCCAACCATCATTCTAGAAGCTGTTGCATCATATGACTTATGGATATGGCACGCTTTCTTTGGAACACCAGGTTCGTGCAATGATATTAATGTTATCCATCGGTCTCCTGTTTTTAGTGATGTGTTAGAAGGTCGAGCACCAAAAGTAAGTTATGTTGTGAATGGTAAGCAAAAAAATATGGCATATTATCTTACTGATGGCATATATCCTTCATGGGTTGCATTTGTAAAATCTATAACTTCACAAATTAGAAAGCATAGGTTGTTCGCTCAACATCAAGAGGCCGTTCGAAAAGATGTGGAACGGGCATTTGGAGTTCTACAAGCTCGTTTCGCTTTCCTTCGACGTCCATGTCTTATTTGGGACTACGAACAAATGGGACAAATTATGAATGCTTGCATTATTATGCACAACATGATAGTTGAAGATGAACGAGAAACTTACCAAAATTTTGATCCATCCGAATTTTTGAACGACGCGCATACAAATGATAATGATATTGTTGAGTACTCTACTGAACGAATTGCGGATTTGAGAAGTTATATTAGAAATAGAGAACAACTGCGCAACAGAGAGGCTCATTCATCTCTAAAAAATGACTTGATTGAGCATATATGGCAAAAATTTGGCGATGATAATTAATTATGTCATTTGTATCTCTAAAATTTGTAATTTTTAATTTCTTCATGTTTTGTAATTTCATTTTTCTAATGAAAAGCGTATTTTATTTGAATTAAAACCTAAAAACATAAAGTGATTTTTTTTTTTAATCAAACCGTTTACTGTTTTAGATATATACTTATAAAGTAAATATTTTATTAAATATATATTTTATAAAAAACTTTAAGTAGTTAAATTGAATATAAAGAAATAATATTATATGTTAGATTGGGTTGTTGATAAATGGTAAAAAAATATAGATTGGTTGTATGTATTGGTTGTGTAGGTGGAGGAAAGAGAAAATAATATTTTATTAAGAGATTGGGTTGTGATGGGTTGTTAATAAAGATAGTCTAAAATGACCAAATCGCCCACCTTAAAATTTCTCTCAGTCCTCTTTTTCTCTCTTTTTATCTGCTTGTTGCTTCATTCTGTGTTGGGACCTTTGTAGGTGGAATTTAAGTACCTTAACAGCTTCTTCTCTAGCTTTTAAAGACCTATCAACAGCTTCCACCCTACTCTCACCACCTAAGTAAGGAACATGTATAGGTGGTGGTTGCCCATAAAGTATTTCAAAAGGAGTAGCGTTGATGGAAGAATGGTAGTTAGTGTTTTACCACAATTCTGCTAAACTGAGCCATTTTGACCATTCTTTGGGTTGCTCTCCCACCATACACCTCAAATACCCTTCCAAACATTTGTTGACCACCTATGTTTGACCATCAGTTTGTAGGTAGTAAGAAGTGGACATCAACAACTTCACTTGCATAGTTTGAAGAGTTCCTTCCAAAACCTACTCATGAATATTCTCTGTGTCAGACACAATACTTTCAGGGAGTCCATGAAGTTTGTAGACAGTATCCAAGAAATATTGAGCTACTTGCTGTGAATGGATGAGATAAAGGAATAAAATGGGCATATTTGCTCAATCTGTCCACCACCACCAATATGATGTATTTGCCCTGTGATTTGGGATGAGCTTCAATGAAGTCCATGGAAATACTTTTCCACACTCCTTGTGGTATAGGTAGTAGTTGTAGCAATCCAGGATAACGGATAACTTGCTAAATCTGGTTTGTTTCTTTGACATACCAAACATTCCCTAATCAATTGCCTGATTTCTCTTCTCATTCCCTTCCAATAAAACAAAGAAGCCAATTTCTGCACAGTTGGTTGAACTCCTGAATGACCACCAATCACTCCTTCATGAATGTGTTTGATTAACTCAATCCTGAGTTCCTTATTATTACCAACCACCAAGTGGTTTTTTCTAAGCAATTGTTCATTCATCCAAGTATGGTGTTTCTTTGCAGACTTACCTTGTTTCAAGTTGGCAATAACTAGTTTAATCTGCTCATCTGCTTCCCAACTTTGCTTAATCTTCTCATACAGATCAGTAGTGATGGATGAGACAACAATTGTAACCAACTCTGCACTTCCTTCTACTCTAGATAGTGCATCAGCAGCTACATTCTCACTTCGTTTCTTGTATACCACCTCATAATCAAAGCCCATCAACTTGGGGAGCCATTTCATCTGTGTGGGAGTGGTGATCCTTTGGTCAAGTAGATATTTCAAACTAAAGTGATCAGTTTTGATCACAAAGTGCCTGTCTAAGAGATATCCTCTCCACTTCTCCAAGGCCAATAGAACTGCCAAAAACTCCTTGTCATAAGTGGACATAGTTTGGTGTTTGGGTGAGAGGGCTTTACTAAGGTAAGCTATGGGATGACCTTGTTGCATTAGCACAGCACCAATGCCTATCCTTGAAGCATCTGTTTCCACCACAAAAGGCTTAGTGAAATCTGGCAAACCCAAAACTGAATGCCTGTTGAGCCTCTTCACTCCATTTGTACCCATTCTTCTTTAACAGTTGAGTCAAAGGTTTACTCAAAATAGCATAATTCCTTATGAACTTTCTGTAATAGCCGGTTAATCCCAAAAATCCCCTTAACTGTTTGATGTTCTTGTTTGATGTTCTTTGGTTGTGGCCAATCTGCCATAGCTTGGATCTTAGTGGCATCAATAGCTACTCCTTGAGCTGAAATGACATGGCCTAAGTACTCCACTTGACTTGTACCAAACACACACTTACCCATTTTAGCAAATAAACTATGGTTTCTCATAGTTTGTAAAATTTGAGTCAAGTGTTTGGATATGATCTTCCATGCTCTTACTATAAATCAATATGTCATCAAAAAACACCAAGGTAAACTTCCTCAAAAATGGCTTGAAAACTTCATTCATCAGAGCTTGGAAAGTTGAAGGAGCATTAGTTAAGCCAAATGGCTTTACCAAAAACTCATAATGTCCCTCATGAGTTTTGAAAGCTGTCTTTGCCACATCATCCACATTCTGATTTAGTGATAACCAGGCCTCAAGTCCAGTTTAGAGAACACACTTGATCCATGTAATTCATCTATCAACTCTTCAATAATAGGAATAGGAAACTTCTCTTTGATAGTGTTCTTGTTGAGCTGTCTATAATCCACACACATTCTCCAAGTTTTTTCCTTCTTTTTTACCATAACCACAGGTGAAGCAAATGGACTTTGACTGTGTTTGATCACTCCAGCTTTAAGTAACTCTTTAACCATTGCCTCAATGGCATCTTTCTGTGCAGGAGGATGCCTGTAGGGCCTAAAGTTGACTGGAGCAGCTCCATTCATCAAAGGGATTTTGTGATCATGAGTTCTGTATGGGGGTAATGTTTTAGGTACTTCAAACACATCTGGAAAGGCATCAAGTAGTGTTTGTAATTCTGGTGCAAGCTTTGATTTTGTCTTCTCAATTGACCACAATTCTAACCCAGTGTTTGGATAGACACTCATCATCATTTGGAAAGGCATCAAGTAGTGTTTGTAATTCTGGTGCAACCTGCTTTGATTCTGTCTTCTCAATTGACCACAATTCTAACCCAGTGTTTGGATAGACGCTCATCATCATTACCTCAATTGGTGTTTTATTCTCCATAGCCTGCACTTGTTCCGTACCTTCAACCCATTGTACTGGTGGTTTAGTGGTTCCTCTAAGCAACACCACCTTCTTATTGTATACAAACTCCTTCTTTAATTCTCTAAAATTACACTAAATGTTGCCCAAAGTTTCCAACCATTGAATGCCAAGAACCATTTCACATCCTCCCAATGGTAAGAGCATGACATCAGTAACAAAAGTTTCTCCTTTGATCTTCCAAACAAAATTCTTGCATTCACTCACACTCATGAGTTTTCTTCCACCAGCCACAGAGACTTGTAAAGGTTTAGTTTGTTCAATCTTGCAACCCATTCTTTTTGCCACATTAATGTCTAGAAAAGTGTGAGTAGATCTTGAATCCACTAAAATATGCAGCCTATACTTGTTAGCTACAATTACTATTCTCAAAGTCCTATAAGAACTTACACCAGTAAAGGCATTCAAGGATATATGAAGTGGCAATTCTTGAACTGTATCCACTAACTGTTCTGGTGCATCCATAAATTCCCCATCACCCTCTTCCTCTTCTCTTAACACAACTAAGGAGAATAACTGCCCTTCACATTTATGACCAGGAACATACTTCTTATCACAGTAGAAGCACATGTTCTTAGCCCTCTTTTCCTCATACTTTTGTTGAGTTAATTGTTTCCTCATTGGGGCTCTAACTAAAGTGTTTGGGTTAAACTTGTTATTGGTAGTAGGCAAAGCCAACAATGGTGGTTTATTACTTCCTCCTATGTGATTATTATACCCAAATCTTCCCACATTCTGACCCCCCACAGATCTGTTCTTTCTCTTAATAGCCTCCAAAGTTCTTTCTTGCAAATTTGTCAAGTTATAAGCATCAGCAAGTGTTCTGGGTCTGAACATTCTCACAGACATTTCCAATTCAGGTGGCAAACCCCCAAATACAAACTCACAGCATGCTCTTGACTTACGTCTACTCTACACAGAAGTGTATCAAACAGATCTTGATATTCTTTGGCATTCTTTTCATATTTTGCATTCTTAAGAGGAGCCATTGGATCTTCATTAATTGACCAAACCTTTGAATAATAGCAGTTTTATACATTTCCCAACCCACATTATCCCCAATAATGCGTATAAATTGCCTATGCCAAAGTAAAGCTTTTTCACTTAAATGCACAGATACAATTTTTACCTTCTCATTATCTGGAGTGTTGTCAATGAGGAAGAATTAATCACATTTGAATACCCAACCCCTCACATCATCACCTTGAAACTTGGGAAATTCCAGTTTAGCAATCCTGCTGTACTGATTTGCTTGCCTTGCCATACCCGGATTCATCAACTGATTAGGCTGTGTACCCATGGCTGTGATTGTGTTTGTGAGATTAACCAAAGATTGTCTTATTTCATCAAGTGCAACATCCAAATAATTCTTGACATTAGGATCAATTCCTTCACTTCCAGTGTTCACACTTCTTGTGGATGGTGCCATTGATGAAACTTGTATGCCACGTGTACTATTCTTGATGTTGAATGAGTTTGTTATTAGTTACCCCTCTCTACCCTTCAATTGAATGCTAACTAACAACCTTTAACCGTTTCTTGGCTACCTTCAAGTCAGACAAAACAAAACTGATCTATCATCCAAAAGCAGAGGATTTAAGCACTTATGCGCGGCTCTTGTGATCGCGATGAATACTTCGACAAGTAGTCGTGTTTCTGAATGGATAGTACACAATTAATCAATGTACCAGTGTGATTAGAATCACAATACCAGTGTAGTATTCTTGATTTATTCACTTTCTTGATTGGAAAATTAGAAACCTTCACCGGAATTTGACCGGAAACTGGGTAGTATGGATGATATTTGGTAATGATATAGAGCCAGGAAAGGTCTCTCATACCAATTGATAGACCACTCTTAGAACTCAATGAAGAATTGTTAAGAGGCAACACCAAGTATGGATACTCAATGAATTGGAATGAGAATCAGATTGCTTGATGTTATTAATGGAAGAAAAACAGTTACAACAGTTAACTGCTAAAGAGAGAGAAAGTTACAAGTTCAAGCTAAACAAATGAAAATGATAACAACTATTTTTAAAGGGAATTTATGGCGCCAAAGTAGTTATGTGAGTTGTGTTGAGAACTCACGTGCACCTCATGTGTGTGATTAAAAAAACACACATGCACCTCACGTGCCTAACACTTTCACTAACACTTTGACTACTATCAAAGTGATGGAAGCAACTTTCATTAAAGGGTTAAAAAACTGATATTAGGGCAACGGTACGCGTCATGAAACGGGAGGGCTTATCTCATACAATGGAGTCAGCGATATCGATTGAGGATAACCAGAGAGTTGGTGTTGATACACGGGTTGGAGGTAGTTTTAATCGTTACAATTCAGCAGCGGCTTCAGGTTTTAATCGTATTAGTATCTCGTCTTCATCACAATCTGTTGCGCCTAAGGGAAGTGTTTCAGTCTCTTCAACTGCAACCAAAGGGGGTTTGGTGACCCGCTCGAGCAGTTTAAAAGGTTAACTGAGGCAAAATGGGCGGATAAGAGGAGTTAATATTTTTAATGCGCTGAAATTTTTTCACCATTGTGCGAACAAAACATTACATCTTCTGTAAGTTGATGAAAACGATAGCGAAGAAGAAGAAGTGGAGTTGAAGATGACCATGTCCACTTAGTCATGGTAGAGGTTTCTCTAAATTCTGTTTTGGGATTCACTCCTCCGCGTACTCTGAAACTGTGTGGTAGCACCAACGGGACGGATGTAGTAGTGTTAGCGATTGCGGAGACACTCATAATTTCATAGCTCAGCGATTAGTGGATCAATTGGGATTGGTGTTATTCTGGGAAACGGTAAGGAATTTGCAAAGGGGTACTTGTGACATTTCCAGAAATGCAGATAATTGAAGATTGCTTTCCTTTTGAATTAGGTAGCACTGATAATGGGAATTAAATGGCTTGAGACATTGGGAGATATGGAAGAAACTTAATATGTCGTTAGGGGAAGGTCCTAATAGAGTTATGAGAACTATGGTGTCTTTTAAATCATTCATTAGATCCTTACCACATGAACGAGAAGGTCGTATGATTCAGGTGAAAAGGTTAGAAAATGTTCCAGCGCCAATTTCAACTAGTACAACAGAAATTCAAACTTTAATAGACGAATTTGAGGATGTTTTTTTGTCTGCCACGTGGTGTTCCAGCTAATCAAGACCATGAGCATGAAAAGGTCTTATAAAACTACCAGTTTGATTTGTACTACAATTTTTTTGTAATTTTTGTCCCAAGAAAACTGATAAATTGAAAAAGAATATAGTCAGATGACTTACCTTTTTCAAGAGTTGTATGTGCATGTTAGGAAATAACCTACAAAGAAAATAAATAATATTATGTTATACCTAAAAAAAACAGAAAATACACAAATTTAAGTAAAATTCTCACTTTTCCACCATCTGTGTGAGCTTGTAGTTATACTTAGAACAGCCACTATTAAGAGAATCCAAAATCAACCCATTGTTTTTTTTAGGGGAAAGTACAAACAAGATCCAGTGTCTCCTAGAACTGATTGAAAATTGTTAGCACAAATATATAAGTCGTATAACAAAGAAGAGTAACTTTATGGTACCTTATATAGTATGGTGCTAAATAAGTCTTGTCATCTGTGAGAGCCATCCTCAAGTAATCTTGGGTCTCAGTCGGTTTGCGAATGCACAACTCCTCTTGAATCCATTGCGGTGCTAGAAAATTGCATTTGGAACCCGCCATCTTTAAAGACCTAATACAATGACAATATATATTAAAAGTGACATAATGTGGAATGTGATTAGTTAAATAAAGTAATACCTACATAGAAAACAATTCCAGTACGCTAACATCCAGCCAATCACGGGTAAACAATTGCATGAAATCCGTAGGATGAAGTACACTCTTAAATTCTTTCTCTGTACCAAAGACATGAGCTTCAACACCAACAACCTTCGATTCAGTAGGATCTTTTTTAGCCTTAAATTCAACATAGGCCATCAGCACAGCCTTTGGGGTATCGGTATGCTCCATAATCCAGGTGTCTGCCTTAGTAATTGCTTGATTATACTCAATTATATCCATGCGCTCCTGTGTATATTGGAAGTAAAAACAGAAAATCAATACTTGGATTCAAAAAGTCAAATGACGCTAAACCATAACGTGCACTTTAAACATCTAATTACATACCTTAAACTCATCTTCATCTAGTTTTGTACATGATCTCTGCTTTTCTGAATCATCCTCATCAAATAAAAAATCTTTATTATCATCTGAATTTCTCCAAGACGAATAGTCATTTCTCGTATCATTTCTATCGTTCTCTGCCAATGATGCCTCAGATGTACCCCCTAACTCACACAGTTGAATGCACAAACTGATAATCTCATCCACCTTCACTTTTGAAAAGGCGTCACACTTAAATAAGTCGTGCTATATACAAACAAATACAAAGTGTTATAACACATTATAAGTTTTCTAGTGCAACAAACTGATACGAACCAGGATAAGAAGTGGAGGAATATTTGTCAAAGGCGTTCCAAGCAATTTAGGGGGGTCTAGGCAATTCTTAAATAAACAAGGGCTGGATAGTTTACTATTAGCTTCCTTATTCGTATTTACCTTTTATAATGTTACTTGACTTCTTGTTACAGAAGTTTAGGAGTATTATAAATACAATCGTAGGTTAGGGAGAAGGGATATTGAGCATTCTGGATTCTGGAGTTGGGAGGGCCTACGTCTCGGATAGTAGGGTATTATAAGTTCTTATTATTTTGTTCTGTTCTTTGTGATATCAGTTATTAATAAAATCCAGCCATTTGATTCGTATCACAAACATAATGAAAAACGCATAAAAGTACTTACCCCGAATATATGGGAATAAAATAATTCTGCTGGTCTACTCGCCAATAACTCCTTCATCCACCTCATAATGTAGTACCCACTTTCCTGACCTTCATTTTGTTGCGGGCACTATAGTTGAAAAACAAGTAGATAACAAACGCATCACCAAAATAAATGTGTTAGGCAATAAGGTTTAAAAATCACGTTAGCTAAAAATTTGGGTTTGCCTTAGAGTTCAAGAACTAAATCTAGTTAAAAGGGTTCGACTTTTAGTTTAATTTGTCCCAAGAAAACTGATAGATTGAAAAACAATATAGTCAGATGACTTACGTCATCTAGAATATTTATATCAATGGAAGGAAAGACCCTACAAAGAAAATAAACAATATTATGTTATACCAAAAACAGAAAATACACAAATTTAAGTAAAATTCTCACTTTTCCAACGTATGTGAGAGCTTGTAGCTATTTGTAATCATGCGGTCCCCAATTGCATTATGCATCTTCGGATCCAAAATAAGCACATAGTTTTTGTCAGGTAAAAGTACAAACAAGGTCCAGTGTTTCCTAATAATGATCGAAAATTGTTAGCACAAAATATAAGTCATATAGTCGTAACAAAAAAAAACGAGTAACTTTATGGTACCTTGCATAGTACGGTGCTAAATAAGCCTTATCATCTGTGAGAGCCATTCTTAAGTAATTTTGGACATCAGTCTCTTTGCTAAGGCACGAACTCTCTTGAATCATTTGCGGTGACAGAAAATTGTATGAGTAGGAATTATCTGCCCTTCTTTTTAAAGACCTAAAACAATAACATATAGATAAACAGTGCCATATAATGTGAATATGTGAAATCTGGATAGTTAAATAAAGTAATACTTACATAGCAAACGATTCCACTATGCTCACATCTAGCCAATCACGGGTTAACAATGATATTAATTCTTTAGGAACAATTTCAATCAGAATTTCATTCTCTGTACCAAAGATCTCACGTTCACAAGTCAGCTTTTTTACTATATACCCTTCACCCTTTAGTCGATCAAAGGCTTCCAACACCTCCCGTGGTTGATCCAGGTTAAGCTTAGCTTCTGCCGCTTCCATTATTTTCTTCCAATCATCCGAATTAGATGGATGATATTGAACCGAGGAATCATCCGTTTGTGGCCCTCCCAAACTACTTGAGCTTTCCCCTGCAGAAAAAGAGGTGCACACAAAAGATTTAATCTACTCTTTTTCTTTTCTTTTTCTTTTATTTATTTATTTATTTTTTTTGGGTAACCATGGTTTCCTACTTATATAGAATGTATAAGATATTTAACACATACCTTTAAGATGCCGCCTCTCTTCTATTTTAAGCGTACCGCAGTGGGTGGGAATATTTGACGCCTAAACAGCAAAAAAGAACACACCATATAAGCTACCAACTTATTTCTATTAATATATAGAACAATTTTACCTCAATTGCGTTCTGTTTCGAATGATAATCCATAAAGTCGATAATTTACCTTGATTGCCATCAGTTTTGATTCATAATCCATAAAGTCGATAATAGCACCCTGTAACATGAGTTATGGGGAGTCGTAAATACTAAATACAATATGAACATTTTTAAATATAATATCAGTTGTGTATAACACCCCGATTTTTCACGGTATTAATTCTAATATATTTTAAGCTCCCCAATTGTTATAGTTATTAATTCTTGTTAGCCCAAAAGGACCTCTCACGAAATTAGTTACTAAAGAATAAGGACTTTCCATGTAATGGTTTTACTAACCTTGCCTAACCTTGAAACTTCTTTTATTACACTTATAGGAGATAGCTTAACTCTCGGGAAAGCTCCATTTCCTTATTCCCATCACCACCCTCACGTCACACACTTATACATCAAGAACAAATTAGGGTTTCAATCCCTATTTAATTTCAATCAAGTTTGAGCTAAGAAGAAAGACACAAACTCTAACATTCCCATGAGCCAATTCGAGGTATGAATCATAGTTAAGTTTCCTAATTCGTATTAAAATCGGGTTTCAATCCCTATTTAATTTCAATCAAGTTTGAGCTAAGAAGAGAGACACAAATTGTAACATTCCCACAAGCCAACTCGAGGTATGAATTATAGTTAAGTTTCCTAATTCATATTTAAAGGCTACCCATTATGTGATATCATAAGAGGGGTTTTGTAGAAATCTGAGATATTATGTTAAGTTGTGATTCTTAGAAATCATCAAGACTTTTGTTCATCATAAGAGGAATGACGGGTATCCTAGTATGATGCCATAACACCATTTTGTGGTGTTAGATTTTGAAAAGTAAATTTACGCTTATAGCCCTAGGAACTTTTGAAGTCGTTTTTAAGTAAAAATACAGATTTGCACGTCTTTGTAACTAGTACATATAAATGTATGTTTTGTTAAAGGGGTGTTTAGCATTATGCCACACTTACCCATCTTTTAACCCATTTGACTTCATATGGGTCAGCCTTATAGTATGCACTATGTACCGTTTGTTTTGTAATGAAATACGTATGCTTGTGTTTTGATTATGAGTTTGTACAATTTGGTTTTGTGCAGAATTTCTGCAAACAGTTCCTGCGTGTGTAGGTTGATACGGATACAGCGTATTCCCAAAAGGAGGGAATATGGCGTATCCGCGTATCAACCCAGCTGTAAAAAAAATCTAGCATGGGTTTGTGGATACACACCTTACCTCTTTGAACTACTCCAGTGGTTTTGATTTGTCCAAATTGTGCAAAAATTTTCCTTAGTTGTTGATCACTTGTACCTTTTCGCATGCCACTTACATAAACCGAGGTATCTATAACTGTTCAAAGACCAAGCATCAAAAACAATTGAAAGAAATAGATATTAAAACAGCAACTTTCCACTACTTTGTGGTAAATGAAAAGACTTATGAATAAAATAGAAAATGCATGAATGCAAATGTAAAGACCTGGTGGAGTAGGAGGTAATTTTGGATTCCTCGCTGCAGACTTCTTTAATTCTGGATCGTCTTGGTTCTTCTTGACCTCTGAGAAAATTAAGTTATTACATTAGTCATATATATAATACTGCAAAAAATTACACAATTTGACAATGAGACAACAGAGAGCTATAAAGGTTTTTTTCTTTTTTCTTTTACTTTCTCACCTTCTTTACTTGAAGGTGTCGACTTCAGACCTTGCCGAGATTGTGCCTCCCCACCAAATTTGACTGGTAAGGGAGAAGAATTAATAATAAAAGACTGAAAGAAATATGACTTTCTGAATGTGCATTATGCATGAAGGTAAATGGAAATACCTTTTTCAGTTTCTGAAGGTGAACCTATTTGTTTCTTAAGGTCTGGATTACTTTCTACTGGTTTATCAACTTCATCTTCATCGTCATCTCCATACCCATACCCTAATAATACTCTGAATTTAATAAATAAGCTAATGTGACACTCTAGGCTTTTTCTGGTTACATTACGTTTGGATAATATTTGGTCGAAACTTAGCACTCGGGTCCAACTCATATATTCTAGAGCTTTAAACAAATCGTTTTCTAGCACAAGAATTTTTTTTTTATCTATTGTTGCATCTTCTATCCCTTGTGTATTCTTTCTTTTCTTTTTGTTGTCTAAGGAGCTCACGAACTTCCAGAGACCGATATATCTGTTCTTGTTCAAAATATTTATCGACAACATTTTGTACCACCTCCTTTTCAACGCCTAGTTTGTCCGCCAACTCATGAACTCCAAGTCTTGCAAGTTTGTAGATATTTTGAAGAACAATATCGGTATAATCCAACTTAAATGTATCATCATCACCCTACAATTAATTTGATTACAGTCAGTTTTCAGCCTGAAAATAACATCGCAATAATTTCACATTTAAACCTAATTTAACATCAAAAATTGCGACATGGCACCAAAATTTCACAGTTTTCAACATGAGCCGTTAAAATTATATGAACAAATATTTTGTATAATCAGTTCGTAAAACTTCAAGTCAAGAATAATTCCAAGTCAAGTAAGCTTGACTACTTTCAAATACTAGAATAGTCACTTATAAAGTTTGTGAGCCTTAATTTTGCTTGACATTATTAGCCTTTCTCTATATCTATATCATAATAGGGCTAAATGCCCATAGTCCAATGCTACCCTTACTAATACTATTATAGACTTTTTAATGTCAAGTCAAGCTCGAATTTAGCCAACACGCCAGCTACCTTACCACCATTTCTATCATAACTCTAGTATATGCAAACAATAAGTAGATATCTTTTGGAACTGAAACAACAGGTACATCGAATTTCAACTAAACTACAATAAAAAATTTATAAAGAAAAAAGTAAAAATTACCTCCATATTTGTTGTAGGTTACTGCTGGCGGTTACGGGGTGTTTTCAGGCGGTTAGGTGTTTGTGTCGGCGGAGTAATGGTGCCGGAGCACCGAGGATGGTAGATTTGCACTCTTTTATTTTTGTTTTATTTGCACACTCTTTAAACAAAAGAATTGTACATTATTTATACAAGTGCTTTTCCAGTTATTTTGTAGCGTGCAAAGAAAAAAAAATACTAAATGTGTCAAAACATATTATTTGTAGTGTGTTAAAAGGTTTTTTGTTTAGGATGTGTTTCGTATATATGCAGCGAAATTTTCAAAACTATGACCACATTAATTTTTAGGGTTAATCTTAACTAAAGATAAAAACACGGGTGCGTTTAGTTAGTGAAAATATCTCACTTTTTTTAAGAAATTTTTCATATAAAAATAGAAGAATTAAAAATCCATTTAGTCACATATTTTTTCAATAATTTTCAAAAAAAGTTAAAATTCTCACTTTCCAAATTTTCACTAGAAAAAGCAAAACCCCAATCTATCCTTCTTCACATTTTTTCTCTATAACGAAAAAATTACGGGATTTCTCGATCCCGAAAACCTGCACGTTATGAAGAATGAAGACTTAGAAGACTAGATCCCCATTTCTTTAGGAGGAATTGGCCACTCTTTGATTAGCCACTACTTTAATAATTGTCACATGCATTTGAAGGTTTCTTTGGTTACGTTAAATGTACTAGTGCATGCAGGAAGTTTTGAAGAATAAAAAAACATTAGTGGTTCCACCACCACATGTTCTATTTACAATTGAAGTCTTTCAATTATTTAAGTTGTAATTTTTGCATGAGAAGATTATTAAAAAAAACTGCCTCAAGCTATGGTCTTCTTCTTCCTTTATTTTCTTGGAGAATAAGTGCCTCATGTAGTCGGTATCAACGAGCGGGTTTGCCCGCATGTTGCTGCGGGGCGGCCGTGTTTATGTTTATTACAATTATGTTAATGCGTTTTCGAGTAAGCAATTACATATGTCGGGCATGAAATGAAATGAACAATTCTAAAATAAGTTTTTTAAACGCTCCCTTCAAGCACATCAAATTGAATCCAATATCACCTTGAAAATTTTGCAAATATAAAATACTGTCATATCATATACTTATCCAATGTGATAACTTTTATGTGCCTTGTTGAAATTAAAAGACTATTGATATGCATAATACAAAATTTGTGCAAACTTGTGATTATGTCACATTCTGTAAGCTACCTAATTTTTAAATGAGAACTTCCTTCTCAAATCCACAAATTACTCACAATCTGTAAAACCCTAAAATATGAAAGCATCATTTTGCACCATTTTGAAATTCTATTCTAAGTATGAAATTAACTATATGACATTTAGAAAAAAAATAAAATAAATAAAATAACTCCCAATACCGTCTTCCACGGGTTATGGGTACCCAATACCGTTTCCGGTGTTTGGGGGAGGTTAAGATGTAGACAGTCTTACCCCTACCTAAAGTACACTACTAGAATTTAGTGGATAGCGTCAAAAATAGCGACGGACACTAGAAAGTCGCAAATTTCCGACTTCAAAGCGACACCTTTAGCGTCATGCCCGTTGATAGATGTCGCAAGACATGTCGCGACCTATTCTCAAGGTTAATGATGTCGCAGTACATGTCGTAATGCTTGTCGCTATCTAGAGCGGCATGTTTGAAAGTCGCAATAAAAGTCGCAGATTTACCGCCTTCCTTACTTTCATCGCAATACATGTCGCTGAAATAACGTCTTTTATGTGTGTCGCAAAATAAGTCGCTGGTTAGCTTTGTAGTTATATGGTGTTTCAAAATAAGTCAATTTTTTTTCATAGTTATTTTGGTTTTATCAATAAATTATTCTTACCATATATTTTTACTTTTAGACACAAAAGCCTAAAATAGTAAAATCACAAAAGCCTAAAATTACTTTTTAGACATTTTCATTTAGAAGTGATAAATTTTTTACAAAAGCCTACATTTTCATAAAAGCCTGAAAATACTGGACATTTGAAAACAAATAAAAAATTCCCAAACACACTATTCACTCCCTCCCCAATTTTAGTGAGCTTCTCTCATCTCACTCAGGTACGATCTCGATTAGCTTCTCTCATATCAGTACATGTACGATCCCCAATTTTAATATAATCTTCTCATCTCAGCTCATGTATGAATCGAACACCGTTCTCTCCATCTCAAGTCACCATCTCTATACGATTATTTAGCTTATTTATGATGTTTAATCGAGTGTTTGATTATTTAGCTGTATTAGCTTATTTATGATGTTTAATCGAGTGTTTGATTATTTAGCTGTATTAGCTTATTTATGATGTTTAATCGAGTGTTTGATTATTTAGCTGTATTAGCTTATTTATGATGTTTAATCGAGTGTTTGATTATTTAGCTGTATTAGCTTATGCAATCGAAATGTGATTTTAACTTGTTTATGATGTTCAATCGAGTGTTTGATTGTTGATTGTTGAGATGTGATTTAACTGAAATTTTATGTAGTTCAGAAGTGTAGACCAACCTGTTGACGAAATGTCTCACTAATTTTATGAAGTAGTTTAGAAGTAGTTTTGAGTATTTTTCGCTGAAAAACGTATTGACTGTATTTGTAGAGTGTAGACTAAGTGTTTGATGAATTGTCTCACTAGTTTCGTGTATTATATGCCTAATATGCTACAATTAGTGAAAGATATAGGACAGGGTTTCAATGGTTAGGGGGTGTTTGTTTAAGCTTATTTGATTTGGGCTTATTTTTCATAAGCACTTATTATGTAAGTTTATTGTATCACAAAAAAAATTTATAAACCCACAAGTCTCAAAATAAGCCGTGAAATTGAGGCTTATGAAATATAAGCTCGAAAACAAATAAGCTCATAAGCCACATATAAGCTTAAACAAACACCCCAAGGGGAATTTTGTTATCAAAACACAATAAGCGGCTTTTTAAAAGGTTTAAGAGTGTGTTATGACTATGGTGTAGAAGCTTAGCCAAACGCTCCCTAAAGGACTGTAGTGTAGGATGTTTGATCGTGACAAATTCAGGTTTGTAGCTAGAGTTGTGAACAAAATGGGGTTGAGTGATTGTTACAAGCTATGCATGGCTCTCAGAGGTTGTTGTTTATACAATTGTGTAATGTAGACCACAATGTGGATGTTATTCTTAACATAGGCTAATTACTTCTTATAATTAACCTTAGCACAACTCTAAATTCAGATTATGTGTTAGTTGTGTGTGGATATTGATATTGTCTAGTTTAGTTTTCGTGTTCAAGTGAAATTGATGTTTTCTACTCAATCGATATCAGACTGTTCTTAAGTTTTAATAATAGGTGTTACGGAGTAGTTGTGTAGATATGTTTTGCGTCTAAATATGTATTTTTGCTTCCACTATGCTGTAGTAAGATTAAGCTTAGCATTGCTAAATATATTGTGTATAAGTTTCCTTTCCTCGAAGGCTTTGTTTAATCATATTACATCAGTTTTTTAGCATATAAGTATGTGAAATCGTATTTGTCACAAGTTTTACAAATTGAAGAGACACTTCTGTATTAAAGTGATGATCAAGACATTCATTTATTAAGATAATCAAGAAATTCTTCATTAATTGACAGTTTGTATTCTAATTTACTTGACTGTATAGCCAAACAGTTTTTAATTTTATGATTGGAATATAAGTGGAGCGTGAATAAGTGTCTTTTGAGGAGTTTTCCACCGATTCAGTATCTTAATCTTGATTTTATTGCATTACACACACATGTATGTGCACGTTTGCTTGTCTAGGTGGTCATTATAGTCAGATGACATCCTCATTAGATAAAAAGCTTACTGAAGAGGCATATGGGCTAGATTGTGGAGACTGCACAACCTCCCTAAGATTCTAATTAATGTTATTTATTTGATGCTAGGAACTATAGGATATTTTATTTGAAAAAATAAAATATTTGCTCCTTCCTCTCATAAAATCAAATACCAACATATAGGTGCTACTACTTGCTAAGTGACAACCACCACTCCACCAGGCCAACATGGCTGACCACACAACATATAGTTGCTACTACTTGCTAAGTGACCCCAACACTCCCATACCAGTAGCTTCAAGCCACCACGAAAGTTCTCCACCAATTGCTCTGTCGACTTTTCCATTAAGGCAACCACTCCTTCAACCGTCTCAGCCTCTTTTTCCACCACGTCTTATGTAATGAGGCCTTCCCCATAAGTTGCAAATACCCGCTTCAAATGCTTTAAATCATCTTCAATCATCTCATGGTCTGCCCTGGTGAAGCATCTGGCGCTTCCCCCCAGCAAGAAACTCATTTACATGGGTAGAAAGATAAACAATATACTATATCAGTTGCTGATCTATTTCAGTGAAAAATAGTACAAAGGATAAAAAACATGTACTGGCCATTTAGATTTCCAAAAGGATCCCAAAATGAAACATGAAAATTGCGTTGCAACTAAACACTAAAGTGTCATCCTCTGCAGTCACAACAGAACTATTTTGTAACTTTGGGACGAGTATGGTGTGTCCTTTCTAACAGATGTTGTGTCTGCAAACCATAGTTGATTAAAGACAGCTAAAGCTCAATTTAATAGCCAAAGGTTGAGCCCGCTCTGTGACAATAGGACTCAAGAGAGTCAGGTTCAGTCTGAGGACTGTGAGAACAGGGCTTATCCCAGCATTCACCACATGACCTATGTAAAGACTCCCAACATTCACCACATGACCTATGCCCAAAGTTTTTGTTTCTGAAATATGTAGAAATGTTAAAGTTTTGTTTCTGAAGTTGTTAACTTCTTCGCGCTGACCCGCTTCTCCGATTCTTAACTTTAAATTTGATTATTATTTTTATTTCTGTGTTGTTGTTTGACAATCGCTGAAGTGTAGAAAAAATGACAATGACCCGTGAATGGATGTATAAAACCAACACCAATGAGTTTTATGATGGAATTGAGGAGTTCATAAAACAGGCAGTTAGTTTTGCTCGGTCTAAAGGTTTCGTTGATGGCACAGTCCAATGCCCGTGTAAGAGCTGTAAAAACCTGTGGTGGAAAGGTATAAAGGATGCTAAGTATGATCTATATAGGTATGGATTTATCCCAAATTACTATGTATGGGACAAACATGGTGAGCAACGTTCTCAAAGGATCAATCGGGAATTACCTAATCGTGCTAAAGCTGTGAATTTAGCTCGCAACATGGTTATTGATGCGGCTGGCTCACAATTTGAGGATCTGATTTTTGAAGCACCATCCCCTTCATAACCTCCGAATCCTGAAGCTAAAAGGTTTTTTGACTTGTTATCAAAAGCAGACGAGCCATTGTATAAGGGTTGTGAAGGACACTCAACTTTGTCAGCAATTTCAAGGATGTTAAATATCAAATCAGATTTCAACATGAGCCAAAGTTGCTATAACCGGGTGATGCAGGCAATAAAGGAATTTATTCCAAAATCTACAATGTGCTCTAACTATTATGAGTCAAAGAAGATGGTTTCACAACTAGGTCTGGGGTACATGAAGATAGATTGTTGCCCAAATGGTTGCATGCTCTATTATGGCAAAGAAAATGAGGGTCGGGACAAGTGTTATAGGTGTGATCATGCTCGATATAAACCTAAGGAACAAGGAAGTTCAAACGGAAAACAAATAGCATACCAGTACATGCATTATTTGCCGCTAACACCAAGATTGCAACGCCTTTATATGTCTAAGGAAACAGCTCAATACATGACATGGCATCATGAAAATAAAAGAGAACCTGGTGTGTTATCTCACCCGTCCGACGGAGAGGCTTGGAAGAAATTTGATCAAAGCCATTCTTCTTTTGCTGCAGAGCCGAGGAATGTTAGGCTAGGCCTTTGTACCGATGGATTTACGCCCTTTGGGATGTCGTCTACCGCATATTCTTGTTGGCCAGTAATCGTGACACCATATAACCTACCTCCTTGGATGTGCATGAAAATACCATACATGTTTTTGACATTAATTATTCCTGGTCCGCATAGTCCAAAGAAGAATATTGATGTGTTCTTACAACCTTTAATAAATGAGTTGATTACGTTGTGGAAAGACGGGGTCGATACCTATGATGCATTTAGGAAGAGAAATTTTACTTTGAAAGCTGCACTTATGTGGACAATCAATGATTTTCCAGCTTATGGTATGTTATCCGGATGGAGCACTCATGGGAGGCTTTTTTGCCCGTATTGTATGGGAAAAAGTAAAGCCTTTCATCTTAAACATGGCAGAAAGACCTCATTTTTTGATTGTCATCGTCAATTTTTGCCAATGAATCATTCGTTTAGAAGAAACAAAGATTCTTTTACCAAGGGACGGGTTGAGAATGATGCACCTCCACCTAGGTTATCTGGTCAGGAAACATGGAGACGAGTTCATAAATATCCAAAGGTGACTGATGAATGCTATCCCACAGAAAAAAAATTACCAGGCTTTGGAGTGTGCCATAATTGGACAAAAAAAAAGTATATTATGGGATTTACCTTATTGGAATAAGAATCTTATTCGTCACAACCTTGATGTTATGCATGTGGAGAAATTTTTTTTTGATAACATCTTCAATACAGTGATGGATGATAAGGATAAGACTAAAGATAACGTTAAAGCTAGACAAGATGTCAAGGAGTATTGCAGGCGTCATGAGCTGGAATTGGTCATGGAAGCCAATGGAAATAATTTAAAGCCCAAAGCTTTATGCACATTAAATAAAGAGCAAAAGAAAGTAGTCCTTCAGTGGGTTAAATATCTGAAGTTTCCAGATGGATATGCTTCCAATTTGTTGAGGTGCGTAGATCTACAAAGGTGTAAAATGTGGGGCATGAAGAGTCATGATTGTCACGTTTTCATGGAGAGATTATTGCCAATTGCATTACGAGAAATGTTGCCTGAACCCATATGGAAGGCAATGACAGAAGTAAGTCTTTTTTTTAGAGATTTATGCTCAACTACATTGAAAGTGGAGCAATTACAGAAAATGGAGAGAGACATTGTGGTAACAATGTGTAAACTAGAAAAGATACTTCCACCAGGATTCTTTGATCACATGGAGCATTTTTTAGTTCACTTGTCGTATGAAGCAAGAGTTGGTGGTCCTGTTCAATACCGATGGATGTATCCATTCGAAAGGTGATAATTATAAATACAATGCAATTGATTATTAATTTCTATTTCAGATGCTTCACTTATACTATTCTTGGTTTTTGTAGATATCTGTATCACCTAAAGAAGAAAGTAAAAAATAAAGCGCGGGTCGAGAGTTCAATATGTGAAGCATACATTATGGAGGAAATATCACACTTCTGCACACATTATTTTGAGTCACGCGTTGAAACGAACTCAAGAAGAGTTGGTCGAAATAATGATGGTGGAAATATAAATCCTAACAAGTTTAGCTTATCAATTTTCAATCATCCAGGAAGGCCTTCAGGAACTTGCAAATGACGTTACTTAGATGATGACGAATATGTTGTTGCTACCTTTTATGTTCTTCAAAATTGTGAGGAAATTCAACCATTTTTTAGGAAATTTGAAGCGTAAAGTAAAATGCCAAATATGACTGTTGTTCAACTCATTCGTGCAACAGAAGAGAGGTTTGGGCGTTGGATAAGAAATTATGTAAGAGTTTAGTAGCTTTTATGAATGAATGTTTCTGATTGAATGTTTCTGATTTATGAATGAGTTTAGTAGCTTTTATGAATGTTTCTGATTATTCGTCTAATTTGTAGGTCCTCGATCCATCTAATAGTAACCTGGTCAACGATAATCTAAAGAGCTTAGCCATTGGTCCAAGTCGATATGCACGAACATGGCAGTTGTATTATGTGAATGGGTTTAACTTTCACACAATGCATCACAGTTTTGGCCGAAAAACTTCAAACACTGATTTATATCTTGTTGGTGAAGAGGGAGATTATTACTGGAAGTTGAATGATGTGATTGAGTTAGAGTATACGAATTGTTCCAGGGTTGTACTTTTTAAGTGCGAGTGGTTTGACCCAGTAAAACATAGAGGATGGAAAATCCATAATGAGTTTGGGCTCGTAGATATAAACCACAAGAAGAAGCTAAGGAATTATGATCCATTTATTATGGCACACCAAGCGCAACAAGTATACTTTATTCCGTACCCTAGTATGCACAGAGATAAAAATGACTGGTGGGCGGTGTAAAGACGAAAGCTAGAAGTACTATTGTTGCTCCAACACAACCAATAGACTCTGTCTACCAGGAAGATGGTAATTCAGTACCTTTCATTGTGACTGAAAATGATGAAGTTGAAAAGTTACATGATGATGAAGGGGACATGGAAGTAGTGGAAGTACTACACTTACAAGAAAGTGAAGAGGTTGAAGATGTGATTGAAGAAGAAGAAGAGTTAGAGGAAGAAGAGGAAGTAGAATACGAAAGCGGTTCAGAAGAAGATAACTAGGAAAAAGAGAAAGATGAGTGGCAAAATAATTTTAGTAATGATGATTATGCATTTATGCTTTTTGAATATTACCCTTTGTAATTTACTATGATAATAATTTTTGTTATATAGCTTAATTTGTCGTCACCTTATTGTGCTACGGGTGCATTATTACTTTACTATACTGTGGTCATAATAATTTTATTATATATTTGATTGTTAAAAATTTCACTAACAAGAAATATTCTATTTTACTTGAGTTTTCAGATGGAAAATGAAGATGTTGATCAACAGCCCGGTGATGAAGATAGGCGTATTGTCTTAACAATTCAAGGAGAATCGTAAGTTTAAAAATATTCCATAGGTTTTTGAGGGATATATGTATGTGTTTGTTCAACAGAGAACACAAATTATAATGGTTCTATGTTTCTTTGTAGATTTAATCCTCCAATAACGTGGACGAGCACAATAACTAGCATATTGAAATCACGGTTTACAGGAGCATGGGATACTTGGAAAATTGTTCCCGTCGAAGACAAGGAAATTTGGTTCAAGTCGTTCAAGGTATTATGTTTGATCCTACAACTATTAGCAGTATGCAAGTTACACAAAACCTATAAGCTTTTAGACATGAAATAGAGAAAGTGTTGCCATTAAGACAGTTAGCTAAGTTTCATGAAATGTCGTGGTTGTCTAGGCATCTGTAAAGTGCGGCGTCTCAATTCTCAAAGTAAAGCTTTTAAATCATGTCATTTGTATGTATGTATGGTGATGATGGGATTTTTCATGTAAGTTTATAAAGTTTGCTAAAACAGTCAATTGCTATGATTAGTATGTATCAGGTTGTAAGGTAAGATCGTTTATGAACCATCCCTTTTTTGAGTTTATAGTCCTTGAATTTTTGACCTCCTCACTATTATTTTATTATCTGTGGTTTGAGCTTTTGACATCTTTCTATTTGACATTTTCGGTCTAATAATAATAGATATTTGAATTTCAATTGAGAAGAAACTGAGAGATAACTTTCAGTTCTGTATCTGCTAGTTTGAACAATTTGAGGTGGCAAATAAGGAACTAGTTTTAACACCATTAATAGTGGTACCTTACAACTTGTATTTACTAGTTCTGTTATTGCTATACCTTACAACTTGTATCGGAGAGTCTCGTTAGTTTTTCTTCTTATTTAACTAGGAGGTTTTTGGATAATCAGATCTAAAAGTTCATCTCAGCGAGTAAGTCCTAACTTCTAACTCATATAATAGGAATCAGTAAAGTTGGTAGCTGCTAGTTGTAACAACGGCTGGAAGCGTGTTATAGGGAAGTTGAATAAAAATTAGGATTAAGCAGACGGCGTATATAACAAGATTTTGTGTTGGTTTGGTTTGAAATCCATTTGATTGTCTTGGTTTGGTTTGAAATCCTTGTGTTGTTTTGTTACTGAGATATTTTGCAAATCATAAGTTTATAATCATGTGCAGGAGAAATACACTTGGGATGCAAGAATTAACCAAAAGGTTCGAACTTTGTTTAACTACCTTGGATCAAGAAGCCATCGAGACTTCATGACTAGGGTAAGGATCAAAGGTCGAGCACAAAAACCACCTTTCATGAATCAAGCTATTTGGGAAGGACTATGGACAATCTGGGAATCACCGGGGTTTATAGCCAAATCTGAAAGAGGGAGAGCTGCCCGACAATCTAATAAGCGTTTGCACGTTGCCGGTTCAGTCTCGATCGCTGAGCACAGAAGGAGATTGGTATGTGAATTTTCTTTACCATGTTACGTATTCCAAACACTTTACTTATTCAAATAATCAAGTTTTCGAGTTGTTGTGTTTGGTATAGTGAGACCGGTTCTGATTATCTGTTAATTCTGAGATCAGATTGATTAAGTTATGGATAATTAGTTTACTAGTAGCTACAACAAACTGATTCCAGAGTTATCTGATAATTTTATGTTGAGGGACCCTTGACCTTGGGCTTACTCCAAATCTCAAAAGGTTATACATCTTGAAAATTGTTATGATTTGGTAGAAATTAATGCTCCGGTTGGATATCTGAAAAAGCTTGCCTTCTTAGATATAAGTTGTGGAACCAGCTGTTGTGTGAATTACAGATACAAGTTGTTTGGGTTTGGGTTGCTTATTTAAACCGCTTATTAAGTTAGATATTCACATATAAGTGTAGATACTAAGATCCTGTACCATAACATGCGCATAAACAAATAAACCACCAATTCAGCTTCAAAAAGGGGAAAAGTAACATCTGTAATTCACACAACAGATATAGAAAATATCTGTGGGCTTACTCCCTTGATGGTTGCTGATGTTACTTTGGTTTGTGATGATCTATGGTTGCTGATGTTATCTGTGTAGTATTGATGTGCTTAATCGATTATGCTGCTAACATCGGGGGTACTATTTATGTTGTTTTATGATTATAGCAAAAAGAACTAGGAAGGGATCCAACTGCTGCAGAACTATTTTTTCGGACTCACATGAAGAAAGACAAGAATTTTGTGGACAATGAAGCAAAAGAAACCTGGGTAAGTTGTTGAATAATCCAACTGTTGTTTCTGAATAAGCAAGTGTTACTTTACATATGCTAAATGTGTCATACTTTTTATTAATGAAGGAACAATACATGGCAAAGTATGGAGCAGATGATTCTCAAGATACTCAATCAGGAAACATAGCAAATACATATATTAGATGGGCCGAACATGTTGGCTCAAAGAAAGGGAAGTTTTATGGCCTTCCATCGGGGTTTGATAGATATGTTTTTGAGCATATTGTTGATTCCATTGGCCAAACTGCACAAAACCATGAGATCGTTCAGCTACGAGAGATGTTGGATTGCCAAAAGATAGAAAATGATCTTCTTAAAGCCGAGCAGGAACGTATGAAAGAAACACAAGAAGCACATTCACAGAAGCTTGACCAGATTGTTAAATCTCAGAATTTGCTAGAGGGCGATTTAAAGGTGATTCAATCTGCTACTCAAAAGGTTCTAGATTTGCTTCAACGCCGACAACGTTTTAGATGCTTAGTCCAAGTAGCAATGCGGTTAACAAGTAGCATGTTTACACTCTATGGTTAAAGTGACAATTAGCAGATTTACAATATTTGACATTGTTTGGTTTAGCTCGGTTTCTTATAATACTTTTGTTGAACTAGCTGTTTTACTTGGAACTTATACGACACCTTTTAGTGTCTTTATGTATGACTTGGAACTTATCATTGTTTAATATACTATATACTTTATTGAATCATTATGTTTCATTTATGAATTCTTGGGGCTAAATAAAGAGACATGTAACAACATAGAACCTAGCATGTTCAACAGGGAAAGTTTTGCGACAACAGAGACTGGATTTGCGACATTTGATGGATTTTTTGCGACTTTAAGCGACGTCTAATGAGAAAAAGCGACATAGTTAGCGACTAGAATAGCGATGGATATAGATTTTTGGGACAGAACTCGCGACTCCATGAAGCAAGTGAAAATCCGTCGCAAGGCTTTTTTGCGACATCATTTCCAGTCGCTACGAGCGACAAACTTGTTTGTCGATAGTGATGACGCTAAATTATTGCGACGTAGTTTGAGGTGACGATAACTGCGACGTTTTAACACCGACATGTACCTACCCAACGCAAATTATGACGCAAGGATAAAATCCGTCGCTAATTACGTCGCTAAATCCGTCGCTAAAGGCTGCAATTCTTGTAGTGGTAAAGAGGCTGCTTCCAGTTCTACCAAAGGTAAAAAGGACCTCCGGCCTTTTGTAGGGAGTGAGGATCGAACCCCTGACCTCTCGGTTGAGAGGCAAGGGGTTTTCCAACTGATCCAACCCTACTTGTTAACTATATGACATTTAGAAACTATAGGTTATAATGAAATTTCGCAATAATATCAATGTCTAAACTAGTTAACTAAATAACTTAATGTTTCCTAAAACTAATCCCAACTAGATACTACTAAACGAATTGTAAATAATATTAAGAGGAGCCTTACACATTTTGTATTTGTTCCCTAAATATGTGAAACTGATTCTCCTAAACCCTTCCCTCATTTGCCTAGAGATAAGAACAATATTATCACTTCCCATATATAAAAGATTTCATGCTTCTTATCCCTAAATACAAACACGGTTTGCCTATCATAAAAAACACACGACCTTCCTTTTATTCTACACGTTTTGACAGCTAGCCTCCCACCCCATTCGTATATTTTAGCATGTCTTATGTCTAGAGTTGAGATCCATGTAGAACTTTGAGTAACCATAGAACCAATCAATGAATCTCAACCATCCAATCCAATTACATCCAAAGGTTTAGATTAAATCCTGCGTTTACACTTTGAGGGCAAAAACGTCAAATATATAAACTAAAAATAAAAACCAACCTCCATTATTTTCCTAAAATATTAGGTGAAAAAAACACACACAACCGGCTTCACCATAACTGCTCCATAACCAAGAACGATCCACTACAACCAGTCAACCACCATAACCGCTCAACCACAGCTCCACCACCATCACCGCTCCACCATAATGGCCGATCCACCACCATCACCGCTCCATCACCATGACCGATCCAACACCATCATCAATCCAGCACCGTCACTGCTCCACAACCATAACTGCTCCACCACCATCACCGCCCCACCACCATCATTGATCCACCACCATCGCCGCTCCACCATCCTCACCGTTGATAATGGAAAACAATGATGTTGATGATGAAAATATATATGAAGATGAGCTTATGGTGGATGTTGAAGTTATGATTGTAGATGATACATTGGTGGATGCTGAAATTATGGAAGAAGAAGATACACATGTTATTCAAAGTAAAGAAGAAAAGGATCATATATGATTCAAATAAATTTTTTTGCTTATTCTGCTTTGTTTATTTGTTATTTTGAATATTTTGTGGAATTACATATATGATACTAGTGGAATTACACATGGTTTATAGATGCACACCATGTGTTTGATGAAATGCGTCTGTGAATCATATGTGATTCTCCAGAGTCATATATTTTAGTTTTCTGAATCATATGTGATTCTGAAGAATCACATGTGAAGCAAAATCACATATTTTAGCTTTCTGAATAAAGGAGAAATCATGTATGATTCTAAGTGTTCATGATATACCATGTGTTTGATGAAATGCGTCTGCGAAGAATCCAGAGTCATATATTTTAGTTTTCTGAATCATATGTGATTATGAAGAATCACATGTGAAGCAAAATCACATATTTTAGTTTTCTAAATAAAGGAGAAATCAAATATGATTCTAAGTGTTCATGATATAGAAGCACACCATGTGTTTGATGAAATGCGTCTGTGAAGAATCACATATGATTCGATATAGAATCATATGTGATTCTTCAGAATCATATATTTTAGTTTTCTGAATCATATGTGATTCTGAAGAATCACATGTGAAGCAAAATCACATATTTTAGTTTGTCTACTGTTTATGTAATAAAGGAGAAATCATATATGATTCCTAGTGAATCATATATGATTCAAAGGAAAATCATATATGATTCTGTGTGAATCATACTTTGATTATGTTATGAAAATAAATATTGTCTGATTCTTTTAATGTAACTCACTATACAGATTCTGTCATGACACCAAGACCAACTTTATATGCACATGAAGAAACTCCTGGAGGATCAGTGTACTGGGAACCCGTTGTTGATCATATTTATTTACATGTTGAGGGGAAAAAGTTTAAAATGATAGAGGAATGTATTGAAATGTACAACAAATAATACCAAGAATCGCTTTGAAGTTAAGAAATCGCACAGAGAGAAATACAAAAAGTGGTTTGGTAAAAAGTAAGTACCTTATGTGTAATAGGAAGGCTTCCAAAAGACATAAATATCAGCACATTGGATCTTAAAAGCAGTGATAAACAAGTCAGAAATACAAGACAATGGGTAACAGGTTGTATAGCTAATATTCATAACTTTGGATCCTATTTATGGAGAATCTGAAATAACTAAATTTGTTGCTAAGCATAATCATTTAATGATTCCAAAAGAGTATGAGCATCTAACAAAGAAACAAAGGAAGATGACTCGAAGGAAAAATGTTCGTTGTAAAAGCTTCAAACTTCAGACTTGGTGCAACAAAGGCACACAATTTGTTATGTAGCATGAAAGGTGGTTCTCAATATGTTCATGGCACAAGTAGTGATTTCAAGAATCATCAAAGGGATATAAACGTATGCATAGGTGAAAGTGCCGCGCAAATGTTGATAAACAAAATGGAAAACCGAAAGAAATATGTTCCAAACTTTACATTTCATTATATGGTTGAAAAAAGTGAATTGGTTGCCATGTTTTGGGCTGATGAAGTTGCCAAATGCAACTATAAGGAATTCGGTGATATTGTGTCATTTGATGCAACATTCAGAACCAACAAGTAAGTCTCTTCTCAATCTGATTCACATGTTATTTACATGAAGCACTTGTAATTCAATCTGAATTTCACATATGATTCTATCAGAATCACATATGATTCTATCAGAATCATATATGATTCTCGTTAAATCACATATGATTCTTTCAGAATCATATATGATTCTCATGGAATCCCAAATGATTCTCACAGAGTCATATATGATTCTCACAGAATCACATATGATTCTTTCAGAATCATATATGACTCTCATAGAATCCCAAATGAATCTCACATAATCATATATGATTCTCACATACGATATGGTGTGAAAATTGTGATATTCAGATACGATATAGTGTTTGTTCCATTCATCGAGATAGATAATCACAAAAAGTGCGTGACATTGGGTGCGGGAATGCTTCTAAGAGAAGATGAAGAAGCTTACACATGGCTACTAAAATCGTTCATGACTGCACATCAAAAACAACCAAAAATGATTGTAACGGATCAAGATGGAGCCATGAAGGTAGCAATTGAAGCAGTTTTTACTGAATCCAAACATAGACTATGTATGTGGCATATCACACAAAAAATTCCATCGAAGGTATTTTAATTCGTATACTATTTTAATATTGAGAAATATAATCTGCCACTTAGAATCACATATGATTCTATGTAACATGAAATTTTCTTACAGATTTGTAAAAAGATCTATAATGAAATTGATTTCAAAAAGCGCTTCAACAAGATTGTGTGGAACATGTTCATGGAACCATTGGAATTTGAAGAAAAATGGAAAAAATTGATTGAAGATTTTGGATTGCAAGACCATAAATGGATGAAAAAGATGTTTAGACTTAGAGAAATGTGGCTACCAGCTTATTTTATTGACTCTCCATTATTTGGATTGATGAGAACTACTTCAAGGTCCGAGAGTGAAAATGCATTCTTTAGACATTTCACAAATCATGGGTCAACATTAGTTAATTTCATGATGTGCTTCGATCAAAGAATGGAGAGGCAAAGGTATAGGCAAGAACAATTGGACTTCAACACATTTGACTCAGCTCCAAAACTTTCTACAGAGTTAAAGATGGAACGCCATGCATATAAAGTACACACAAGATCAATATTTCTGCTTGTTCAAAGGGAAATAAAAGAGGCTTGTTGGTCTTGCACAATACAAGAGTTTAAATCTGAAGAGGGTTCTGAGATAGTTAGGGTTAAAGATAGGAATGCAGCTGCTTTTAGGACACTTTCTAAAGAAAAAGAAGAATCTGAAAAGGTAGCAGAATACAAGGTAAATTTACTTGCAATTGTTGAATATTCTTTAGCTGTTACCATCTGACATGAAATCATGTATGATTCAACCAGAATCATATGTGATTCAACCAGAATCATATGTGATTTACAAAGAATCATATATGATTTTACATAGAATCATATATGATTTTATGTAGAATCATATATGATTTTTGCATAGAATCATATATGATTTTACGTAGAATCATATATGATTTTACATAGAATCATATATGATTTTACGTAGAATCATATATGATGCTCACAGAATCATATAGGTTTCAGTACTAAAAAAGTTCTAATTTTCTTTCCTTCCTGTTCTGCAATTAGGTTCTGCGTTCTCTTGAAGACGGGTCAGTGGAATGTACTTGTAGGCATTTTCTTCGATTCGGGTTTTTATGTCGACACGCATTCTGTGTTTTGAAGAACCGTGATGTTCAAAGGATCCCTGAAAAGTACATTTTGAGGCGTTGGAGAAGGGATATAATACCACCTGGTTTGAGAAGAAATACAAACAGGTATGGAGAAAAGAATGAACCAATTGAAAAATTAACAAATGAGGCTACTTTTGTGGTAGACGAGTGTTTATTTTTGTTGAGTAAAGATGAAGCCAATTTAGGAAAGTTTGTGGAACAATTGAAATCAATCAAGAAGAAAATTGAAGATGAAATGCCTAACCCTCCGTCACAAAACAAACAAGAGATGTAATTAAGGATATATATGCAGTTGAAAAACATGTGGTCAAAAATCCATCCAATGCTTCAAACAAAGGTTGGTCGAAAGAAGATCGTAGAAAGAGTGGAAAAGAAATGGCACTTGAAGGAAAATCTAAGAGGAAAAGGAAATGTGGATTCTGTGGTAAGAAGACTAATAATCACAACAAGATGACATGTCCACTGAACCCAAAGTATATTGCAAAACTTATGGAGAATTGCTAAAAAAACAAAGCTAGAACTGATGCGGGTGAACAAGCAACGACAAACATCGAAACTGATGCGGGTGAACAAGCAACTAACTCTTCTTGAATGTCATACTTTCTTTATATTTGGTTATTATTTATTTTTTTGCACTGTCGGAAAAGTTACCTTTTGTTTAATTGAAAAGTTACATAGTGCAAATCATATAATCATATGTGATCTTTTTGTTAGGAATTAGAAATTCCAGGTATTAAAGAGTCGGTCACCTCAAGTATATGTAATCGTTAGAAAGCTCGTAGTCGTAGTTATTTTAAGTTAAGTAGTATTTAGTTAAGTAACACCGTGGAGGACGGACGGGTCTTTACCCACTGTATGCCTGATCCACAGCCCATGTGTGGCGTTTTAATGTAAGACTATAAATACTCTCTACCTCCCAAGGTAGAGAGTTGGAGCTCATAATAATATCTTTCACTTTCTCTCACTAAGTTCCCTAAACCTCTAACTTTCTCTCTCTAGAATTCCATCTATATTCTACCTTGTGTTAATGTTATGATGTGTATGTGAAAAGTTATATCTTACAATTGGTATCAAGAGCCATGGTTAGATCATATCTTACACATCTTTGGATTTCTAGTGGTTTTTAGGTGGTTTTTGAGTTTGAAAAAGTTTAGTGGTTTGTACATCATTTGGTTGATTTCTAGTGTTAAAGTTTGGATTTTGATTGTACTTTTGTGTTTAAGATCATCATAAGTGTTTAGGTTTTGATTTGGAAGGCTTGAATCATCGTGGTTGGGTTGTTTTTGGATTGAAAAGTGATGTTTATATGGTTTTTCATGCTAGCGACTTAGTTCACGGATAATATTCTTGGTAGCGACTTGCTTCACATTTTTGTAGCGACTTACAGTGTTGGGGCTAGCGAGTTAGATCTAGCGAGTTAAAGTACAAGTAGTGGACTCTCCACTACGGATAGCGACTTGGTGGTAGCGACTTGGTCTTCGTTGCGAGTTGCTCTTTTAGCGACTTGCATTGTTAGCGACTTGAGTAGCTAATTGCTGCCAAATTTTGCTAGCGACTTGAGTGTTAGCGAGTTACCACTTAGCGACTTACATCGGGCTAGCGACTTGGAACTCTAGCGACTTATCGTGGTAGCGAATTAGTTGTTAGCGACTTGGTTCAAGAATTCGTAGCGACTTGGTTGATTTTTCCGGTCAAAACTTCAAACGGCCATAACTTTTGAACCGTAACTCCGTTTTCAGCGTTCTACCCATCAAAACGACCGTGAGAACGAGGAGAATGGCACGCCAATGAACTCGGGTCAATCTTCGAGGTCTAAATCCGCTCGAACAAAAGTTATTGAGGTTTTAAGTTTTAGACCTAAATTTCTTAGGCAAAACGGGCATAAACCAATCCGAATCACAACCAAACAACATCTCTGCTTATCCCACGAACAATCTAAAGTCCTATCACACAATCGTCTTTCATTGTATCATTCCATCGGTCATCTTAACACCCTCTACTGGTCATTGCTTAACGGTTTCGTCTTGATTTTAGTAAAATCCCGCGAAAGATTCTATTTCTCGGTTTAAATCATAGATGTGTAAAATCCCGTGCATCCTTCCACATCATGTCTTACTCTGACCTGATCTGAAGGATTTCGAAGTGCTTAAACTCGTATGATGTTGTGGGACAACAATGATAATGTATGCTACACCGAACGATTAAAGATGATTGAATTAAGCAATGAGGATGTGAGATCTCCGTGTTCAGAATCTAATGAGAGAGAATCGCACCAGTCCAAGCTACAAAATGCCATGCAAATGAAATGCGATTGAGCCCTATCAGCCTACTTCATCTGCACCTCATTCAAATTGTTATCCATAGCCGGGGATCGTCATGTAGTGCTCTTTTCCGCCAGGACTTACCTACATTGACAAGAAGTTTGTTGTTGAACTTAGAACATTTAAAGCTGCAACTTACCTATGAAGAGGTTCAAAAGGATGGTTCCAGTGCAACTCTTCAAGTAATCTACAAACAATTTTCACATTCATCGTGGGGAATATTCAGAGATACGATCAACACTTGACTGGAATTTCCTTCAAAAACATACTGGAATGGAAATTCAGGAATTCATTGAGACATTTATCCAACTCATGGATAATGTGAAAAAGTACATTGAAGAATCTGCTCAAAAGAATGAAGACGTGAATGAGTGTCGTGCGCTTGAAAGATTGTTGTGATAAGTTGGGTAATGTATATGTTGAAGAATCGGTGTTGCTTGAATGCGAATGTCGTGACAACAAAAATTGAAGAGTCGGATAATGGAAAAATGGAATCTTCGTGCTCAAATTCACAAGAGAGAGAGGTGCACCGGACACAACCTGTGCAAGTTAATGCAAAGGAACGCTCCATGGAAGCTTCGGATGTACCCAAGATAGAGATGCACCCGCCACACCGTGCATGTCAATGATCAGGTAAGTTGCATGGATGTTTCTGCTGTACCTAGTTGTGCATCTTCTACTCAAAATGATGATTATGAACCGCATGAGTACGCGATTTGTGCCGATGATTCCCTTACCACTGAGCTTAACATATATAAGGATCAGGTTGCTATTTATGAACAGTGCTCTAAGTTTGAGTTGACCACCCGTGAGCAGGAAATGGATGTCCAAATACGCACAACTATTAGAAAAAGTAGGTTTAGAGAAGAAGTATTAAAACAAGAGTTAAACTCCTTACAAGAAAAGCTTTCTAAAAGTGCTAAGCAAAAACACGAACTTCAAGAAAATGTTAAAATGCTTAAGCAAGAATTCAAGGCTAAGGAATCAAAACTTTTGAATGATTTTTCCAATCTAAAAACTTTGAAAAACAAGCTTGAAAATAAGTTGTATGCGACAAGGAATACCATTCAGATGCCACATGATCACTAAGCATAGAGTCTTAAGCGATAAGCATAGCATTCCCCTTGTTGAGGAACCTAATCCAGAGGTAATTAAAAGGCTAGAAATGCTCATAAGGTACTGTATGATGGTAATGAGATCCTTAAGCCTAGACAGAAACCTAGTTGCGCTGAGTGCATTGAGGAAGATAAGAAATCAGATGAAGTCACTAGGGAGAAAATGAATAAGAAGCTAGAAGATCCCGAGTGTAAAAAGAACAAGATAACGATAAAACCCCATGATTACACTAAGGAAAATTGGATATCCTTAAACATGTTTAAGCCTCGACTCTATTGACCCCCGAACAAGTGTTCGGAAAAAGGATATGGACTTGCAAAAGTCTGAAAATCTTGTTGAAATGAATCCCCTTGTAGGAAATTCCCAAAGCGAATGAGTATCCTCCAAATACACCAATGCATTTAGTTCCTAAAACTATTGCCACTAAGAGCAAGACCTTAATCAGCCAATATGTTATTCTTCAACTATTTACCGATTTTGAGAAAACTTGTAAGAAAAGGATCACACCCACTGGGATAACTGAAGGGAAAGGGGTTTTGAGCAAATGAAAGAATGTTATTTAACTGAGGTCATGCCTTTCTTTAAACAACTAAAAGATCATTTTGAGAGTCTTAAAACGGGGACAAAATCAGATATTAAAGAAATGGAAAAGGAATTTGATGCAATGGTAGTTGAAGTTAGTGATTATGAGCGTGCACTAAAATATAATGAGATTGAGAGGAAGAACTTGCATACCTTAAATGAGACTCTTATTACTGAATGTGTTGCTCAAGATATCTTTTTCACTGCTTCAAATTGCTCTATTAATGCTTCCAAATTTCATGAACTATCTCTGGCCCTGAAAGTCTCCCATGATCGTGTCATTGAGCTTGAAAAACTAATTCTGAACTAAATGAGAAAATTGAACTGGATGATCACAACAATTTGGTTAAACATTTTTCTAAACTGAAAGTTGAGCATTTTAATTTACAACTAAAATATCAACATCTTAAAGAAAATGTTAAAACTTCAAATGTCAAGACATCGCCAGATGCTCCAGAGTTTGATGCAGTTTTTCAAATTAACAAACGTGATGAACGATTCAAGCTCAGTCACAACGCGATCAGAAAGATGAAAGCCCAAATCTCTCAATTAAAGGGTCAAACGAACAATAAGACAGGCTCCCAAATCCCTCCTTCTTTAGATTCTCAGAATTCTCAAACTTTTCATCTTCAAAACTTAGTTGATACCTTACAAAAGGAAAACGAGAGTTTTCTAGAAGAAAATGAAAAAGTTAAACGACATTTTAAAGAGTTATATGATTCAATGAAAGTCACCCGTGACCAAAACAACGAAAAAATAACGTCTTTACAAAAGGAAATTGAGAATCTAAGAAGTCGAATGGGAACTGCCACTTATTTTCAATAAGAATGTTGTCTCAAAGTCACCCTTAGATTGCAAATACACTCATGATGCTTAAATATATTCCTCCTCATCTTAGGAATAATGAACATGCTTTTCATGAATAATGTGCTCACCTTAAGGATAGTCTAGAATGTCTCCGTGAGATTGTCGAAGAGGATTTCATTAATAAACCTCTTGATAGTGAAATTAGGTTTGCTTGCCTCCAGGCCAAACGATCTCAAGAGCTGCTTGAATGTGTAATTGCAACTTGTCCAAAACCCTTAGGTGAAAAAGGCAAAGCTGTGAAGCCTTGTTCTATGCCTAGTGCCAAACAGAAAATCCGTTCTATGCCTAAAGCCAAGCATGTGACCCTTGATATGCCTTGTTCCATATCTAAATTCAAGCAAGCAACCGGTGATGTGCCTCCTAGAATTTTAGATCCCAAAGACTTCTAGACCAGAATGCAGAAGTAGTGAAGCCATGTAATATTCCCATCGTTACTTCTACAGATGTTAAGATTGACACTAAAGTTAGCGAGTCAAAACCTAGAAGCTATGCAAAGAAGGATAGGATTACGCAAACTAAAAGTGTTCATGATAAGGAAGTGAAAGAACACCATAGGGACAAGAAGTTTGATTTGAACAAAAAGAATCGTGTTAGTTCTAGTATTAGCTCTAAGCTTACTAAAATTAATTCAAGGCCTTATGCTGTCTGCAAAACATGCAAAAATGTTTAATTTCTGGTAATCATGATAAATGTGATGTGTTATTTCTGAGGTCTAAGATTCATAACCCGGTTAAGAAAGTTTGGAGAGCGAAACAGATTAAGCAATCCGAAACCTACAGGAAGGTTTTACCAATGTAGGATTTCAGTGGAAGCCAACAAGTCGAATATTCACGAATGGCAAACCTTGCCCCTTAACTAGATCCGCTATGCCTAGAGTAGTGCCTGTTAAGGTTTGGAAGCCAACTGGTAGAACAATCCCATTAAGCACAAAATGTCCCTCGACTAAGTCTGATGCTTCTACTAGTTTAGCTCCTAGTGACAATGACATTGCACCTAGGGTTTCTCCTGATTCAAAGATTGTTTGTGCTAACCAAAAGGACCCCATGAGCACGTGGGGATCCAATGTTTCCATTCTATGTCTCACCGTTATCCAAAGCAGTCGTACATAAGTCGCCTTGGTATTTGGATTCGGGCGGCTCTAAACATATAACTGGCTCTAAATTATGACGTCTGCTCACATCGTTCGGCCAGCCTCGTTCTTCATCATTATGGTGTCTGCAGATAACACTTCAGCCCCGTTCTTCAAAGAAAAGAAAAGTGTACGCTCTTCTGTGCGCTTTATCTTCAGCTAAAGAGAAATTCTCTCATGAATGGCCATACTCATCTACAATCTTCATCAACAAGCTTCATGTTTTTCCACGCTCATTCAATCATCAAGTGGATCTATGTTCATTGGTGTATACTCTTATTCACTTGTTAAATCAAAAATGGCAACTTCGGATGCAATTTTTGAGGGGGAGAAGAGTGAATATACTACATGATGATGGATGTTTGAATAATGGTTATAAGACTTTATTTTTGATGATGATGAGTGTATATTCTTTTTGATTATGAGTGAATATACTAAGGATAACTGGAATTCATTGTTTTGATTTTTGATGACTCTCCTCCAACGCCTAATGCTTCACTTACTAAGGATAATTGGGAATCAATGTTTGGGATTCATTGTTTTTCAAAGATATGTTTGATGAGTACCTTCAACCTTCACGAATAATGTTGATCATCCAAATTCTGCTCATGCCCGGTTCTATTGACTCAACCGGTTCATCATCAAAGAAGTACAACTCGGACTACTAAAAAGCCCTATCTCTAGTTATTCCTCAAGGCGTTGATAATGATTATCATAATATTGCAGTTGCACTCATGAATAATGATCCCCTCTTTGGTATTCCTTTGCCAAATCTTCACGGATTATTGTTCATGAATAATGATCCACTCTTTGGTATTCCTTTGCCAAATCTTCATGGATTATTGTTCCTCACATCGTGCATGCTATAAATCAACCACATGAACGTCAAGGAAAATGTCTACCTCATCCGGGTTATTGGTGTATCCTCCGATCGATCTCTACATGAATACTTTTAGGAAGAATACATTGATGTTGAGGCATCATTTGTTCCTGTTCATTCAGTGGGTGAATGTACATCCGGTTGTATGTTTATTCACATGTTGGGCATTTGACACAAGTTGATTACTTCGAAGTTACTCTTTTATCACTTATTTGAGGTTGAAGTTGACGTCACAAAGGCGTGATCTTATTTGATAACTTGCTCGAGCTTAAGAATTAGAGTTGAAGTCTTGGGTTATCTAGTTACCGCCAGTCGAGGTGGATGGTTGAAGACCTGTTAACTATCACTATTAGAGTTACGTTGTTTTACTCGCTGTCACGCGTGATATTACGTTGTGGATCATCGCAAGAGGTGTTAATGTCTCATACTTTAATTGAGTATTGAGTACTTAAGAGATTTGCTTGGTGCATAAATTCTCGACACCGTTCTTCCATCTTTAAGTGCAAGCTTAAGACACAAATACGGGAATTCGACTTCAGTTTCAAGTTTGGTATATTGGTTTTTTCTTAAACAGTGGTCACTTCAAATTGTCTACATATGGGTTGATAAAGATAGTCAGAGAGAGTTTATGTAGCAAATTGATTCTCACAGGATGCATTTGGGCTATTTGAGTTCTTCTCACAAGATTTCAAGTTTATGGATATATTTTTTGTTACTCAGTGTTCGCTTGGAAGAAATGTGAGAAGAATATTTGGAACGCGGAGATGATACTTGCCTATCTATCTTATATATGGTTTATGATAAAGTGCTTTCGGTTATATGCACAACATGTTCACTTGATCGAGCTAATTCAGTTATTTCGGAGTTGACATCCACAGAGATGATTAGTGACTCAACATGTTACATGGATGTCATCGTCTCTACTCTTGTTGGGTACATGTGTACATTATGTGTTGATTGGTTATATGTTATATAACCGGAATGCACTTGGTAAAATGAAGATGTTGATATATTGTTCCCCTAAATAGACAACCTGGTCAATCTTGAAGAGTAAGGTGTACATCGGGATGCACAAAGCAGTTCATGTGATCGGTCGTAATCGGTTAATCCGGATTTGATAACCACTGAGACGATCAATGTTTCAACTTGTTACTTCGGTGTTCTCGTGTTCTTCGTGAGTGCCGAGCTTCAATCAACGAGACCGCTTTGTATTCAACTCTACTTCTTAGGGAAATGGTCTTTATTCGATGTTTGTCGGTTTGGGGAAGGTACCAAAGATTCAAATTGAGAAGGCTCATGTCCAGACGATTTTCTTAGAAGCCTCGAATGCTTTGGTGGCGAAAGTTTAAGAGATGTTGATTCCTTTCTTCTACAACGGCTTGAATCGATATCTTTATCTCTGTACTCATTTCATCATTCTCTTAAACTAATTTATCTCTTGTAAATATTTATTCGAAAAACAAAATACAAAATTATAAAACCTTCAAAAAATCAAATAGAAAAATATAAAACTTTCAAAATCCATAAAAATCTGAAAAATTCGAAAAATCTTCAAAAAATATTGTCAATTTGTCTTGTTTTTCTCGGTTCGAAAATATCTACGGTCTTTGTGCTGTCATTAAAAAAATAAAACGGGACTTTAAATGTTGTTCAAATTCTTAAAAAAAAAAAATCAAAAAATCAAAAAATCAAAAAAATATTTTTGGGAGAAAGAGAAACAATGGTTTATTGTCATTTTCATGCAATAACCCGGTTTTAAAAGAAAGAACAGAGCCATGTTTTACCATGTTTTCAAATTCCATGCTCGGATTCTATAACATTTATCTATTTGGAAACTAAATACTTTGAAAAATAACTCGGTCTCTATTTTTGATAATCATCAGGACTTATCTGTCAAAATTTCTATCGCTCAATCAACAACCTATGTCATTGATTGAGGGGAGAATGATTTCAATTAAATTAAAAAGTTATTTGGCATTAAATTGTTTTCAAAAGATGTACATGCATGTTTAACCAATGGAGTTTAAAATCTCAACATCGATCCTTATCGGTTAAAACGCTTTCATAATCAAGTCACAATTCTCCTTAAAAGCTTTCAAAATCAATTTAAATCTCCAGAGATCACAAATCTCAAATGTTTTAATAATTGTGATCGGAGGAGAAGTTGTGATTTAAATAGGATTTAAACCGATAATTCGATAAATGGTTTCTTAAGTGATTAGCATGTTTGCCTCCCCGTAAGTGACAAGCGATTTCAAATTTTCCATGCACACATTGAGGGGGAGCATCTATATTAAACCACAATGATTTGAAACGTGATCACTTATCTCAAAGTGCAGGTTCCCTCTAGTATGTGTAAAACTCCTTTCAAACCTAGAAGCACATATTGAGGGGGAGCAAAATCATGAAAACCTCATCCTTCCCCAAAATGCTTTATCTACTTGATTCGATTTGGGAAGTGATGGTGATATCTTTTAGAAAATGGTAATCAAAGAAGTTAATTCTTTCTCTTGCCTCCGTGTGCAAAACACTTTCAAATACTTGATGCACATGTTGAGGGGGAGTTCTCGTTCTAAAAATATCAAAACAATTCAGGTACAAAATGCTTTGATAATATATCACAAGTATCTGAATTGATTTTCAAATGGTTTTCAATTGGTTCCAACGGCAAATGAACAATACCAAATAGACCGACCAACTTTACTTTATGTACGGTGATATAAGGATGATAAGGTTAGGTTTTTGTTCCCAGAGATCCGCTTGGAACCGGAGGGATCTACCTAGGAACTATCCACTAGTTAGTGTAGAGTTCTTAGGTATGATAATAAAAGGAGAAAAATGAGGAATGGGAAGAGTCTGGGCGAGGGAGGCTGAGCTATAATCTGGAATAAACCCAACAAGGTTCTAGCTATGAAGTCTCTAGCTTGAAGGGGTTGAAGAATTAAAAAGAATTGAAAGGGTGAAAACAAATAGCCCTCCATTTATTCAACCTTAGGGCAGAAACCGGGTTCAATTCATATGCTCCTGATGGTAACATCGGTGAAGACAAGGCGTCATGGACCAGTGGCGATCGCTGCACTTCAACTTCCCAAACCACTCAAGTTCCTCTTAAAAGGACTTGTTTCATTCTCACGGGGAACAGACATTATCTATCGACTTTCTCTTAGAGATTGTTGATATTGAAGAAGGAGACCCTCTCCCTAGTCTCCGGCACAGGATCCAAATATGCACAAATTGAGTCTAGAGCCGCGAGATCATCAATAAATCTCATTAGGACACTTTCAATGAAGACTCTCTGTTTCACACAATGTGGAAGAGAGATTATATCTTGAGTCCTACGCATTATCCTTGTGGTATTGTCGAACATCAGTGATATGCATACATGTTCACAATGAAGATGGAAAGCCTTCTGGAGCCAACATCAAACAAGCTCCCGGTAGGTGGCATGTGAGATCTATTCTATAGATCAACCATGTGACAACTGGATAGAAACGATGGGACGATTCACTCATGAATCAACCTTGGTCCAGGAAATGGATTGACGGATACCTTTGAAAAACCGGTCTATGTGCTTTAAAATTCTTTTCATTAGCATGTCGACCGTGTACTAATTTTTCAAATCAAAAGGTGTTTTATGATTGATAATTGATTTTCATTAAAACCTTATTATTGCAAAAACAATTTCTATTGAGCAATACTCGATTGTTTTTTTTTCAAATATCTTTTCATCAATCGATTGGACTCAAATTCCCATTTGGTTCACTCACTCCGTGTTGTCTTCTTTGAGATGTTCGGTTTGAGAACATCTAGAAGCACTGCGAAACCACATCAAGGAAATTCTTGAATTATACGATCCGAGGCGATACTTTATCTTGAACAACGAGAACCAGGTGGGTGTACCTCAATTCAACGAAAGTGATCAAAGACACTTTAGATGCGATTTATTGCTAAGCGTTGTATGCGAGTCGCCGGCGTTCTGTTGTTGAATGAAGCGGTCAATCCATAGCCGCATGCTCCCTAACACATTCATCTCAAAAGAAATCATGATTAGTGCATCAATGACTCGATATTTTTACTCCATGCTTACCTTTCTGGCTATGCCAATATCATGATTCAACAAATGCTTCCGCTACTCTGATGAGAAGATATCATGATCCAGAATGAGAGCATGTCGGTCCTAAAGTCACAACATCACATAATACCAACACCACAAAAGGATGTCACGAGATTTTTATGGTGATAATCTCAAATGATGGCTCAAAATTATTATCCGTGGATCATAAAGACCTCCTTGAAGTAACCAAACATGCAATGTGAAGAATCAATGACTACGAGCTTAGGAACAAAAGACAACATCAAGAATGCAAGAACAATTGTTAATGTCATATCTGTTTGTATTCAATGTAATTTTAGTGCATAATTGAGGTGACCTCCCAGGGAGATTGTTAGGATTAGAAATTCAGTATTAAAGAGTCGGTCACCTCAAGTATATGTAATCGTTAGAAAGCTCGTAGTCATAGTTATTTTAAGTTAAGTAGTATTTAGTTAAGTAACACCGTGAGGACGAATGGTCTTTACCATTCGTATGCCGATCAGCGACGATGTGTGGCGTTTTTATTATAAGACTATAAATACTCTCTACCTCCCAAGGTAGAGAGTTGGAGCTCATAATAATATCTTTCACTTTCTCTCACTAAGTTCCCTAAACCTCTAACTTTCTCTCTCTAGAATTCCATCTATATTCTACCTTGTGTTAATGTTATGATGTGTATGTGAAAAGTTATATCTTACACTTTTCCTTATTTCAGTATAATCTGTTGCTTATTTTAAGACAGATCATATATGAATTTTCAAAATCTTATGTGATCTGCCTTGAAACATATATGATCTTTTGACAATCATATATGATTTCAAAAATCATATATGATCTACCATCATCAGTACTACCAAAAAGTATAATCTGTTGCTTATTTCAAGACAGATCATATATGATTTTTCAAAATCATATGTTATCTGCCTTGAAGCATATATGATCTTTTGACAATCATATATGATTTCAAAAATCATATATGATTCAAGACAGATCATATATGATTTGCACAAAAGTCATATATGACTCTTACAGAATCACATATGTGATTTAGATATAAAAACTTTAATAAATATAGCAAAATAACAGGTAAGAAAAACATTTAAACTACCAATCAGATACTACCATCATCAGTACTACCTAAATGAGTACCCATCACTTTTAAACTAACATCAGTACTACCAAAAAACTACCCATCAGATACTATAATCAGTTTTAAACTACCATCAGTTTTAAACTACCATCACTACATAAACTATTATGACTACCATCACTTAGGAGCATGAACAACCTCATCCTTCTTAGGATCCTTTTCACGCTCAGCTCTGTTCTTGATAGCATTCACAATAATTGAAATCCTGTTCTCTTCAAGAATCTCAGCCTGGAACCTATATGCCAAATCATACATTTTTTGTGAATGCTCATTCAAATCATGCAGCAGAATCTTGGTAGCAATCTTAAACCTCATCCGCCTCAACAATGCAACTTGCTGCTCTGATTCTGCACACATACCAACATCCCATTTTGCAACAGGATCACCAACATAAGACTCCATATGAATCATCACGAAAACTCCACAGTCTACATGATTGCTCTTAGTCTTCCATTTCATCCTTGGAACTCGTCCTTTAACTTTAGAAACAACAGCATATCTTTGATGATTATGTTCTTGCAGAAACCTGGAAAAAAACTTTTTCTACAAAAAATAAAAACATGGTTAAAAAATGTACATAAATCACATATAAGTTGTATAAAAATCACATATGATTTTTAAAAGAACTTGCCAGAAGTTCACAAACGCCCTTGTAGGAATTGTAGGTTCCAGAATCAGAATTATCAAAGATGATCATCGATGTTTCACTCTTCTTAATGTTGAAAACAACAACATAAAAATGATTGGAGACACGAATTGGGAAAAACGCCTATTTCAACAAAATAAAGGAAAGTTAAAACTCAAATTCAGACTTCTACAAAATTAAATTTCTAATGGAATGAGAAGTTACCAATTCAATATCTGCAAGATACCTAGAGGCATTGTCATCGTCATTTTTAAAATGAGCCAACATCTCCTCTGAAAACATATTCCACTGCTCATCTTCATCAATAAGTTTTTTAACCATAGCTTCTGTCTGTATTAAACAAAAAATCATATGCTATTTTAGTCCTTGAACTAAATCATGTTTATGTGTAAAATATCAGAATCACATATGATTCACTCAAAATCATATATGAATCTGTGTGAATCATGTATGATTACTCAGGATCATATATGAATCTGTGTGAATCATATATGATTATTCTGATGAGAATCATATATGATTACTCAAGATCATATGTGATTCACTCAGAATCATAAATGATTATACAGAATCTTATATGATTCACTCAAAATCATATATGATTAGTAAGAATCATATATGATTATTCAGAATCATATATGATTATTCAGAATCATATATGATTATTGAGAATCATATATGATTATTCAGAATCATATATGATTCTCATCAGAATAACATATGATAGTGTCCCTATGTATGGGCGAATTTTTTCAGCCGCCTCTTTCAATTCCAAAATCATTCCATCTCTTTGATTCATTCTGTTTAATCTTCTGATTGATAGAATGTTTCTTACTTTAGATTGGTTTTAATTATGGCTTGATAGATTCGTTCTTTGATTTATTGCTGGTACCCACAACGATTTTCTTTTAAAAGTATATCACTTTAGTAGTGATTTCAATTTCATATTGCTAGTGCTTTGTCTTTAGTTGTGCTTTTATAAAAGTCGGTTGATTCCTTTCAATTATTTCATATTAGTAGTGCATTATTGTGGGCCAATTTCATTGTTGGTGCTGATTTTGTTCATGGTTAATATATATATCGTGGGTTATCATCTTTTTTGGAACATCTTTGTGTTTTTTTTCTCGGTATTTTGCTGGTTCGTGGGAGTGTAGGGAATTTGGGTTTTTGTGTTAGAGTACTGCTTCAATTATGAGTAAATCGGTTAGATTTACTAATAATGGTAAAGAGGGTAAGGATGTTAATGCTGAGATAACTTGTTCTGTTGGGGAGGTGTTTAATGATGATGAAAAGGAGGATGAGTTCCCCTTGCTGTCTTCATTGGCGAAGAAGATCAAGAATGTTGATGGGCACATGATTAGTTCAAATAGATTACCTTCTAGGGCGGTTTGTTTTGATCCGAAACCTGCAAATCAGACCCCTAATCCTTCTCCAGGAACGCATGTATCATGTGAGGATCACATTGATAAACCAGATGTGTTTACTACTACAGGAACTGATTCGCTTAGTAATGATGTTGCTAGTGATGATGTGGCTGTCAGTAGTGAGCATATGTCGTTTGCTTCGGTAATGGGCGCACAACCTGTTCGTCAAGTTGTTACTCTTTCGGAGCTCAGAAACGATGAGGTAGTAGAAGGGGCAGCAGTTACTTTACCTCTTGCTGCTGTTGATGAGGTGAATGCAAGGTTTGCAAATACTTTGTTCGGCTATTTTATTGGTAAACGATTGGCATTCAAATTGGTAGAGAATTATGTGACTAACACATGGGCTAAATTTGGTCTAAAAAGAATGCAACTTCATGGTGATTTCTTTCTATTCCAATTTGATACGAAGGCTGGAATGGAAAGGGTGCTTGAAACAGGTCCTTGGATGATTCGTCGTGTCCCGTTGATTCTGAATATGTGGTCTCCAAATGTGGATTTGAAGAAGGATGAGGTCAAAACAGCCCCGGTGTGGATTAAACTACACCATGTTCCTATTGTTGCTTACACGGAGGTTGGCCTTAGTCTTATTACTACTCAAATTGGTAAACCTATTATGTTGGATTCGTATACATCTAATATGTGTGCGAGTTCCTGGGGAAGGAGTTCTTATGCGAGGGCTCTTATTGAAGTATCGGCTGATAAGGAGCTTATGGATTCCATGGTTATTGCTATTCCGATGGGGAAGGATAAAGGTCACTCGTTGGCTACAGTTGCGATCGAATACGAATGGAGACCTCCTAGGTGTTCTACATGTTTATTATTTGATCATGTTAATACAAAGTGTCATAAGCTTCCTAAAGAAGTGATTACTACTGATGTGGTTCCGGATATTGTTGGGGCTGATCAACACACGCAACCTAGTGACGTGGCAAATGACGGGTTTCAAGTGGTTAAAAAAAAGAGGAACAATAAGAAGAAGCATATAAAACAGGTGGATGGGGTGGTTTTAAACAAACCTCCTCTTCAACTACATTATCGTCGGGTTGATGGAGGTGTTTCTTCTAAGCATTCTGGTTCAAATGTTACAAGTAATAGTAATGTAGGTGCTCAGTCTCCTTTTACAAGTGCAAAATCTAAAGTTCCTTTGGAGAATTCCTTTAGTGCTCTAGATGATAAGGATGATTGTGAAAGGCAGCATACTAAGCAAGATCTTGAGGTGCTTAATGAGAGTGATAGTGAGGATTGAAGAAGGGATCTCTTTTGATGATCGTGGAGGCAGCCTCAAGCGTTCTTATTTATGTTTGTTTTTGTCATGTTTGTTTATGCACCTTTAGGTGGTTTTTCCCTATTGGTGTTATTGGCTATTTTGTAATAGATTATCATATGGCATGTCATATGATGTAGTGGCTGTTCAAGCGTTTTTTAGCTTGAGGTTAATGTAGCATTTCAGCTACATTCCATTGTTCTTATCGGTTTTTTTGGAATATATTTTACCGGGGTTAGTCCCTTTTACCAAAAAAAAAGATTCTCATCAAATATAATTCACTTAGATAACATACGAGTAAAAACTGATTGAAAAAGTTGAATTAAAATAAAATAAAATAAAATAACTTACAATACAATTCGTGGGAAAAAAATGCCTTTTTGGTGACGGATCCTTTTTAAGCGATTCTTCATAATTCAGCACTGCTCCCCAAGAGTCAACAACATTTGCATCTATCCACAAACTTGGTGCCAACGTCTCTATGTTTAAACGTATAGACGATACCTCATGGTTACCAGAACGAGTTTGAAAAACCGTTTCACTAAATTAAAAAACAAAACAAAAAAAGGTGAATTAGAAATGTTATTACAGAAATAAAAATAAAGACCAAAACAAATAAAAATAAAGTAAACTTACAACTTGTCACCCTGCATTGAAAACAAGCTATTCCCCAACTCAAACTCAAGCCTCTTAAGAAGAGCGATAACTGGCGTCTTCTTATTCATGTATGGTGATGACAGGTAAAAAGATGGCTTAGGAATTCTTTTCTTAGGAGATGAATGAGTAACCACTCGTTCAGGAGTGTGAGGACACTCAATGTTAACCGGCTGAACAACCCGAGGCCAGTTAATATCATCTTGAATAAAAACAAATTTTTAGTTACAAAAGATTAAAAGAACAAATTATAAAAAGATTAAAAGAATCATATGTGATTCAGAGAGAATCACATATGATTTAGAAAGAATCATATGTGATTCAGAGTAAAGAATCATATGTTACTCGACTTGAAACTTGTAAGATCAAACTGCTAAGATAGAAGGGTTAAACAAAGTACATCATAATAGGCATCGCAAATACAGTCAATCACCTCTCCGACCCAATCAATATTTGTTTCAAGCCACTACGCATACGTTTCTTCAGTAATTATTTGTACTTCCTCTTCATCTTCAACAACAGCCTCGCAAGCAAGAGTCTCGCTTTCCAAATTATCTCCCTTAACATCTTTATTGTCACCATCAATGTTCTTACCATCATCAGATCCTCCTCCATCTCCTGGATTAAAATCATCAACATGAACATTTTCAAATAATATAACATCTTTAAATACCCCTCTATATTTCTCGTATAATTCAAGAACTTCTTCGTCATTCGGGAACTCGGTATTAGCCTTTTTCAGAAGATCTTCAAGTTCAACCTTCTCACGAGATATGTTTGAAAGCTTGTTTTTAATCATCTTGCAAAAACTCTGAAGATAAAAAACAAAATCATATAAGACATGTCACATAAAATTGAAGTGAAAATTTTGAATAACATGTCAATTAGTCTTTAGTCATATGTGATTCTATTTGAATCACATATTATTTTACTCTAAATCACATATGATATAGTCAGAATCACATATGATTATGTCAGAATCACATATGATTTAACTCTGAATCCTAAATGATTCTCTCTGAATCACATATGATTCTTTCTGAATCACATATGATTCTCTCTGAATCACATGTGATTCTATTTGAATCATATGTGATTGTAGTTCAAACAAATAATTCAAAAAAGACAGGAAAAGAATCGAACCTATTTATCAGTAGGAGGCACACAGGAAGTACGAACCTTGCTCACATTCACCCCACCATCATAAAAACCTTCGGTTTCATGTACTTCAGATTCACTCCAATCTGCATGTAAATCCAATTTACCTATGACTTTTTCTTCAATTTCAAGCTTTTGCCGTAAATTCATTGAAGTTGTGCTCCAGTTTCAGATAGCAGGACGGTAACGGATAACATTTAAACGCTCAAATTTTGTGGAATCAAGATACAGGAGCTATTAAAAGTAAGAAAATTCACAATGAGATCATAAAAAAGAATACACAAAAACAGTAAACATAAAAAGTATAAACTTATAATCAAGAAGCACAATGGACCAATATAGTAGCCGCCAGAAGTCTTTGGGAGTTCACTATATTTGAGACAGTCGTAAATGTAACCACACCAATCAATTTGGGCAATGTTAGTATCTTCGGTAATACGTCTAACCACAGTCAAATTAACAAGTGCCTTCATTGTATCAGCTTTACCCATCACATTTGCAAATAACATAAGGAAGTTGACTTTAAACATAAAGTCAACTCGCTCTGCGATGACCAACTTTGAAGCAATATGACTAGCTCGGATATCCTTCAACTTCATTGGATAAAACTGATTCAACCACAACTTCACAAAAGGATCATCAAGAGATCTCTCGGGTAAATCAAATAAAGAAATTTCACCGAGAGGAATTCCTAAGATCTCGTGGATTTTCTCACGAGTGAAAAGAATCGTCCCCTTCTCCAACACAAACTCGTAAGTTTTGTTATTAAAATTTGACACCATAAACCTTGCCAAACGAGATGGAAGCGTGTCAATAGAAACCAAGTGCAATGAAGAAAAACCAATATCCGACAAGAAAGATCCCATGTCAACTCTCGCATCACGGATTGTAGAAAACAAGCTAGAAGGAACTTTCCTAGACAAGAGAACATTAAATTTACTCAAATACTCATTCCTCTCAATCTGTTCGGCAGTAAGAGGTTTCTTCTTCTTCTTCTCCTTATCTGAATCTGAATTCAATACACGCTCAATCTTCACTTTAACCTTCTCTTCTGCCTTTAACAAATGCTCCTTCTTAGGCTTCAATAAACCTACAGCCTTCTTCAAAGATTTCTTAGGCTTCGAGACATTTTCTTCTTCTAACTTAGAAAAACGCTTCCTTTTCTTAGTCTCTGAAACATCCTTCATTTCCTTGACACGTTTCTTAGCCCTTTGATCTTTTGAGTCGCTATCAGACTTAGAAATCTCTTTCTTAACCTTTGTACTCTTTCCCTTAACACTCTTTGATTTTAAATTCTTAAGTAACTGCTCATCCTCTTCACTTTCCTCACCACTGTCCTCTTCACTTCCCTCTTCTTCATTAGACGCATCCCCTTCCTTGTCCTCACCCTCATCCTTGTCCTCATCACTATCACTACCTTCACGAGAACCACTATCATCTTCACTAGAACCACCAGACCCACTATCATCTTCACTAGAACCACTGTCTTCATCCTCTTGCTCCTCTGACGCTAAATTTTTATCAGTGGCAGGTTTTGGTTTGACAGTAGGTTTGACTTTAGGTTTGACAGTAGGTTTGACAGTAGGTTTGACAGCAGGTTTGACAGCAGGTTTCACAGCAGGTTTCACAGCAGGTTTCACAGCAGGTTTCACAGCAGGTTTAACAACGGTTGATTTAGGAGAAGTCCCATTCTTCGTCACTACTCCCTTTGTCATCTTCACATTGCCAGTTTTTGATTGACCTGCATCAAAATTTTAAATGTTAATAACCCGCAAATAATCTACTACAATATGATTGTTAATAACTCAAACATATGATTTTAGTATGATTCTACTAGAACCATAGTAGAATCATGTATGATTCTACTTGAATCATGTATGATTCTACTTGAATCATGTATGATTCTACTTGAATCATATATGATTCTAGTAGAATCATACATGATTCAAGTAGAATCATATATGATTCTAGCACTATAGATAAATCAATACTAAAGAAATAAGCTACAATGGCTAATTATCTACGAAAAGCTACCACAAGCTCAAATGAGTTGAAACCTACTATATTGAACTTGTAACAACTGAATCCAACTTATTCAGACCAAGAAATAACCTAATAAGCACTTATGAAAATCCAAAATCCAAACATACTTAAAATTTCAAAGGAGCCTAACTAACCCTTTTTTTACTTATCAAACAATGATCAAATAAGCTAATTTTACTTACCAAGACTACCCATAAGACTAGGACTTATTCTGCCCACTAAACTAATAATCTAATAAGTAGTATAATAATCCCAAGTCCAATATCTAAAACCTTTTTCGAATGTCACACACACACACACATATATATATATATATATATATATATATATATATATATACTAGATTTCAAAGCCCGCCCAATGGGCGGGCATGACTTATAATTATTGTTAAAATATTTTTCTTTATTGTAAGAAGGTTTTTATCACCAGTTAGAGAAACCTTCTACCCAATCCTTTTGAAAAGCATCAAGATATATATGTATACGAAGCTATTTGTAGCGTAAGAAGGGTGAAAATAAATGAACATCAAGATTTATAGAACAATTAAAATATACAAATTTTTTTTAAACAACATAGTATATGATTTTAAACTCAAATGAACGTTATGATCTATAGAACAATTAAAAAATATAACGTAAATTTACTCATATTACATGCAATTTACTCTGATTAAATATCTACAACTTTATCTTTTGTCGAAACAGGTCTTCAATATTAGATCTTCTAACTTCAATTATCTTTCTCACCAAATCGCTCTCATTTCAACCATTGCTATCTACACAAATAGGCACCTTGTGAATCTATAGTGTGGATGTAGATGAACCTTCAAGATTAATGGAAGGTCATAGTAAATGCTGAGATATGGTTATTAAAAATAAAAACGTAGGTAATAAATGGGACAAAGTTCACCTTGAGTATATGTTAAAAGATTGCGGGTTTGGTGATGATAACTTTCTTATAAATGTTCATACACATTATGAGCATTTTTGCAACCATGTATAATGTAAATTAAAATTATGATCCTAATAACCTATTGACGGACCATAAAGCAAAAACCTATGCACCTCATAATCATCAAGCATCATCTTACCTACATAACTACCATATAATATGCATCATTTATATCAATATATTGTAGTTTTTTTATTAATGGAGAGGGTAACATATACCTGTGGAATGTTTATGAACCGCAAAACATAATCATAGAGAGTAGAATTGGGAATCTCCATGAGATTGCATTTTAATCTTAAATTATAAATATTAAAGTAGCAAAGAGAAATGGGTCAAACAGGTAAAAAGTCGCCTGCTATTGAATTTTAAAGAATACAACATCATAAATCACTTTTGACCCGATCCTGTTATGACCCAGTACCCAACCCACCAACTCACTAATCTTGTTGAATTTTATAAACAATACTTATAAATATTAAAACCTGGTCAGAAAACATGCATCATAGACTTACAGGCCTCTAGTCCGGTGGAAGCAAATACGTCCCTGCTGTTCTGATCTTCGGGTATCATTCGTCCACCATTTGAAGTGCCAATTGCCTCCAACATTGCCACCACCCCATCCATCTCCGGTCTCTTATGGGGGAAAAACGTAAGAAAATGTATGAAAACGTAAGAAAAACATATTTTTGAGTTAATTACAAACGGTCGTTAGTCAAAAGGACTAACGGTGCAAACAAAACGTATGATAATTTAACAAAATTTGAAAGTTGGATGGGTATTGTTGTCTTATTTTGGGTTCATATCTCATAATGGAACAAATGGGAAAGTATGTTGCTATTACATGCCGTTAACCCTAATAATTAATCCATCTATTTTTTTTGGTGAAAATGTGAAGTTTCGAATCACAAAACCATTGGTAAACTGCACCAAACCAGCAAGCTAATATAATCTAATGTAGAATTCCACTACGGCCTCTATAGTCAAACATTATGTAAAGCCAAGACATGTATTAATAGTAGAACCAACTTCATGCATGCATTGACTTCTAACACAGAAGATCAATCTCCACTCCGTTATCCTTATGACGCACCATGAACTTTGCATTCCAAACTCCACATACCTGTTGTAGTGCTAGAGTTTTTACTTTAAATGCCATAAACTTGAGTGTGATGGCTTCCAACACAGCATTGAATACAGTACCAACATTCCTTTCCACACTTCAAAATGCCATTAACTTTATTATTGCATCTTGTGCTCTATCTAAAGCGGGTCAAATGGGTAAACAGAAATATAACTAAAACTGAAACGGGTCAAACTAAAAAGAAAAAAAAAAATTGTTACCTGTAGAGGGGTGAGACTCTAACCCATTTAATTATATAATAGGACTGTTTGATTTATGTTTTATCTTATTTAAATAGATCAACAAAACAATAATAGGACTGTTTGTATACATATATTGTTTGGTTTTGTCTTTGTATATTGTGCCATTCTCATGGTCCACTTTTAGTTTTTGTCGTTTGTCTTGCATTAGTTTTGTCTTTGTATATTGTTTGGTTTGTAATTACATGATGCATTCTCTAACTGAACTTATAACAATTTCAATGCCATATCATTTAGCAATATGCTACATCATTTAGCCATAATAATTTAGCTTTTAAAGTAACTGGTCGTCTTATTTGCCTTTCATTGGATTGGATTATTAGTATCTGAACAAAAAACAACCTGAAGTTACCTATAAATTACCATAATATAAAAATATTACTCCATGTTACATACATTTTTTTTGACAATAAAGATTTAGATTATATAGATATGTACTCCATGTGCTCTTATGCCTGGATCAACCCAACCCAGTCAAACCCGTAGCAATACTAAAGCAAGTTGCAAGCTTTTACCTTGAATTATTTTGACCAATCACCCATTCAATCATTTAGGCACATCCACTATAAGGACTGGCTGTTTTCTTGAAAAGGTGTGTTCTTAAAAAGGCTGTTGAATCAAAAAAATGGAGTGTTTTTGAAATGGCTCCTACAGCTTGTTAATGGCATCTTTTGGCTATTTGGCATCTATATGCAAAAGATGACATAGAAAGAGCATAATTTACATGATTGAACGACAAAAACTGCAATTACATCGTTCTTCTTTTGTTGTAATCTTTGACCCTCTTCTTTTTTGTCTTCTCCTTTGTGTATATATACAGACAATACAAATCCAAACTTAACATCTCACAAACCAAAAAGAAAAAAACCCAACCGATTCCCTTAAAGTCTTATGTCATGCGATATCAACAGCAAGTCATGAGTAACCAGGAGATTCCTGGTAAGATTGGGTGAATACTATTTAGGTATTCCTATTGATAGAGGGTGTTTGGGATGCTTGATATGCGATTATGTTTGGTACTTGTTCAAAATCAAGGAGATTAATTTTTGTATCTAGACACTTAAATCTGCATATATGCTTTAATGCTTAAAAAATAACAGGTTAGCAAGTAAATAACCAATCCCAAATAACGTACTTAATAATCTGCTATTCTGGTTTACTTTTTATGTGCAGTTGCATATCCTCCTACAACAGATCGACAAATACCACCTGTTGGGTACCCAACGATGGATGCAGCCGCCCCTCAAGATTTAAACATGCCCATGCACACTCAAAGCAGAGGCGATGACTTCTAGAAAGGATGGTAATAATCACCCACCCCATTCGTCTATTTTTTCTGTATTGTAGCTGTTTCGTACTGGATGCATGCTGCTTTTGACATCAACAACAACCAAGTTCTGTAATAATGACACATCCTGGAACTAAGGGTAGATATTTCATAGTTTAAGCTTAATGTACTCCCTGTAGCAAGATGCTAAGAATAATTTTATTTGTAACATTTTTTTTCATTTGAAAAGATAACGATATTGAGGGCGCTTGCAGATGCTTAGGCAAAATAGTTTTTATAAGCAACCCGGAGACTTTATGACTGCTGTAGCAACAGTTGGCATAAACTTATCCAACTGAAGGAATGCATAACCTAGACTAACGTTCTTTCTTCTTTTGGTTCTACACATGCCCTTTAGTCTCGGGATAAAAAACACTTCTAAAAAAGCTATATAATTCCGAAAAATCTGGTATACCTGAACAAAAGGTATATGAATACAACGTTAACAATAACAATTGCGGAAGAAACAACATGTCCTTAAAATCTTTATGAAGTTATGAAAGAGACAGATTAGATATTATAATTTATGGATCCATTAACATGCTTACTTGTAAGGATAAAGGACTTGAGGTGCAGTGAGAACTTCATGTTGGTGGATTTGATAATATGATCAAGGAATTCTTTCTCGTCTTGAATTACAGTGTTGACAGCAACCTTTAGTTTTCAAAATGGGTCAAAAAGGTATACATAGAACGCGTTCAACTTGCATAATATAATTTTATTTTGAAGCATATAAATTAGTATTTATATTTAATATAACCATTATTAAAAAAAAGAGCAAAAAGTACTTGCACGTCACGGGTGCTGAAAATACCGTTACCCAATACATCCAGCCCGCACAAATGAATAAGAATTAAGAGGAAGTATTACCTTATTTTCCCACTCAAACTCAGCCCACATAGTTCTGATCAGCGGCATCACTACAGACAGCTGGAGCTATATAATCCATAATGTCAATATGAATATCATTGAGGACAATAACAGTACATTCCATCACATTTGAAATTTCATAAACATTGTTTCCAAATATGATCCCAGTCTCGGTTGATAACACCTTAATGTTTGCTTTATCTACTTGCTTGATTCAGGGGCAAGAGTATAGTTCTGTGGACGTTCCATAAGTTTAAGGTCACCCATTGTTGCCAATTCCAAACACAGATTCTGAAGCGTTTCTTTGGTTCGGTTGATAACTGTACATCCAGAACAATATCATAGTGATTAACTGTATATTTCGAATGCGATAGGAAGAATAAAATATATTCATAAAGGTTCTCACCTTTAAGGCCCAACAGAAAGACTGCAAACTAATTTCAAAAAAAGCAATTTGAGCTATGATTATGCACTCCAACCCAAATTCCTAGAAGAATATCATAAGCATCCAGCCGGTGAGTTATGTCAAATATTAAAACATCACCAAAAGATTCAAAATTCTTAACCGATGAACCATATGACCATGCAATGTGGTCCAGATGATTATTTGCATCTAACTTGAAGTTGTACTGAAATTTTGTCTTTATGCTTCTTGTCCTTGCAAATTTTAAGAAGATCAATAGCATCATTATCTCTGTCAACGGTTTTTAAAGACTGAAGCAAATTCTTCACAATTCTCATATATGCTTGACATCCACAACGTGATGACTTCCGGTTTCTTTTTACCTGCACATCCTCTGATGGTTTAAAATGTGGACATCCCAGCTTGTGCACTTAAAAACTCCCCGTATTCAGCATTCATCATCCATCTTAAGTAACTGTAATAAAAGTGTACGTGTAGTACAAATATCCATACCATTACGTAATAAATCACAAACAGCTAAAGCTTCTAAAACACTCAATTTCCCCACTACTTTGGCTTCCAACAATATGCTATGCATCAATGACAATGATACCATGGTTCTGAATCAACAAAAAATTATCACATTTTACCCTAAGGAGTGATTCTTAAAACAGTTTTTCGAATGTTACCTTTGTTCATGACGTAAACTTCTAACTTTCATGTGCTAAGATCGTTTTTTCCTCCAAGAATCTGAAACCCTACGTGCCAATCTCCTGCAATTAGTTTTCTGTAAAAGAATGAAATAATTGAATTTTCAGGCTATGTTAGTTTTTAAGTGCTACGGAATACAAAAGCTAAATCTAATAGGAGATGTGGTATGTTCGTCAAGTCAAAGAGCATCAAAGCAGCTTATGTGCAGCAAAAGCGGTTTCTGATATAGCAGTTTAGAGTTTACCTATCCGCGATACGTGTGCTGGGCGGGTCACTATTATCACATGAACTACCAATGAATAGAGATAGACCTGTAGAATTTTAGAAACAACAAATGGAAAAAGTTTACGCGTAGCAACATAAACCTTGAGGCCAGAATAATTAAACAATCAAAAAGCCGAATAGACAATACCTTTAGGTAAATCAGGTTGACGTGTATATATAGCAAGAGTGAATAATAACATAAATGATTTTAGAGGTATTCCGAACACCGTTTGCAATAAGATGATCGTTAGCATTATGACTTCCACATGGTAAACTTAGATGAGCTGCAACACACACACATAAAAAATGCATTATATACCGATAAACGTGTACATTCCAAAAAAAAAATTTATTCAACAGATGATGAATAAAACATAAAAACGGTGTCGGTTTCTAGATGAATGTTCAAGCGACTGCCAAAACATTCTTCAGCATCATGCACCTTTCTCTTCCCTTTATTAGTGGTAAGATATTATCTATAGATCGACTTCCATCTTTACTATTTGAAAGATGTTGAGTAACAGTATTCATTGCATAAGTAAAAGGCATTCCATTCATTAGCGACCCATCCAAGACAAAAAAATGGGACAAATATAATGTAAGCACATGAACACTGAAACTGAGATCGTAAGATACTAAAAAACGAAGTTACAAAATATCACATAAAAACTCAATGCGTTATTGAACATTACCATCACCAGCCACATCGATTGTAGCATTAGCAACCTGTTCACAAGACTCGCGCCAACATTCTTCACCTTATCATTAAATTCAATGGATTTTGCTACGGTTACACCATCTATCGTTATTTTTGGCGCTTCATAAGTTTGTTCAATCACCACATTATGCCCCTATAAAATCATCACCAAATCAAAAGACACAAACGGATGAGTATACTGAATCAGTGCTTTGTTACGGATCTGAGTATACAGCATCTCCACATGGTCATGCAAATGGATGTCTAGCAGCAGGTTTGCTTTAAGATTCCCAAGGTAGTCTAAACATGAAGCATACTGGCTGCAGCAATGTGGAAAAATATTTTGTTGATAAAAGATTGTCAAGGCACAACATCTTAAGTTGATGTTTTACAAAATAAGTAAATAACAAAACATCAGATGCAATAACCATATCTCACAAACACGAAATAGTTTTAGGATAAAATGTAAGCATACCTGGAATAAAAATCATGGATAAGCTCCCTCACTTCAGGGACCAACTCTAAGAAGCTACGGAAGTTAATATTGTCAATTACTTTTGCCTGCCAAGTGAGAGTATTCAATTACTGTTATTTATCAAGTAAATCAAATAGTCTGATGGTAGAGTAATAAAGTATTATAGATTATATTGCCTTAAGCTCTGCACGGTCAAAACTTGCAAGGGAGCAAAGTCCACCATATGTTGCAACATCTTGAGCAGCAATTACTTCTGAGTAGTTGTTTCCCAACTCCGGAGATATTGACTACCTTCAGAATCTCATGTCGAAAAGATCCGCTTCCCATCACACAACCTGACCCGCCTCGAGTAATATCCATATTAAAATAAGTAGCACACCGAACAATTTCCTTTTACAAACCATACCACACGTACTCAAATTCATCGTTCGATCAACCAAAACTTCATAACGCTCAAGGAATTTCATATTATTCAAAGGCAAAAAGTCATCTGACTCACAATCAACAGTTACATTAATTTAGTGCATAAACATCACAATTTAATAGAAAAATAAATATACCTTGAACAAATAAAGATGACCACCTGAACGTAATGATAGATTCCAGGAATAGCCAATAGATCACCGCCCATAACTTTCAAGCTAAAATCCACTTCTGGCTAAAACATACACACGACAAAACATTCATCCCTATACATCGTTACACCTAGCTCAAAATCATACTAAAACTGTACATACCTTATCCATTAGAGAAACAAAAACGTTTGAGAAACACGGGAATGTTGTCACGAATGGTTTCAGAGTCATTCGCATTGGAGCAGTTATATGCATATCTATCAACTGATAAAAAGTTATGTCATCAGATAAATTGCATAAAAGTTTAATGTATATTATGACATGTATAGATGCATATAACAACCTGAACTTTTATTGGTAAATATACAAAGTTCAAGATAAAAGTTATGTCTGGATTTCCTTCCCATTTAGTCTCAAGATCAATGACGAGATGGTCCTCATTCAACTCGTGTACTTTTATACCTGTCAAATCTCTGATAACTAATATGAAGGATTTCATATAAGATATTATGCCACAAACGTCCTCCAGTAATTAATATCCTACAAAATAAAGTAAACTGATTACAATCAGAAACAATGAATTTTTATATATTTTTTTCGAGTGAACTACCTCAACCTGCCTTTACTTCGTCACACATGCCTAAGACAGAAACAATTATCAGGAACACATAAATAACAGTTAACTAAAAAACCTTCGGGCACACATACAACCAAAAGAACGATTTCTTACCTTTTTTTATGGAATGTATCTTTTTTCTCCTTGTTAATGTCAACCTATAAACAAAATAAACAAAACAAAGCATGCATCCAACCTGCAAAATTACAACAGCATAAACATACCTGTGGTTTTATAAAATTCATTACAGCAGTTATGATACAATATATAAAATCATACCCTGTAACCCTAGAGTCTGGATAAGATATTAGCAACAAAGAATACAAACAACCTGTACATCAAATCAAAAAAAAAAAAAAAATATTGTGTGTGATAATGAGTGATATTAGGGTTTTGGAAAAAAAAATACTCCGTATGATGAATGGATTGGGCTTTATTTTTTTTTAAATTGCATTATAAAGAATCTGTATTTGACAATCAATATCAATTATGATTTGCAAATTTTATAACAAACCATTGACATGCTCCGATGGTTGAGGTGTTGTTTAATTGTGCCTCCCATCCCAAGTTCGAACCTTGGCAACATCATTTTTACACAAATTTTAAGAATTTCGAAAACTAATACATTAAATCCGAAAATAATTAGTATTGCTTAGGTGGATTTAAAAATTGCGTAATGCCAAATGCCTCCTGTTATATATAATATAGATATCTATACTATATAAAATGGAAAAATGGTCAAAGTGGAAAAAGTGAAAAATGTTGAAAGTTGAATGTTGAAAACATGGTCAATGGAGAGAGAAATAAATAATATAATTAATACTCTTATTAAAACACCCCATTACTTAAAAGTACAATAATTTATTCACATTGTACACCCAATTAAAAGCACATCTACCAAATTAAAAACAACCAATTGAAACCGATACCGGGTTGACCCGTTGAAACCGATACAGGGTTGACCTGTTGAAACCGATACCGGGTTGACCCGGGACGCTTCAAACCCGGCAGGCAGACCCGGTTAAATTTGACATTTTTTCGACCCAACCTATCGGTTTGACTCAGTTTAAATCGACCTGTTTTTTTTATCGGAACGGTTCAACCAGTTGAACCACCCGGGTGAAATCGGGTTTCAAATTTGACAAAAGTATTATGAGAAATGATGAAGTAGTTGTGGAACCCGTGACAATTGTTTTGAAAGGAGAGACCAAGTAATTGTAGTTTTTGGTTTATTTTGCTTTGACACATGTAATTTGTCATTTGTATAATGTTATTTTAAAAAATGTTGCTCTTGCACCATTTAAGGGACTAGCATATATGAATCGTCGTTTAAAAGTTAATATATATTGTATAGCCCTTTGTCCAGTGTATCAATAATGTTATGTAAGTTTATTAAAATCACAAAAAATAAATAGTATTGTTATCTTTAGCGATAATTATGTGTACCTCAAACAAAAAGCTTTGAACAATGCATAAATATCTATACAAATTGATAGTACAAAATAATCTTATATGGTGATATACAATTTGCAAAATTACAATTTTAAAAGCCACACACCAAATGATAAACGTTACACAAGAAAAAGCGGTCACACATGTTGGCTATACCTCTAAACTACAATATAATATTGCCAACTACATAATACCGTTGCTTTTTGTAATGCTTGAATCTATTATTACTAAAAATCTTAATAACTTAAAACAATCCTATTAGAAAATATACTCACACACTTAAATCGACTCCACATAATTTTTTAAAAAACTATATATTTATGTTGCTATGCAACCACGCATCAGAATTGTAGTTATTCGAAAACGATTCTCTAATGCTACAAATACAGTTTGTTGAAAGAAACTTATGGGTCATCGGAACTTTGCAGAAAACTAGACATCGCTGCCGCTAGGCGCGGGTACTCGTCTAGTATATATATATATATAGAGTTAGGATCAAATAAGAAGATTACTTAAAATAAGAAGGAATAAGAAGAACTATAACCGCAAATCCGAGATGCACCGACCTAAATTAGATGCATCCCTATAATCTTAGATGCATTATAACGTACTAATAGTGTGTTTTCAAGCTTTTAATCAGATGCATATACGTATATTAGATGCATTTTATGATTTATCTTGTTTTTTGTTCCTCTGCATGTGCCAAAATCATGAAAATCAATTTGCACCATCTATACATCAAATTAACTTTCGAAACTCAAGATGTTGCATATATATGAATAGAAATGCATCTAATGCAAGTCGTTGCATCTCAAATACGTGGTTTTGGTCACTTCTCACCACTTCTTATTTTAATTTACTTCTCACTGGATCCCTACTCTATATATATATATATATATATATATATATATATATATATATATATATATATATATATATATATATATATATATATATATATATATACTAGTTTTCGAAGCCCGCCCAATGGGCGGGCATGACTTATAATTATCGTTGACATAATTTTGCTATAGTGAAATTATTGTTTTGAAAAAATAAGTTAACGGAAAATAAGATATACACGTACCAATTTTTTTTATTGAATTCATTAAGAACGAAACGAAATAAACGGTTACTGAATATGAGAGGAAAAAATTTTCAAAGTGGTACGCAAGAACAAAGTATCAAAGCATTGCTTGTTTGATGGGCGAGCAAGCCTTATAAATATCGTTAAAAAACTTAAGTTAACGAAAAATAAGCTATTCCCTTTGAACTTCTGGTTCAAGCTTTACTGTGATGTTTCTGCTCTGTGCCACAGTCGTTAATTTCACGTGAAACACAGTTGTTAATTTCACGTGAAACACAGTTGTTAATTTCACGTGAATCACTCTTTCCCTCTCTTGTTTAATTTTCTCAAGCAGTGGCCTTTTCCTCTTGTTCCTTATAGCTATTGCCTCTGCATGCCACTCATCTTTAATCTCAACCTTTCTTCATACCACTGTCCGACACTATCTAAGAAGTAACAGTATCTTGTCAACCTTGTTTCATGTGAGCCATCATCATAGACCATGTACTCAATTTTTCGACCGAATTATCTATTAAATTCCTAAGCGAGAGCTTCTTTTTTGTTAATTCGACATCTACAAAGTCTCCAAATGATGGTTTGTACTTTGTGGGTTCAAAGAGGAAAATAAAAAGAATGTGACACTTTTGGATGTAACAACCTCCATTAATACCAAAAAGCATTAGAACTACATGAGAAAACAAAAATAAGTATATGAAAGCTTGAGAAAACAGAAAGAATGACACATTAGATGCTATGTTTGTGGAGTAACACTTCATAGGTTACTGAATACTGATAAGGCTATAAAAACCATGAGCATTACTGAATTTCATTAAATATAACTTTTATAAAAAACCTTAAGACAGAGAACGGGTGAGTAAGTGGACTTCTAAATATGCGCGTGAACACAATGTTAACAGCTTTATTTGTTTCGTTTGTTTTAATAAATTATAATAAAATGATTCTAGGTATATATGTATTACTTTTATCTGCGTCATCCATTTTAATAGAACTTAAATGAGCAACCATGTGTATGCAAGTATGCAACTGTATAAACAATGATAGAGAACAAACGAACAAAGCATAATCCATATAATTATCAGCGAAAAAGCGTAAATTTGTTTTTTATTATTTCTTTGTTTGTTATTATGGTAGGTTGAGCTGTGGTTAAGTTCGATCACAAACAAATGTTGTAATTGATTTATGAGTTTTATTATTTTAGTTATGGTATCAAGCTTCAAAGACGATGGCTGAGAACGCTGTTGTGAAATTTTCACAATAGAATGGTTTGGATTTGGTATCGATAAATCCTGGCTTTGTGATTGGTCCTATCTTACAGCCTACTCTTAACATGACTTCTGAGGGATTCATGAACTTAATAGAATGTGGTAAGTTTCTCCCCTATATATAATATGCACGATTGATTGAGGGGTGTGCCTAAATGACACCCATGAAAACTCTTAAATCATATATATGCAGGAAAAGAAGTATTACCAGATGAAGTCTATAGACTTGTTGATGTGAGAGATGTTGCTATTGCACATATTTTAGCTTTTGAAAATCCAAAAGCTAACGGTAGATACTGTGTGGTTGGGAATGGGATTCAATCTTCTGAGATCTTGAAAATTGTAGACAAACTCTACCCCTCCCTTGACCATTCTAAAAGGTAAGTATATAATCCCATCAGTATACAAATTAACAGAAAAATGACGTCATAGATATATATCAATGATTAATGGTTCTTCTACTGAAAAATATAAAAATCCTACTATTTTGTCTAATGTGATATTCTTGTTCTTATCTTTTGAAATTTTGATAGGTGTAAAGACGGTAAGTCTCTTGAGCCACTAATTTACACTGTATCGAGAGTGAAGGTGGAAAGTTTAGGCGTTGAGTTTTCTCGAGTGGAGGTAAGCATCAAGGGCACTATTGAGAGCTTGAAGGAGAAGAAGCTGTTGAGCTTCTAAAATATAAAGTTAGGTTTCGTGAGTTTAATGAAAGCTCTTGGTTGTCTTATGATCTAATAAATATAAATTTTCATTATCTATTATTCGTGTAATGGTAGATTTAGTATCCATAATGGTGATGGGTAGACTGTTATGCTTAGTTTGGATGATTTTTGGAAGGAAAAAAAAATGTGTATGAACTTTGGGTGTTATATGCATATCAACTTTGGTTAATAATTATGATACATTCATAGTTTGATACTATGTTTATTTAACATTTGAAAACTTGATTATTGTTATAGAACTGTAAAAAACGGATTATTGTAGCAATCTAATAAAAGTATTGAAATAAACCTGACTACCACATGAGCGTAATTTGTGAATTACTGATAACTATCAGATATAACAATAATTAAAGAGTACCTTTGTATTCCGACTCCCAATCAAATCGGTTCTTTTACAAACACATCATCCAGTGAGTTATTGTTTGTATATATATACATAAAAAGTTGATTATCCTAAAATCAAATCAAGTTATCACTATCTTTTACATACTAAACCCAGGACGGGAAGGTGTGACAAGTGCGTCTGGGTTCATAGCTTCATGGCCCACTAAGCTCTAACTTGCTCGTGGATACACAGTTCATTCCGATCCTCCCGTGAGTCTCTAACTTTTATCAGTTTGAGTCGAATCCATTAAAGTAGTAGCTTTTTACTGAAATGACATGTTTCTTGATCTTGGCTAATAGTGTTATCTGCAATAAAGTTATTAAACATACTAAATTCAGAGTTCAGTAACATGTTCAAGAAAATTTTAGATTTGGAGAGCAGCAACTTCGACCTTAAAGTAAACGTTATTCGCTTTCACTTAGGTTTATAATAAAAAATTTTAACTGTAAGTTTTATTGTACACTGATTTGAATCAGATATATTGCAGATGATCCAAAAAAGGTGGAATTTCTACTCGCTTCTGACGGAGTTAAGGGAAAAAAACGTGCATGAAATATGTATGCAACTTAGAAAGTATCATTGTACTTGCAATAGTTTTTGAACACTGGTTTAATTCAGGAATTGTCAAGTATAATGAGCTAAATGTAGTATATGGCTAAAGATACCTTACATGGCGTGGTACTATAATGCATGATAGCATCCCAATACGCATGTGTCTATTCAGACTCCTTTCATGAGCTTGATCCAATATTATTGTAGAGTATCGCTTCAACAAAAAAAATCCTAATAAAGCATTAATAGCCAATAAGTGCGCAAGCTATTTTTTTATAACTTGGTGCAATTAAAAATCCTAATATTAGCTATTGCAAATAAAGCATTAATGCATTGCCCCAAGTTAAGAGTTACCAGCTTTGCATAAGCCATAGAGTCAATAACTTTTTCGATAATTGGTAATGGCTGATAATGCCTGGATGTATCTGCAACATTGTGACGAAAGAAGACAGTATTAGCATATCAGTAAACAATAAATATTTTCAAAATAAATCAATCAATAGCATCATATCATTAAACAATAAATATGTTAATAACAAAACACACAGCGCTATAGTAACCTTGATTACAGTCATTAACAACATTGGGATTGTCCTCATATCCGCAAGCTATCCGAAATACAAAAGGATCGTCTTGCCGCCGAGAATATGAAGAAGTTCTCACTTTGAACAATTGACCATTCTCCATTGCGGCAAGTGACTGGGAAGGAGTAGATGAGCCCAGCTGGAACATTGTATGAACCATCAGAGTACACACCCATTGAAACCCAAGTTCCCTGATATTTGCGTTACAATAACAAAAGGTAAGACTATTAGAACATATATGAAGTGAAAGTTAGAAAAACAACTGCATGGTATCCAAGTAGACGCTAACCTCTGGGGTTCCACAAACCCAATTGCGAATATGGTCACAAGCACTTGAGAGCTTCATAGCCTTGATGATAGCAGCACCACATTGTTGCACAGTGCTGATGAATCCAGATTTCAACCTAAAATAACATATATGGCAGATGTCATCATTTAGTACATGAACAATCAAGAAGAAAACAGTAGTTCCCTTGTAGGCGGGGAGATTTCATACCATTCATCATTTAGTACATGAACAATCAAGAAGAAAACAGTAGTTCCCTTGTAGGCGGGGAGATTTCATACCATTCATCGCCTTAATAAGCTTACGAATGAAATCAATAACAACTACTATGCAATACTTTTTAAGAGCTTACAGAAAGTTACCTGGAAAACTTAATTTTGGCTTTATAGTTTCATTTTGTAGTGATCAAAGAATGTACCTCAAGTTGTTCATGTAATCTTTTTTGAACTTCCACATGTAATTGTAATGCTTCAGTGATCTCCGAGCTCCTCTTGAACATACAATAGTGTTGATACTAATACAATATTTAAGCTATATCATAATGCAATAAACAGTTTTAATACGATATTTAAGCTATATCATGCTGCAATACTACAGTTTATTATTCATCTACTATTATAATCTTGCACCCAAGAAAATCGACTATTATAATCTATCCATAGATGTTGTAGAAAAGAGATAGCTTCAAGAATGCTCATGTAACCATAAGTCTTAAAACACACCTTAGCTTATATTAACCCCACTGCATACTCTGTTATGATAAAACCTAGTGTCTGTGTATGCCAATAAAAAAATTAATAAGTTGGCTTTGAAAAGTCAGATATATTTGTTTTCTATCTTCAACAAAAAAGTTGATCTTGACATAGTTTTATGAAAAACATTTACAGAATAAATAGAAATGCGTTTAAAGAACCAAAAAACATAATACAATTTAAGGGTCTAGAGTCATATATAGTTTGATTCTTGATGTGACTCAAGTAAATGTAGTTTTACATGGTTTGTTGTTGCAGTGATGATGCTGATTGGGAGAGTGAAACAGAAAGCAAGAAAAATGTTGATTAAGTGCGAGGCATTCAATACACTTCTGAATAACATCGGATGTGAAGGTTGAGTATCCGGTTGCTTGGAATGTGGTTACGCGACCTGCTACTACTCCGGTTCACAGTATGAGGGTGGTTCATATGCGGTTAGGTGCTCCTGATGCTATAACTAAGTTAGCCCATGCTATAACGTTCAGAAGTTTCAAACTTTTAATACAGTGTGACATGACCTGAGCTTACTTGTACATAACTTTTGACCAGGTTGACTGTTTTTTAAATGCCATCTGAAAGACTGAAAGCCGTTTTTCTTCATGAGTAATTAGGGTCGATCCATTTATAAAAAAAAAAAATAGATGGGATTTATGACCGTAACTAAAAAACGGAAGACTATAGAGCAAGATGAGATTCGTACCCTGACTCGAGCATTATCCACAAGCGTAATAAGCGGGATAATCTTCAAATAATTATCGATCTCATTCTGCTCCTTCCTAAACTGATAAACAATGTTCCAACCCATAGCAAGCAAATACAAATAACTCCTATCTTGACAACTATTAACCAAAATATACGACCTCCTTAACGCGTCCCTGAGATGCTCTAACGGTTCACGTGTCTCCGGATACCTTTTCTCACTAATCTTAAGCTGCTGCAACAAATTCCCAATGCTGCCGACATTTTTCACCCTCTTTAAATTAATCACTAAATTTGTTAAATTATTATCAAATGCATTTCGATTTCGAGCTTTTGATCCTTAACAGCAGAATCTGGTGAATAAAAACAGTGAATATTATTATTAATATTTTTCAATGGCGAATAAATAAAAAAAATAATAATAATGAAACAAAAAGTGGTACTATAAGATCTCTAAGATTCCTCATTACCATGACTGCCCATTTTGACTATCATAGTTTGTTGTGCTAACAAAAGTTGCCACTAATGTTGTGGCGTGAGCATTTGTTGTTCATAAAGAGGTTGGATACCATGCATATATAACTTCTGATGACAGTCTCGAGTCCACATCCTTCCTCATATATTCCATTCTTAGTTTGATCAGCAGGATTGTTAATATCCAGTTCCAGCGGCGCTGATAATCAAAGGGCACCCATTATCAAACTCATACAACCAAAAAAAACTGCATGATAAAGTATACTGGTACAACTGATGTAATCACTTCCAGGAATCAAAACTTGTGCTATTGAAATACTACTTACACTGCAGTATATTATTCTTAGTAATAACTAATAACATATTACGACTTCAGAAAATCCTAACTTGTTTCATTTACCAAACAACAGCATAGTAAATTAGTACTCCAAATAGCATACATGTAAACGGTGTACATAAACTTCTGTCTTTGTTACCTGTAATGACTTCTAACAACCTCGACCTCGATAATTGTCATTGTCTGTCTGCCTTGCATGTACCTTGACTCACAGACTCTTTGGTTTTATCAGGCTTTAAAAGATAAGTCCCTGAGACCTAAGATTCACTTCAGTAAGTGCTCTAGTAAAACTTGCACCGCTTCTGTGGCATGAAGACCATGCAGGTCCATCGTCCAATCATCATTTTCACAGTTTCTGATGGCTAGAATTTCCTTTGCTGCATTAGCGTGAAGCTTTTCAGCATTACTCCATTCTTGTTGAGCCTTTCGGGAAAATTCCTGTGCAGCTACATGATCTCCTTTTCGGTAGGCCTCTTTGGCTGCTTCTGAGTGGTGAGAGGCTGATCTGTTCGCCAAAACATGATTTAATTCAAGATACACATAAACACCAAAAAGGAAAACACGCAGTTGCAACTGCAAACTCAGAACAAAGGTAAGAAATTCATAGCAATCCACTCTTATATGTTCATAAGCTAAAAGACTATAAAATAAAAATGACGACATTATAGGATAGAAACTATAGCTGGTATTATATTGAGGATTTATGTTTGAATGCTCTTATCATTTTATGTCGTTACACGTTTATAAAATAAAAACCTATTTTCCTTATTTTCTAGAAAGGAGCACGTGCTAAAAACGAACTTACTTGTGGGGGAATGAAGGTAGGCTGAGCTTGACCATAGAACATCTGTTGTCCTAGACCAGGACCACCAGGAGGGTACATTGGCATATGAGGAGCTCCAGCAGGTGCCATTGCCATTGGGCGCATCAGTGAAAATTGTGCCTGCAATAGATAAAAATGTCAATCAAATATCCTTTCTTATATGTGCCTCTAACATCATAAAGTTATTGTTACATCCCATGATCCCATCATTAAAAATAAAGGCAACAATAGAGTTCTCTTAAACCTTGTGGTGCAAAACTTAGGTACGCCAATCCACAAAATCCGCCAAAACTCTATGCACAAAAAAAGTAGTTGTAATACAAAAGTGTTTCCATATCAGCAGCTGCTATAAGCTTCTTGCTGTCAACAAATTTCATATGAGAAGAATTTGTGAAAAAGTTACTTACTTTATGGAAGCAAATAAACTCGATAATATAAATGTAAAGGTACGATGACATACTATTTTCAGCCGATGTAGGTTGTGTGAAATATGAACTAATGGGAGGTTTGTTGTTTGGTAATTACTCGTACATGGCATCCTGCTTGTAAAGAAGCATTGGTATCTATATGTTTCAAGTTGTGAGGCCCAGACCCAAGCAACCCATGTAGTCAATCGCTTTTAGTGACTGAGTAACGTCATGTATATGCTAGATGAATGGCAATCATACACCAGCACTTCTGATTTCCATTCCTAAAAAATCATTGAAGGTGTATAATTTTTAGTGCTACATTTAAACTACATAAATCATTAATGATTATCTGCTCTACTACCTATTCGACTTTGGTGCACCTAAATAAATATGAAATTTATCAAAATGCGCGAGTGACTAATGAAAGAATGCATTATAATGATTGATATTTAGCACTGCTTTAACTAAGGCATTTATGATTGATATTTACCACATATTTGCTATCCTCTATATTCCAAGTAACTTTCGAATTCAAATATATAATAGTTAGGTTGATCAGTGAAATATGCTGCACATTTTAAGTATAAACAACGTATTAGAAATGCTCCCCGGATAAAATTTGACCAAGTTTCATTATATATAAATGTGTGCTACCTTAGGAGAAACTTGACCCTTTTCAAGATAACCAAATAGTCTGAGACCATTGCCACACTTCTGGCTGCAGCTTGCTAAGGTCAAGAAAAGTCAGTGGTAACTGGTAAGTAAATAAATGAAACAAAGTTAGCACCTTGAGCTCTTTTTCAGTGGCTAGTTTATGAGTGAGAATCAACTTCCTTATTCTTTCAATAGGATTACGTTCCTGCAAGTGGCAAAGTAGACATCATTTACTTTCAAAATACATGACTTAACTTCTAAAAATGGCAGGATCCCGTGTCTACTAAACCAAAGACTGAAACAAATGTTCCACCTACTAATTCACATAAATAATTTTTTTTAAATAGGAATAAACCTTAATTAATACAAAGAAAATTTTGCAGCTTATGTTCTATGCTAAAATCACAATACAATGTTTCTAGAAAATTTTGTAACTTTTATGATGCGTACTCATGTCGTTGCTTTGACATATTATGTTACTGTTACATGATTACAAACACAAAGTTTGACTTGATGTCTGATATATAGGCTTCAAAGAATGGTTCAATACACCAAAGTGTGAAACATATATGAGCCCCGTAAACGTTTCACACCAGATTGTTGGTGAGCACAGAACATCCAATGTAATATACACAGTAAGGAAAAAATGAGGTTAAAATGGTTACAAATAACAGAAGTCGAAAACAACAAAATTGAACGAACAGTTGCAGAATCAAGACCGGACATATCAACTTTAGTGTTGCTATGTTCAGTAGTGTAATTCAAACTTTATCATAACAATGTTCTGGCAAACTGGAAATCAATATTAATCGTATAAGTGATTTATGAATTTAGTGCATCTCATGTTGTATAAAAAACTTTTAAGTTTCTCAGTTCATGGCAATATCGAGCCAAGGTTTCATGTTCCCATTGAAATGAATGACAGTAGCATTATTAATCTCATTCATGCTTATACTCGGATTATACCCAAGACCAAGAACATGCCATTTTTTGTCCAGTGATTTTGTTCTTGAGTAAAAAGCTATTACTCCGGGTGGCAGTGTTCCTAATTGCCATAAATTCCGGTCTTCATTCTGAAAAAAGGGTTAGTGGATATGTAAATCGATAGGGACAACACTTATGAACAATGATCACCAATTAGAGGCCGAAAAAAAAACAAAAAAATAAAATAAAATAAAAAAAATAAAATACCAGATCCTGCCAGTAATGGTACTCATCGGTTAATTTTTCACGCCTCCAAGCATCTACATCAAACATATTCATGCCAAAAGCCCAAGCACATGCTTTCGGATTGAACCTATCCCTGATTAGAGGGTGTGAAAAGTTCAAATATCAAGCATAACGGTTAAACGGTCCAAAGCAGGTCTCAACAGCCCCGTTAACCTTTCCATCCATATAAACTTTCCACAGTGCGGTAAAATCTTTTTGAACCACAACATCATCATCTAAAAACAATATGTGCTGAAGCTTTGGGTACATCTCAGGCAAGTAAAACCTAAGATGATTCAGCATTAACATATACTTTGCAAAATGTTGAAGCTTGACTGTCTGTAATTAGACTAACTCTAGGTTTTGGACCATGATCTCTCGCCAGACTACTCTCTTCATTGTAGCTTTTGTGCTATCACGCTCTTCACCAATGTGTTGGATACAACCAATGTAATATGTTAGTAAGAATAGTAATTGTTAGAAAATGTGTATAATACATGGTTATGATATTAGCTTCAGTTACCTGTAAGTATTGCTTCTTTTTTATCGGATCGCGAATAAAGTTCACTATATGGGCGAAATTGAAATGGTGCTTCAGGAACCCTATATGGCTGAATGTCGGTCAGCTTTCCAAATACCAAAGTTAACTGATTTGGCAGTGTTTGCATCCATTTTTTGGTTTCTTTGAATCCGAATCCGGTAATCACGTACGCCTTACTAATTTGCAGATCCTTGTCAAATCATTCAGTATCACGTACCTCCATATTTGCTTGTATAACCCCCTCCATATGTTGTGTGAAACTGTTAGATCAGGTACTAATGCTTATATTTTTATAGTAGGTCAAATGGTTATGTTGGCGTACAAAAGAAGTTCAGTGGTTCTGAATCTTTTTTGGATAAGGTCCATTTTCTGTAAACCTTCACGTGAATAACCTTGTACTAATCTTTTGGCTTTGTGTCTGCAAGTCCAATGGTTTGTCTTTGCGTAATGATAGCCTTTCCGGCTGATTTCGATGATGACACAATTCCTGGGCTATCTGTCATATTCCTGAAAATAGGTTACAAATTCACGTTAGATATGGTATATGTATATCGATAGATACAATAACATTGTCTTGCACATGTTCAGGCTTCGTTGTGTCAAGTTTTAGAAGAAACTGATAAGAGCATCAGAATTTAACTGATACAGGTATAATTAGCGTACTTTTATATGTTATCGTTATCTGGAAAAAGACAATATATAAAATATACATAACCTGCGGTAAATAAAATGGCCTGAAAAAGAATAAGACGTTGAGAGGGATAAGAAAGAGAGCATGCTATCTAAAATTAATAAGTGAGATGAAACAAACAAAATGCAATATTGGACAAGGTCAAGCACGCCTGTGATAATATTATTAATCATTAAGATAAAATTAAACAGTTCATACTATAACCCCAAACTACATAACAGAACTATCCAGCAATGTCGACCAACAAATACATTAAAAACATACATCACGATTTACAATGGAACACAATGATATATCCAACTGTTGCAAGGCTGAGAGTCCTATGAATAATTTACCCATTAAACTTTTGCCTCTTAGATCCTCACCTTCATAAAGCAATCCTATTTATGAAAAAATGACTTCAGCCGTTGACTTAAAGTCTCTAGTTCTTAACTTTTGTCACACCAATGATGTCGATCATTTCATCTTTCTAGAAAACAACCAATAGGGCACTGCTTATCACAGAAACTGTAACCAAAGTCCACTTTCTGTATGACATCACCACCGTTCACTTGAATATCCATCAAATGAGTCTTCTTTTGCTTCAAACCTTTCATCTTTTGGATATAAGTGTGGGCCAGAACACGAATGACATTGCAGTATTCCTTCATTTTTATGTAAAAATGCAGCGACACAAAAGAAGAAACACCATGCAAATTAAAGTAGAATACCTTGAAAGAAAAGTTAAGAGTTCAGCCGTAACATTCACTAATACCCTTGTATGGCTCATGCAACCTATCAGCCTTGATCATCTTATATCAGAAGCTTGACGTGCTCAATTAGAGCAGCAGCTGTCTTTGACACAACAGCAGAGACACCGTCCATAACAAAGTCGATAGATAACCCTGAAAGTCCATTCTCAGCTGGTGTTTGAACACAGACAGGTGAGGCCTTGGAGATGATCATGGAAAGATCATCTGATTGTTGGGTTGGGTATTAGAATGCAACATTTGATTAGTTTCTGTATTGGAAGCGCCTCTGGTAAGGTTATGCAAACAGTACATCAAAAAGAACACTTAAACCAAAATTCTGACATTTGAAATTTGGTATCCTGAAAGACTACTGATAAATTTGAAAAGAGGACATTCAAAGTGGTAGTACCTGTATAGATAGACTGAAGCCTCACGAGCAGCCTCGGGCATGTAATAAACCTAAAAATTTCAAAATAACTAAGCTTGATGCTGCAATGTATTCATCACCTAAGCTGAGTAATTTTTACCAGATTTGTATCTTCATCGCAAAGCATGACCCCATCACCAACTGATACGTGATTTCCTTTTACTTCAGTAAAAAGACTTGACCATACACTTTATTCCACTTAATTTATCTGATGAATTCTGCAGACACAGAACATCATACATTTTCGTTATATGCCAAGTCATATGTTGGAAGGTTAAAAGACACAAAAAGAAAAGAAACCTTACTCTTTGTTCATGAATGGTCGAGTTGTTTTGTTGAATGCAGTCAAGATTCCAATGGAAGATATTATTTACCTATGTAAGATTAATGAGATGGTGGTTTTTGTGGTTATTGATAGAAGATATTAGAAATCATATTCCAATTTAATTAACAAATAATTACACGCTAAGATCAAACATACCTTACAATCAAAACCCTCTTGATGTTGGTGGTGACTAATATTAGAAACATAACGTACTCGATCTTAATGACATTTTCTTGTTGTTCTTGGAGTATTATTGTTGCCACAAACTCCAAAGATGGATGGTTATTTATATGATCACAGTAAAAAAAACATCATGAGCAAACTTACCATGCTACTTTCAAAGAACACCTGGTGGTACTGTAAACCTGCACATACAAAAAGAATATCAAGGTTAGAGAATTGAGGGAAAAAATTATGAGGAAAAGATCAATTTAGGGTTTTGAGAAAAAATATATTATGAAAGAATGTAAGATTAGGGTTTTACGTTGTAAAAGTATATGCTATATAATTTACATGTTTATGAATATCTATTAGGGAATGTAGCAGTTACTAAACCATGACATAATTGTTTTCAATTATCAAAGCACATTAAGTTACATGCTCCACTGGTTGACACACTTGTCTGTGAATGCCAAGACCTAGGTTCGAATCCTATAAGTGTCATTTTAAAAAAAAAATAAATCCGGAATTTTAACCATAAATAAATTCTGAATTTTAATGTGTATGACATAGCCATTTATAGATTATAATATGCAACATAATTATCAAAATAACTTGTTGCCTAAGTGGTAAACACACAAGTTATTTATCCAAATGACCAAGGTTCAATCCTTGCAAGGCCCCTTTTTTATAAATAATTTTCAAAAATATTTATTAAAAATCCGAAATTTAAAAAAAAAATTATTAAAAATCCGAACTTTATATAAAATCTAATTAAATTAAAAAATTAGTGCTTATGTGGACAAAAATATTGCTTAGTTGGACAAAAATGCTTATGTGGCATGAAAAACATTGAGGTGGCATTGAGGTGGCATTGAGGTGTCATTGAGGTGGCATTAATGCCAAATGAGGTGGCATTAATGCCAAATGCCTCCTGTTATATATAATATAGAGATATATATATATATATAGCCTGTCGTTAGTTAACATGTCCAAATATAAGTCCGTTATAAGTTAAATTTCCAAACAATGTCAATTTATATAAGTTCAAACGCCTCTTGTGTGTGGCTGCAATAGCAGGCAGCAAACACCCCTTGTGTGCGGCTGCAACAACATGTAAACGCACCGCTTTTAGTGCAGAAAATCAGCATCAAATGCACTCTTTTTAGTGCGGAAATTCAACAGCAAACGCACCTTATTTAGGGCTGAAAATCAGCAGCAAACACACCCTATTTAGGGCTGTAAATAAGCAGCAAACACACCCTATTTAGGGCTGTAAATCAGTAGCAAACAAAGCCCGCTGTTGGGGCTGCATTTCAGCAACAAATGCCCCCTGTTGGGGCTGCGTAGCAGCAGACAAACCCCCTTTTTGGTGGGATGTGACGCGCCAGAACAAACACCCTCTTGGGCTGTCATACGCAAGGGCAAACACCCTCTTGGGTGCCTCGTTGACCCAATGGCATAAACAAGCGCACTCTTGTGGGTGCTTCATGGAGTCCGAATCAAAACAGCCCCTAACAGGTTGTTACTTTTATCCACGGCCAAAGAAAGGAAAAAAATAAAATGGAGAGCTCGATGTGGGTGATCCACCTGAACCGTATCACAAACAAACATAACACTCCTTTGGATTGTTGTTGAACTAAGACAAGCCAAACGCACCCCTGTGGGGCTGCTGCTATACGCAAACAAACACGCCCTATGTGAACCAAGCCAACAGGCACCACTCTTGTGGTGTCTTTTGTGAATCTGACCGAGATACCACTCAATCAACCAATGACTCAACACAGAAATTGTGATTAAATTAAACCATAACTTAAAATTAAAAATAATGACATAAGTATGCACTAATTTTTGACATCCCCCTTTAGTGCAGACTCACGGCTAGTAACTCCAATAAGTCAAACTTTGGCTTTTCTAAAGCTTTTCTAAAAACAGTGTTTGAAGCAAGTTTACTGGTGCTTTCATTATCACATTTCACTTCTACTTATTTCATTATCACATTATCACATTTCATTATCACATTTCACTATCACATTTCACTACTTATTATCAACAAATAAGACAACAAAAGAACTGAAAACTACTTATTATCAAGACTCACGGCTAGTAACTCCAATAAACAACAAATAAGCAACAAAACAACTACTTATTATCAAGACATTAAACCTAAAAATAAGCAACAAATAAGCAACAAAACCTGAAAATCTACAAATTAAAGCAACCAAAACTGAAAACCTACAATAATCAACAAAATAAGCTGAAAAAAAATTATTATTCAATATCTAATGCTTTTAATCATAATCAACTGAAAAAATTACCAGAAACACGTGGTATTTCATTAACTAAATCCATTTTAGTTATGATTCCGATTGGGTGATTGATGGTGATGATTCCGATTGGGCGATTGATGGTGACTATGTGTGATGGTGATTGTGTGATGGTGATGGTAGTTGTATGTGATGGTGACTATGTGTGATGGTGATGGTGACTGTGTGTAATCGGTGTGTGTAATCGGTGCCAATTTTTACCCTAGATATTGTGGAATGGTAGAAAGACCAATTTACCCTTTTTATTAAATGAAAAAAAGAAAAAAAAGAAAAAGCAGATTAATCTTAGATGTTGGATCAAAATGGAATGGAAGGCTAGGATTACATATTGGGATCTATGGTATTTTTTGGTTCTACAAAGAACTTTTGCCCTTATGTCTATGTGACCTTTTTCTAAACCAAAAACCAAACACAAAACATTCGGTCTACCATTCTGTTAATACAAATAAGCCGTAAAAATGTTTATTTATAGTTTACGATATTCTAATTTTTTGTCGATAACAAACGTAAAATCATTTTAACGAAACAAATAAAATACGTAAATGGTTTGAGCCAATAGTTTTCTAACACACTTACATTTTCACATAAAACACTAAAACAAGTATAAATGATTTTATGATTTAGTAATACATATGTACAACAACAAGTGTTTACATATTGGGCAAATATATACATAACTAATATGTATTATAAATGGGTAAAAACTACAACCCATGGTATTGACCCATACCCATTTGACTAGGTGCATTGCACCCATTAGGTACATTGTATCTAATAAAATACCCATGGATCAACCCATAACCCATGACCCATGACCCATGACCCATGACCCATAACCAAAATACCCATGGGCAAAGAGGAGCGTCCCACGGATCCCTAGCTTTACACTAGAAGGATCCCTTGAGGGTGGGATCCGTGGGATCCGTGGAACAGTAGACATTTTCTCTCTATAAATAGTGAGTCATTTCTTCATTGCAAAACACCCCTTTCTAACATACTTTCTCTTTGAGTTAAAAACTCTCTAACCCCAGATCCAAGTGATCTATGTATGTAGTTTTGTTTTTGTGTGATCATCTGGGTTCCTCTTAAAGGCGAGATCACCACTTCTTGAAGTCGAGCAAGCTCAAGTCCATGAGTTCCCATGCTTCGTCATCATCAATACTACTGAGGTTCTCTTGTTGATAGTTCTTTTTTTTCTCCTAAGAAGTGTAGTGTTGAAGACATTAGTGAAAGGTGTCTCAAGTGTCAAGACGAAGATATTAGTGAAGGGTGTCTCTTGTCCGTATTATAAGCACTTGTGTAGGGTGCTTAGAAGTCAAGATTAGAGGCATTAGTGAAGGGTGCCTACAAGTCAAGACACAAGAGATTAGTGAAGGGTGTCTTGAAGATCGTGTCAAAGGCATTAGTGAAAGGTGCCTAAAGTGTACATTCGATATGGTGTGATTCGATGTACAAGATAGATTAGTATTTGGTCAAAGGATTTTGTTATCCTTGTTGATGTTGATATAAGGAGTAGATCTCCTTTGGGGTTAGGTGATTGGTGTAGTGTTGGGTAGTAGTTCATCCATTGTAATGGAACTCGGTATCTAGCCTAGTACCGGATAAAGGGTAGGCGACGTAGTGATAGGATTGGTTCCCCTTGGTGAAAAGGACCCGGTATCTAGCCTTGTACCGGATAAAGGGTAGGAGACGTTGTGAAGGTTTCTCCACCATAAGGAGTCGGTGTTGTGTAGTGATTACGAACTCTCGAGTAGGTGACTCGGGGAGTGGAGTAGGGCAAGGAAGGTGTCCTTGTAGCCGAACCACTATAAATACTTGCATTGTGGTTTTGTACTTCTTACTCTTTATCTTTTCATTACATAGTTATACTTCTATATGTTTGTCTTATAAACATCTAACACACATCCAAATAGATTGACATAAGTCGATCTAAATAGATTAAAACGAGTTTTAATTGGTAAAACTATTCAACCCCCCCCCTTCTAGTTTTCCACAATTGGCATCAGAGCTTCGTTACCAAGTTTCTTAAAGTATATTGTACCTTAAAAACTTGATACGATCCATGGTTAAATGAAAGCTACAAAAAAGGTTTTTCATAAAAACAAACACCATTTTTTTAAAAACTCTTTGGTTGGATGTGATTAGATGACAACATTTTTTTTGTTATTACATACTATTCATTTAATTGCACTAATCTTCTTTGTCATGTTGCTTAGTTAAAGCTCATACCTACCAAGCCTTAAGGAATCGCTTGGTAACAAGAATACCTTCCCTAAGAAGGTATCTTAAGCACAAAGGAACCGGAATTGTCTACTGACATTTGTTGTGTCATTTTTAAAGACATTCCTAAGTGCATTAGAGGTATGACTATCCACTTAGCTCTAAATAACAATAGTTTGATAAATAAATATGCTTACATAGGTATTTATATGATTATCTTTTGTGCATATTCATTGTTAGGAATTAGAAATTCCAGGTATTAAAGAGTCGGTCACCTCAAGTATATGTAATCGTTAGAAAGCTCGTAGTCGTAGTTATTTTATGTTAAGTAGTATTTAGTTTTGTAACACCGTGGAGGACGGACGGGTCTTTACCCACTGTATGCCTGATCCACAGCCCGTTGTGTGGCGTTTTATTGTAAGACTATAAATACTCTCTACCTTCCAAGGTAGAGAGTTGGAGCTCATAATAAGATTTTTCTTTCTCGCACTAAAGTTCCCAAACCTCTAACTTTCTCTCTCTAAAACCTCTTGTACGCCTACTTTGTGTTATGGTTTGATGTGTATGTGAAATCCAATATGTTACAATTGGTATCAAGAGCCATGGTTAGATCATCTCTTACATATCTTTGGATTTCTAGTGGTTTTTAGGTGGTTTTTTGAGTTTGAAAAAGTTTAGTGGTTTTTGCATCATTTGGTTGATTTCTAGTGTTAAAGTTTGGATTTTGATAGTACTTTTGTGTTTAGAATCATCACAAGTGTTTAGGTTTTGATTTTGAAGGCTTGAATCATCGTGGTTGGGTTGTTTTTGGATTGAAAAGTGGTGTTTATGTGTTTTTTCTAGCTAGCGACTTAAGCCACGGATTGTTTTTCTAACTAGCGACTTGCTTTGTAAGTTGTTAGCGAGTTGTAGTTGAAGTTCTTAGCGAGTTGAGCCTAGCGACTTGTCTATTGAGACAAGCCGACAAACAGTACACTTAGTGGATTCTCCACTACGAGTAGCGACTTGGTGAAAGTTAGCGACTTGTACTTAAGTTTGTTAGCGACTTGGTGTTAGCAATTTGGTGCTTAGCGAGTTGCTCCTTAGCGATTTGACAACTTAGCGATTTGGTGCTTAGCGAGTTGCTCTTTAGCGACTTGACAACTTAGCGACTTGGTGCTTAGCGACTTGCTGTCAAAATTTTGCTAGCGACTTGGTGCTTAGCGAGTTGTTATTTAGCGACTTGACTATGTCTTAGCGACTTGGTGCTTAGGGACTTGATTCAGTTTTTCTTAGCGACTTGGTTGACTCTGTCTGTAATACGGTTTTCTCTTGATTTAGTAAAATCCCGTGAAAGAATCTATTTCCCGATTTAATCATAGAGTTATAAAATCCCGTTTAATCTGTCAACATGTCTACCAACGTTCCTACAATCATCTCCATTGTTGCCGAGGATGTTCAAGCAGCTGGTTCAGATACCTATCCACCCATGCTTGACAGAACTGACTACGACTCTTGGGCTCAAAGAATCAGATTGTACTGTCTTGGAAAGGAAAATGGGGTCAACATTCTCAAATCGATTGATGAAGGACCGTATCAAGTTGAGACTACTAAAGACATAATTGATACAGCTGAAGATGGAACAATGATCTATGGAATAGACAGACCAAAGACATATGATGAGCTCAATGATAAGGAGAAGAAGAGATTCGATGCGGATATCAAGGCTTCTAACATCATATTGCAAGGTCTACCAAAAGACATCTACAAGCTTATCAATCACAACACTGAAGCAAAGGCTGTATGGGATAATGTCAAGATGCTTCTCTCAGGTTCTGAATTAACTGTTGAAGACAGAGAATCTCAATTATATGATGTGTTAGGAATTAGAAAATTCCTTAGTGAAGAGTCGATCACCCCAAATGTTATCTAGCTTAAGTTAGCTCGTAGACTTGTCGTTATTTACGTTATTAAGTTGTTTATTAGTTAGTTTGTAGTGTAGTTTAGTTTAGAGCAACACCGTGGAGGAAGGACGGGTCTTTACCCACTGTATACCTGATCCACAGGCCGATAGGAGGTCGTGTAGGTTGTAAGTATAAATACCCCTTCCATCCATGGAAGGGGTGGTGCTTCTTCATTTTTAATCTAATCTTTCCTTTGTGTAAACCTCTAGCAAGAACACCCTCTCTATCTTTATCTCTCTAAATATGGCAAACATGTATTTTGATCATCCAAGACCACCCGAATCATCAAACACAATAAAATATCCTACAATTGGTATCAAGAGCCAAGGTTGTTGTGTTGTGTTGATTTGTGTGGTTTCGTATCATGGTTATTGTGTTAGGTTGATTTTTTTGTGTGGTTTTGTATCTTGTCATAACTGGTTTGTTACTGTTTGATGGTCAAAAATTCTGTTTTCCAAGTAGTATTATCTTGTCATAACTGTTTTACAAGTAGTATTTTCTATTTCTGTGTTGTGTTGATTTTGTTAATATCAGTCCGTTAACATATGGTCTCAATGTCATTTGGTATCCTCTATTTGGTCAAAAACACATCTGTCCGAACATAATGAATATGGTCAAAACTGCTTTTACAACTTCAGGTCATACTGCTTTTGAATGTGTAGATTGAATTTTTTATGATGTGGTCACTATCTTGTAGTCAAAACTGGGTCAAAACAAGTTTTCTGGGTTTATATGAATCTGGTCGGAATCTTGGTCGAAAAAATCATCGGAAAATGTCAAAATTTCAAGTTAGTGAGTTGTCGCAGGTGTCCAAAAGCAATGTATATTCCTAGCGACTTACCATGTTGTGATAGCGAGTTGTTAAATGTAGCAACTTGGATATTCGTTGACTTTTTTGAAAGTCAACAGCGAGTTATGTATACAGCTAAGTAGCGACTTGATACAGAAAAAGACCTAGCGACTTGTTATTTAACAAGTCGTAGCTACTTGGTTTGAAAAAGGTAATAGCGACTTGGTTATTTGATAAAATGACCTAGCGACTTGTTTGGTTTAAATGACCTATAGCGACTTGACAGTACCAGAAAACAAGATGAAGAAGAAATGACTCGACCACAAGACCAACAACATATACCAAATACCTGTTCCAAGTCTCAACCCAAAGGACCCATATCCACTCCTCATCTCTCAAACAAACAAAACTCTAAACGGAAAATCAATATAACAATAAATCAAATGGGTTTGACCTCTGAATCTTATTCGTGATATGTATTGTAACATCAAGTCAAGGCTAAGACTATCTCACGATATGAAGTCATCACTGATCATTCTTTTGAAGCTATGCTTCTATTTGATATTCGAACTTTAAAAGAACGATTCATAACATTGTCGTTATTATCGTTTCTCTAATTCGTTAATAACAAAAATAATGCTCATACCTACCTGAATCATTCTCGACAGCTTCATATTCAATCTATATATCTGATGGGTCACGGTAAGAATGTACTGATGAGAAGGAATTGATCGATTGTGGTGAGATATATCTTAAGGTTCGATTTGTATTTAAAGGGTTTTGTTGAGATGGTTATAGCAGATTTGTGTGATGAGTTTTGATCGGATCTGATGCAAGCTTAAGAGATATGAGTTTGAGTTTGATTGGTGTCTGTATCTTTGGTGGTGGTAGGCGGATTATACTTGCTTTAGGGTTTGGGTTATGAGGTAATGACTAAAACTTAGGGTATCTCATCCTTTATAACAGGTTGCTAAACCACATGGATCGGGTCATGCTTATTAGACGTGGGATTTAATCATTGGATTTGGGCCTATGTACTTGCACCAGTTATGTATCAAAATTAGTGTGTGCCTGGGCTGACAAATGGATCAAGTGGACTTGTTGACTGATATGGATGGCCCGGAGTGGTATCACCCTATGGGTCCATTCGTGGACTTTGTGTAAAGGCCTCTAATATAGTGAATCTGATATAACAATTACAATGTGTTACCTGATTTTTTTTTCACAAAAGATTATGGGTACACATTTTATATTGACAATTGAATGGTATTTTGATATTTTGTTATGGTCAAATTTCACGGAGGTTATATAAATTCACGGCTTGAGCGACAAAGTGAAAAGTGACTACGGGGTTGTTTATGTACGGTATTTCTTATTTGAATTTGAAGTGAGATTTTCTTGGAACGCTTACTTATTTCGTCTTCTTTCTTTCTACCCTTCCACGAAGATGACTTGTTTGGGCATTTATTGAGTGTGATAAAGACTTGGATATTTAGTTGCGGTTGTGATTCTTTCTCACTTTACCCACAACGTAGCTATCACTTCGGTGTCTCACGCAGTTGAGGATATGTCAAGAGGTTTTGTACATTGGGTACACCGTTTCTTTTTCACGAGAATTAGTACAAGTTTAAGTAACAAATCTGGGGAATTTTACGTCATGTTCGAGTTTGATATATCGGGTTTAATTCACCATGTTGTCACTGCAATAGCCGACAGAATATGTGGAAGATGTGCTTACCAAAGTATTAATGGTTGATGTTAATGTTGATGTTGGATAATGAACCGTTGATGAACCACTGCATGTTCCCCTAAAACAGATATTCACCGAAACCAAAGTTGTCATAACTCATTCAAGCTAACATTGTTTACGGTTTTGTCTTGATTTTGTAAAATCCCGCGAAAGAATCTATTTCTCGGTTTAAATCATAGACTTGTAAAATCCCGTGACAATGGAGACATCCTGGTAATTGTAAAGTGCATTTCCGGAGCTATCTTACAGTTTATTCCAGGTTTTGTCAAATCCCGCGAAAGAATCTATTTCTCGATTTAAACCATGGAATTGTAAAATCCCGTAATGATGGAACCATTTTGGAGAAGAGAAAGTGTAATTCTGGATCTTCTGATGCTAGTGCTACTGTTTCTGCTTCGAAGAAGGGATAAAAGGGTGTGCTTCATAAATTGGATTTGTGTTTGGATATTCGTCATGGAAGTTTGGTTATTACAAGGTTTTACGGGGTTATGTGCTTCTAACCATGGTCGGGATGAAAACCATTATCAAAGTTCACTTCAAAAGTCAAAGGAGGCTAGAATTGAGCTTTTAACCAGAAGATGTGACAACGGAGTTAATTCACTATTATTTATTTGAAGTTGAAGTGAATTATCACGGGCGAGTGTACTTAGTATCTGAAGGTATCGGGGATGGATGGATGAAGATTCTTCATGATCCTTGTTCAAGCTTATTTCCAAAAACGAAGACTTGGAAATCTAGTTATTTTTTAGAGTCTATTTTTCTGGGGGAATTGGGCTCTTTTTACCACAAAAATAACTATCACTTTAAGGAGTTACGTTGTAGTGCTCAGTGTCACATTCAATTGTGGATTTTCAAGAGGTAATGTACGTCTATTACTTGATGGTTGGTTGGTTGAAGAGTATAGAGTACTTAAGAGATTCAATGGAGCATGAATTCTCGGCACCGCTCTTTGTTACATATGTGCAAGTTTAAGTCACGAGTTCGGGTTAGTTTACTTCAGGGTCAAATTCATCATATTGGGTTTTCTCCATCAGCTGTCACGACAAAAAGCCTACTGAATGATAATGGTGATTGATTACATGTTTTGCCAAGAGATGATGAAAAGAGAGAGATTATGACGTTTGAACACATCAGTTCAAGCCTCGTACTCTAAAGAAAAGAAAAGTGTACGTCTCAGTGCGCTTTATCTTAAAAAGAAGAGAAATCTTCTTATGACGTCTGTTCACATCAGTTCAGGCCTCGTACTTCAACATAATGACGTATGAACACAACAGTTCATGCCTCGTTCCTCAAAGAAAAGAAAAGTGTACGTGTCAGTGCGCTTTATCTTCTAAAGAAGAGAAATCTTCTTATTATGACCATTCTCATCAACATGCTTCATACCTTTTCCATGCGCTTCAGTCATCAAGTGAACCGGGCTACTATTGATTGTTTTCTTATTCCACTTGCTCAACTATAATGAAGATGGAGACATCATGTGCTAATTTTGCGGGGGAGAATTGTGAATAGACTACATTTGGATGATTTTCACTTGTTTAATCAAGATTGGCATCTCCGTATGCAATTCTTGAGGGGGAGAAGAAGTGTGATAATACTGCATGGTTGATTGACATATGAGAATATATGGTCCTACGGCTCCTAACTCATGTAAGAACCGAGCTTCTTCTAATCGGGTCATCTTTACATGGAGTTTCTTCTGAAGAGCCGTTGGTTGACATCTTCTCACGGACTGATGAGTTTATCGACAAAGTGCTTCCGGTTAATGCTTCACGTATACATCAACATGATGATTCCGAACAATCTCTCTGTTCTTGTTTGATGTGATTGGTAGTTTGGTGTTACCATCTTGTGTGTTCGTTGCGGCCTGATTGCTGATTTCCTTGATGAACATCTTTCTGTTCTTGATTAGAAGGGATTTTAGTTAAGGGGATTTGCAAGATGTAAGTTAATTGGGATGCTTTTTGGTGGGATGCTTTTTGGTGTGTGTTGAAGATGTTAACTATATATTCCCCAACTGGACAATCTTGAAGAAGGTCGAGTCTATAGTCTGTTCTACATTTTCTGTTGCATGTTAGAAGACTAAAGACAAGTTGCATTTGATTATCCAAAGACTTCTTCTTATTCTGGGTATATTTTAAAAGATTGTCGGTTTAGGGGAGAGCACTAATTGGGGGAGGGTGAAATGTCTGATTTAATCCCCAATTAGACTTGCTCATTCTGTTCTTCAGCAAGTTGATTCTCACAAAGACTTCAAGCGATCTTCTCAACAGATTTCAAGTATTTGGGCTGATAATATGTTGCTGATTCTGAAGTGTCAAAACTAGCAAGGGGGAAGGAGACACTTATCTAAACGCGAGTAAACTTGATGAGCTTAATTCTTCTAAGTGATTGAAGATATCCCGGGAAGACGAATGTCATTACCGCAGAGACACTCAAGGTTTGACTCATGGCGTTTAGTGCTCTTATTCCAACTATGTGGGGGAAGAGATGGAAGAGTTAGTTTCTGAAGATGAAAGAGGTACACAAGTGTGTGATGATTTTGATGTTATCGCAATCATCAGGGGAGAGAGAATTGTGTACATTGGGGGCGCTCAGCTGTCTAACTTGAGGGCTTAATCTGTGATTCAGAGATATAATCACTTATTTCGGTGTTGACATCCGCAGAGATTGTCACTCGCAGAGATAATCAATGATTCGGCCTGCTTCTTCAATGTTATCGGTTATTCTCTCTTTGGGCATTTGGGTACTTCGGGTTCTTGAGCTTCATACACTTTCTTCAGGGGGAGAGAATAGTATACATCGGGGTTATTCTTTGGCTATTGGACTTAATCTGCTACTTCGATGGTATAAGTTTCTTTGTCTTCGGGTATGTGTATTCGGGTTCGTGAGCTCTAGTCTAAGAGACTGACTGCATCAATTCATCTACTTGGGGGAAGTGTTCTCTTGACAACTCGTTGGGGATGCATTGCTTCAGACTTCAGTGGTAATGAAATTTGAGAAGAGTTATTTATGTGTGGGATGATACGTTGTTGTTCTTGTTGATGATATAACCTCGAACGAAGAATCACGGTGATTATTCTTGAAAGGAGCAGCGGGATTTATGATAATGGTGTGCTTCTTTGTGCACCTGGCTAAGGCAAGCTTGAAATAGAGCTTCGAATCTGCTCAGCTAAAGGATTTTCGGTTTGGGGGGAAGCTGCCAAAGTCTCACTTTCAGTTGGTTCAATTTCTTTCTTCGATTCAAGAGCCCTGGAAGCTTTGGTGGTGAATGTTTAAGGGATGATGACTTCTATCTTCTACAACGGGGCTGCTCGATATCCTTATCTCGGTACTCGTATCATCATCTTCTTTAACTATATCATCTATTCTATCTTTGTAAATATTTTTCAGAAAACAAAATACAAAAATATAAAACCAACAAAATCAAAATAGAAAATTATAAAACCAACAAAAAGCCATAAAAATCAGAAAATTTGAAAAAGACCAAAAATATTGTTTTTCTAAGACATGTCTTCTGGTATCGATAACATCTACGGTCTTAGAAATGTCATTCAATAATGGCACGGGACTTTAGATGAAGTTCGAGCAGGAGGTGTAAATATTCCTTTCTAAACATGTCACAAACTATGGCTTACAGTTATTTCAGACTGTAACCCGCGCTTCAAAATATGGCTTACAGTTATGTCAGACTGTAACTCGGGCTTAAACTATGGTTTGCTATTATTTCAGATAGCAACCCGGTCTTCAAGAAAGGAAAGTGCTGCGCCTAAACCAATTTTCAAATATTTCGTGCACTTATCCTAAAATAAAATGAGGAAAGTATGTCAAAGGACTGCTGTTCCTACACAAATGTTTTTCCGTCTAAAATTCTTCAGAAAAATGTTTGTTGTTTTCAAAATGGTGGAAAATGAGTTGCTTGTAAATCAATCAGAATCAAGTTTTCATAAATTTACAAAAACTCAATCGATGACTTCAGCGCTTTTAAAACTTTTCAAGAAAAAGAGTCATTGATTGAGGGGAAGAATATTTTTCATATTTACATAATCTAACGGGCTTTCTTAATCATCCTGCGTGCTTATTTGAAAAATATAATTGCCTATGTTGAAGGACTAGGTTTCTAGGATGTGACTGTTAGGTTTAGATGATTATAGATTGATGAACATTATTCCCATGCCTTATATGATCTGATTGATATGTTGCATTGACTTTTATTAGTCGATTGTTGTTTGGGTGATGTCGACCACCATATATATTTGTATGTGTGTTCACTAACGTATGCAGGTATATTGGTATAAAAGAATGTTCCCGATCCGGATCCTACAATTGAAGATGATTGGATGCCGAAAGGAAAGGGTAACTATATCTTGGGTTGACAAATGAAGAAACGGAGCTTAATTGGACTTCTATGGAGAGTTGGCATAAATGCAACGTAAGAGGTCTCACTGCATCAGCAGATGGTTTTCTTCTAATTGATTGAAGAAACGGAGCTTAATTTGACCTCAGTTGGCATTCAAAATGCAACGTAAGAAGAAGTCTCACTGCATCAGCAGACGGTTTTTCTTCCAAACCCTACAGCAACAACAACGGAAGCTTCTCAACCACTAATGTATCTTTGTGCAGGAAACCATTCTTAAACAATTTTGAAAAATTATTTTGATTAAATTGTTTAGAAAATGAAAAATATTGTGTTGAAAATATATTGGACTAAAATTTGAAAATCACCGGACTTCATTTTATCAAAACTATAAGTCACTCAATCATCGACTACGGTCATCGATTGAGGGGGAGAGTGATTTAATATAAATTATTTTCAAACGATATTTCTTCATAAAAGGTTCGTTTGTACAACAATAAGTGGTGATCTAAAGATTTAATGTTATGTCATGGTATGATTTTTCTTTTGAATCAAGGTCTTTCAAAATGAAATTTTTTTCTGTTCTTGTTTGATTGTGAAATTGTTTTATTTTACTTAAAGATCTTATAAAACAATCATACCTGATACTAACAATCTTTAATGTCTTAAAATGGTCCTTATCTGTCATTTTTCAAAGTTAAATCAAGCCACGTCTTTCCCCAAAATCTTTTAAATGATTTAAATCAATTGGGATCACTAATCTCAAAAGGTTTGAAATTTTGATCGGGGTAGAGATCGCGAGTTAAATCTCTTATCTGTTTAAATGAAATTGGTTTTAGTCCTTTAAAGGCACTCCTGCCTCCATGTGCCAAACGATTTCATACACAATGCACATGTCGAGGAGGAGGATTTATCCAAAAACATGATGAGTATTTAAACCAGGCCACATATTCTCCCATGTTTTCTAAACCGTATTAAATCACTTGGGATCCAAAATCTCAAAGGGTTTGATATTTTTGATCGGGGGAGAATTTGTGATTTAATAATGAAATTTGATAAAAGGTGATCATTTTGATTCAATTGTGCAGGCTGCTCTCTCATATGTGCTAAACGCTTTCGAATCTCGAAGCATATATTGAGGGGGAGCATTTTAAAAGAAAATAAACTATCGAGGTGCAAATGCTTTTATGTTTTAACATAAAGTACCTTGATTGAGTCTTCAAATGGTTTTCTAAAAGGCTTTTGTGATTCGTGGATGTGCTTCAAAAGAACTCTTGCCTCTATGTGTTAAAATGATTTCTCTTATCCTATGCACATATTGAGGGGGAGAATTTTACCAAGAAAATCAAATGGCTTTTTCTAAGGAAATTGTGATCAAGAAATTATTTCAAAGAACTCTTGCCTCCATGTGCCAAACAATTTTAGATCATATGCACATGTTGAGGGGGAGCATTTCTAAAATGATCAAAACTATTAAGGTACAAAATGCTTTGATCTCGTATCACAAGTACCTTGATTTTTTTCCAAATGATTTTTCGATTGGTTTCATGAAGGAAAGAACAATACCAAAAGACCGACCAATTTACTTTATGCATGGAGTTATAAGGATGGTTAGGTTAGGTATTCGTTCCCACGATACGCCAGAACCGGAGGGATCTACCCAGGGACAATCCACTAGATAGTGTAGAGTCCTTAGGTATATTGAAAAAAGGAGAAAAGTGAGGAATGGGAAGAGTGCGGACTGAGACAGAGCTAGTACTGGAATAAACCCAACAAGCTTCTAGTTATGAAGTCTCGGTAAGCACTGAAGGGGTTGAAGAATGAAAAAGAATTGAATGTGAAAAGGGTGAAAAGAAATAGCCCTCCAATAATTCAACCTTAGGGCAGTAATCGGGTTCAATACATATGCTACTAGTGGTTACCAAGGTAACACTGGTATTGAAGACAAGACGTCATGGACCCAGTGACGCACTGCACTAAACTTCCCAAGCTACTCAAGTTCCTCTTAAAAGGGCTTGTTTCATTCTCACGGGGAACCGACAAAATCTATCAACTTTCTCTTAGAGATAGTTGGTATTGAAGAAGGAGACCCTCTCCCTAGTCTCCGGCACAGGAACCAAATGTGCACTATTGAGTCTAGAGCCAAGAGATCATCCACAATATCTCATTAGGACACAGAATTAATGAAGACTTGCTGTTTCACACAATGTGGAAAGTAAGTATATATTTAGAGTCCTACGCATTATCCTTGTGGTATTGCCAGAACATCCGAGTGATATGAAAATATTCACAATGAAGATGGAAATCCTTCTAGAGCCAACATCAAACAAGCTCTTGGTGGGTGACATGTGAGATCTTGCAAAAGATCAAGCTTGTGACAACTGGATAGAAACGATGGGGAGATTCAATCTTGAATCAACCTTGGTCCAGGAATGGAATTGACGAATACTTTTGGAAAAACCGTTCGATGTGCAAATCTTCTTCTCTCTAGCACATCGAATGTGTACTTATGCTTCAAACACAAAAAGTATCTCTGATTGAAAAAAATACTTTTGGAAAAACCGTTCGATGTGCAAATCCTCTTTTCTCTAGCACGTCGAATGTGTACTCTTTTCAAATACAAAAAGTATTTTTGATTGAAAATTGATCTTTCTCATAAAACCTTCGTCGTAATGCAAAACTCTTTCTTCTAAGCAATACGCGAGTGTTTTTCAAATCATTTTTCATCAATCAGTGAATCTCAATTCGCTGGTTCACTCACTCTGTGACAACCCGTACTTTCAGGTCATTTCTCGACACAGTTCACATCTCATTATTTCAACGTTCATAGTAAACTTGGTTTACTTGTTTCAAATTCGCGTAACCTTGGAGGTTTAGCGGCGAATTCATGATCATGACATCACGTACATTTCATATGGACTATGATTAGTCTACATTTCATGGACATCATTTGCATCTCATTAGTACATTCACGACATTTCATTTTACCTTCAACGCGTAATTTTTATTTAATAATTTTTATCGCGTGAGTTATTATTTTAAATATTTAATCCGTTACTTTCAAAAATGATCCCGAGGTATTTTTAAATTTACATTTAGTTCATAAAAACTATATTTTTAGTTTTTCCTAGTGTTTCAAATTTATTTGGTACTTAAATCGTTAAAATTAAATTATTACGTCGTTTTCTTAAAAATTGTACGATAATTATCTTATCACCCAAATTTCACAAGGAATGTATTTTTACAATTTTTATCATCTCATTACATTCTATTTTGACCTATTAAAAACTTACTTGTACCAAAAATTTCCATTTACCTTTATTCGTACATTTTCTACACAATTACTTATACTTTTGTCAAATATTACTCAAGTACACAAAGTTTATACAAGTTTATAAAAAAAAAAAATATATAATGGGGAAACATAATCCCCCCATATCCGGCCCTATGGGGGGGGAAGTATGCATTGATGTTGGTAAATTTTTCAATGAGATATATCTACACTCCAAGTAAACCATTTCACACATTTTTCATTCACACCAATTATTAAGTTACTTGAGATATTTTCCTCTTGTTTTTCTCCTTGAAGAACCGGCCATAGATGGCTCTCCAAAGGGATCAAATTTTTTTTTCAAGTTCAAGTCATTAACAATCTAGTTATATCCTTTATATGGTTTTGAAATAAAAACCAAGGATATTTAAGTTTAAACCTTGTTACTAGCACCTCATCATTTTCACTAGTAAGCATATTTCTTTCATTTTCAAGTTTCCTTTTCATTTTCATATGTTTCTTTTCATGTTTGGAGCTTATATGCATGTTATGTGATTTATACCATTTATTTCATGATTTATTGAGTTATAATATATATTGGTCATCCTATAATTACTCCCATGGTATTCTTTGGTCTTGATGGTGATTAGGAACCCATGACACCCTAAGAAGGTGTATGGTAGGATTAGATTAGCTTTGGAGTTGATTTGAAGGGATTGGAATAGGTTTAGTACGAGAAAAACTATTTTCGACAAGTTATAAAAGTGTTCTGTCCTTATTTTGTTTTCTGGAAAATCCGACAGTAGGCACGAATTTTTGGCCTAGATATTTAGAAAATATACTTTAAAACGAATCCGTGGCGCTTGAACGGAATAAAACGGAGTTATAACGAAGAAGTTATGGATTTTACAAGTTTGACGACGAAATATATTTTTCTGAAATTTCAGCAAAGTGTTTTTGTTTTGTACGAGTCAAAAACGAGTCCTAAGCTTTACAAATTATTTCGACTTATCAAAAATATATTAGTATACTTTGATACGAAGCTAAGGACGTATAATACGTAGAAAACGGATTTGAAACGACTAAGATATACACGTTTTCATAAACTTGCCGTAACTATTATTTTTAGAAAAACTATATTATTTTTACGAGATAAGTGTTACGGTAACTAAAATCACCATCTTTAACCCTTATTATCTTTATGTTCGAGACCTTTATGTCAAAAACTCCTGAACTGAAACTTCTAGATTTCGATGCAAACTTTCCAAAACCGTCGAGTTCGTTCTCTAACGATCGACGTACACCGTTTTACGGCTAGTTTTCCAAAGCCATTTTTGTTAATTTCATGAAAATTCCGACGACATTGTTTTGCGACGAAAAGTGATAATTTCACCGTAAATCATTATAAAACCATTATAGGATGACATCTTGACGTAAAAACATGTAAGGTCATTTTTGAAGGGTCAAGACGTCAAAAGAGTATTTTTCGACGACGAGTAATATTTTCAAAACCCGTAAATGGTATAAATAACATACGGAATGCATGCATAACATTACATTGCAACTCATTACATGTCATATCATTCGTAATAGGTCGGTTAGCATCACTTTAAACCTCGGTGTACTCACTTTTGCCATTATTCCAGTTTACCAAGTGAGTTCCATAGCCCCACTTTTCTTGTTTTAATGCTTTCATAACTGTTTTGGGGGAGATACATGCTCGACTATTTTTATTACATTCATGATTATTTGCAAATTATATGTTTATACGAACTAAATGCTAGTCATGCGAAGTAACATTATTGCCATACTTAGAATTTCTATTTCATATATTCATTGGTCTAACGGTCTTGGTATATTCATTGAGCTAACGGACTTGGTATATTCATTGGTCTAACGGTCTTGGTATATTCATTGGTCTAACGGTCTGGGTATATTCATTGGTCTAACGGTCTTGGTATATTCATGGACTAATGGTCTTGGAACGATTTGAACATACACTATATACATTCTGGCAGTGGGTTGTGAACACACAGGTTGCAAGTTTTGTATGGGCGGGACTTGGAACTGAGTGGATTCACAATGCCTTTGCTGCATAAACGATTTCGATACATTGAGTCATGCACTATTTTGTGAATTCATTTGACGATTTGTGTTTGAACATAAACTATGCATATTCTGGCAGTGGGTTGTGAACACACAGGTTGCAAGTTTTGTATGGGCGGGACTTGGGACTGAGTGGATTTACAATGCCTTTGCTACATAATCGATTTTGAAAGTCTTTACATTTCAACGATTTACAATGCAGTTGCTGCATAAACGATTTTGGAAGGCTTTACATTTCAAAACAAACTCTATGAACTCACTCAACCTTTGTGTTGACACTTTTAGCATGTTTTTATCTCAGGTTTCTAAGGCATTCACTTCATGGCATGCATTTGGACACATCATGGAGTCGTGGTGACGACGCGTCTCACTTGGGTTTTACGTACTTTAAAACATCGTTTGAATTGTAACAAACTTATTTCCGCACAAGTTGATTTTTCATTTGGGACCTACTTTGTAAACTCTGATTATTTTATTAAATCAAACGATGTTCTTTTCAAACGACACTTTAGGTCGTTCAATATAACTGTGATTGTGATGCTATGACAGTCAATCCCCAGGAATTCCATTCCGCTGCAAAACAGGTAATTTGGGGGTGTGACAGATTGGTATCAGAGCTTTGGTTATAGAGAACTAGGTTGCATCATTGACCCTAGACTATAACTACATTATCATAGCATCTCATCATTTCATCACAAGTACATGTTCACTTCACATGCGGTCATTATGTACATTTTTCGAGTTATTCACTTTCATTTCACATCGATTGTCACATGGATGCCCTTAAATGCCCATCCCATTATCTTTTCCCCATACTCTAACGTGGAGAATTCCTTGTCATTCCCTATCACAATTTTTATATCAGCTGATTCATCATCGATAACGACGAATGCCGAGATAAACGTTTAAATAGGGCGAAGTCGCTCTCACTCCTTCGTTTCACCACTAACATGTCGAGTTACACTTTATTCACACATTAAGTCTCTAAACCATCATACCTTGAAGCACTTACAACACCTCATAACCCACCCTTGCGGAACCCGTAAAAACTTCAAACTTATCGTTTCTTATCACATTTCTTTGAAGCGCTTATTATTAACATCGGATTTTGCTACGTCTCACACTTCCTCTTGTTTTGAAGAAGATATGGCGCCGAAGAAAGCCACACCGGAAATGACCCAAGCAGCAATTCAAAAGTTGGTGAATGATAGCATTGCTGATGCTTTAAGGATGGAAAGGGAAACGGTGACTGCTGCTGTTGCCGAGGGCCGCTGCTGCTGAAGCCATAAAACTTGCTGCTTCTGCTGCATAAATGTAAGAGGGTCCGGGTTAAAAGCTGTTCGTATAAGGATTTCAAGAGTGGAGATACCACCAAGTTTAAAGGGACTGAAGGAGCCACTGCCATGGTTAGATGGTTCGAGAAATTGGAGTCCGTGTTTTGTTATGTAATTGCCCGGATGATAGCAAGGTCAAGTTTGCTACGAGTACACTACTTGATGGAGCGTTGTCGTGGTGGAACTCATATGCTCAACCGATGGGAATAGAGAATGCTTTCAAGCTTACTTGGGAGCAATTCAAGGGTTTGGTAACTAAGAAGTTTTGTCCTCGTACGGAAGTGAAAAAGTTGGAGACAGAATTCTATGAGTTGGTAACTATTGGGTATGACATTGATACTTACATTCGAAGATTTCAAGAATTGGCCGTGTTATGCCCATCTATGGTTTGGATAACGAGTTACTAGAGGCTTTTATCGGGGGACTTCCCGAGGTTATTCAAGGAGATGTGACTTCTTCGACCCGCATAACGATTGAGGAAGCCATTCGATTGACTCAAAAGCTCATGGCCCAGGTAGTGAAGAGAGGCAAGTACACCAACACCAACCAAAACAACAACAACCCCAACAACTGCACCAACTACAACGATAACCAAACCAACAACAACAAAAGAAAGTGGGAAGGCGACCAAGGAGGTTATAACAACAACAACCAAAACCGTAACACTAACCATCATCAACAACAGAATAGAGGGCAAGAAACTGCAATGGTATATGTTCTTTGCACCAATAAGCAGAGGTTATCTTTGGAACCTACCCACTATGTAATCGATGTAAGTATCATCACACGGGTCTTTGTCCTGCTAAGTGTTACAAGTGTCAACAACTGGGACACCTTGCCAGGAATTGTAGAGGCAAGGCCATGGTTACATGTTACACATGCGGGGAGCAAGGACACTATCGGAATCAATGTCCTCAAAACCAAGGTCAACAAGTCGAAGGTGCTCATGGGAATGTATATATGTTAGAAGGAGGAGGAGGAGCTCGTCAAGGTATCAACGACGCGGAAGACTGAAGAAGTTCGGAAACTAACAGTCTTATTTCTCCTTATGTATTATGTCGTACTAAGTTTATGTCTTTCATCGTATTCGAAACTTTATAACCTAAGATGTACTACTTTTGCTAAACTACCCGTTGTAAAATATTCTCATCTATCGTACTTTATTTTCTTTCCGATTTGTTATCATTTACGAGGATTTTAATTCTTTTTACTTTAACTATCACTTTAACGACACTTCTCCATGTCTTCTCTCCTCGATGTTCATCACAATTTTAACATCAGTTGACTCAACACCAAATAACATATGAGTCGATTAGTCCAAGCATTGCATAGTTACTCCTAAATTATACATAGCCTGATCACCTATGTCTAATTCAGGAAGAATCATGCAATGAAGGGAGTAGTAGGCTTATATGTGCAAGCAATTCCGTAATCGAGCCAAATTTTCAAAAGATTTTCTTCAAACCACTTGTTTCCAGTTTGATCCGCGTGACAGTTCTTGTTTGATGAGTTGCAAAGATCGAGCTAGAAACAAGTTGTTACCTAAACCGATTTAGCCTAATCGTATGACAGTTCTTGTTTGATGAGTTGTGGGATTAAGTAAAAATCGGTTACCAAAAAGTCTTTTGAGGGTTTTGCTCGGGAATGGGAAAGTTTGCCACATCAAACCCTAAACCCGAGAGACCAACACGAACTGAATTCAGGGACTGAATTCCTTTTTGGATGGGCGAATGTGACAACCCGTACTTTCAGGTCATTTCTCGACACAGTTCACATCTCATTATTTCAACGTTCATAGTAAACTTGGTTTACTTGTTTCAAATTCGCGTAACCTTGGAGGTTTAGCGGCGAATTCATGATCATGACATCACGTACATTTCATATGGACTATGATTAGTCTACATTTCATGGACATCATTTGCATCTCATTAGTACATTCACGACATTTCATTTTACCTTCAACGCGTAATTTTTATTTAATAATTTTTATCGCGTGAGTTATTATTTTAAATATTTAATCCGTTACTTTCAAAAATGATCCCGAGGTATTTTTAAATTTACATTTAGTTCATAAAAACTATATTTTTAGTTTTTCCTAGTGTTTCAAATTTATTTGGTACTTAAATCGTTAAAATTAAATTATTACGTCGTTTTCTTAAAAATTGTACGATAATTATCTTATCACCCAAATTTCACAAGGAATGTATTTTTACAATTTTTATCATCTCATTACATTCTATTTTGACCTATTAAAAACTTACTTGTACCAAAATTTCCATTTACCTTTATTCGTACATTTTCTACACAATTACTTATACTTTTGTCAAATATTACTCAAGTACACAAAGTTTATACAAGTTTATAAAAAAAAAAAAAAATATAATGGGGAAACATAATCCCCCCATATCCGGCCCTATGGGGGGGGGGAAGTATGCATTGATGTTGGTAAATTTTTCAATGAGATATATCTACACTCCAAGTAAACCATTTCACACATTTTTCATTCACACCAATTATTAAGTTACTTGAGATATTTTCCTCTTGTTTTTCTCCTTGAAGAACCGGCTATAGATGGCTCTCCAAAGGGATCAAATTTTTTTTTTCAAGTTCAAGTCATTAACAATCTAGTTATATCCTTTATATGGTTTTGAAATAAAAACCAAGGATATTTAAGTTTAAACCTTGTTACTAGCACCTCATCATTTTCACTAGTAAGCATATTTCTTTCATTTTCAAGTTTCCTTTTCATTTTCATATGTTTCTTTTCATGTTTGGAGCTTATATGCATGTTATGTGATTTATACCATTTATTTCATGATTTATTGAGTTATAATATATATTGGTCATCCTATAATTACTCCCATGGTATTCTTTGGTCTTGATGGTGATTAGGAACCCATGACACCCTAAGAAGGTGTATGGTAGGATTAGATTAGCTTTGGAGTTGATTTGAAGGGATTGGAATAGGTTTAGTACGAGAAAAACTATTTTCGACAAGTTATAAAAGTGTTCTGTCCTTATTTTGTTTTCTGGAAAATCCGACAGTAGGCACGAATTTTTGGCCTAGATATTTAGAAAATATACTTTAAAACGAATCCGTGGCCGCTTGAACGGATAAAAGCGGAGTTATAACGAAGAAGTTATGGATTTTACAAGTTTGACGACGAAATATATTTTTCTGAAATTTCAGCAAAGTGTTTTTGTTTTGTACGAGTCAAAAACGAGTCCTAAGCTTTACAAATTATTTCGACTTATCAAAAATATATTAGTATACTTTGATACGAAGCTAAGGACGTATAATACGTAGAAAACGGTTTTGAAACGACTAAGATATACACGTTTTCATAAACTTGCCGTAACTATTATTTTTAGAAAAACTATATTATTTTTACGAGATAAGTGTTACGGTAACTAAAATCACCATCTTTAACCCTTATTATCTTTATGTTCGAGACCTTTATGTCAAAACCTCCTGAACTGAAACTTCTAGATTTCGATGCAAACTTTCCAAAACCGTCGAGTTCGTTCTCTAACGATCGACGTACACCGTTTTACGGCTAGTTTTCCAAAGCCATTTTTGTTAATTTCATGAAAATTCCGACGACATTGTTTTGCGACGAAAAGTGATAATTTCACCAAAATCATTATAAAACCATTATAGGATGACATTTTGACGTAAAAACATGTAAGGTCATTTTGAAGGGTCAAGACGTCAAAAGAGTATTTTTCGACGACGAGTAATATTTTCAAAACTCGTAAATGGTATAAATAACATATCAAGTGCATGCATAACATTACATTGCAACTCATGACATATCAAATCATTCGTAATAGGTCCGGTTAGCATCACTTTAAACCTCAGTGTACTCACTTTTGCCATTATTCCAGTTTACCAAGTGAGTTCCATAGCCCCACTTTTCTTGTTTTAATGCTTTCATAAGCTGTTTTGGGGAGATACATGCTCGACTATTTTTATTACATTCATGATTATTTGCAAATTATATGTTTATACGAACTAAATGCTAGTCATGCGAAGTAACATTATTGCCATACTTAGAATTTCTATTTCATATATTCATTGGTCTAACGGTCTTGGTATATTCATTGAGCTAACGGACTTGGTATATTCATTGGTTTAACGGTCTTGGTATATTCATTGGTCTAACGGTCTTGGTATATTCATTGGTCTAACGGTCTTGGTATATTCATGGACTAATGGTCTTGGAACGATTTGAACATACACTATATACATTCTGGCAGTGGGTTGTGAACACACAGGTTGCAAGTTTTGTATGGGGGACTTGGGCTGAGTGGATTCACAATGCCTTTGTTGCATAAACGATTTCGATACATTGAGTCATGCACTATTTTGTGAATTCATTTGACGATTTCTGTTTGAACATAAACTATGCATATTCTGGCAGTGGGTTGTGAACACACAGGTTGCAAGTTTTGTATGGGCGGGACTTGGAACTGAGTGGATTTACAATGCCTTTGCTACATAATCGATTTTGAAAGTCTTTACATTTCAACGATTTACAATGCAGTTGCTGCATAAACGATTTTGGAAGGCTTTACATTTCAAAACAAACTCTATGAACTCACTCAACCTTTGTGTTGACACTTTTAGCATGTTTTTATCTCAGGTTTCTAAGGCATTCACTTCATGGCATGCATTTGGACACATCATGGAGTCGTGGTGACGACGCGTCTCACTTGGGTTTTACGTACTTTAAAACATCGTTTGAATTGTAACAAACTTATTTCCGCACAAGTTGATTTTTCATTTGGGACCTACTTTGTAAACTCTGATTATTTTATTAAATCAAACGATGTTCTTTTCAAACGACACTTTAGGTCGTTCAATATAACTGTGATTGTGATGCTATGACAGTCAATCCCCAGGAATTCCATTCCGCTGCAAAACAGGTAATTTGGGGGTGTGACACACTCCGTGTTGTCTTCTTTGAGACGTTCCGGTTTGAGAACAACTAGAACAGTGCGAAACCTGTCAAGGAGATTCTTAGAATCCTACGATCACATGCAGTACTTGTGCGATCAACGAGGAACCGTGGGTCGTGTACCTCAATTCAACGAAAGTGATCAAAGACACTTTCGTGTGTTTTATTGCTAACTGTTGTTTTGCAGGTACATTTGGACGGTTGCGGTGATGAGAGGAGTCAATCCAAAGCCGCATGCTCACATCCACACTCAATTGAAGAAATCATGAGCTGGTGCATATCTACATAACTGGCTCGATATTTCATACTATGCTTGGCTTGCTGCAAATATCATGAACCAGTAAGGCTTCCGCTACTCAGATGGAAAGATGTCATGATTCAAAAGTGTGAGCATGTCGGTCCAAAAGTCACAACTTCATGATGGCAACACAAAAAGGGTGATCGAAGATTTCTGTGGTGATGATCTCAAAGAAAAGCTCAAAGATCATCAAGATGTGGATCAGTTCAAAGACCTCCACTCAAAGTACAAAACCACGCGGACTTTGAAGAATTGCTACAAAAGCACAAAGATTGCGGAAATGAAGAATTCAAGTCTACGAGCTCAAGAACAAAGTCAAGAATAGAATGCTAGGATTCGAAATGTAAAACATGGGGTGACCTCCCTTAGGGGGAGATTGTTAGGAATTAGAAATTCCTTAGTGAAGAGTCGGTCACCCCAAATGTTATCTAGCTTAAGTTAGCTCGTAGACTTGTCGTTATTTACGTTATTAAGTTGTTTATTAGTTAGTTTGTAGCGTAGTTTAGTTTAGAGCAATACCGTGGAGGAAGGACGGGTCTTTACCCACTGTATACCTGATCCACAGGCTGATAGGAGGTCGTGTAGTTTGTAAGTATAAATACCCCTTCCATCCATGGAAGGGGTGGTGCTTCTTCATTTTTAATCTAATCTTTCCTTTGTGTAAACCTCTAGCAAGAACACCCTCTCTATCTTTATCTCTCTAAATATGGCAAACATGTATTTTGATCATCCAAGACCACCCGAATCATCAAACACAATAAAATAACGATCCTACATGATGAATTTGAACATTTCGAGATGAAACCAGATGAGAGTGTCTATGAGTACTATGTGAGATTCCATAAGCTTGTGAATGACATGAGGAACATCAGAATGACCATGCCTAACATTCAGTTGAACTCAAAGTTTGTAAACACCATGAATCCCGAATGGCAAAAGTTTGTCACATCTGTGAAGCTCACTAAAGGATTGAAGAACACAAACTATGAGCAACTATATGCCTTCCTTCTCCAGAATGAAAGACATGCTATGTTTGAAAAAAGGATTCTGGAACAGTTCAAAACCAATAAGGGAGAAACAAGTTCATCCAATGACTCAACTGCTTTCTACACAAATGTTGGGATCACCACCAAAGCTTCTCAAGTTGTACCCATGGGAAATGGAAATCACAAACTCATTCCTGATCCTATGTTCAAACAAGTTGATCTTTGATGCATCCGTTGGAAAATTCATTAGTCAACTAGCTCTCATGATCAGTCAAAACATGAACACTCTCCCACACACCAACAACAATCTCAGAACAACATCCAATCCACATAATCAAGCCGCGAGAGATGGGAAGGTTATGGTGCAGCCAGTTCAAGAAAGGCGGTACGATCAGAGAAGGGGTGGAGCAGGTGGAGGCTATGGAGGAAATCAGAACCGAGGAAGGACTGGAAATCAAGGACAAGCAAAGCCAGTCAAATGTTACAACTGTGGTGGTGAGGGACACATTGCTAGGAACTGCACATCTCCAAAACGTCCACAGAATGCAGAGTACTTCAGGGATAAGATGCTGCTAGTGCAAGCTCAGGACAATGGTGCTGCTTTAGACGAAGAGGAGTTGTTGTTTCTCGCTGAGGGCAATGCCAAGACCTATGATGCAGATGTGGATGAGCAGCCTATTCAGGAGATAGGTCACAATCATCAGAATGCCTTTCAAGTAGCTGACTGTGATGCATACGACTCTGATGTTGATGATGGACCTACTGCACAAACAATTTTCATGGCTAGCATTTCTCCAATGGTCTCTCCTAAGGTCTCATCTTCACCACAAACTGGACCATCCAAAGACAAAATCATCTCAGAGGTATTAAAACTATACGATGAAGTTGATATGAAAAAGATACATAATGAAGTACAATCAACTAAAATCATTGAGTCAGATATTGAAAATATGGGTAATATCAATGTTGTCCCATATGATAAATATGTGAAACAAAGTGAAAGTGTGATTGTATCAAGTGATGTATCTTCTGCAGTCAATGATGACTATGTTTGTGATGAATACACTGCATATGCCCCTAATGATTCTGTTATCTCTGAACTTAATGCCTATAAAGAAAGAGTTGCTATTTATGAACAACGTGCTAAGTTTGAGTTAACCACTCGTGAGGAGGAAATGGATGACCAAATGCGTACAATCATTATAAAAAGTAATTTTAGAGAAGAAGTATTAAAACAATAGTTAAATTCCTTACAAGAAAAGCTTTCTAAAACGGCTAAGCAAAAACAAGAACTTCAAGAAAATGTGAAAATGCTTAAGCAAGAATTTAATGCTAAGGAATCAAAACTTTTGAAAGATTTTTCTAATCTGAAAACTTTGAAAAACAAACTTGAAAACAAGTTGTACGTACAAGGTAACACCATTCAGACTGCTCACTTGATCACTAAGCATAGAGTCTTAAGCGATAAGCATAGTGTCCCCATTATTAAGGAATCCAATCCTGAGTATGTTAAGAAAGCTAAAGAAGCCCAAAAGGTAATCTATGATGGCAATGAAATCCTTAAACCTAGACAGAAACCTAGTTGCGCTTGAGAGCGATGAAGAAGATAAGAAATTAGAAGATGTCACTAAAAGGAAATTGGATGAAAAACTTAAGAGCCCTTCTTGCATTGAGAAAAAAATTAGCTTTAAATCACCCAACTATTCTAAAGAAAATTGGATTGCATTTAAAAAGTTTAAGCCTCAAACGTTGTTAACACCTGAACAAGTGTTCTGGAAAAAGGACTTAGATAAGCAGAAAGCTGAAAACCTTGTTGAAACAAACCCTCCCCTTAGGAAAATGCCTGCAGCAACTGTGCATCCTCCCAATACACCAATGCATCTAGTCCCTAGAACTATTGCCACTAAAAGCAAGACCTTAATCAGTCAATATGTTATCTTTCAACTATTTGTTGATTTTGAGAAAACTTGCAAGAAAAGGATCACACCCACTGGTATAACTGAAGGAGAAAGGGGTTTTGAGCAAACTAAAGAATGTTATTTAACTGAAGTAATGCCTTTCTTTAAACAATTTAAAGAACAATTTGAGAGTCTTAAAAAGGGAATGAATTCTGACATTAAAGAAATGGAAAAGGAATTTGATGCAATGATAGTTGAGGTTAGTGATTATGAGCGAGCATTAAAATATAATGAGATTGAGAGGAAGAACTTGCATACCTTAAATGAGAATCTGATTTATGAATGTATTGCTCAAGATGTATTTTTCACTGCTACAAATTGTTCCATTAATGCTTCTCAATTTCATGAATTATCTATTGCTCTGAAAGTCTCCCATGATCGTGTCATTGAGCTTGAAAAGATTAATTCGAAACTTAATGAGAAAATTGATCAGGATGATCACGATAATTTGGTAAAGCATCTTTCTAAACTAGAAGTTGAACATTTTGATTTACAACTAAAATATCAACATCTAAAAGAAAATGTTAAAACCTCAAATATCAAGACATCCTTGGATGCTCCTGAATTTGATGCAGTTTTGAAATTAGCAAACGTGATGAACAGATTCGAGCTCATTGTAACACGATCAAAAAGTTGAAAGCCCAAATCTCTCAATTGAAGGGTGAAAAGAACAATGTGACTGGATCCCAAATGCCTCCTCCTTTAGATTCTCAGTACTCTCAAACTTTTCATCTTCAAAACTTAGTTAATGCCTTACAAAAGGAAAACGAGAGTTTTCTAGAAGAAAATGAAAAAGTTAAACGACACTTTAAAGAGTTATATGATTCAATGAAAGTCACCCGTGACCAAAACAACGAAAAAATAACGTCTTTACAAAAGGAAATTGAGAATCTGAGAAGTCAGAAAAATGGGAAACTGCCACTTGTTTTCAATAAGAATGTTGTTTCAAAGACACCCTTAGACTGCAAATACACTGTGACGGTTAAATATATTCCTCCTCATCTTAGGAATAATGAACATGCATTTCGTGACTATTGTGCTCACCTTAAGGATAGTCTAGAATGTCTCCGTGAGATTGTTGAAGAGGATTTCATTAATAAACCTCTTAATAGAGAAATTAGGTTTGCTTGCCTCTAGGCCAAACGATCTCAAGAGCTTCTAGAATGTGTAATTGCAACATGTCCTAAATCCTTAGGTGCAAAATGCAAAGTGGTGATGTCTTGTTCTATGCCTAGTGCCAAGCATTCTAAGCCCAGTTTTAAGAAAGTGAACATAAATGTGCCTTCTAGTAATACAGATCCTTGCACATCAAGTTTAGGAATGCAAAAATTAGATCAACCAACTAATGTTCCCATTCCCTCTACAGGAGTAATCAGTGACATTAAAGCGAGCAGGTCAAAGTCTCAAGACAACACAAGGAATGATAGGACCTTGCAAGCTAAGAATGTGCATTGGAAGAGAGTAGAAGACCAATCTAGGAACTTTAAGTTTGGGTCAAATAGTTGATTCTAGTATTAGCCATAGGCGTACTGTAATTAATTCAAATTCTGATACTATTTGCAAACCTTGTAATGATGTCTGCTTGAATTCTGTTGCTAATCATGAATGTGGTGTGAATGCTGTGTCTAATGCTGTCAAATGCCCAGTTAAAATTGTTAATGCTAATAATCGTGCAAAGAAGGCTAAAAGGCAAAGACGAATGATTGTTAGAAAACAGTGGAAACCCACAGGAAGAACATTTATAAAGATAGGTTATTATTGGATACCTTTTGGCCATAAGAATAATCAGTTTTGCCCTCAAACTGCTAAGACTATGCCCACTAGAAAATGGATGCCTACTGGTAGAACTATTCCCTTAAGAAGTGAACATACTTTGAATAGGTCAAATATAGACACCAGCATTGCATCTATTCCCAATGATTCCATTGCTTCTACTTCTGATATGGATGTTTCTATTTCTGATGTGGGTGTTCCAATTACTGTTACTAACCAAGTGGAACCCATTCTTGCATGGGGATCCCAATTATCCAGTTATCCATTCTTGTCTGTGTTCAACTGCAGATCGTTCAAATCGTTCTGTGGTACCTGGACTCAGGCTGTTCCAAGCATATTACTGAAGACCGGTCGCGGCTCATGAACTTTGTGAGCAAATTCATCGGGACAGTTAGATTCGGGAATGATCATTTTGGTGCAATTATGGGTTATGGAGATTATGTTGTTGGTAAAAGTGTTATCTCCAGGGTATATTATGTGGAAGGTCTTGGTCATAACCTGTTCTCTGTTGGTCAATTCTGCGATTCTGATCTAGAAGTAGCCTTCAGAAAACATACTTGTTTCGTTAGAGAACTTGATGGTAAGGAACTTTTAAGAGGTTCGCGTGGTTCAAATCTATACACCATCTCTATCGAAGATATGATGAAGTCTTCTCCAATTTGCTTGTTGTCAAAGGCTTCTAAAACAAAGTCATGGTTATGGCATCGTCGTCTCAATCACTTGAACTTCGGCACCATCAATGATCTCTCTAGAAAGGACTTAGTTGTAGGTCTACCTAGACTTAAGTATGAAAAGGATCATCTTTGTTCAGCATGCCAATTGGGAAAAAGCAAGAAGTATGCCCATAAACCCAAACCTACAAACTCAGTCACAGAAGTTCTTCATACAATTCACATGGACTTATGTGGACCCATGAGAGTGCAGAATATCTTTGGGAAGAAATATGTGTTAGTTGTGGTTGATGATTTCTCTAGATTCACCTGGGTAAAGTTCTTAAAGACAAAGGATGAAACTCCATATATCATCATCAAACTCATCAAACAGCTGCAGGTTCGACAATGGAACTGAGTTTGTTAACAAACAACTTGGTGAGTTTTATGAAAGTATTGGAATCAGTCATCAAAGAAGTGTTCCTCGAACTCCTCAACAGAACGGTGTAGTTGAAAGATGAAATCGAACTCTTGTGGAAGCCGCAAGGACTATGCTGATTTACTCAAAAGTTCCAATGTTTCTCTGGGGTGAAGCCATCGCCATTGCATGCTACACCCAAAATCGATCCCTGATTCACACTGCTCATGGAAAAACTCCATATGAACTTGTCCACAACAGAAAACCTAATCTTTCATTCCTTCGTGTGTTCGGTGCATTGTGTTATCCAACTAATGAGGGCCAAGATTTAGGCAAACTTAAAGCTAAAGCTGACATTGGAGTATTTGTAGGATATGCACCAAACAGAAAAGGATACCGAATCTACAACAAGAGAACCCGAAATATCATGGAAACAATTCACGTCACGTTTGATGAGCTGACCGGTCAAATGGCTCCTGGACAATCCAGTTCAGGACCCGCACTTCAAAACAGTCCCATTGGTTCATCCCTTGTACCAAACTCTTCTCAAGCAACTCCATATGTACCTCCATCTGAAGATGATTTAAAGAAATTGTTTGATCCTATGTTTGATGAACATTATGAGCCAAGTGCTAATGAACTGTCGATTCCTACAACAGAGGCTGCTCATATTCCTGTGAATGAAGTCAATCCTTCAGTCTCAATATCATTAAGTCAAGAAGCGCCTGCTGCTGATCACTCAGTCTCATCAACAAATCATCAATCTTCGAATGTACATCATGGAACTGTTTCTGGCATCAATGATGAAGTTAATCCCTTTGCTACTCCTGAAGATGCTCCATTTGAAAACATATTTGCTCCTGAATCATCATCAGAACCATCTTCTTCAGGAGACATCGACTATGCTACTTCAGTCCCTCAACAACTACCACATGAACACCTCAGAAAATGGACTCATGATCATCCATTAGACAACATCATTGGAAATCCCTCTCGTCCAGTATCCACACGGAAACAACTTGCAACCGATGCCTTATGGTGCTTCTTCAACTCCGTACTCTCAAAGATCGAACCAAAAGATGTTAAAACCGCCATGAATGAAGATAGCTGGTTCAATGCCATGCAAGAAGAAATTCATGAGTTTGATCGACTTGATGTATGGGAATTAGTACCTGCTTCAGATTGTGCTATGATCATTGCTCTAAAATGGATCTTCAAAGTGAAACTTGATGAACATGGTGATGTGTTAAAGAACAAGGCTCGATTGGTTGCTAAAGGATACCGTCAAGAGGAGGGCATAGACTTTGAAGAATCATTTGCTCCTGTGGCTCGAATCGAGGCAATCAGAATATTCTTGGCTAATGCTGCAAGTAAGAATATGATAGTTTATCAGATGGATGTAAAGACGGCATTTCTGAACGGAGATCTTAAAGAAGTCGTCTACGTCAGCCAACCTGAAGGCTTTGTGAATCCAGAGCATCCTACTCACGTTTATCGTTTGAAGAAGGCTCTTTATGGTTTAAAGCAAGCTCCAAGGGCATGGTATGATACGCTATCAAAGTTTCTTCTGTCTACCGGCTTCAGCAAAGGAGCAGTTGATCCAACATTGTTCACCAGGAAGTCAGGCAAACACTTAATTCACGTTCAAATTTATGTTGATGATATCATCTTTGCCTCGACTGACCCCAATGAGTGTGACCGTTTTTCAAATGAAATGGGTTCTAAATTTTAAATGTCAATGATGGGACAAATGTCATTTTTCTTGGGATTACAAATTTCACAAAGTCCCGGAGGCATTTTCATAAATCAATCTAAATATGCAAATGAGATTCTAAAGAAATTTGGATTTGATTCTAGTGACCCTGTTGACACTCCCATGATTGAGCGTACTAAACTGGATGAGGACCACTCAGGGATCATGGTAGACCAAACGAAATATCGTAGCATGATCGGATCCCTGATGTACCTCACAGCCAGTAGACCTGATATTCTGTTCGCTGTATGCATGTGTGCTAGATACCAGGCTAAGCCTACCAAAAAGCACCTTGAAGCGGTTAAACGGGTCTTTCGGTACCTCCAAGGAACCATCAACATGGGACTTTGGTACCCGAAGGACACCGGTATGTCACTAACAGCATATGCAGATGCAGATCATGCAGGGTGTCAAGATACTCGTCGAAGTACGTCTGGAGGTGCTCAGTTTTTGGGTGATAAGCTTGTGAGCTGGTCTTCAAAGAAGCAAATGAGTACTTCTATTTCCTCTACAGAGGCTGAATACATAGCCATGTCATCTTGTTGTGCTCAAATCCTATGGATGAGATCTCAATTATCTGACTATGGCTTTGTATTCAACAAAATCCCTCTGTACTGTGATAATAAAAGTGCTATTGCTCTTTCTTGCAATAACGTTCAACACTCAAGGGCAAAGCATATCGACATTCGACATCATTTCATCAGGGAACAAGTGGAAAAAGGTGTGTGGAACTCTATTTTGTGAGGACTGAATACCAGTTAGCAGACATCTTCACCAAAGCTCTTCCAAGAGAACGTTTTGAGTTTATTCTTCCACGACTTGGCTTGAAAAGCCTTCAACCAGAAACACTCAAACGTCTTCAGGAGGAAGACGAGGAGTGAAGGTCTTTCTTCATCTATCTCTTGTATATATTTATAAAACTTTCAAAATCCATAAAAATGTGAAAAATTCGAAAAATCCTCAAAAATATTGTCATTTTTGTCATGTTTTTCTCGATTCGATAACATCTACGGTCTTAATGCTGTCTTTCAAAGAATGATACGGGACTTTAGATGTTGTTCGAATGTTTTTTAAAAAAAAAAAAAAAAGAGAAAAAGAGAAACAATGGTTTATTGTCATTTCAGGCAGTAACCCGCTTTTCATAGAAAGAACAGAGCCATGCTTTATATTGTTTTTCAAATCTCATGCTCTGATTCTATAAACATTTATCTGCTGAAAACTAATTGCTTTGTACAATAACTCGGACTCAAGTTTTGAAAATCATCTGGACTTCTTTGTCAAAATATCTATCTCTCAATCAACAACCTATGTCATTGATTGAGGGGGAGAATAATTTCAATTAATTCAAAAAAAAAAAATAGTTGTCATACAATTGTTTTCAAAAGATAATCATGCATGTTTAACCAATGGAGTTTAAAGTCTAAAAATCCGATCCTTATCAGTTAAAACGCTTTCATAATCAAGTCATAATTCTCCTTAAAAGCTTTCAAAATCAATTTAAATCTACAGAGATCACAAATCTCAATTGATTTGATAATTGTGATCGGGGGAGAATTTGTGATTTAAATTGATAATTCGGTAAATGGTTTTATAAGGATGTACAAGCTCTCCATCCCACATGTGCCAAACGATTTCAAATTTTCATGCACATGTTGAGGGGGAGCATCTATCTTAAACCACAAAGATTTGAAACGTGATCAATGTGCAGGTTCCCTCTTGTATGTGCAAAACTCTTTCAAACCTTAAGGCACATATTGAGGGGGAGCAAGCTTGTGAAAACCTCATCCTTTCCTAAAATGCTTTATCTACCTGTTTTGATCAGGGAAGTGATGTTGATATCTTTTAGAAAATGGTAATCAAAGAAGTTAATTCTTTCTTTTGCCTCCGTGTGCAAAATGATTTCAAATACTTGATGCACATGTTGAGGGAGAGCTCTTGTTCTAAAAAATATCAAAAACAATTCAGGTACAAAATGCTTTGATAATATATCATAAGTATCTGGATTGATTTTCAAATGGTTTTCAATTGGTTCCAATGGCAGATGAACAATACCAAATAGACCGACCAACTTTACTTTATGTATGGTGATATAAGGATGATAAGGTTAGGTTTTTTGTTCCCATGATCCTCCAGAACCGGAGGGATCTACCCAGGGACAATCCACTAGATAGTGTAGAGTCCTTAGGTATTTTGGAAAAAGGAGAAAAATGAGATATGGGAAGAGTGCGGACTGAGACTGAGCTAGTACTGGAATAATCCCAACAAGGTTCTAGTTATGAAGTCTCGGTAAGCACTGAAGGGGTTGAAGAATGAAAAAGAATTGAATGAGAAAAGGGTGAAAACAAATAGCCCTCTAAATTATTCAACCTTAGGGCAGATACCGGGTTCAATTCATATGCTACTGGTGGTTACCAAGGTAACATCGGTATTGAAGACAAGACGTCATGGACCCAGTGACGCACTGCACTTCAAACTTCCCAAACCACTCAAGTTCCTCTTAAAAGGACTTGTTTCATTCTCACGGGGAACCTACATAATCTATCGACTTTCTCTTAGAGATTTTTGATATTGAAGAAGGAGACCCTCTCCCTAGTCTCCGGCATAGGAACCAAATGTGCACAAATTGAGTCTAGAGCCACGAGATCATCAATAAATCTCCTTAGGACACTGTCAATGAAGACTCTCTATTTCACACAATGTGGAAAGAGAGATAATATCTTGAGTCCTACGCATTATCCTTGTGGTATTTCCAGAACATCTGAGTGATATGCAAACATATTCACAATGAAGATGGAAAGCCTTCTGGAGCCATCATCAAACAAGCTCTTGGTGGGTGGCATGTGAGATCTATCCAATAGATCAACCATGTGATAACTGAACAGAAACAATGGGGCGATTCAATCTTTTGAATCAATCCTGGTTCAGGTTATGGATTGACGGATACCTTTGAAAAACTGGTCGTTGTACTTAAAAACTCTTTTCTTTAGCACATCGACTGTGTACTTATTTCTCAAAATAAAAGGTGTTTATGATTGATAATTGATTTTCTTTAAAACCTTCATTGTATTGCAAAAACAATTTCTATTGAGCAATACACGATTGTTTTTCAAATCTCTTTTCATCAATCAGTGAATCTCGTTTCGCTGGTTCACTCACTCCGTGTTGTCTTCTTTGAGACGTTCCGGTTTGAGAACAGCTAGAGCAGCTGCGAAACCCTGTCAAGGAAATTCTTCGGAATTATACCTGATCACAGACAGTACTTGTACTGATCAACGGGGAACCGTAGGCCGTGTACCTCAATTCAACGAAAGTGATCAAAGACACTTTCGTGCGCTTTATTGCTAACTGTCTTATACAGGTACACCCCGACGTTTGCAGCTGATCAGAATGAAGCGGTCAATCCATAGCCGCATGCTCACACAACACATTCATATCTAAAGAAATCATGATTAGTGCTTCAATGACTCTGATATTTTCACTCCATGCTTCTATTACGCTGCTGCCAATATCATGAATCAACGAAAGCTTCCGCTACTTTGATACGAAGAATTCATGATCCAGAATGTGAGCATGTCGGTCCAAATGTCACAACATCACATGATATCAACACCACAAAGGAAGAGTCAGAGATTTAATGTGGCTGATAATCTCAAAGCTGGCTCAAAACTCATTATCACGTGGATCAGAAAAAGACCTCCACTTGGATTATCCAAACATGCAATGTGAAGAATCAATGACTACGAGCTTCAGAGCAAAGTAATACATCAGGAATGCAAGAACAATTTATAATGTAATATCTGTTTATATTCAATGTAAGTTTAATGTGTGTTTGGGGTGACCTCCCTTAGGGGGAGATTGTTAGGAATTAGAAATTCCAGGTATTAAAGAGTCGGTCACCTCAAGTATATGTAATCGTTAGAAAGCTCGTAGTTGTAGTTATTTTATGTTAAGTAGTATTTAGTTTTGTAACACCGTGGAGGACGGACGGGTCTTTACCCACTGTATGCCTGATCCACAGCCCGTTGTGTGGCGTTTTATTGTAAGACTATAAATACTCTCTACCTTCCAAGGTAGAGAGTTGGAGCTCATAATAAGATTTTTCTTTCTCTCACTAAAGTTCCCAAACCTCTAACTTTCTCTCTCTAAAACCTCTTGTACGCCTACTTTGTGTTATGGTTTGATGTGTATGTGAAATCCAATATGTTACATTCATGTATTACATGTAGCTTCATTAGGAAGCTTTTCTCACATACGTGTTTCTTTTTCATCTAAAGTTGAGGTTTATAAAATTTGTGTTTCATCTCATTTAATCCAAAAATCATATCCTTCTAATAATAAAACAAAACACAAATCTCAAAAATTCCTCCTTCCTCATAAAAATCCTTCCGTCGTCCACTATATCAAATCCCCACTTTTTTTCAAATCTTCCACTTTCAAAAATTACCTCTCATTCAAAACTTCATCTTCCTCTTCATCTCATCTCATCTCAAACCAAAACCAAGAAGGCTCGTCATCAACATGGTTTGCATCGCCCTCGTGCTCATCGCTCTTGTGTTCCCTATGATGAAGTTCTCATACGGAGACATATACTTTGTGTTGTTAATCTACATTGGGGTCATATACCCAATCATTTGTATCATTCTTAGCGTTGAATATAAATATTACTAATAGTCTAGTTTATCTAGGTTATTATCATCAAAATGTGTTTGTCATTTCTTTTGATCTTTCGTATTCTTTCGTAATACATTAGAAACCATGTTTGCATGCTAAAAGAAAATGTAGGCTAAAACTCATATCTTGGTATAAAACTATGAGATCTAAAAACTTATGTTTTTGTCAAAAATCTGGTTCTGTTACTACAGATCCGGGGATCCCGGTAGGTATGCTAGCCGGATCCCTTATGAAAGGGAACCGCATGAACCGTCCTCCTGGATGACAGTTTTTCATGCAAATTATAAACCGCTTTCATCCTAAAAGAAATATTCCACTAGAATAACAAACATTAAGTGAGTGAAGTATCATTGTTAATAAAAAATCTATAAAAATGTTAGGTAATCATTGTTTTGCCCGCAACACGTCACATCCTATTAACTCATCTTTTCTATAGGTTTCGCTATGTCACATGAATATGAGTTTGATTTTTCACTCACTAGCGTCTACACTCCTAACATCTCCTTTGAGCCCAACACACCTGGCAACCATGTCCGTGGGTTCAATAATCTCGAAACCCGTCACTTCCACGAAGGACGTATTGTTGACACCCCTCTACAACTCAAAGAAGGTATCAATACTTCTTTCCGAGCCATAGGACTAGAATGTATTCCGTATTGTTGACACCCCTCTACAATTCAAAGAAAGTATCAATACTTCTTTCCGAGCCATAGGACTAGAATGTCTTCTTGAAATTAACGAGAAAATATGTCCAAGGATTATATTGGAATTCTTCCGTCAAGTTGAACTCGTTCGTAACGAGGATCGCTCTCTATCTCTTTGGTTTTGGATCAAAAACCAAAAGTTTGTTTTAACCCTTGGGCAATTTGCTCACATCCTCCGAATTCCAAATCATGGACAATGTGCCTTCACTGAAGATTGGTCTCACTAGTACAAAAATGGGATTTGGTCACGCATGGTAGAATGGAACGGCCACACATTCACATATTTGTGTGGCTGAAGGTACGAAAATTCACAACATTTACTAATTAGTCACACATGAAAATTTTGATTGTGTGACCATTACAACTGTATCGCCACACAATTGAACATTGTGTGGCTAAAGGTATCTGGTGATTTTGTTTCAGATCATTTAGCCACATATGAATTTGGAACGCGTGACAAATACAAGTAACCTTGATGCGTTAGTCACATGAAGTAATTTTTTGTGTGTCTAAATCATAGAGTCAAGTTTTGTCACACATTATTTAAGGGTGACTGATATGTTTTGCCAACTCTTTAGCCACATCTGAAATTGGAATAGTGACAAATGAAAAGTAAGGTTGAAGCATTAGTCACGATATACATATAAACAGTGACAAATATATGTCACACACTTGAACACTGTGACCAAAAGCCATATATGGTCACACTAAATGTTTTGTCACACATTCGTTAAGTGTTAGCCAAAATCCAGTACATATGTTCACGTAAGTTAATATGTGTGTTTAAAGTTTAGTTTGTGTTAGCTTGCCAAAGGCTAATCTATAAAGTCACATTTGCTACTAACACCGTGACCAAATGCCATATATGGTCACGCTAAACGTTTTGTCACACATATTATTTAAGTGTAGCCAAAATCCAGTACATATGGTCACGTAACTTAATATGTGGCCATTGGATGATCAATAGTCACACAAAACACACATTTCTTCACTTAAAACACCATATGGTCACACTTATTAACACTTTTAGCCACTTTATGGTTAATATGTGTGACTAAATACCCAAAACAAGGCTTTGTGACTAAATGTTAGCAAAGGCCACATAAACATAAAATTCATGTGGCCATTGGATGATCAATAGTCACACAAAATACACATTTCTTCACTTTAAACACCATATGGTCACACTTATTAACACTTTTAGCCACTTTATGATTAATTGTATGTGACTAAATACCCAAAACAAACATGTTTTGTGTGACTAAATGTTAGAAATGGCCACACAAACATAAAATTCATGTGGCCATTGGATTAGTCACACAAAATACAAATTTCTTCACTTTAAACACCATATGGTCACACTTATTAACACTTTTGGCCACTTTATGATTAATTGTATGTGACTAAATACCCAAAAGAAACATGTTTTGTGTGACTAAATGTTAGAAAAGGCGACACAAACATAAAATTCATGTGGCCATTGGATGATCAATAGTCACACAAAAAATATTATGTTTTTCATAAACAGAACTAACTACGAATACTAAACAGACTTAACTTAGGTCTGGCAGACTTAACTTTGTATTGGCAGCCTTAACCACTAAAACTAACCTACCGGACTTAACTTTGTCTTGGCAGCCTTAACATGAAACCATTCGCTTATAAGCAGACCACAACACAAAATATTCCTTTTTTGGTGCAAAGGTGAACTTTTATTAATTAAGGAAACACTATATGGTCACAATTATGTGAACTTTTAGCCACTTTATGATTAATTGTATGTGACTAAATACCCAAAACAAACATGCTTTGTGTGACTAAATGTTAGAAAAGGTCACATAAACATAAAGTTCATGTGGCCATTGGATGATCAATAGTCACACAAAATACCCATCTATTCATTTTAAACACCAGATGGTCACACTTATTAACACTTTTGGCCACTTTATGCTTAATTGAATGTGACTAAATACCCAAAAGAAACATGCTTTGTGTGACTAAATGTTAGAAAAGGCAACACAAACATAAAATTCATGTGGCTATTCGAGGCGACCAAGGTTCCTCGACATCGTAGACCAAGTTTCCTCGACGGCGATAGCGTGCCCCGACGGTTCCTAGGCCGCGTGAAACGACGGAGCCTATTCCAAAATGACCAAGGTTCCTCGACGTCGTAGACCGAGTTTACTAGGCCAACGTAACGCGCCCGACGGTTCCTTGGCGGCGTGAAACGGAGACTATTCGAAACGACTAGGTTCCTCGACGTCGTAGACCGAGTTTCCTAGGCCGACGTAAACGTGCCCCGACGGTTCCTAGGCCGACGTAGAATGACGGAGCCTATTTCGAAACGACTAAGGTTCCTCGACGTCGTTGACCGAGTTTCCTAGGCCGACGGTTTATCATTAACCATGATATTAGTCACATTGAGTGTTTGTGTGACTAAATTCAATATTTTATGTATGGTCACATGAAGTATTTATTTAGGTGTCTAAATCATAGAGTCATATCTTGTCACACATTATTTAAGTGTAGTCACAATTCGATACATATCGCAAATGTGTGACTAAATTATGTTACGAGAAAAAATAGCAAGAAAATAAAAAAGAATGTTTACACCCGGTCGAACCTGCGACCTCCCCTACGGAAGTCAAGTGATTTACCATCTTGCCAGGGTAACATATTTGTTAATGTAATGCATTTCCTTTTTACTATAGAATTTTAAGCTTCATTGTTTTTGGCTAGTAGCTTAAAGAGTGCTTATAGAAGCTGCTTATTAAACCGTGACTTTTTCTCCCTCTGCTTATTTTCAATTTGTTTCACTTTTAAAATTTTGAATCTAGCAAAACTAAATAAGTTGTAGCTTATTTGGTTTAAAGGGTAAAATATCATAATGGTTTAAACCATTTTCGTTCATTTTTTTTCTTGATTTCAACCATTTTTGTACGTTTGGGACCGTTTTTGTCTATTGTCTAACGTTTTCTTAAAAAAATGGTATGAAGGCGTACAAAATGCAGCGAACACAACGTAACAAAAACAAAAAAAAAAGAGAAAGGACGTATGAAAACGAAAAAATCGTACAAAATATACAAAATGTAACGTTTCATAACGTTTTAATACGGAGGAAAACGTTAAAAAAAGCTTGAAAACATATGAAAATGAGAGAAAATTGCCAAAACATTCAAAAATGGATGAAATCGGTCGAAATCGGTCGAACACGGTCGCAATCGGTTGTAGTCAGTCTAAAACGGTCTAAATCTGTCGAAAATTGTCAAAATCGGTCGAAAACTAGCGAGATCGGTCAAAATTAATTGAATGGTCAAAAGGGGACAAAAAACGTTACAAACGGATGAAAACGTAAAAAAAAAATACAAAACGTATAAAAATGTTGTATAGTATTTGTCTTAGTTTGCAAAACCCAATGCGCTTGACCCATCACCCATGTTAATTAACCATTGTCGACCACCAGTCATGTATTGGTCGATAACATGACAATATAGCCATTACAACCCAATGCACATGACCCATTACCCATGTTAATTACACATTATCAACAATCATGGATGTGTCATAACATGACACTCTAAGCAACTATAACCCAATGCATATGACCCATATGATGTCAAATACCCATTAATTAATGTGACCAGTGATAACCTAATGCAAATAAACCATGACCCATGTGAATTAGCCATTATCACCGGTCATGCATGGGTTACACCGGCTTGGTAGGTGTATAGTTATAGTGTGAAGGTTATATGAATTGTATTTGATGTTATTAAAGGCGGTCATGCATGGGTTGTAATCACCATGGCTTGGCGGTGTATACCGTTGTCACAGATACTAAAAAGCAAGTATCCAGGGACCTCCCGATCATGTTATCCGGGATCGAGAGAGTTTGAACTCGGCTTGAGCTTGCCTCGAAAAGCTCGATTTATTTGTAAAGATGTGTTTTCTTACACAAATTAAAAATTAAAATATAACATAAGAATCGAACTCGGTTCGAATTGAGCTCGATAAGCTCGATACATTCATAAATAAGTATTTACACTTAGTGCACTTACATACAAAATATATAAAAAAACATATGCTATATCACTTACAAGCTCAAAAACTCAACAATAACTCGAGTCGAACTTATATAAGGTTGAGCTCAACTCATTAAACATTTCGAGTTCATTTGATAGGCTTGAGCTTAAGTTCAAAGCTCAATAAGAATCAGCTCGAAAGAACTCTAGTTACTCGACAAAAGCTCAAATCATTTGCGCCTTATCCTTAACTATTTTACTTAAAAAAACCAATCTTTTCCTCCGAAATTTCAATCTCCCGCTCAAGATCCCGCTCCTTTTCCCCCAAAATCAAAACCCTAATAATCATCAAAAATAGATAGTGAGATCTATCTTCTCTCTCTCCAACAGTTCATCTCTTCTTCTTCTCTCTAATACCGACTCACACCACCGCCACACTTCACCGCCTTATCTCGTCGTCTCTCCACCGACCATCGCTCCTCCACGCCATCACCATCATCAAGAAAAGGGAGGAAAGGGGTGAGTTTGTTTGCTTCGGTTGTTTGGTTCGAGATAACCACCACATCCACTACCATCACAGTCGAGCCACCATCACCCTCATCTCACCTATCCTATTCTAATCATGGGTATGCTTAAACACATATTTAATTTATATTTTCTTAAATGTTTAATCGAATATAAAACAATTTATATTGATTTTAGTGGATTAAAACTGGCCTAAAACATTTTTTGATTATAAATTCATGAAATCATTTAGGTTGTTTGATTTAATTATTTTGCAAATGGGTTAGGTCAAGAAACCCGTATGGGTTTGGGTTAATTTCCCATTTATATATTACTAAAATGATAATTTACACACAATATTGTTTAGTAATTAGTCATTTACTGTATAACTTTTCAGCTGTAGTCATTAAGATCTTGCATAGATTTTTTACCATGTGAATTCTGAGTGATAGTTGTTGAATATTAATGTAGATAATATCTATCTTCTTTTTTCAGTAAATCAATGTGAGACAATCAAAAACCGTGTACCGATTTCTCTCAAGATTGCTGCTCTCAAAGCATTAGAAACACTTCTAAGCGTGGTATGTTTTTTCGTTTAGCTTAATTAGAGATCGAGTATTCAACTCATGTTTTAGACATATATATCTTGTATGCGCATAAACCTGAAATATTGTGATAACAGTTGTTGAGGAACTACGGAGGAGATTGCCTGTTATAAATGCAAATCAAGGAGAATTGGGTGGTCATAATGATGTTGAAACTGGAAAAGAAGATGGTATAGTATTGTATTTAAATTCTATATTAGTTTCTGTTTGTGCAAAATTTCTGTTTCAGTTTTATATATATATTTTTGTATTTCTTGGGTTTTGAAAGAAATAGCTTCATATTTTGGAGCTAACACCACCCTCGTCTTTTTCTAGATTTCAAAAAGGAATTGAGATCACTAAACAGGGAACTGCAGCTGCATATTTTGGAGCCAGCTGATGTATTAATAGAGCGGCCATCACAATATGCAAGGAGAGTTGAAGACATTTCTCTTATATTTAAGAACTTGCACCATCTTCTCAATTCGTTACGTCCACATCAGGTACAACTCCCTGCAATAATTTTTGATTTGCTTGTTTTGTCATCATTTTAAGACCTTTCCACTCAACCAGAAAAACATGTGTTTCAGGCAAGAGCAACACTCATTCACATACTTGAACCTCAGATACAAAGACGAAAGCAAGCTGTGGAGGACATTAAAGGGTATGTGATGTATATTGTATGTAATGAACAACAACCAGAAGCTTCTGGATGATGAGTTCTACATCGGACTTACACAAAATAGGGCTACTGGAAAGGTACATAATCTATATGTTTATTGTTTCGTACTTTAATTATGTCTTTTCTTTGATATAGTATAGAGGGCAAGCTTTTATATCTTATGTTTCTGCAGGAATATTACGAGTTACTTGAAAAGTTCAAGTCTGCAGTCAAGCAGAACTATGGTGAAGAAGTCCTTGTGCAGGTAAATAATCCAAGTGCTTTTTGTTTGTTACATCTGACTGTAAGAGCTCATAAGTACATATATTCGTGCACACTGTGTTGACATTTTAAATTTTGTAGTTTGAAGATTTTGCAAACCACAATGCATTAGAGCTGTTGTCCAAATACAGAACTAGTCATTTGGTGTTCAACGATGATATACAAGTATACAACACAACTAATTGACGAATTTTCATTGGGCTAATATTTAAAATCCATGTATAACTTTGAGTCTTTGGTTTGTAGGGGACTGTATCTCTGGTTCTTGCTGGTCTTGTTGCATCACTGAAATTACTTGGCGGTAGCTTGGCTGATCACACGTTATTGTTCCTTGGTGCTGGGGAAGTGAGTCCGTTATCTTTGTGCTCATTTTTTTGAAATCTATTTTAAGCTTGCCTTTCTTATGCTTCAGGGGTTAGTTGCCAAAGACAAATTTCACGTTAGCTACAGAGGGGCGGCTTTAGATGATTCCTTGTATCATGTAACCAAATCGTTTCCTTTGCTACATTAATATTTTTGACCTTTGTAACAAAGAGTAATGGGTTAAATGGGTGGATTGGGTAACGGGTCAAAATGGGTTAGATTAGATCAGGGGTGACTTAACCAGTGGATACTTATTTGTCCAAACTTTTAACAACTTCTATGTATAATTAGTGCATTGAAACTTGATTACAATAATGATCTAAGTTTCTATTCAAGTGATTTACGATGTATTAGTTAAAAGTACACATTGGGCGACCTTCGACCCGTTCGACACATTTGAGATAACACACAAACTTGATTACAATCATGAATGTCACTTTTTACTGGCTGATATAACTATTATTTTTGAAGCATGAGTAAATATTGTAGCGAGTAGGTATGATTCTAGTGATAGTGGTTATTGATGGAGGCATAATTACTCGTCTGTTATCTTCTCTTTTTTTTACAGGAAGTATCCAAGTGATGAGACTGGATCCATGAAACATGACTGGTGATTGCTGTTAAATTCTTAGGTGGTTGAACTTTATTCCCATGTTCATGCGACCAGGGATAATTAATGAACGTATGTTGCAAGAATTCACGTTTGAGCAAATGGGTAAGTCAGTTTCTTGTTTAAAGTTTGAATCTTTGATGTGCTTCCTTCATTCAATGTTTGTACGTAGGTTCCATTACTGATGTGGATATATCAACTCATCTCTCTGTTCATGGGTCAACTTCGTGTTAGACAATGAGTAAATTTAAACCATTAATAGCTTAAAAAGAAATGGGTTAATATCACTAAATAGGTCGAAAGTCTCTGAGGTTGTACTATCATCATATTCCTTACATATCTGACACTAAATTTATCTTTTTAAAGAACTCGACAAATTATGATTTGGTTAAACTGTTGGGAATTATATTTGAGTTGATTATGACAAAATATGAAAGATGAAGGACTTATGAAGACAATTGATGAAGAAAGAAAGACAAGGGACTTACTTGTCAAAGAAGACTTTATTATTTAGTCCCTAGTAGTCAATTGTAACCCTAGACTCTCTAGTATCTAAAGAGAGGCAGGGAATTAGGTTTTTTAATGTGTCAAGATGTGAACACCAAATTTGTGTGTGTGTGTAGGCGTTTAGGGTTGGTTAGGGTATTAGTTAGTCGATTAGTTATTGCTTAGTTAGAGATGATGGCGAAGAACCTTTAATAATAACAAACGATGTTTTCTTATTCCGTTGTGCATTATAATCATTGTTATTATTATCCCTAGATGAGCTTATAAACGATCTTCACAATTGGTATCAGAGCGGGGAGCTCTTGATATAGGGATCTACAAGGTTTTTCGAAGAAAAAGGAAGAAAAATTCGTATTTAAAAAATTTTCGTAAGGTTTCTGCAGGGCTGTTTTCAAACAGCGATAACTTTTTCGTTAACCGTTGGATCGGGGCGAAATTTTAGGTGGATGTTCTCTATATAGTCATCTAACTTTCCACCGAAGGGATCTTCGATCTCAGCTTTCAATCAAAAGATATTCACTATCGAAGTTGGCTGCTGAGGAAGGTGACGTTTTTCTGAAAATCGGATTTTTAGGGTTTTCCTTCTATTAAGTGTGCATTAAAGTTGTTTCTAAACCCTAATTTGATCTGGTTTGAATTATTACATGGGTTTGTCGGTTTGATCATGGGTTTCTCATTAATTGGTACATACTGATTATTGAATTAATATTTTGGAATGGTTAAAAGGGTATGAGGTTAGTACAGTTCAAAGTACAGGTTCTTATTTATATTTCGAATATGTTATTCACGATGGGGTTCACGTGATGATTAAATAAGAGAAGCATGGATGAAAGTACTGCTGCGTGATTAAAATACTGCTACTCTTATTCAAAGTACTGCTTATGGTTTCAAAGTACTGCACCTTATGTTTGAAAGTATTGCTCGTATGGTAAAGGTACTGTTGCCCTTTCATACTTGTTTCCACTGCCACAAAGCTTGATCCTACTGCTAATTGTTTTGATTACTACTGCTATGATCTGTTCCTCGTTTAAGATACTCATTAGATGTACTTAATGATGCTTATTATGGGTACTTAGTATGATAGAAGCAAATATTGATGTTGTGATTTAAATCTACTCCTGATTGGCAAGTTGGTACTACTCGTGTTGAGTATTCGAAATTTAATACTGCCCAAAGTAAGGTTAATACTGATTTGGTATTGGGTGCGTGTTTATGTTTACTTTGCTACGATTGGTCAAAAGTTTATGTGAGGGATGTAAGGAAAGATGATTTGAGTGCGAATGACTGTTTGTTTCCCATAAGATGATTTGAAAGCGGCTAAAGATTTACTGAAAGAGGAACTTATGGAAGAAGCATTTTAAGTGGCGTGAGGAGCTGGAGATGATGGTTGAACTTGACATCTAGAAAGCGAATTGACTGCATGGTAACCAACTTGTTACAGGTTGTTCACTTTATTATGGGTTGGTTACAGGTTCACTAATATATGTAGGGCTGCAATTGATTATGGGATTCGTTTTTTATTATTGATTGGTTATATCAAACATAGTGGGTCAGTGATGTTATCACATGCATGGTTCTATTATTTTGGATCGAATATTGAAGAATTGATTGGTTGATATAACCTCGTACTATTGACAAGGGGTGCGATTAATGTTGGTTATAATTAAAGATCATGGGTTCTTGAGACTGGTTGTAGACTACAAAGGCTTAAATGTGAGTCGTGATGACGGCAATGTTCGGGTTCAATGTATGAGTTAATTGATATGCATGAAGAAGGGAACCATGAGTACATTTTTCTTAAAAGAAGCTTTGTTGGTGGGATTCTATATGGTCGGTTTCACAGATTGGTTACTGGTCACGTGGTCTTTTATGAAGCATGCATGTAACACATGATCACTTTTATTATTCTATACATCAATATACGCATGATATGGATGACCACAGGTAAAAGATTTGTTTATTTGATTTGTTTACATGAGCATGGTTTAGTTTTTTATTTGATACGTAAAGAGTAAAGTGAAGAAGCATTGGAGCACGTTGGTGTTTTATTTAAAGTATATGGACTGTGAGAGAACATGATCATTGGTCGAAGTATGGATTTGCTTATTTGGTTCCTTGATTGCAACACACATGGGACAGTGGTGTATTTATTGAGCAAGAAAATGTAGACATACATCCTAGAAGCTCGTACAGGTTTGGAACTCAATGCTACTGTTTGGAATTGGTATTATTGGACAAACAAAGGCGATTTGGATGTTGTACGTGATTAGTTTCATTGACGATTATTATTCGACATATGAATTTGGTTTATGGACGAGCATGATATTTGTTATGGATTTTTGGCGACACACACATGAGAGTTAGTTATTGTCCAAGTTATGGTGATTTTGGACAGAAGATTACACGCAGGTTTTGGTGATTGAATATTGGATAGAATATGGTTATTGATTTGAGGGGAAGTCGACACACATACTTTGACAGATTTGGATTTTTATTTGTCGGACGACACACGTATGATGTTTTGGATTTTGAGTTTTTGGTTGTGACCTGGTGTTTATGAATCAGGTTCAAGATAAAGAACTATTCTTCATATTACTACTACTTGGTTTCAAATGTGATTGTAGTCATCTTTATTAGTATTTGGGGTGGTACTATGTTCTTCATGGCTGGAACTACAACGTATTTGTGATCATGGTGGTTAGTTATTCGATAAGTTCTTATGGTTATTTACATGCATCATTCAAGGGGAAGATTTTTACTACTACTTGTTGATATTTGTACTATTGGTTCAAATTTCTTTTGCATTAATTTCATTTTTAGTTGCGGAAAACTTCATGGAGGGTATCTTGAGGCATTGGAAAGATGGATTAGTCGTATGATATTGGTTCGTGGTTTTAAAGATCAAAGTTGCTTCTACTTAGAGTCTCCTAGTGGATTATAACAAAAAGGGGAAGAAGGCATTACATAGAAGATTTGCAACTTGAAGATCCTTGGTGATATTGCATGTTTAAGGGGAAGTTCTTATCTTTCATAACATCTTAACTTCAGGGGAAGTTCGTGTTTATTTGGTTTTGTCATTATCAACTAGGGGAAGATTGTTGGGAATTATATTTGAGTTGATTATGACAAAATATGAAAGATGAAGGACTTATGAAGACAATTGATGAAGAAAGAAAGACAAGGGACTTACTTGTTAAAGAAGACTTTATTATTTAGTCCCTAGTAGTCAATTGTAACCCTAGACTCTCTAGTATCTAAAGAGAGGCAGGGAATTAGGTTTTTTAGTGTGTCAAGATGTGAACACCAAAGTTGTGTGTGTGTGTAGGCGTTTAGGGTTGGTTAGGGTATTAGTTAGTCGATTAGTTATTGCTTAGTTAGAGATGATGGCGAAGAACCTTTAATAATAACAAATGATGTTTTCTTATTCCGCTGTGCATTATAATCATTGTTATTATTATCCCTAGATGAGCTTATAAACGATCTTCACATAAACCATACTTGACCTGACCTGTTTTGACGTATACATCCAGGAAGAAATATGTTTTTGGATTAGGTTCTGCTCAGGTAAGTGAAAATAGCTAGTTTTGTAATTACTAGCAAACCCGTCGAGGCCTAATATCTTTCATGCAGGTCTTGACAACAGCCCTCGTTTGGCACACACGGACTTTAAAACAGCAGAAGCAGAATCTACATGATGGGATGGATTTGGACTAGTCAACTGAGACTCACCGCTAGGTCAAAGGCCCTTTAAACCCTGAACATCAGAAGAAGCGGTGGAACATGTGTTGTCTTGACCTCGGTCAACCTGAAATGACCGATTGGTAACCTTTATTAAGACATACTAACATTTTATAAATGTTTCATTTTGCTTGCAGATATCAGACACGATTGAGAATGAAAAGGTGGTAAATAAGACTTTCAAGATATACAACGTGGATCTTTCGGTTTGTGGCCGTGTGGCACATGCTGTTGCAAAGAAGTATGGAGATACTGTTTTTGCTGGGCAGTTAAACATAACGTAAGAACCTGTATCTAAATAGGAAGTATCTAAGTAACAGTGTTGGTATTTGAGAATATGATTATGTACGACATTATAATTGTATATTTGGTTCAATTATATACATTCGAGTTTTATTCAATTTGAAATTGCTTTTTGTTTTTAATTATGTTTTATATATATATACTCATTCCAGCAGCACTAACATAGTATTAGCAGTAACAACTTGCTCTAGCAGTACTAACTTAGTAATGGCAGTAGTAACTCTGCTCCAGCAGTACTAACTTAGTACTAGTAGTAGTAACCCTGTGACTAAAGGATGCGCTCACATAATATAGTCACGCTTATCAACATTATTGGTCACTTTTTGTTTAATTCGATGTGTGACTAAATATTATAAAATGTCACACAAACTAAAAATTTATGTGACCATTGGATGAACAATAGTGACACAAAATAGACATTTCTTCACTTTAAACAACATATGGTCACACTTATGAACACTTTGGACACTTTATGCTTAATTGTATGTGACTAAATACCCAAAACAAACATGCTTTGTGTGACTAAATATTACAAAAGGCCACACAAAAACAAATTTATGTGGCTATTTGATGATCAATAGTCACACAAAATACACATTACTTCACTTTAAATGACATATGGTCACACTTATTAACACTTTTGGCTACTTTATGTTTAATTGTATGTGACTAAATACACAAAAGAAACATGTTTTGTGTGACTAAATGTTAGAAAAGGCCACGCAAACATAAAATTCATGTGGCCATTAGATTATCAATAGTCACACAAAATACACATTTCTTCATTTTAAACACCATATGGTCACACTTATTAACACTTTTGGCCACTTTATGCTTAATTGTATGTGACTAAATACTCAAAAGAAATATGCTTTGTGTGACTAAATATTACAAAAGGTCACACAAAAACAAAATTCATGTGACCATTGGATGATCAATAGTCACACAAAATACATATTTCTTCAAAATAAACACCATATGGTCACACTTATTAACACTTTTAGCCACTTTATGATTAATTATATGTGACTAAATACCTAAAAAAAACATGCTTTGTGTGACTAAATGTTAGAAAAGGCCACACAAACATAAAATTCATGTGGCCATTGGATGAGCAATAGTCACACAAAACACACATTTCTTCACTTAAAACACCATATGGTCACACTTATTAACACTTTTGGCCACTTTATGATTCATTGTATGTGACTAAATACCCAAAAGAAACGTGATTTGTGTGACTAAATGTTAGAAAAGGCCACACAAACATAAAATTCAAGTGGCCATTGGATGATCAATAGTCACACAAAACACACATTTCTTCACTTTAAACACCATATGGTCACACTTATTAACACTTTTAGCCACTTTATGGTTAATTGTATGTGACTAAATACCCAAAACAAACATGATTTGTGTGACTAAATGTTAGAAAAGGCCACAAAAACATAAAATTCATGTGGCCATTGGATGATCAATAGTCACACAAAATACACGTTTCTTCACTTTAAACACCATATGGTCACACTTATTAACACGTTTGGCCACTTTATGATTAATTGTATGTGACTAAATACACAAAACAAACATGCTTTGTGTAACTAAATGTTACAAAAGGCCACACAAACATAAAATTCAAGTGGCCATTGGATGATCAATAGTCACACAAAAGACATATTTCTTCACCTTAAACAACATATGGTCACACTTATTAACACTTTTGGCCACTTTATGCTTAATTGTATGTGACTAAATACCCAAAAGAAACATGCTTTGTGTGACTATACAGTGTTTATGGTCACTAATACGGATTAATCCAACAAAATTTGTACCTAATTAGTCACACATGTTACGGTTTTGGTTACTCTTTTGCAATAGAGACTAAAAAAAAGTCAAACATGTGACCATAGAGTACCTATGGTCGCGGCACCTTTAGTCACACACGGCCGAAAAATCATGTGTGACTATATGTATATCGTCACACATATTCGGTGTGGCCAAATCCACTTTTTGTTCTAGTGTCTCTTGATTCTCTCTTCAACTTTCGTGAAGAAAATAGTCCATATTGTTCACACATACCCTCCCCGGAAGATTTAACTCACATGATATGCGAACCTCGACCATATTACTCCGATCCAAACATTATCTCTACACGGGATATCGGAGAAGAGTACAAGCCTCTTGCACTCATCCTACGCGAAAATGTTTGGAGCCTTAGGGGAAATCGAGAAATCCTTCCCGCTTGTTGTGCTCACATAATGTATTGTTTGCTAACACAACAACCATACAATCTCGCCTACTTCTTCGCAAGGGGAATTATAAATATTCAAGGCTCCAAGAATAAACTAATTCCCTATGGAATGTTCTTGACACGCCTTTATCATAACATCGTGTACTTCCATCCTCAATTTCAAAGTCCGTTGTACATACTTGTGAACAAGATGATGGAACCTCTAAACTCATCTCTCATAAAGACCTTTATCATTCCCGAATCGGCAAACACTCATCAACCATTTGATGATCCATCTAGCGAAAATGCTCAAGGAATTTAGCTTTCTTTCAAAATAGGATTAATCCTTAGTATCCATGTTTTATCAATGTAACCAAATTTATTTCATGAATAAAATATCTTACATTTGATATCTCTACTACATTAGTGTTAGAACCTCTTAGAAAAACACTAACTTTGAAATATGATGCATTGTCAAAATCCTTGCATACCTTTTGTAAAGGTACTGCTTAGAAGAGAGACGGATCCCGAAATTTGTGCTAGACGGATCCCTACTCCTAGGGAACCGTGGGATCCGACGAACAGAGAATGCAATTGCAATCAGTTATTTCAAACATGTCTTTAGATCACTTCACACTAAGCTAGACATAGTGCCTTAAGGTAAATTGGGTCCTTTTCAAAGTTGAGTAAAATCGTACTCACAATAACTCTCTTAGATCACACTTGAAACATTTGTAGATCTATCATCTCACCAAAACTCATTACTCTTCCGCTCTTATACTCACACATGATCTCTCACATTTTAAAACATCTAGCTTTGGATATCTTTCGAAATTGATTATAATCATCCTTACCTTAAAATTTGGTCGAAATTGATCAAATTCTAGTTTTTTCCATCTTAAGCTTTTTCCAAGACATTATCCTAAGTTACTATCTGATCTCTATGATTATTTAGCTCCATTTGACACTCTCAAATCTTTAGTGTCATCTTTGGTCACTCATTGGTACTCTTAAAAGTTCCAACTTCTTCCATAAAAGGCAATTATTAGCTACATCACTCATTACCCTTAAGTATTTAAGTACCTCTTCATTTAAGGCACTTAGATGGACTTAAACACTCAAGAAGAAATAGGAATTAGACCTTATAAACATGATTTCTATCCTTTCCTAGCTGCTGAGAGATGGATCCCTAGGATTAGCCTAGGCGGATCCCTCATTGGAGGGAACCGTGGGATCCGTATGACAGATTTATGTCAACTCTAGCTAGAACATGCATTTCAAGCTCATCTTGCTAACTTATACACTCCATCTCATCTTAAATAAGTTCCTAGATCAGTACAACTCTAAAGTTGACTCTTGTGCATGTTAATCATCACATTCTAATGAATCTTAGTGGCTTAAGTCTTGAATGCACTTGCCAAATCCCTTGCTTTATAAACCACATTGTTAGGACTTCTAAAGTCATCATCTTCATCCTCATTTTCAGCACTTAGAAATCTTTACAAACCTCTTGAAATCATCTCATCATGAGAAAAGCTCAAAGTGGTAACTCATCCACCAAAGAACCACTCAAGAAAATTGCTCGTGTTGTACACGAAATCTCTTCAACCGAATCATCTCCGGTCAAGTCCACAAATGAAAGGATTTCTACTCCACCAATAAAACTAATCCCTAGAAGGATAGTACCCATAAAACTACCTATGCCAAATACCACCATACCTCCTAAGCCAAACAATCCCATCTCCACTAAACCATCAGCATTGGTACCTAGAGCTATCTCATTCACAACTCCAGTATCATCACCACACCTCTACAAGTTAGGCCGTCTCATCCTCCTCCACCAGCAAGATTCTCCTCATTAGGAGGAATAATGGTACAAAATCAAGGTGTTGAGTCAACACTAGTTCCGGCCTCCTTCTCGCCGTCACCATCAAATATTCCCATTTGGATTATGAGAAATTTTTAAAGTCAACCACCCGACCATATGGAAGTTGACACTTCTCTACCACCATCATCATTCTTGATCGAACCATCTTCAAATGTGCCTCCACCAATTCCTCCGTCGTTTGAGGCTCCCCAACCCGCTTCACTTGATCCTTCGCATCAAGAAATTCCCTTTCTTCCACCACCACTACCTAGCCATGACAAAGATTGTTATCATTGTCAACATGTTGAAAGTTTGATACATGAAGTACGGGAAGATCAACATTTCTTGTTCTATCACCTCTTCGAACGTTTCGACGAGATTAAACCTAAACAAACTTGAGCTAGAGAATTTTAGTGGTGTCCTAGTATCAAGCGTTACTTAGATAAGCTTAGTAATTCCAAGTCATGTATTGTTCATTTTCTTAGTTTTTAGAGTCATGTATATCATATCTCTAGTTTTATTAAATGAAATTACATGATAATTGCTATATTTCTGAGAATATGATTGTGTTGTATAATACATATCTCACTTTGATGATAACATTATTTGTTATATCACTATTGCTGAATTTAGTCATCAGCCAGACAGATCCCTGATATTTGTCTAGACGGATCCCCCCAAGGAGGGAACCGTGGGATCCGTGCAACAGAAAACTATTTTTCTACTAACTTGAGTCATATTTGCAGGAAATTATACATTATACTTGCTTTCTAACATTTGTTTTGTAGTTATTCAATTTACACATGAAGACTTTGACACCCTAAAAGATAGGGGGAGCTTTGTGTCGAAGCAATACATTGCAAAGTAACTTGAAATTTTAGAATTACATTTCATGACGTCCCTTTGCAAAGTTGCAATCATCAAGGGGGAGCATATTTGTCGCATAGACGAAATCTTTTGCAAACTTAGTTGCAAATCAACTAACTTAGTATTATGTTTACTTGAAGCCCTCACATAGGGATGAACTCGTCAAGGGGGAGTTAAGACGAGATCTCTTTCCATTACTTGCTCTCTATTTTTTTTCTTCTTTTTGTTTATTCACATGTTTTTCTTAAAACAATGTGTTAGTTTTCTTTGGAAGCTCTTTTTGTTTCCGGTTGCCCTGCAACCAAATCCGGTTCCACGTTCTGTTTTGGAATTTTTTGAATTTTTGAAGTGGACCTTGGAGGCTTCCATAGACCTTCCTGTTTGTTCTAACACTCTTATATTGACTTATATTTATGATTTCTACAGAGAATTGTTGTAGGTAGTTCAAGCTCGACACGGGTTCCACTAAACCCGATTGTTACCAAGTTTTGCCAAAGGAACGAAGAAGAAGAGGAGACTTCGTTCGGAGTTTGTGGATGAGCACTATGTGTCCGAGAGTGATGATGATGATGATAACGAGGATTATGATGAAGAAGAAGGTGATGAGATAAATGAGGATTGTGGGAAACTAGAAGGGGGAGTTGAATAGTTTTACTGATTTTAAGTTGATTTCAAAAACTTTAGATCCGATATTATGTGAAATCGTATGGATGTTGAGAACGTATAGATCTAATGATAATGCAAGCAAATAAATAAAGTTAATGGATAGAAATGACACAACCGATTTATAGTGGTTCGGCTACAAGGACACCTTCCTTGCCCTACTCCACTCCCTGAGTCACCTACTCGAGAGTTCAAGCACTATGTCAACAAACTCCTTCACTTGGCGAAGAAGCCTTCACAACGTTGCTTACACTTTTTCCGGTACAAAGCTAGATACCGAGTCTGTTGCACGGTGGACTAAACCAACACAGCTATTACACAACAAATATGTGAAATATCAAATACAAGATCTTCGCTACAGAAATCTTGTGGAGTGACAAATCAATCAAGGACCCCTTGCTTGGATGACTTGTAGAATGCTCGTGATCTCGCCTTAGAGAAGGACCTATATGAGGATCACAAATAGAAAAAAGAAGAACAACTCTCTAGATCAAGTGATCTATATGTTAGAAGAGAATAAGAGTGTATGAGAGATTTAGTAAGAAGAGGGGTGAGTTAGAATGAAGAAATGGCTCTCTATTTATAGGCAAAATTCTCCACTGTTTCCCGGATCCCACGGATCCCTCCCACTTGGGATCCGGCTAGCACAAAGACAGGGATCCGTGGGACGCTCCTCTTTGCCCATGGGTTTTTTGGTTATGGGTTAGTCCATGGTTTTTCCTTAGATTCAATGTATCTAAATATACATTTTATCTAGTCCTCTTGGGTATGGGTTATGATCCATAGGTTATGGTCCATGGGTTATGATTTTTACCCATCCTAATAAACTATTACAACAAATGCTTAATTATTACATTTTTGTATTTAAATGGCTATATGTAAATGCTTTACAAAAATAACATGTAACCTTATAATTATACTTAAGATAACATTATATTTGTTATCAACAAAACACAAAGAGATCGCAAAATATTAACAAACGTTTTTACGGTTTATTTTTATTAACAATCTCCCCCTTTTTGTTGATGACAAAACATAATGTTATCATGAGCAAAACTTAAGAATAGATGTAATTTTTGAAAGCCCCTAAGTTTTACTTCTTTTCCCCCCTTTTTGTCGTAACAAAAAGTTAACCCTTGGAAGAAATAAACATAATAGTGTGGAAAAATTAGTCCACGTATCGATAACTCCCCCTTGACGGTAGCTCCCCCTTATTTGGGGCGTCAAGTGAAGAAAAATAAAAATCCTACAAAAAGAAAGGTTAGTAACATGCTTAAATAATCTTGTGGTTGCCGAGAATCAAGATTGGGAGCCAAGGTATGTAAACAAGGCCTTGTAAAACAACAAAATGTAGTGGTATTTATGCCACTTACAAGCATGTAAAAATAAGAACAATACTTGTTCTTGAAAATGACTCCAAAAGAAAAATACTGAAAGTAGAAAATAGTATTAGAGATTCCTTCCATGCTTGCATAAGATTATGGATGGAAGTTTTGATGAGTGATGGTATTGATGCGATCAAGGATGAGGTTGAGTATGAAACGCATTTCTTCCCTAACTTCTATTGCGATTTCCCTAGTGGATTGGCAATGTTCACAATGTAAATGATGTGGGTAATGAGTGCGGAAGTTTTCCGGGTTGTTTTGATTTGAGTTATGCGGAAGATGTGGTGGAAAAATAGGAAAATATGGATCAACATCCGGAATGTTTGTAAGTGGTGGTGGAAAAGAACCTAGATGTTCTTGTAATCTGATGGGAGCTAATGGTGGTGATGTTTCAAGATCTTGAAATATAGCATTTGGAGATGTGGGGGGTGTTGAAAAGACTATTTATTTTTCTTTAGGTTGGGTAGATCTTGTTGGAGTCTTAAGGAGTTCCAAAAGGGTGATTTTAGGTGGTGATAAAGTTGGTGTACTTGTTGGTGATGAGGGGGGGGGGTGCTATAATGGAAGCATCTTGTGATGAGTTATTTGTTGAGGATGAATCATTTAAGGTTGGTTTTGTTAAACAACAAGATCGTATATTAATCCGTGCGGATATCCTAGAATTTGATTGTGATATTTTGGATGATGGTAGTACAAAGGTTTGGGTATCATGAAGATGATTGTTTGTACTAGGTGATTCATCTAATGGGTTTCTGGATGACATGGTGTGAGGATGGGATGGCTTATGCAAGCATTTTGGGAGTTATATATATAGAAAAATAAAGCATTGTAATGAATGCTTGACCTAAAATGTGGATTAAAATCTAATGATTAGATATGAATTTAAGGCATGTGATCATGAGAACACAAGCATTAAAGAGCATACTCCCAAAAATGAAACAAATGTGGATTTTTCATCCAAAGTGAAAAAAATAGAAGGTAAAAAACAGCTTCTGTTACACGGATCCCACGGATCCTTCCCTTGAGGGATCCGTCCAGCATGAAGGCCGGATCCGTGGGTCTGTAATTCAAAGACAAAATTTTCCCTTTGGAAACATTTTCCTGTGTGCCTATATGCAAACTATTTGGAGTTTCGGTTATCTCGACCCCTAAAATAAAATAGAAAATAAACTAGAAGTATAAAAACATCCTATTGAGATAACCCGAAAACACATATTAAGTACATGAGTACGTAATTTTGTGTGATCAATGCTCCTAATTCATTGTTGCTTAAATGCAAGTACCCGAAAACACATATTAGTTATATGTTCCCTTTAGCATTCAAAAGACATGAGATGCAATGAAAATGGGTTTTTACTTTGTATTAATAATGAAAAAGCGATTTGTCCTAGACGTGAGAAATTGCTTTTGTGAAATTGATACGGGAAGGTATCATCTTTTTAGAAAACATTGTGAAAGGAGGTTTTCTTTGAAGAGAAAAAAAAATAAGAAAGCTATAAGTGGAAAAACTCATCTTGGGTTTTGAAAATTCCCGTATTGTTTGTGAGTTGTGCGTGAAATAGAAATCCTAGACTCAGAAAGAAGAAGGTTAGTGTTTACATACCTTGTAGAGTCAATTAAGTTACGACGTTTGTTCCATTAGACCAAGACCAAGATGAAGTAGGTTGAATTGTTCCCGCTTCAACGGTTTGGTAAGGACGTCGGCTATGTTGTCATCGGATGCTACCTTCTCAATAGAAATGTTCCCCTTTTGAACATTGTCTCTTAAGAAGTGGTGATGAATCTCTATATGCTTTGTGCGAGAATGCAATACCGGATTCTTGCTTAAGTCGATGGCACCTTTGTTGTCACATAGGATGGCTATGTCGCTTAGATGAATGTCGTAGTCTACTAACGCTTGTTTCATCCATAGTGCTTGTTGGCATGCTTTGCTGGCGGAGATGTACTCAGCTTCGGTTGTTGATATTGCTAGTGCCATTTGTTTCTTAGAAAACCAAGATGTTAAACAACATCCCATGAAAGTACACACCCCACTTGTGCTTTTTCTATCAACGTAATCACCTGCATGGTCAGAATATGCATATACAATTGTTTCTACTCCCGTGCCCTTAGGATACCATAATCCTAATTGTGTTGTACCCTTAATGTATCTAAATATCCTTTTTACGGCTTCTAGGTGTGATGTTTTGGGGTCTTCTTGAAATCTAGCACATAAGCAAACACTAAACATGATATCCGGCCTACTTGCCGTGTGGTAGAGAAGACTACCTATCATGCCACGATATTTAGTATTATCTACGGATTCGACGTCTTCATCTTTTGTGAGTTTGGTGTCGGATGACATTGGTGTCCTAATTGGTTTCGATTCTTCTAGACCAAATTTCTTTAACACCTCCTTTATGTATTTAGATTGATTAAAGAAGATACCATCTTCTACTTGTTTAATTTGTAGACCAAGAAAGAAACTAAGTTCTCCCATCATACTTGTCTCGAACTCGTCATGCATGATTTTAGAGAAATCATCACACATGTCTTGACAAGTGGATCCGAATATAATATCATCTACATATATTTGCACTATGATTATATGTGACTCTCTTTTCTTCGTAAAGAGTGTGTTGTCAACTAAGCCCATGGTATAGTTGTGTTTAATTAAAAAGGACTTGAGTCTATCATACCAAGCTTTTGGAGCTTGTTTAAGACCGTAAAGGGCTTTCTTTAATTTATATACATGTTTGGGTTTTTCAAAATCGATGAAGCCCGAAGGTTGAGCTACATATACTTCTTCATTAATGAAACCATTTAGAAAAGCGCTTTTGACATCCATTTGATAAAGCTTTAGATCATTAGCACAAGCATACGCAAGAAGTATTCTTATAGACTCTAATCTAGCCACGGGGGCATAGGTCTCATCAAAGTCTATTCCTTTTTGTTGGTTATACCCTTGGGCAACGAGTCTAGCCTTGTTCCTAGACACTACCCCGTTTGCATCTAATTTGTTCTTATAAAACCATTTTGTTCCTATTATGGTGTGATTACTAGGTGGAGGGACAAGTGTCCAAACATCATTAGAAATGAATTGATTTAGTTCTTCTTGCATAGCCATTACCCAACTTTCATCTTTTATGGCTTCTTGTGTGTTCTTAGGTTCTATGGTTGCAACGAAACAAAACAAGCTACTTTGGTTTTAAGCTTTAGACCTTAATGTTCGTTCGTTTAGTTTTCCTATGACTCTATCTACGGGGTGATCTTTGGACTCTTTAATGTTTATGATTTCATCATTTAAAGGTTCTTCTTCTTTATTTATCTTTTTCTTTATTACTATAGCTTCACTTTCTATGATCTCGTCATCGACAAGAGGTGGAGAGGGTTTGGGTGTACTTTCATCAAATTTTATGTTTAATGACTCTTCTACCTTCATTGTTTTTTTGTTTAATATGACGTAAGCTTTGCTATTTGGCGAGTAACCTAAAAAGATACATTCGGTTGATTTAGGATCAAATTTTGTAAGGTAATCTTTAGTGTTAAGAATAAAACATTTGCTTCCAAAGACTCTAAAGTGATTTAACGTAGGCTTTTGCCTCGGAGTAATTCATATGGAGTTTTACCTAAGATTGGTCTAATTAAGACTCGATTGAGTATGTACGTTGAAGTATCAACGACATTACACCAAAACTTTTGAGGTATGGATTGTTCATTAAGCATGGTTCGACTCATTTCTTGTAGGGTTCTATTCTTTCTTTCTACTACCCCATTCGATTGTGGAGGCGTGGAGAAGTTGTGAGTAATACCATTAGCGTCACAAAAGGCTCCGAATTGCACTTCATTATCGAATTCCCTACCATGATCCGTCCTAATGGACACTATAGGACTTCCTAGTTGTCTTTGGATCTTTTTCCTTAATATTTCAAAATAATTAAAGGTTTCCTTTTTGTTCTTTAAAAATTTTATCCATGTGTACCTAGAGTAGTCATCCACTATTACCAAAGTGTAGTAGTTGCCTAGCGGATGGACCAAATAAATCCGTATGTAATAATTCTAGAAACCTAGTTGTAGACACCATGTTTTTAGCTTTATGACTTGAATGAGCTTGTTTTCCTATATTACAAGCATCACAAAAATGATGTTCATATTTTAACTTAGGTAGATCTCTTACAAGATCTTTGGATGATAGCGATTGAAGAAGTCGCATATTGGCGTGACCCAATCTTCGATGCCATAAGGTCGAAGTATCATCCATAGAGGTAAGACATAGTTGGTCTTTAGGTTCATTACCGATTTTAATGACATAGACTCCATGTTTCCTAATTCCTCTTCCTATGGTTATGCCATTTTTAAGTATCTTACTACCGGTTTCGGTAAAAAGAACATTGCACTTTTTATCAAATATTTGTCCTATACTTATGAGGTTAAAGTTTAGGTTTTCTACGTGACACACATCGTTAATGGTTAGAGATTTGTTAGAAATCGTACCTTTACCGATGATTCTACTTTTGCTATTTCCAAACACCACATTTCCTCCATTTACGGATTCATTTGTGGAGAATAGATCCCTATTGTCGGTCATGTGCCTCTGATGAGTCTCTAAATACTCATCATTTTTGTACAATATAAATTTAAATCATCTCAAAACACTCAAAAATGCATTAAAATGATAAAAATATCACAAATCAGTGTTTTATGTGTTTTAAATGCAAAAATATCAAAATCGATGAAAACGAAATGGAAAAATTGCAGTTTTAGTCCCCAAGTTTCTAAAATTGTTAAAAATAGTCCCTGAGTCAAAATTTCAAAAGAAAAATCACCAAAGGTCCTTTTAAAATCATAAATTGTCATATTTAGTCCTTGGTGTGGAAAATCTAAAAGTTTTGAGAAAATTACGCTTTGGTCCCGGCTTTTAAAATGGTAAAAATTAATCCTTGGAGTTTCAAAATGTCAAAGTTAGCCTTGATTATTGAAGTTTGGCAAGACAAACCCTTTGACTACTCTTCATAAGTTACATGATTGGTCCCTTGGAATTCCAAATATTACATTAGTAAATTGTTATAATATTCTACAAACCATCCGGACCCTAAATTATTATCCAAGCCCAACAAAGAAAACCTTGGCCCATATATCCAACCCGGTCAACCCACCATTAAATCCGGTCAACAGACCGATCAAATAAACACACCCAATTTTTGCTGCTTTTTCTTCTTCCCAACTGCTCCCCGCTATCACTCTATCTCCCATCCTCCTCAACCTATCACCCTCCTTGTCCCCCCTCCTCAACACAATAAAAAAAGCCATTAAATGATCCCTCACCCAATCACTCAACCAAAATTGCTAAAGTCCAATTTGGCGCCAAATGCATCTAATGGCTAGAATGGTCCTAACTCATCCAACGGTCCAATTCAAGTGGGATTTTATCGGTGAGAGAGAAGCAAGTCGGGTATAAGGGAGCAGAGAAAGGCTAGAAGCAGAGTTAGTTTAGATAAATTTTACTTATGTCGTTTTTGATTATGTCTTAGTTTAAATTAAAAAGGTGTAATTTCAGTTTCTTTATATCACATTAATGTTAAAGTAACTTTGTAATGTGTTTTGAGTATCAATCAAAGTCTTTTATTTAAGCTCCTAAGTTCATGCCTACTGTTGAAAATTTTCAGTTTCAAAATTATTGTCCAAGTTGTTAGAAGCTTATTTTAAGCTTAAATAAGTCAGTTTAAACTCTCTATAAGCTTTGTATAAGCTCACATTTCATTTTCAAGTAAAATTGTTACCTTGGTCAACCATAGTCAACCAGGTTCAAATTGATATGGAAGTCGATAAAGGGTGTTGCAGAGGGTTCTTTGGGATGAATTTAGTTAGGATAGATTAGTTATAGTTCTGGTTTTGGTCTCGCAAACCATTTGGAGTTCATGTGAGTTCATTCATCCTTTTCACTTTTCAAGCCAAAATTGCACATTATGCTAGTTTATGTATCTGTGGTCACTCTTGGTTTCAATGTGTTTATTTAGGTGTATTTAGGGTAGTAAACTCAAGATTGATCAAGAAACCTTCTCCGGTGGTTTGTTCTCATTTTAGTTTGAATTTCATTTTTGTGTGTTTGGTTCTTGTAAAAACTGTGTTGGGGAGGGTCGGCAGTGATAGGTTATTGTTGGTTCAAGTCTTTGTAGTCAAAAGAAACTCATTTCGCTTTTGACTTGTGCCTAAGTTATAAAAGTCAAAATTGCTTCAAAATGGCCTTTTAAGAAATTTACAACTCAAAATTGTTTAGAATACCATAACCTAGCTTTCAGTAACTTTATTTTATCACATTACATCATTTTCAAGTAGCAAATCTAGATTAAAGCTCAAGAAAGTCAAACTTTCAGTTTTACTTCAAAAAAGTCAAATGCAAAATTTCGTTTTGAGCCAACCGGAGTGATTTTGTTGAGCTCATTTCTAAATCATTTTCTATGAAACTTGTGTTTTTTAAAAGCCCTACTGATCTATTTTCTTATGTGCATTTTATTATATTTTGTGAATTTTATACAGCTTCAAAAGAGCTTCTCTTTAAGCTCTCATCTGCCTCTGCCCAAAACTCAGCATAAGTCGAAGTTTTCGCCTTTTGCATGGTTTGAGCAGGGCTCATCTTGGCTCATCTAGGTCTGAAATTTGGCTCATTTGCACTTAGCCAGGACCTCTACAAGTTCCCATTGGTGGTTTTCCTTTTTAGCTTATTTTAAAGCTTGTGGTTAAGCTTAAAGTGGGTACCCCTGCCATCAATTCTGCTTATAAGCTCAGCTTGCACCAAATCTTGCAATTAGCATCTCAGAGGGTTAGGCTTGTTGATTTTTGTTCCATCTTAGTTACTTTAGCATATTGCATCTTCATTATCAGTTTGGTTCACATTGGTCTTCATTAGCTTATCCTAAGTGCTTATTTTTAAGCACTTTGTGCATCAGTTCCTAATCCTTCCGCATACCCCATCTTTTTCCAATTTTCCTAGATTCCTAATAATATTTTAAGCTTATCCTGTAATTTTCATAATTTTCCAAGTTCATTTGCTATTTTTCTTTATTTAAACTAGTTTTATATTTTAATTAGCTTTTATTACAAATAATTAAGAAAAAGTTCAAAAAAAATAATTTTTCATTTTTAATAGTTTAAGATAAATATAAAAAGCATAAAAAGTATTTTTCCTTATTTTTCTCCTTTTATTTGGTATTTTTAATAATTTAAATTAGTTTTAAATAGTTTTTAATTAGTAATATATATATAAAAAGTCTAAAAAATATATTTTCAGTTTTAAAATTAGTTTTATCATATTTTAGATTTTTATAAGTCTTAATTTTATTTTTCTAGTCTTATTTCATATTTTCTTTTATTTTAGTCTATTATTAAATAGTTAAAATAGTTTTTAATTAATAATAATTAGATAATTAGTTGTAAAAATCATTTTCCTTTTCTAATAATTTTCTTATATCATTAGGATTGTAAAAATGTATTTTTCATATTTTTAGGATTTATATTGTGTAAATTTCACGTTTTATTTTGTACGTTAACGTAGTTTTTAATTTAAACGTAAGTTTTTCGTTTTAAGTTTTAAACGTTCATCACTTTAAATATAGTGATAGCGTTTATTTAATATCTTTTATCTTTTTAATTTTCTTAATTTGCATTTAAGTCGCTTTTATGTATTTCCTTTTTCAGTAGTATAATTATCATATCCAAATCCTTTCTGATCGCTATCATTAGTGATCATTCTATCGTCTGAATTAGTGCTTGCACACCATTGAGTCTCCGTGGGACATAACGACCCGGGAATTCACTATATTCTCCTGATCTTCATTGAATTTGGTTCCAAGCTGTTTTAAGTCTGTTAGGACTTGACGGTTCGGACCAGCTCCAATTTTGGCGCCACACGGGAGGCTTGTGTGCTTAGCCTTTTTCGGATCCATTCTTGCACATACCCCATCTTTGTAAAGTTTTTGTAAAGTTTTTCAAAAATCCAAAAATATTCATCTTTACCCTCTAATCTGTTTAATTCTCCATTCCTTATCCTCTAAACCGATAATTCTATCTTCTCAACCCTCTCGTTTTAATTTATGGCGCTTATGGATAAAAACCATGGCATTACTATTCAAGAGCTAAAAGCTAGCCTTCGCAAGATGCACTTGATTGGTGACGATGACGAGGAGAGTGCTATTCCATTGAACAATGTTATCTCAACTCCTCATTCTATCAAATCACACGCCAGAGCTCCCAAAGACTCTTCTACCATGGGGATAAGCATCTCAAAGACTATTCCTAAACGGAATCATCTAATGTTGAGAACTTTATCCCAACCCCAAGTGAGTCTGAGGGAATTCATGACCATGAGTGTGATGTGTTTTTTCTCCTTACAAATGATCTTGTTGAGACTTTCTCTGATTTTGACAAGATTATAGTGATTTATCTTTATATTCTAATTACATAGAATTTATTGATGCATCACTTCCACTTTCCGAGATCGTCAACTTAGAAGAGGATGTTGACCATGTTGTTTCCAATAACAATTCATAATGACTATCACTAATCCCTTATTCGACTTCGATTCTGAATTTACTCTAAATTCAGTTAATCCAATCTTTGATAGTGATGAGTCCGACACGGAGACTATAATGGACGAGGTGCATATTTATAGCCCAATGGCACCGCACATGTCCCACCTCCGTGTATATTCTTCATGAGGAGCCGGCATGAACTCACTCATATCATATCTCCGGCTTGAGTATAATTGCGCTGGATGGCAAAATAATGATCGGGGGGGAGAGAATCTCAATTTGCATAGTTATGACAAATCTTCCCACCCTCCCAACCGAGATGCCTTCCAACCCTAAGAGCTCAACCGATAAAATCCAAATAAGTGCAATCAAGACTTAATCGGAGGAAGAAGATCTAGTTATGATTGTTATCATGATCTTCCTTCTTTTCTTCACCTACTCGGTGATTTCCTCTCTTCTTCACTCCTTCGGGAGTGAGGACACTATCTTTGATCCCGGCATTTTCAATTATCATTTTTGAGCGGTCTCTTTATATCTCATCGGTGTGGAACTTTCGCGTGCTTCAAATGTTTGTCCAAACCATTTGAATGAAAGTCCGATGGAGATTGTTTCTTCCACTTTGCTTCCCCATGAACCAATGAATTGGGGGTCGAGTCAAGCTAGCGACTCGGTAATCAAAAACAGTAGCTAAACATGGGTTTTCACCCGTGTACTAACCCTAGTGTGGGAGGCCCCACATATTATATATATACTAAAAAAAAAAAATCCTTTTCTAAATAATGGCGTAATATTTCCCTTTATCGTTTTGTTTCGGCATAACAGCGGGGGTATTTGAATATTGAGGGCAATATTCATTTCTAAGTGTGGGGGGGAATTCTCACGAATTTCATATATTATTTACCCAATTCCCCCGTTTTTGGCCAATTTTTTGGAGTAAGTGTTTTACTTACTCATTTGGTTATCACCGCCATGTCTCAGAAGACAAAAGGATTGGCTAATCCAGTAGCAAACGGCTTGGTAAAGATTTCTCAAATCCGCTTATATGGCTTGCAATTTGCCCAAAATTGTATGGTTCTCAACTCACCATATCCTAAAAAGTGAAGAGTTGGCTAGCCCGCAAGATTATGGCTTGTGGTAAAGGCAAGGAAAACCATAATTGGTAATCAACTTACCAAAGATAATATTGATAATTTATCTAAGAGTTGGCTAGTCCGTAAGGGTACGCTCGGTAAAGACAAATCAAACCGTTGGAAGCTGGTGGTTTGCTCAAAATCACATGGTATCTGGGTACCATGGTTCTTACTTGAACTAAAACATTTGGCTACTCCAGAAGTAATGGCTTTTGGTAAAGAGTTTAAAATCCATTATGTTTTCTCAAATCATTGCTAGGGACTAGAATAATATCAACATGGGGGATTGAGATCTCTAAATACTCATCATTTTGTACAATATAAATGTTAAAATCATCCTAAAACACTCAAAAATGCATTAAAATGATAAAAATATCACAAATCAGTGTTTTATGTGTTTTAAATGCAAAAATATCAAAATCATGAAAAACGATCAAATTTGCAAAAATTGCGTTTTAGTCCCCAAGTTTCTAAAATTGTTAAAAATAGTCCCCGAGTCAAAATTTTCAAAGAAAAGTCACCAAAGGTCTTTTTAAATCATAAATTGTCATATTTAGTCCTTTGGTGGAAAATCTAAAAGTTTTGAGAAAATTACGCTTTGGTCCCCGGGCTTTTAAAATGGTAAAATTAATCCTTGGAGTTTCAAAATGTCAAAGTTAGCCTCTTGATTATTGAAGTTTGGCAAGACAAACCCTTTGACTACTCTTCATAAGTTACATGATTGGTCCCTTGGAATTCCAAATATTACATTAGTAGTCCTTGTGTTACTAATATTCTACAAACCATCCGGACCCTAAATTATTATCCAAGCCCAACAAAGAAAACCTTGGCCCATATATCCAACCCGTCAACCCACTATTAAACCCGGTCAACGCACCAGTCAAATAAACACACCCATTTTGGCGCGTTTTCTTCTCTTCCCAATCGCCCTCCTGCATCACTCTATCTCCCATCCCCCCTCCTCAACCTATCACCCTCCTTGTCCCCCCTCCTCAACACAATAACAAAAGCCATTAAATGGTTCCCATCACTAGACTTTATGAATTCGTCCGATTCCTTTTCAGGAACAAAAACGGGGAAATGGTCAAGTGATTGGGACAAAATTGGAGCTGGTCCGAACCGTCAAGTCCTAACAGATTAAACAAACTTGGAACCAAATTCAATGAAGATCGAGAATATAGTGAATTCCCGGTCGCTATGTCCACCGGAGACTCCAATGGTGTGCAAGCACTAATTCGATAGAATGATCACTAATGATACATCGAAAGGATTTGGATATGATAATTATACTATGAAAAAGGAAATACATAAAAGCTTAACTTAAATGCAAATTAAGAAAATTAAAAAGATGAAAGATATTAAATAAACGCTATCACTATATTTAAAGTGATGAACGTTTAAAACTTAAAACTTAAAACTTACGTTTAAATTAAAAACTAACGCAAAATAAAACGTAAATTTACACAATATAAATACTAAAAATATGAAAAATACATTTTTACAATCCTAATGATATAAGAAAATTATTAGAAAAGGAAAAAATTTTACAACTAATTATCTAATTAATATTAATTAAAAACTATTTTAACTATTTAATAATAGACTAAAATAAAAGAAAATATGAAATAAGACTAGAAAATAAAAATTAAGACTTAAAAAAAATCTAAAATATGATAAAACTAATTTTGAAACAGAAAATATATTTTTTTAGACTTTTTATATATATATTACTAATTAAAAACTATTTAAAACTAATTTAAATTATTAAAAATACCAAATAAAAGGAGAAAAATAAGGAAAAATACTTTTTATGCTTTTTATATTTATCTTAAACTATTAAAATTGAAAAATTATTTTTTTGGAACTTTTTCTTAATTATTTGTAATAAAAGCTAATTAAAAATACTTAAAAACTAGTTTAAATAAAGAAAAATAGCAAATGAACTTGGAAAATTATGAAAATTTGTGATAAGCTAAATATTATTAGAATCTAGGAAAATTGGAAAAGATGGGTACGGAAGGATTAGGAACCGATGCACAAAGTGCTTAAAAATAAGCACTTAGGATGCTAATGAAGACCAATGTGAAACCAAACTGAGCAATGATGCAATATAAAGTAACCAAGATGGAACAAAATCAACAAGCCTAACCCTCTGAGATGCTAATTGCAAGATTTGGTGCAACTGGTTATGGCGAAACAAAGGATGGGGTACCCACTTTGCTTAACCACAAGTTTAAAATAAGCTAAAAGGAAAACCACCAATGGGAACTGTAGAGGTCCCGCTAGTGCAAATGAGCCAAATTTCGACCTAGATGAGCAAGATAGCCCTGGCTCAAACCATGCAAAGATCGGAGAAAACTCGACTTATGTTGAGTTTTGGAGCGTAGGCAGATGAGAGTTGTTATAAGCTCTTAGCTTGTATAAATTCACAAAAATAATAATAAAATGCACATAAGAAATAGATCAAGAGGGCTTTTAAAAACACAAGTTTCATAGAAAATGATTTAGAATGAGCTCAACAAAAATCACCACAAACAAATTTAACTTACTTTTTGAAGTAAAACCAAAGTTTGACTTTCTTGAGCTTTAATCTAGATTTGCTACTTGAAAATGATGTAATGTGATAAAATAAAGTTACTGAAAGCTAGGTTATGGTATTCAAACACAAAAGAGATTTTGTTGTAAAATCTTTAATGAGCTTAAGGCCATTTTTGAAGCAATTTTGACTTTATAACTTGCATAGTCAAAGGCGAAATGAGTTTCTTTTGACTACAAAGACTTGAACCAACAATAACCTATCACCGCCAGACCTCAACATTGTGCTTACAATCAACCAACACCACTTAAAAATGAAATTCAAACTAAAATGAGAACAAACACGTAACCGGAAGGTACTAATGATCAATACCGAAGTTTACTACCCTAAATACACCTAAATAAACACATTGAAACCAAGAGTGACCACAGATACATAAACTAGCATAATGTGCAATTTAGCAAAGAAAAGGATGAATGAACTCACATGAACTCCAATTTGGTTTGCACCAAAACCGAACTATAACTAATCTATCCTAACTAAATTCATCCCAAAGAACCCTCTCGCAACACCCTTTTTATCATATCAATTTGAACCTCAGTTGACTATGGTTGACCAAGGTAACAATTTTACTTGAAAATGAAATGTGAGCTTATACAAAGCTTATAGAGAGTTTAAACTGACTTATTTAAGCTTAAAATAAGCTTTAACAACAACTTGGACAATAATTTTGAAACCGAAAATTTTCAACAAAGAGGCATGAACTTAGGAGCTTAAATAAAAGACTTGATTGATACTCAAACACATTACAAAGTTATCATAAAGAAACCGAATTACACCTTTAATTTAAACTAAGACAAGGTCAAAAAAAAAACGACATAAGTAAAATTTATCTAAACTAACTACCTAGCCTTTCTTTGCCCCCTTTTATACCCAAATTTTGCTTCTCTCTCACTTCTGATAAAATCCCACTTCGAATTGGAACCGTTGGATGAGTTAGGACCATTCTAGCCATTAGATGCATTTGGCGCCAAATTGGACTTTAGCAATTTTGGTTGAGTGATTGGGTGAGGGATCAGCCTCATGCACCCGCTATCCTTGACCCATTCATCGGGGTCTAGGTCGACCTTTAAGCACACCTAAAACAATAATAAACTCAAAAGTTTGGTCCCCATTTGTTCATGGGTCCATTGGTGCTAAACATTCCATTCATGTTAGACATGTATGGATAAGATGAGTATGCATTCCATGGAGCAAAGTTTTGAAAGGGAAAACCGTTTTGCATATTAGAGTTCCATCCCATTTGATGGTTACTTTTTGGATAAACGTTATTAGGTCTCCTAGATGCATTATGTTTTGAAAAGGATGGTGCTTTGTTTCTTGCAAAAGTAGGATTATATTTTGGGGGTGGTTTTCTAGTTGTGACATGAGTTGGTTTCTTTCTATTAATGATAACGAATCGGTTCTAGATGAAGAAGTACGTTATTACCACTAGTTGTTGCAGCAGATCCACCGGATCCCTGTCTATAACTAGCGGTTCCCTTTTTAGGGGATCCGTGGGATCCGCCAACAAAGTAATGGTTTTTCTAGTTCTTTAACAAATTTTGTTTCTTTTCTTTCACTACTTGATGGATCAAGTTGTTGAATACCTAGACCTTTTTGGTTGTTACCGGTTTTAACACCATCGAGTATTGTATCAAAAGTGTTTGTACTCATTCTAGCAATTTTAGAATCTAGATGATCAACTAGTGTTTGAAGTTGAAATCAAAGTTCGCATTCACCACTTGCTATTTTACCATTTTCTAAACGTTTTAGTCTTGCTTTTAATTCTATGACTTCTTTATCTAAACGTTGATTTTGACTCTTTAAAAGCTTGTTTTTGTTAATTAGTTTTAAGCTAATATTGCATAGTTCATATATTCGTTATGCAATGAGTCGTCTTCAAGTGATGAACTACTATAGTATTCGTGACATACCTCGTCATTTGCCATGAGACAAATTTCTTCGCCCTCCTCGCTCATTCCCCACGCTGCCTTTACGAACGCTTTTGATCATCCGTTTGGGACACTTACTAATAAAGTGGTTTGGGTCCCCACATTTAAAACAAGTACGATCATCCTTTGGCTTCTCATCCTCTTTACTTTTCCGAAAGCCTTTCTTATCGTCATATGGTTATTTGACGTATCTTCCCTTTCTTCTAAAGAAAATTTTAAAGTCCTTACCGCTATAGCGCGACTTCGTCGTCACTACCCGAGGATGAATTCTCTTCATCGCTTGAAGCCTTTTTGGCTTTTAGGGCAAGAGATTTGTGTTTCTCTTTCACCTTTGAGGCTTCGGAGTCTTTAGAAAGAACAAGCTCGTAGACTTTTAGATTGCCTATGAGTTCATCGAGGGTGAGGGTTGTCAAATCTTTTGACTCTTCGATCGCCATCACTTTGGATCTCCACTTTGATGGAAGTGCCCTTAGATATCTCCTAACATGGTTACGGCTAGAAAAAGATTCATCAAGTGCTTGTAAAGATGTAATAATAGTATTAAAGTTAGCAAATGAATGATCTATAGTTTCCTCATCCGATATTGAAAATTGTTCATATTGTTGAACAAATAAATCAAGTTTATTATTTTTAACTTGTTCGTTGCCTTGATGAGTTACAACTAAAGAATTCCAAATTTCTTTAGAGGTTTTAAGCAAAGAAATTCTTCAATTCCTTTTTCGTAAAGCATTGTATAAAACCATTTTTGCTTCACTATTTTTAGAAAGTTTTTCTTCATTTCATCATTTAGTTTATCATGAGGTATGTTAACTAAGTTTCCTTTATCATCATTTGAGGTAGCCTCAAAATCGCCTTCAACAATAATGTACCAAAGATCAATATCTTTAGATTTCACATATGTTTCAATCTATTTTCCAAATATATAAAACCATTAGTTTCAAGTAGTGGTGGTCGTTGCATAGATTGCCCTTCCTTATAATTTCAGAACCCATAGTGATCGAAAAGTTTTTAAAATACAATTTTATTTTAAAACTTTTTATAAACTTAGCTCTTGATGCCAATTGTGGAAAACTAGAAGGGGGTTGAATAGTTTTGCCGATTTTAAGTTGATTTCAAAAACTTTAGATCCGATATTATGTGAAATCGTATGGATGTTGAGAACGTATAGATCTAATGATAATGCAAGCAAATAAATAAAGTTAGGGATAGAAATGACACAACCGATTTATAGTGGTTCGGCTACAAGGACACCTTCCTTGCCCTACTCCACCCCCGAGTCACCTACTCGAGAGTTCAAGCACTATGTCAACAAACTCCTTCACTTGGCGGAGAAGCCTTCAAAACGTTGCTTACACTTTTCCTGCACAAAGCTAGATAATCGAGTCCGTAGTACCTGACCAAACCAACACAACTATTACACAACAAATATGTGAAATATCAAATACAAGATCTTCTCAGAAATATTGCGGAGTGACAAATCAATCAAGGACCCCTTGCTTGGATGACTTGTAGAATGCTCTCGTGATCTCGCCTTTGAGAAGGACCTATATATGAGGATCACAAATAGAAAGAAAGAACAACAACTCTCTAGATCAAGTGATCTATATGTTAGAAGAGAATGAGAGTGTATGAGAGATTTTTAAAAGAAGAGGGTGAGTTAGAATGAAGAAATGGCTCTCTATTTATAGGCAAAATTCTCCTCTGTTCCACGGATCCCACGGATCCCTCCCACTGGATCCGCTAGACAAAGACTAGGGATCCGTGGACTTCCTCTTGCCCATGGGTTTTTTGGTTATGGGTCATGGGTTATGGGTTAGTCCATGGTTTTTCCTTAGATTCAATGTATCTAAATATACATTTTATCTAGTCCTCTTGGGTATGGGTTATGATCCATAGGTTATGGTCCATGGGTTATGATTTTTACCCATCCTAATAAACTATTACAACAAATGCTTAATTATTACATTTTTTTATTTAAATGGCTATATGTAAATGCTTTATAAAAATAACATGTAACCTTATAATTATACTTAAGATAACATTATATTTGTTATCAACAAAACACAAAGAGATCGCAAAATATTAATAAACGTTTTTACGGTTTATTTGTATTAACAAGGATGACGAATGATCGTGGATCATTCTTGATTTATGGTTTCAAAAACAATGGTTATCATGTGTTAAACGATATTATCTCTATCTCTTAACTATTTCTCTAGGATCATTATCATACTTTGTTTTTTTTTTCATATTTTTAGTAGCATTTGGATTGTTTTGTTTTGTTTTGTGTATTGTGTATTGCGCTTTGTTCGCTAGATGGATTTGTCGGAAGCTTATTGATGGTCAAATATTTGGAGTGGATAAATCACATGCTTGTTATGACCCAATATGCATATTGCATATTCTATCCCGTGGTATCTTTTTAACTATTTCTTTTCCCATTTTCTTTACTTTGAAGTTCATTTTTATTACATTGAGGACAATGCAAAACTTAAGTATGGGGAGGGAAGAAATTAGAAAATGACACGATTTTTTAAATTTTTAGCTTTTAGTCTTATTTTTAGATAAACTTTTGGATGCAAGTAATTAGTAGGAAATCGCCCTTGATTGTCTAGTTGTTTTCACACATTTTTGGGATATATTAAAAAAAAAAAAACTGGTTATTTCAATGGTAAAATGAGGTTTTTGAAATTTTTGATTTGAACCAAATTACTAAGTAATTCATTTTGGATTCGATAGAATTTTCTAGCGCGCATTATAGCCTTTTTCCAATTAATTTTGAGGTTTCTTTTTGTATAAAACACATCTTTTGTTTTATATTTGCTATGAGTGTGTCAGTGATTATGTCGATTCTAGAACTTGTACTTGTTATGCATTACGGTTAAAATCACCTCGAAAGTGATTAAAAATATGTTCAAATAATAAGAGGCATCGTAGGATTTAACCCAAATGGCCTTCCATTTTACATCTAATGATATATTAGCTAACCACTTTGGTTAGTTAACCACCTTATATGGACCCATTTGTTAGTGTTCATCTTGAGCACTAGATACCTTTAGGTACACCTTTTGAGCCAATCTTTTCATTCTTGTTTAAATCCAGAAAATTACAAAAAGATTTTACACTTTAAACCTTAGCCAACCCATGTCATGTCTATCGGTTTGTTGCTAGTTGTTGGGAGTGTTGGATTATTTTTGATGATTATGAAGAAGCTACACTTTGTCTATAGTGTGTACCATTCTCCAACAAAGACGAAGGAGACGTCTTTCTCATTTGTATTTTTTGTGGTGTATGCTTACACTAAGTGTGGGGGAACATGAAAAAAAAATGGTTATAGCCAATGTGCTATATGAAAATTACTGATTAGCCAATGAGTTAAATTGAGTTATACATATGTTTGGAGATCGATATGTGAAGAAAAGGAAGACATAATCATTTTCGGGATTGTGGTTTGGCTAGCAACATGGAGGTTTAGACTTAACTTTATTTTTCTTTTAACACCAATTTCATAAACCATCCCATGCCCTATCCATACCTTTTATAAACCCAAAGCCTTAACGATATAACCCGAATAAAAGCCCTCTTTGATGAATTTATTTTCTTTGTTTTGATACTTGTACAAGCTTGTGGTAAAAAGCATTGATCATGACTAGGCATTGAGTGATTTACATATACCCACCAATATATGAGTGTTGAGTGAATTCTTAAAATCTATCGTGAGGTGTTCTAGTTGTGTTATCTAAAGTGTTTGGTTCATTTTAAAAGTGTTTCACATATTAAAAGCAAATTAATGATTATCTCTTTTGGGATGATTGTTAAATTTTAAGAACCACGGTATCAAGACCATTGAATTCGATTTTTTCAAATGTTAGACCGACTTGAGGGCGAGTAGAACTTAAGTATGGGGGGAATTTGATAACGCTTAAAATGAACATGTTTTTAGTAGCGTTATTGTTGGTTTTGTGCATGATAATCGACTATATTTACTCATAAGTGTTGCAAAGTGCAAAAGATGCGTATTGTGTATGTATATGTAGCCAGGTATCAAAATGATGAAGAAATGAAGTTTTTATGCACGCTTGGAGAATTCAAGGAAGGAAGTCGAGAACGAAGCTTTTGACTCAATGATTAGAAGCTTAATGATTTCTAAGTATCTACAAGAAGGAAAGATCAAGTTTCGTCTTGGAGATCATCTCATGAGAACAAAGAAAGAGGCGCAAATCAAGAAAGTCAACGAAAGTCAAAGCTGAGGCATCCAACTGTTCGGTTGGAGCCTGCAACCGATTCGGTTGGGCGATGGTCAAAACGAAACCAATCCGGTTGCATTGTAACCGGTTCGGTTGCATGGACTGGAGTTACACAAAAACGCATTTAATGTTGCCTTAACTCCCCATAATCATTGGAGGCCGATCATTTGTTGTTATTAACTTGTTGGGAATTTTTTTGGCCAGTTATTAAAGTCTCGTTGGCTATATGTTGAACCTAGACTTAGTATACTAAGTGTGACACAACCCAAAGTGCAATAGTTTACACCAAAACTATTACCAACCATTTTATTCATCCCAAAAGTTTAGTATTCACTGTAAAACGCCCGGACGTTGGAGAGAGCAATTCTCATCCGTTGTTTTGTTATTCGAGTTATACGGTTAAGCTAGGTGATTAGAGGTGTGTGGTTGCTATAAGCCACGATTTCTAGTTCTTGTAATCGCAAAAGTTTAGGTATTCTATGAACTTTGTTATGGATTTCTATTCTCTTGAGTTATTGGAATTACTTGGTTATTTCTTGTGTTTTGTTATTATTATCATGGAGTAGTTTTTGAATATACTTGTGTGTAAGGATGTAGGAAATCATACTAGTGTTCTCATATGTGATGCATGTATATATGATCTTGTTTAAATGAGTTTGTGTTGAAAAATACTAGTATTGTTTGATTTGTTTAAAAACATGTTTTTAAGAAAAAGGACTGAAAGGATTTCTCTTCTGTTTTATTCCAAAAAGTTAAGTGACAAACTAGTATGGGGATATGGTGATTGACAACCACCATGTTTACTTATTAAAACAATGTGGAAAACTAGAAGGGGGGTTGAATAGTTTTGCCAATTAAAACTTCCTTTTAAACTATTTAGATCGACTTATGTCAATCTATTTGGATGTGTGTGTTGAATGTCGATAAACAAGCATATAAAGGTATGTAATGAAAGATAAGAGTAAGAAGCACAAAACCCACAACGCAGTATTTATAGTGGTTCCTGCTTACAAGGAAACCTTCCTTGCCCTACTCTACTCCCGAGTCACCTACTCGAGTTCAGAACACTACACCAATCTACTTATGGCGGTGGCTTCCTTCTAACGCCCTTACCCTTTTTAAGTTAGGCTAACCACCGGTTCTTTCACCAAAGTGAACCACACCTATCACAACGTCGCCTACCCTTTATAAGGTACTAGGCTAAGTACCTAGTTCTTTCACACCAAGGTGAACCACCTACAAAATGGCTACCTCTTTATTAGGTACTAGGCTAAGCACCTAGTTCCATTGAAATGGAGGAACTACTACCCAACACTACACCAACGACTAATCCCAAAGGAGATCAACTCCTTTACAACATCATCAAGGATATCAATATCCTTGGATCTAGTACTAATCTATCTTGTACATCGAAACACACCATATCAAATGTACATCTAAGGCACCTTTCACTAATGCCTTTAACTAGATCTTCAAGGCACCCTTCACTAGTGTCTTGTGTCTTGACTTCTAAGCACCCTTCAATAATGCTTCTAGTCTTGACTTCTAAGCACATACCACAAGTGCTTATGATATAGACAATAGATATTCTTCACTAATATCTTCGTCTTGACACTTGAAACACCTTTCATAAATGTCTTCAACATTTCTTAGGAAAATAAAAACAATCCCCAACAAGAAGACTTCAGTAGTCTTGATGATGAGGAAGCATGGCAACTCATGGAGTTGAGCTTGCTCGACTTCAAAGGTGGTGATCTTGCCTTTAAGAGGAACCTAGAAGATCACACAAAACAAAACTACAAACATAGATCTCTTGGATCTGAGGTTAGAGAGTTTTAACTCTAGGGGAATGTATGTTAGAAAGGGGTGAGAAACAATGAAGAAATGGCTCACTATTTATAGAGGAAAAATTTACTATTCCCTGGATCCTACTGGGATCTTCCAAGTGGATCCGGTCTAACAAAGTTGGGATCCGTGGACGCTCCTCTTTACCCATGGGTATTTTGGTTACGGGTCATGGGTCATTGGTTGATCCATGGGTCTTTAGCTAGATACAATGTATCTCTTGAGTGCAATGCATCTAGTCACATGGGTATGGGTCAAAACCATGGGTTATGGATATTATCCATATATATAAGCACATGTCATGCAATGGGTTATGGGTCAAGCTCCATGGGTCATGGCCTTTGGGTTGTACCCAACTACATTCAATGTATTTGCCCAATGGGTTATGATACTTAAGGTTCTACCCATTTATATTACCCAATATACTACATACTAGTTATGTGTATATTTTACCCAAATATGTACACACTAGTTGTTGTACATATGTAATATTAAATCATAAAATCACTTATACTTGTTTTAGTGTTTTATGTGAAAATGTGAATATGTTAGAAACTATTAGTTCAAACCATTTACGTATTTTATTTGTTTCATAAAATGATTTTACGTTTGTTATCGACAAAACATTAGAAGATCGTAAAATATAAATAAACGCTTTTAATCGCTATTTGTATTAACAATCTCCCCCTTTTTGTTGATGACAAAACATAAAATTATTTTTAAGGAAAAGCTAAAATTTAAAGTTTGAATTTGTAGTTTTTACTTTCTTTTCTCCCTTTTGTCTAAAACAAAGAGCTTCAAAGGAACTAACACATTGTTTTAGGAACATGTGAAAGAAATTAAAAAGAAATAGAGAGCAAGTAACGGGAAAGGATCTCGTCTTTACTTCCCCTTGACGAGTCCATCCCTATGTAAGACGCCAAGAAATTAATACTAAGCTAGTTTGTTTCAACTGTTTGCAATGATTCGCCTAAGTGATGAATGTGCTCCCCCTTGATGATTGCAATTTTGCAAAGGGATGTCAAGAAATGTAATTCTAATATTGCAAGTAATTTGCAATGTATTGCTTTGACATAAAGCTCCCCCTAGATTTAGGGTGTCAAAGTCTTCAAGTGTAGATTGAATAACTACAAAACAAAGGTTTGAAAGCAAGTATAATTCACAATTTCCTATAAATGTGGTCCAAGTTAGTAGAAAGAATAGTTTATCAGATCCGGATCCCACGGTTCCTCTAGAGGGATCCGCTCTAGGAAAATTAGAGGGATCCGTCTGGCGATGAATAAATTCAAATAAATGGTGGTATAACAAATAATGTTATCACACAAGTGAGATATGAATGCAACGTAATCATATACTCGTGAATAGAAAGTAGCATGTAATTTCATTTAATAAAACTAGAGTTATGATTTACATGACTCTAAAAACTAAGAAAATAAAAAATACATGACTAGGAATTTCTAGACCAACTATCGCTTGATGCTAGGACACCACTAAAATATTTTAGCTCAAGTTTTGTTTGGGTTTAATCTCAATAAACGTTCGAGGAGATGTTAGAACATGAAACGTTGGTCTTCTTGTACTTCATGTATCAAACTTTCAACATGTTGACAATGATAATGATAACGCTACACGCGTCGTTCGGGGTCAAGGAAACTTCCTTTTCTTCGAGCAAGTTTTATAACACCCTAGGCAAAGGAAGATTAATCGCTGTAGTGTAGTAATTAGTA